>MU008161.1:1200000-1800000 GCA_010909165.1 Anthoceros angustus
CGTATATGTATTTGAGCATATGTAGCTTTCAGACTCATATGAGTCTCCTTTTTCTCCTAGACACATTAGATATGCCACATCGGTTATCTCACCTGTAGGCAAGAACTGCTTAGGGACTACATATCCTCCTTCCTTAGGGATCATGCAAGGGGCAGAAATCCTTAGTGTAGAGGCTCCTACACACTTGTCAGTTCCTACAGATAACAAAGTTCATGGGTTAGCTTAGAGTAAATAAAATAAAAAGTGAAAGTATGATTAGCAGTTCAGTAAGCAAATTACTAGTTATAGTATCCTCCTTATGCATTTCCAATTTTTCTTTGTTATCTTGTTGCCTCTCACGGAAAAAAAACCTAGTCATTCATGTCCCATATCTGTCACATGGCCACAACTTCTTAGTTTGTCTTTCCTAGTCATCATCTGCCTCATCATGGACCAAAAAAAAAAAAAGGACCATTTACTAGCTTCTGAAGTTTCCTAGTAGCAAATGGGTCAGCATATATATCTGTCCTCATACATCTCTCCCTCCAGCTTGGGCTTCCATCACTGATCTCTTCATTATCAGAGGCAAAGTGAAGGATAGCTATTCTATGGTATTCTTGATGCCTTCCAGGAACAGCTGTCTCCATGGCACCTGTAAGGTGAGTAATGACAAAGTAAGAATGGAGGTTAGACATACTTTGTGGGTTACAATGGCTGGCTTACAGGCGCACGAGATCTTACTCTCATTCTCAGCTGCTGGTGTCTCTTCTATGTCTTCATCGAATGCGTTATAGTTGATTGCTTCTTCAGACGACGAGGATAACTCCACCACCATAGGGAAATGGACACTGTGGCTAGACACAGAATGTTGTTGAGACATTGACATATATGCAGGGGGCCTTCTTTGGTTTTAACAGCTGAAGCTAATGTCTGTAGGCTCCTCTTAGCCTCAGAGGCGACAGACCTGGTCGTTTCCATCTTTTCATCATGGTATCAAAGCGTGGGGCGTATGGCCGCCCCGGCGCACCGCGGGTCCATGGGTGCCTGTGGCGCCATGGCCTTGAGCTCGCGCGTTCTAAATGTGTGTCTTCGTTAGAGTCAGATACTACAAACTCAGTGTGAGACGGACGAGGAGAAATATTAGCGGATGGGAGAGAAATTCTATGATTTAATTCATCAATTGTATCACTAAGCTGACAGACTTCATTAGTTAATAGAGAAATTTTGTCTTAAACAAATTGTGAAATTTATTTTATATCAAAATTGATAGAATTAATACTATGCTGCAATATGTTAGAACCGGGAGATATAGAGCTAGCACTAATGTTTGGAATATGCTGGAGTGCTAATTCTATAGCATTGACTTGCAATGAAGTAAACGAGGTAAGCAAATTTATTCAAGCAAGTTTGATTAATTTTCCTTGTAGATTTGTTTTAATCAAAATAGATCCAATGAAATTGCACACTAATTCAGAAACCTTATGAATTTCTTCAGCGCTTGAATGCCATTTCTTTTGGAGTCTATGATTGTGATCCTTACGTTGTTTCTACTGTCTTGCAGCTCGGAATTTCCTCCAATATCCTTGTTCACCAGGATAGATGGAATCCATGGTAAATGAACAAGGATTGGATGCATAAATTGTGCATCATATAATTGCTAATTTGAGCATGTTGCAATTGCTGCCGAAATTCCAATCTCCATAATGCTTATGTGAAGATTAGATAATCTAGAATATAAAACATATTAGGGATTTGATAAATTCATAAGCAGCAAGTAGTATGCTCAAGGATCAAGAGCAAGGTGCTCTGATACCATGATGAAAATTACACACTTGCTCAAAAATATATGTAGCATTGCATAAAATGATAGAAAATGGGGGAAAAGAAGACTTTATTATAAAAAAGAGATGAGAAAAACTCATCCACCCCAAAAACAAAGGGGGAAAAACCCAACGAAGGGCACCATGCCAGGGGACTAGCCCCCACGATCACACCTTTCAAAACTACCAACCACCCGATGAACTTCGTGGTTAGGGATGTGAAAAAGCCTACTTACCACCATAGAAAATACAAGTGTGGAGGTGGTTATAGGTGGTTGTAACCAATATAACCAATAACTAATAATATAAAGTAGAGGTGGTCATAGGTGGTTGTAATCAATATAACCAATAACTAAATAAAGTAACTACTTTTAGCCTTAGGAATTAAATAATGTTTAATTCTAGGGATTTCTAGGTTCCCTAATGAATAGTGCCATAATTAGTAAAGTATTTTATCATGCTGCACATAGGGTGAGTATATGTGACTACGAGTTGATCCTAGACTTCTGCCCCACTTGTGTGATACTCGATATCAGATACTAGAACCTCATCTAGACCTCCTATCAAGAGCGCTAATGCAATGGAATTGAATTGTTCGCATTTTTCTAATTCTACAGCAGCTGATGCAGGAACGGCATTGGGATCTGGCTTCTTGAGGATTCCATCTACAACTTTCCACACTGAGGTGAATGTGACACCTAAGTATGTAAGTGAGTTTCTACCCATGATGACTATGACAGGTTTGACTGGGTTAAGTGTTAATCTTTGCAATTGCTGTATCAAGCTATCTATCAACGTTGTGGACATGCGTAGATATCACTACTTGTGGTCATGACCAAAAGTAGATGATAGCTACCATGTTCTCATGCAATGGATAGTTCTGCTTCACATGTTACTGACCCAAGCCATGCAGGGAGGAGTGCTATGGGCGGTGCCGGAGTAGGAGCAAACATGATCATGTATGAACCTGCTCCAGCCTCGCCCCATAGTTCCCTCTCCCGGAATCTGCAAGGGTTAGTATGAACAAGCAAGAAAAATGATGATGCAACAACGAAGAAAGAAAAGGTTAGTAACCCTAGGGAAAATCTAGTCTCTATTCATGAAACGATATGTTTTCTAACTGCCTAATGTCAACTTCAAATGAAAAGACGCGACGGTTATAATTATGAATACTAAAGACAGAGGTGTGAAGGGTCATGGCTGCTGGGCGCCGGAGCGACGTGATTGGGTCGTCCGCGCCTCTCCACCAAGTTTGTACCGCCTCAAATCTCCCTCGCGCCGTTTCAATCTTTGCAGCGGAAAATCACAAAAACATTGAATTTTGATGTGCCTGGTCAGAAGACAGTCCAATTTCTTGCACCTTGACTGTGAGTTGATCTAGTAGATTGGTAATCTTGCTAATCTCTTTCTTCACATCCATGTAGGTGATATCAACTTGGTGCCCAAGGTATTCAGCGTCCTCAATGTCGGTTTTCAAAGATTCATGTTGCGACAAGATCAAGATAAGAGTTTTCTCAATTACGGTAGCAACAGCCAGAGATTTATCTGCAGTGCTTTGAGCTCTGTTGTTGATAGAATTCGAAGGTAACTCCTGTTCTCTGCTTTTCATAGATCTGAAGGCCTGGAGAATTGTGTCCACTCAAGGAATGTTAGGTTGTCTGTAGAAGAGATTTGGATTCTACCGAGCTCTGTTGTTGATAGAATTCGAAGGTAACTCCTGTTCTCTACTGTTCTTAGATCTTGAGGCCTGGAGAATTGTGTCCACTCAAGGAATGTTAGGTTGTTTGTAGAAGAGATTTGGATTCTACCTTCTCTCAATGCAGCGTGCTCTGAATAGCGCATTTGTGCGCTAGTTGATATTAGATATGACGGCCATGAATGCTCTTGCAGGTGCCACTCTTTTGATTACCCGATCTCGGCATTCTCCAAGAATTCGAATAGTAGACAAAGCCGGGCTCTGATACCATGATTGTGTTTGTAGGCAGGGATGCGTACAAAGTTTATTCATCGAATAATTGAAAAATGAAAAGACTACAAAATTGGTTCATTGTGTGCCTTTTATATTCAACCTAATAATGCTTGGCCTCGACCTTATTTGTCCTTTACTTAACTAGAGGTTGGCTTTATCTCCAACAACTAAGTTCCCCTCAAACAAGCTTGTACCAGAAGGACCAACACAAGAAGGGCTTCCATCAAAACAATCGTATAGATACAAGGCTTGCACTCAAAAAGGCCTGCAGTGCACAAGACTCTAGTTCAACAGCCTACAAAGACCACATCACGGGCAGATCCCACGCCCACGGCGTGGCCCGCCCACCGCAGTACATTGCCTCCCGGCTACTCCTGCACACCCTGCACAATGTGGTCAACGCTAGGTGCAGGGCCAAATGTGCCAAGTGCAGGGCCAAATGTGCCAAGTGCAGGGCCAAACGTGCCAAAATAAATTGTGTATGTGTGCACTGCCGCGTGTAAACATGTGTAAGTGGTGATCGTAACTCTAAAACCCTCAAGAACAAAACTTTGCATGACACAATGGGAACACCAGGCCAAAAGTGTGTGATAGAAAGTTTTTTGCCTACATACGACCCTACCCATGATCTGGTATATATTATACTTGTATTATACGAAGGAATCTTGAAGATATCGTGGTATATTTGAGTACAGCAAAAAACACAATGTCACACACACGATGGCTCGTGATGAGAATGGTATTCCATATGCAACTATGATGAAGATGAATAAATGTCTTAACTTATAACTTTTAGCTTATTACCTAATTGTATATGTTTTTATTAATAGGTACTTAAAATGTAGGAATGTACATACGTACTTGGGAGGTGTGTAAAAAAATCATGTTGCAACGAGTACCCTTGCCTATAGGCTATTGCCTATGCCGCCAGTGGCAGTGGGACAGCGCAGATAATAATGCGTGTGTCAGGCACTAAATAGCGCGCGTCCTCAAGCGGGCATTAGAAACCAGCCACATTTATCGTTTACCTCTTTCCCGCCGCCTTCATCCCTTCCCCGTGACACGCCCGGTGCACCCAGGCTAGCCATGGCTGCCGCACCCTGCGGCCCGGCCCCGCAGCCACCGGACCTCGGCCTCCGCCAAGCCTGTGCTGTAAGGGAAGCCTGACGCAGCGACCCCTTTCGCTTGTTGGACGTTTTGCGTGCGCGATCGAGCGGCCGAGCGGGCCGAGCAAGCCGATGCTGCTGCCGCGCGTGACCCGAGCTTGCCATGAGAGGTGTGTGATCTGGGGCGGTGCAATTGGAGGGGGCAGGTGGAGCAGGCCGCGGTGACGATGACGCGGGCCGCATTACCGCTCCCGCGCGTCGCTGTTAATCAGCCGCTGCACCTTTTCCTTTTCCTTTACATGATGTGTGCTTGATGCCGCCTCCTTAACGCGTCTTACCGATGGCTTTCGTGCTTTCAGCATTCCAGGACGCAGCTGCTTTCCGGGGGAAGAAGCAGTTAGCCGTTACGGCTCTCCTTCTCATCAAATTGCTGTGCGCATTTTTGCTCAACTCCTGAGCTGAGCTAGCTGAGCGAGCTGAGAGCTCACGGCAGCGAGCCTCTCTGTCGGAAGTGCGGCTTCAATTTGGCACAGCAGGAACTCTGTTGGTAGAGAAGGGGAAGAGTGGAGCAGAGCGGCCCGCGCCGTCCCGTGGCTCACGAGGGGCGTTGCTTCCTAAGATTATGCTCCATTCTGCGGTGTGTCAGATGCTGGCTCTGCGTGCGCGTTTCCTCTCCCAGGACGCTCCCGGTCCGGTTTCTTGGCTCCGAGCTGAAGGCGTATTGTTTGCGCGTGGGGGGAAGTGGCAGCTGCTGCCTCATTGTGGAGTGTTTTCTGTCTTTGGGAGGCTGCACAGCCGTTGAGAGTACACCTCCACTCATCACCAGCATTTGGAAGTCGGCCCGTACTTGTCCGCTTTGTAACGGGCGGAGTCTGGATTGCTGGTGGCTGTTGATCTGCCAGTCCGCTTCCTACACTGCACTGCACTGCACTGCTCTGCACTGCTGCTCCTGGCCGCGACCAACCGTCCCGCTTCCTTTGCTCTCTCTCAGCCTGGGATTTGCTGTAACGAAGCATCTTCTGCGGGTGACGACACTTCTTCCGCAAATTCCTTCACTCAAGGACAGGTTTCCTCTGTTTTCTACACTTTCGCTCAATCGGTGTGCTAGGTAGGCCGTATGATTTGAATCGGGTGGCAGCTCCTTGGCTCGCGTGTGTGCAAGTTTTTCTTTCATCTCTTTCCTCTCTCTATTCCCCATGCTTCTCGTCCTGTTTCCTCGAATTGTTCGGCTTCTGTCCCACGATTGAGACAACCATGTGCAATGCTGCTGGGAATTTGAATGCACTGAGCCCGAGACGCCATCCTTTGCATCCTGCGCTTGGGTATCTGGCAGGGAAGAAGGCCAAGTAGTGCGGCACGGAGCGTTTGGTCAAGGCACCTCTGCCCTTAAGGGTGTTCCGACAGCCACCCAGCCATGGCCTTGCTCTCGCTGCTCCCAAGCTGATCGGCGGCAGGGCTTAGTATCCTGCATTCTGTGTTGCTGGAATTATTGGCGTGTGTGAGCATGGCAGCTGGTGCTTCTTTCTCGAGTGTGTCGGCCTACGGAAATGCGCTTTTCCACACACCTCAGAGGTTGTGGCTGAGAGCCACAGCTGTGAGCTCTCCGGCTGAGGAGCTTGGCCTTGTCCAGCAAAACTCGGGAGCCGAGATGAGGAGGAAATTGCAGTGGTATGATTTAATTGCGTTGGGGGTGGGTGGTATGGTTGGAGCTGGAATTTTTGTCACCACTGGTACTGCCGCCAACATTTATGCAGGGCCTGCTGTAATTATTGCCTATGTCGTTGCTGGTATCACCGCACTCCTGTCTGCGCTATGCTACTCCGAATTTGCGGTTGAGATTCCTGCTGCCGGTGGCGCTTTCAGCTATCTGCGCATTACATTTGGTAGGATCGTGTTCCTCGTTTCGGGGAAGTGTGGGCCGTCTCCCTTGCGCTTGCAGAACGTAGGCCTCCACTCGTCTTCTTGCTCTCCTTGAATTGATCTGGATATGACATCATGCTTCTGTTGTGCACTACAGGGGAGTTTGCAGCCTACTTGACTGGGGCAAATCTGATTTTGGAATATGTTGTCGGAAACGCTGCTGTAGCCCGCAGTTTCACGTCCTACTTT
Source organism: Anthoceros angustus (assembly GCA_010909165.1). Lineage (NCBI taxonomy): Eukaryota > Viridiplantae > Streptophyta > Anthocerotopsida > Anthocerotales > Anthocerotaceae > Anthoceros > Anthoceros angustus. Next base: position 1,206,984 of record MU008161.1, read on the forward strand.
GCTACAGTGTTTGGAGTCTCGAATGCAGATGCTTGGCGTATCTATGTCCCAAGTTTTGTGGCAGGATATGACTCGTTGGACATCCTTGCCGTGGGGTTTGTTCTCCTACTCACTGTTGCTATCTGCTACAGGTACACTCTTCGTCTAAACCTAATGCCTTGGGTTTGTTTGTCTATCCAGTAAAGAGCTGATGCCTACAATGTCTATTGCAGCACCAAAAACTGCAGCACCTTCAACTTTCTGGTCACGTTGCTCCATCTGGTATTTATCGTGCTGATTATTGTATTGGGCTTCGCGAGAGGAAGACTGAGCAACCTGTACACACCGGGGGATCCTTCAAAGGCTGGTGGATTTACCCCTTATGGAGCAAGAGGGATTTTCAATGCTGCCGCTATTGTTTTCTTTAGCTACATTGGATATGACGCGGTTTCCACTCTGGCGGAGGAAGTTCAGAGTCCAGCGAAGAACATGCCTCGAGGCATTACAGGGTCCGTCATCATAGTGACCATTCTCTACTGTCTTCTCGCGGCAGCACTGTCTGTTCTTCTGCCGTATGACCAGGTAATCGTGCACTGTCCGTCTCACTGTTACTGCCATGACGCCTGCAAGTATCGTGCAGCAGTGGGGTGATCAATATTTGGTTGGCTGTTTATCAGATAAATCCCGAAGCATCCTTTGCTGCAGCATTTGAGAATGTGGCGGGCTGGAAATGGGCATCCAATTTTGTGGGTGTGGGAGCCTGTCTGGGAATCCTAACTTCCATGCTGGTAGGAATGCTGGGGCAGGCCCGATACATCTGCGTTATTGGCCGTGCACATGTGATTCCTGTCTGGTTTGCCCAGATCAGCCCGGAAACTGGCACACCTGTCAATGCAACTATTTTTCTTGGTAAGCCTGTTATTTCACTGGTCACATGTCTCAGCTCACCTAAGTTCCTGCAGATGCTGTCCGTGCCTTTAGATGCGAGAGCATGTGCTGATGATTACTGAATCGCGCAGGATCTGTCACAGCTGTCATTGCTCTCTTCACTGACCTGCCAACGCTTCTTAACCTTATATCCATCGGAACACTTTTCGTATTCTATATGGTTGCCAGTGCTCTTATATTCCGCCGTCATGTTGTCTTGGGGAAGACGAGTGCATGGCCCACAATTATTTTCCTGGTTCTGCTCTCCACCAGTGCACTGGGATTCGTCTGTTTCTGGCAGCTGGAAGAGCTACATCTCTGGGGCCTAGGGCTATTCGGTACATCTGCCGTTGTGTTGACTGCAGGCTTTTCATATTGTGTGCCTTGCGTGCATGTGCCTTCAGAATGGGCCCTTCCTCTGATGCCGTGGGTTGCTGCGGTCTCCATTTTCCTCAACATTTTTTTGCTTGGATCGGTAGATACAGAGTCATACATCAGGTTTGGTGTGTGGTCACTCGTGGCAGTCTTGGTGTATGTTTTGTATGGCGTACACGCGTCATATGATGCAGAAAGCTATAATCTCAAAGGCAGCCTGGATGGCGAAGGGATGGAATTACATGTACATCCTGGCAACAAGCTTCTTCTCAACGCACCAAACGGGCCTGCCATTACCATTTTTGTTACTAATCCGGGGGTAGAGTAGCGCAATTTAGGCTTCATTCAACCTCAAGCTTGTCCCTGATGTCGGTGAATCTTGATCTAAAAGACCGCCCTTGCCAAAGTTGTATATCTTTCAGGAGGACAGGGAAGATGGTGGATTCGGGCGTGGTGGGTGAGATGTTGATGCTGGATTCGATCCCGCTCGGTGCTGCCTGCGTGCCCACAGTCGTGAGGACAGGAGTGCGAGGCGTGGAGGGAGACGTTGGTTCGGTCTCAAACTCAAGACGCCTAGCGCAAACATTCCTCGATAGCTCGGATGTTTGTAGATGGCCGATATTTTCATCTGGCAGAACTGTACAGTCAGGCTTGTCCAGATTGTGGTCATTCAACTTGATCTCGACCTTCAATCTGTGCACCACGAACACCACTACACATGGGAAATCAGCCACCTCCACAATGATCTTCAATCTACACACCTGGCAGAAAAAAGCCATACACCAGGAGAAGCAGCAGCAAGCTCAGATGCAGATGCCGCCTCCGTATCAGACGTAAAAGAATGGAGTACATGTTCCACCCGCTGGCTGCTGTGGTGTGCAAAAATGCTCACTGCTCATAAAGCCCACGCTTGGGGGGTGCGCCTCTTCCGGCTCTACATTGTGCTGATGCAGTTGTCAGCAGGGAATTACAAACTGCTATACAAGCAAGCTGCGCAGCTAGCTGCTGGCACCACCTTGGGCCTCTTCCAATTTGGCAACATGAGCCTTGAGAGTAAGCACAAGATTCCTGGCCGGACCCTGGAGCGTGGCCACGAGGTTGGAGGAGGGGCTTTTGAGAGATCCCAACAGCTTGGAATAGATTTCGGCCCGGCTGGGCATGGTCTCCAGGGTCTTGAACTCCTCCGGCGAGTAGAACCTGCCCTCGAAGACGGCACCAGTGAAGTCATTGGCCTCCAGCTTCAGCTCCTTCTGCATTGCGCGGAAGGGAGAGAGGGCGGCGGGAATCTCCTCACTGTGCACAAACAGCCAGGCATTCATGCCCGTCATGCAGGGCCGCAGGGCCTCCCAAGGCGTGCCCTCGATGGCCTTGCCAATCAGCTTGTTCTTGGCCACCACTAGCTTGGAGGACTCCGGAAGCGACCGCCGCAAATCCTGCAGCTGCTTCACTGTCAGCCCGCTGAACCTGAGGCCCGCCACAAGGTAGCATCCCTCCAGCTGCTGCCGAGCCATCTCCACTGTCTCAGCCTTCTTAGTCTTGCTGATGGCCATCATCCGCACGCCATTAGGTTTGGCCTGCTGCTGCCTCCTTGTTTTGGCTGCAACGGGACCAGCTGGGTTCTGCCGGCATCCCCAGAAGTCGCTGCGAACGGACATCCACTGCCGTGGTGGCGAGGGAGACGAATCCACATTGTGCCGCAGAGAGGCGCAAGGCGAGCAACCCTGTACAGTTATTCCCACGGCCATCGCCATTCACCTTCGCCCTTCTGGACTCTCGACAGTGGATAGGGACTCAGCGGTCCGCTTGCAACCATTCAACGACTTACGATCCCGAATGCGGCAATTGGTACTAGATAATTTGGTGGTGACCAGTCGAGACAATTACATTTAATATGACCTACAATTTGTAGCTGTAGGTGCGCTCTACTGTACGTACATTTGTATGTAGGTAGTTACTCCCTATCTAGTAAACTACCTCAAAAGGCACCCTTGACTTACAGCGTGGTTACCGCTTAAATTCTAATTCCCACCTATCTAACCTGATTTTGCAAGTGGACCTTCTCTGTTTTGCAACATCAAGTCTGCGTATTCATCCGATGCCACCCAATCCAGTTTTGTTGCAGCCCGCGTTGTGCTTGGAGATGTTGCCAGCATCCGGGCATACTTCAGGCATTTCACGAAGCGTCCTAAGTCTAGGCTGACATCTTGGGCTTCCATATACGTGATTCTTCTGAAGTCCCAACTTTCAGAGGCAACGGTTTCAGCATCTGCGATGACGGGATCACTGATGTTGTGAACTGAAATCAATGTGCTCTCTTGTGGTTTCACCACGTATGGTAGGTATCGTAGGCCCATTTGGATAGCAGGCTTGCCGTAGTATTGAGAAGCAGGCTCCTCAGTCCCAATAGGGATAATCTGAATAAACACCGCACCAGGCTTCATGAAAAGGATGTGGGTAAGAGCCGCACCGTGCACTCCCAACACAACATCAGCAGAGTTTACTGCGTGGAAAATCTCTGTCAAGTCATTCTGATCTGTCGGTCTGAGGATTGCCACATTGAAGCATGTCTGCCTGGCCAAGTCAACCACTTCCTCTACATTGAGGATCACTCGATTGTGCAGGCGATCCAGAATGGCGAGTTTCACTCTTGGCTTGAGACATTCGTACTTGTTCAACCGTCCAGACCTCTTCCACTTGAGCTTCGCATCCTCCCTGCCACTCGGATTCTTGAAAGCACGAACAAGCATCTTCTGAAATCCCTGGATGCTTTGCCCATCAGTCGACAGGCGGGGGTTGATTTCTAGCTCCCCGTGGACAAGAAGACCAAGCTTGAGGTCATTGAAACAGTGAATACGTTCGTCCGCCTGAAAATCGATAGGCTCGTATTTGCTAAGCTGGCTTATTATGCTGGAGTATTTTCTGATCCACCAATCTTTGTAATCTGTGATCAGGAATTTCACTTCCCCTCCATAGCGGTGTGAGCTGATGAAGAGAGGAATGAGGACGTCGTTGAAGTCGTGGTAAACGTTTCCGGAAAAGCCACCAGTTGAGAACAAAAGTGCCGGTTGCACATGTCGAACTTCACAAGGATCATTGTTTGTAGCGGATGGATACTCACTCCGCAAGCTGACTTGCTGCACTTTCTCCATGCTGCTTTCCTCCCACTTTCGAGGATACGGTCGGATAGTCTGTCTCCCTTCCAGTGCGTGATCAACAGTGTAGAGCATGCATCTGAACTCTGCTCCACCTCTCACGCGGACGTCCCCTCGCATGTGGCAGATATCTGCACGAAAATGCGAGCGATTACACGAAAATACCACATCTCCCGTTTCACCAGCTTTAAGAACTCTGCTCCCATTTCGATGTTTGAAAGAGTGTGACGCTGGATTCTCCTTGACTTTCCGGAGGCTGCTTTCTTCAGTACGGGGTATGTCCATACCCTGATCAGGTGCAAGCTCTGCTCATCAACAATTCAGGGTTAGTTGGACTGCGACCTTGTAGAGTGCCTGACTCCGTGAACACTCACCAGCAACTAGAATGAACAGTTCAAGGGTTCAAGGTTTGCGCAGTGAAACATGTAGGTAGTGAACACATGTATGCTAAATGAATCGACACGCCGGAGGCGACTGTCTTCGAAGAGGATTGGCTTCGGGTGATCGAATTTTCCAACGAAAGAACAGTTCAGCTCACCCGGGGATGTTTGAGTTTCATTCCGAGTAAATCCATTGTCTGCCCTGGAATTAGGTGCACTCTCAGTCTGAGTGACATAGTACGCATCACGATAGTCGTCTAGATCGTCGCTGATCTGTTGCGGTTCTTGTGGCACCTGAGTATCCGAATTTGGGTACCACTGATGAAGGTCCAATGCAGAGGATTTAAAATCTACTCCTCCAGCTGGCTCTGCAGCTGATATCCCCGGAATGGAGGCGGATTCTCTCCTGAAATCAAGAGGCTCTTCTCCTCCACCATTTTCAGAGCTGATCCACCGGGTTAGCTTTGCATTGTCATCTGCAAAACGAATTGCGGCGGAGACTAAATGTCTTACAAAATCTTACTTCCAACTCTGTTCCACCACCGGCTTGCGCACCAGTCTGTTTCGAGCAAAATATTGTACCAACACGAGGACATGAATTCTTGTAACTGTGCAGAGCTGTTTTACTTACAGGTGACTAGTAGATATTTGTTAGCATATACACCATTCAGGGCCAGGTACGCGACTAACAGTGCCAGTGACAAGTGCCATACATGCCTAAACATGAAGCCTCTGACCCTGGCTGAAATGTTTCGAATCCGGGGCGTCATGGCTCGTTTTTGCCTGCAAATGCCAGAACGAGATACATGTGTGCTGAAGCAGAATTTCACAAGCAATATGTCACCATCCTTGTAAGCAAAGACCAAATGCAAGGCACACTCACGAGTCGACGATGGAGCGAGTTTGCGAGAGAAACCTACCGGAGCACGGCCAGATTGAAAATGAATAGGCTCCCGAATCATAGAATCATACAGAACAAGCAGCGAATAGGCTCGCAGCTCCAATCGAGCCTGCTAGGCTCTCACTTCTTCCTCTGCACCGGCACCCAGGCCAGATCATGTGCGGAGGCTCACAAAGATCGGCAGCTGAGCCAGGATGTAGATATATGATACCGTGGAACATCCTACGGTTTAGCAGGTGGTCTAGATTTCAAAGCTGGGCCGAAAAAGGAACCGGGCTAAAGACTATCACCTAATTACAGTATACCATATTAATATTAATATTTATTGGAGTCATGAACAGGCAATGTAAATGTTGTCAGTCTCACGCCCTTTGGAGGTCCCTCCACAGACCACCGCTACAATGGGAAGGTCCCCACCTGTCAGAATGTTTGGTTTGCGTGATCACATGTTTGTTGGGAGCGGAATGCAGGCGCTGGGTATCAGAGGTGGTTCGTTTTCGAGGAAGCGCTACCAGGAGAAGGCTACCATGAAGAAAACGTACGTCCAGTTCTGCAGTACCCTAATTATTTCGCGTTCTGTCTGGAAATTCGAGTTGCCACCGCTTGCAGACGATAAGGTCCAGGGAGGTCCAGTTCCTGCTTATCTTCTGGACCGTCAGCACACTACACGAGCTAAGGTGTGTGTGCTTAGTTTTCTTCACCTTTAAGCTGGGAGCTAGTGCGGAGGGTTCCAATTTGTCTCTCATCTCTGCAGGTTCTTAAAAACACAATCAAGCAGGAGCAGAAAGACATGGCTGGGAAGTGGGATATTCCTCTTCCTAAGCCATGTTCACCACAGGTATCAAATGGTGTGTAACACAGACTCGGTGTGTCACACAATATAGCTGGGACATAGTATAAGGAGCATAATGGAGTATTGTGTTTTCCTCGAGCGCCTGACTCCATGCTGGTGCGGCCTATCTCTGAAGATGAGATGAGATTTTTTCTGCCTTGGCAAAAGGGAAAATTAGTCCGTTTATCCTGTGTGAAAGATGTAGACTCGTAGAGTGTGCTGGTACCGGATTCGCATTTTCTTGTGTCATGTGCTGATCTGTGGTGATGTTGTGTCCATCCAGTGAAACAGTGGAGGCGTTTGGTGTCGAAGGTGACAGTCGCAAGGAAGCCCCCAACGCACTAGCGCTGCATAAAACCTCTGTTTCACCAAAGCTCTTGTCACCACCCAGAGCTGAAATGTACTTTCAAGGTGAAGATTTACCATGTAATCCATGCTCTCCTCTCTTTTACTTTCCTGTCAAGGGTTGTGTAAGCTGCTCTAGTCCATCTGCAGTTCTTGTTTTGTCTCTAGCCAACCATGACAGTTCGGTGGCCCGAAGGCATTTGGCTGCAGTCATCGGGTTGCTCTGGAGTCGACTTCTTGATGGCGGGAGTGTTTTTCCTCATGGTGCCATCTGTCTTTGTTTCACACACACTCATGTTTTCGCCTGGGTGCCTTTGGGGTCATGCAGTAAAGCCGCAGCCAAGGAGCAGGAGACGATTGATGCAATATTCCGCCTGTATGCTGAAAAGAGTGACTAAACTTGCATGGGGTGAGATCAAGAAGACAATAGTGCCCGTGGTAAATGGTGTCCTTTATATGGAAACTGTGGATACTGTTATCTCATGTTGTTTGGCGGGTTCTTATTCTTTAGCAGACCCGAAGGGATAGAGGCACTCTGTGAGGACCTTGGTGTTTCACCAACAGATGTTCGGATAAGCCTGGTAGCTTGGTAAGAACCTGAACAAGCCATGTGGCTTCACGTGGCATGTGTTCTGTTTTGATTTGGAGCCTGACCCTAGTTGGGACGTGACAGAAAACTGCAGGCAGTAACTTCACCTTGGTGAGTATAGTGGTAGGTTTTGGTGAGGATACCAGCTTGTGCAAGGGCCACGTGGGCTGAGTAGCATCAAATTGCCCCAGGATGAATGGCATCGTGGCTTGAGAGCAATGTGAGTAGACTCTATGGGAAAATTGAAGAAGGCTCTTCGAGCATTACAGTAGGAGGTTAGAGCTGGATCTACCTCATGCAGTCCATGCCATACTTGAGGGAACTCTCTTCTGAAGGACCTGGGCAGAGCTGATCACCTTGTTGCTCCTGATCTGGAAGTGGTGGGCTAATTTTAACTTGCTTGACGTGCAGGTGTCAGACCCGATGATGTTCAAGGACTTCTACACTTTTGCATTCCAATACAGCCTGACAGGTGGCCGCTGTCACATGCCGTCTGTTCTTGTTTGCAAGCTGTTTCTCTGATTGTCTGGCTGGTCCGTTTCTGATTCACCGGACTATCTGGAGACTCATCTCTATCTTTTCTTTCCCGTGACGCTACATAATCCCTACAGAGCCTCTATGAAAGACGCTCGACTTGGAGACTGCCTGCTAAATGCTTGAGCTGGTTATGAGCGATCGTCAACACTTGGCCTCTTTTGTCCAGTTTCTCACGGTGACTATGACTCCTCATAACGCAGCGTTGTTTGATCTTGCTTACACACGATTCACTGACTTTTGCTTGTCAGTAGTACTTGCTCTTCACACCCAACATGTGTAGAGCAACCAACCGAATACAAGGCCTTCAAATTGGTCAAGTGAACGGTTTTTTTTTCCACTCTGTGAGCAGGTGAGTGCTTTTGGCGTGTGTGTCTTCACCTTACCGTGCGCACTATCCTCTCCTCTCCACTCATCAACTGTCTTCACCTGTCCCTGTGCTCCATTTTGCAGATAAGACCTGAGCTTGGAAACTACGATGCAGGTCGGGATTGGCCGTTGCTGTTGGACAACTTCGTAGGCCCCAGGGCTAGAAGGGCATAACGGAAGGTAAGCGAGTGCTACGTAGTCTCTTAGTGCGAGACGAATATAGATAGAATAAAGATATGAAAAACGCAGCGTTGGGGCAGTCTTGGTAGGTACACAATTTATACGTAGTCAAATGGATGTGCAGTTTCTGAAACGTAAGGAGTTGGGGGATTTACAGTGCTTGCTTCGCTAGCGCCCTGTATGTGTGTCCGATCGAGAGTTGTGTATTCTGTAAGGGTGACATAGCGGGGCATCCGTGCATGGGGTATCGTCACATACGAGCTCCAGTAGTGCCCGTTTTTAGTTTTTAGCTGTTAGTTGTTAGTTTGGGGTCTGAAGTTCTTTCTCTCTCAATTTTTTTTTAAGTTTTTAAGTTTTAGTTGTTAGTTATTAGTTTGGGGTCTCAAGTGTTCCATCTTCACATATCTTTTAGACGCCCTTTATCCCTGCTCGTGTTCAGGTGCTCTTTTTCCCTGCGAAATGCATATTTTAAGTTGCGCAGGATTGGCTTTATATTTGCGGCCTTTTTGTGTAGAGATTAGAGGGGCGTTGGATTGGCTTTATAATTGCGGCCCTTTTGTGTAAAGATTGGAGGGGCGCCTTCATATTGCACTAAATGTTATCATTTCTTTCTTCGAGAAAAAGAATGATTATGTATCTTGTTCTTCAACTTCGGCAGCTGGTATGTATCTTGTTCTTCAACTTCTGCAGCTGGAAAATCGATCACATCCATGATTATGTATCTTGTCCTTCAAGTTCGGCAACTAACTGGAAGATCGGTCACATCCTCATTCACGTAATCAATATGAGGTATTACTTCATCCATAGTCTCCTCCCAATTTGAAGATGGCCTATTAAGGCATGAGCTCGGGAGCGGGTTGCTATATCATGGATATTACACAGATTTTCGAATCTTAGAGATCATCGGAAGCGTAGTGTGACAAGGCGAAAGCGACATATCGAAAGAAAGACATGGCAAACGCACCAAGAAGGCAATTCTGTGAAGATGACAGTCAGTTGTGAGAGTCTCTCTTTGCAGGCTCGCGGAAGCAGCGTCTTGCTGCGGCTACATTCTGTATTCTTCAACCTATCAATTCGACATTATGTATCGAAGAAGGACACACTTTATGCCAGAATAGATGCGGAGCAGGATGTTGCCTTTGTTGCTTGTGAATGTGTGAACTCTTATAATCAAAACTTGTGGATGCATGGCACGCATTGCTTGCATTTCAACAAGAACTTTTCAGCAGAATGTGATCATATTTTCCCTTCCTAGGCTTTTTGCTAGCAGAATTGTGTTGTGATGATGGTGTGCATTTAGGCATCTCAGGTGCAACGTTACATGCATGTTCCTAGCAAGACAATCGGTTCAGGCTGTTGTAGTAGATTACACAATGGCCTTTTGTTGAACATGAGATTAATGTAGCATGTATACTAAACTTGGTCTATACACGAATGCCGGCAGTAGCTAATTATTGTATGACACATATTTTGTGCACTCTATTATTGTGAGCAATCATGCATAATCTGTTCTAAACATACCCCTTACCAATCGACTGTGACATTTTTGGTCCGAGACATGGCAACTACGTGTTTTGCTTACGCTCCACCGTGCAGTAGAGGAGGTCTGGACGGGTTAGTTTTAGGTGATCCGTTAGAAACAATGTGAAGGATATGTCCCATGTTGGTGGATTTTTCTTTCAATTTGTGGAGAAACTTCCTGCTTTTGGATAATTGATGTGATCTTGTGCAACCGTTCAATAAGAACTAATTCTACATCCTAGCTTTAGGTGGTACAAGCAAGGCTAACATACAATTTTTAATGTACTTTTAATAGTCATAGTAATAAATACAAGAACAATTGTATTAAACTCTACTTGGACGGAATTTCCATCATGGCTTAATGGTGTGGCTGGTGTCTAATATGCATCTATGTTATTGTATGTTCGTCGGAATAGTTCTTGTTAAACTTATGATTTTGAATTTATAAAGTATGTTTTAACTCATGATAGCAATAAAACTTCACAAACGAGTTCTTAATTTTTGTACTACCTCATCAGCTATCTATGTACATTCTCAATTAAAAATTCAGGATCATATAATTCTAGTAGTAAAGTATTAATGAACTATATGAACCAGATTGCCTCCAATCTCTTGGAGTCTCAAAAGTAAACTCATTCACTGATATTGTTTGGAAAAAACTGCTAAGACAAATTAGTGCGAACAACCTTTTCACGATTTGCCAAGCTAACCAACTAGGCCCACATTAATAATCTAAATGGTCATAACTTACCAATCCTATAAATTAGAGCCTAAATTGATGATTCAAACAGGTTGATGTTAAAAATTAACTATCTAGTAATTATTTGCTAGTTATTACTAGTGCGTGAGATTTTACAAGATAAATATTATTAAATCTTTCTTTGAAAAAAAAAAGATTCTAGGTAATCGAGAAAAAACCACACTGATGGTCAATCAACTATAGAACTTTTAAAAGAATGATTATATTGCTCTTCAAGTTCAGCAATTGGAATATCGGTCACATCCTCATTCACGTAATCTGTGTCAGGTGTTACTTCATCCATAACCTCTTCCAAATTTGGAAGTTCCGGCATAACTTTACGAAACCATTCTTCTTCAGGAATTGAAGGTTGTGCAAGAAATTTTTGCACTTGATCTAGCCATACCAATTCTGAATTAGATAATAAGTGATGTTTATCATGTCTTGACTTTACTTGTCCTATAAAAGAAAAACATATTTAGCATATAAATCAATTAAAAATTAGATAAATGATAAAAATAGGCAAAATCACTTGTCAACATCAATATGTAAAACCAATAACTCACCATTTAAAAATATATTGAAAAAAAGGTATAATATTAATATAACTAAAAAAACTTTAATAACACGGCCCCATAAGCCCGAAGACATTCTACTCATCCACAATGACCATGCTCGAAACCTCTTATTTTGGTGGCTATGAGTTTCCGACTCATGACTCGGTAATTCCAATTTTGAGCAATCCTTGAAAGCTGGTATGGATGATAAGACCTCCAACACTCTCATCATGATTCAAAATTATAGAGCAACTCATAAGCTGGAAGCACAAAATCACACTTTGTTATCGCAAAAGAAAATGAAAACACACTCGAAAAGTGTTTGTTGAAGAAAATATGTGACACACACAGCTTGAAATGATTTGGGGGAAAGGATATCAAATTTATAGCATAGACTTCAAAACTATTTTCAGTAATATATTTGGTATAGCAAATACTAAATCCATATGATAAGTTTCTTAATTTAGTAGATTAGTTTAGTGATCCATTTTTTTTCCATCCATGCTACCTTATTTGGAGTTGGATGTGGTTGGTAATGCTTTATGTTCGTTCCATATAGCTTTTGATTGGAGTTTGCACTCTATTTTGCATCCACCATTTTGCTTGCTTTTGATTGGAGTTTGCACTCTATTTTGCATCCACCATTTTGCTTGCGAGTGGGCAGCTCAAGCTCGCTTCCCATTTGCCTGTGGAAATACTTGTCCATATGAGAGTTATGTATTGTCTCGGACTTTTCTATGTTTTATCTAGCAACCCGCTTTATGTTAGTGGAGTGGTGGCTGGTGAGATGGGCTTTTTTTCTTTCATATGTGGTGAAAGTGGATGGCAGCAGTGGTGGTGAGAGTTATGTATGTGGTGGTGAGAGTTAAGTATGGTCTTAAATTTCTTTTTGTCTTGTATGTTTAACAATGCCTTAACGTACTTCTCGCCCCGGAGTTTTGAAGAGTGCGCATTGGAGGGCTGTGAGTTTTCCTTATGGCCGTAGTTCTTCTCCTTGGGCTCTGCATTGCTGCATTGCTTCATTGCCCCTGGGTTCACAAGTTCAAAGGATTTAGTTTTGGGGGTAACTTTTTTGAGGGCCTTGTGGAGGTTTTGAAGTTCATGGTATGCATACCTGTCAACCGCTGTGGGCCACGCGAAATTGAAAAGGAGGCCCCTGGATAATAGGTTAGAGGCCAAGCTCACCAGCGGTCGACAAATGGGCACTCGAAGCGTAGAAGGCGGGCGTACAAATATTCATGGTCTCGATGATTGGGGGTCCAGTCCAGATCCCTCCCCGCTGCCCGCTGCCGGAAGTGTGTTCTGCTCCGGTGGTCGTGAAATTCACGTTCCCTGCTGTTCTCCTGTCCCACAGCCATCCGGGCCGTGCGTCGTTGTGCGGCGTCCCGAGCTCGTCCTGCGAGCCAGCAAATGCGGGTGTGAAAACGCGCAGTCTCAGAGGAGGAGTCAGTGGGAGCAGCAGCAGCAGCAGCAGCAGGAAGTTGGATGGCGGGGCGCGGGCAGGATCTGGAGCAGCGGGATCGGGATGGGGATCGGGAGCCGCTGCTGGGGGGGAATTGGAGGAATGGGGATGGGGATGGGGATGGGGATGGGGATAGGGAGGTGGACGGGGCGGTGGAGCAGGAGGGAGGGAGCGGGGGGCTAGCGGGCGCCGTGTTCAATCTCTCCACCACCATTGTGGGCGCGGGGATCATGGCCCTGCCTGCCACGGTGCGCGTGCTGGGCCTCCCGCTCGGGGTGCTGCTCATGCTGTTCGTGGGCTTCGTGTCCGGGAGCGCGGTGGAGATGGTGGTGCGGTTCTCCAGCAAGCTGAACGCGGAGTCGTACGAGGACGTGGTGGGGGCGATCTGTGGCCGGGCGTGGCGGATCGTGACGCAGGTCTCCGTGGTGGTGTTCACCATGGGGATCCTCATCTGCTACCTGATCATCATCGCGGACGTGCTGGCGGGGTCGAGGGAGCATTTGGGGCTGTTCGAGCAGTGGGTAGGGAGGGACGGGTGGTGGTGTTCCCGCCCGCTCGCAATCCTGCTCACCGTGCTGCTGGTGCTGCTGCCGCTGGCCGCGCTCCCGAGGCTGGACTCGTTGAAGTACTCCTCGGCCCTGTCCATCGCCCTGGCGCTGCTGTTCGTGGTGCTCGCCGTGGCTGTGACGCTGGTGAAGCTCGCCTGGGGCGAGACGCAGGCGCCCAGGATGCTGCCTGACCTCTCGTCGCCTGCGGCGTGGTACGAGCTCTGTGCCGTGGTGCCCATCATGAGCAACGCCTTCATCTGCCACTTCAACGTGCCCCCCATCTACCACGAGCAGCGGCACAAGAGCCGGCGGACCATGGTGAAGGTGGCCAGGCTGTCCCTCGCCTTCTGCACCGTCATGTATGTTGTTACGGCTGTTTCCTGCTACCTGCTGTTCGGGGAGGGGACCGCTGCGGACATCCTGTCCAACTTCGATGCCGACCTCGACGTCCCATACAGCAGGGTGGTGAACTATGTGATCCGGGTGGGGTATGCGGTGCATGTCATGCTTGTCTTTCCTGTCATCTTTTTCTCACTGAGGCTTACCATCGACACTGCGCTCTTCCCCGGCTCCCGGCCTCTGGCTGATAGTGGAGGTCGGAAGGCTGGTCTGACGCTCCTGCTGCTTGGAATCATCTACGCCGGCTCCACGGTCTTCCCGGACATATGGGTTGCATTCAACTTCACAGGGGCCACCACGGGGATGTTCGTGGGGTTCATCCTCCCCGCCGTGCTTGCCATCAAGGGCAGGTCCAGTTCGGACCCCGGGGACAGGTTTCAGAGGAATTTGGCTTGGATCATGTTGCCCTTGGCTGTCTTCTCGGGCACTGTTTCTGTGGTGACTGAGATCCTGAGCCTGATATGACGATGCAGCATGCAGGGTAAGGGCAGGGTTCCAAATTCTGCAGGGCGGAGGTTATTGGATCAGGGGCACATTGCAATTGCTTGTGCTTGTAGGAGGAGTTCCGTGATCCACCTCCTTGCCAGGGTACATATGGATGCAGCTGCTGCTAGGCCTTGTGATGATCGGAGGACACCATGTAGGTGCCTAGGAGCAGTCTTGAAGGCTTATTAAGTGGAGGTGTCGATCAGCTGGCCATGTACGACATGTTGTCTGTCAGGTGTCAGGAATCTACATGACAACTATAATATGTATTCCGTTAATGGATGCACTAGGCGGATGTAAGAGGGACAGAATCACTACGTGGTCTAAATTTCGGTTATGGAGGAATCTGAGACTACACAGAAAGGTATACAGTCCTCCCATAGTTCCTGTTCTAAGTACCATGGATTGAAGTGATCATTCACATTATGCAGTGAGTGGCAGGGGGAAGTTACGTCCTCCACGGTGTTCGGGATATGTATCGTAGCTGCGTCATATAGCAGGCCTGGGGTTGTCAATCAAGCATGGGGTCAATGCTTTCTTTGGCAGCAATGCTGTGTAGGCTCCTCTCCTTGAGCGCCTGCCCTTCCTAACAGAGTCTGGTTTGCTTCTTGTCGAGCGTCTGCTTTGCTTCTTCAATCTCTATAATGGATGGCTGTGAGAGGCGGCCAAGAGCAAGAGCCGATGTTGCACAGGTAACATCACAGGCCCTGGTGTGCGGTGCGGTTCCTCTAGAGTTGCGGAGTCCTCAGATGATTTCCTACCAACCTTAGGACTTCGTGTGCACCGCTACCGAACCCTCGTTACCTGTTATTGACTGGTCACCTGATTGCCTTCCTCATAAAGCTCTTACGAAGTGAACCGTGCTCCTTCGCATGCTGTCGTGACACATCCGTTGGCAGATTCAGCAGCTGCGTCCTACCTGCACAAGGCAGCCTTGTGCAGATGAGCACTATTCAGACAGTCTTCTTCCTGTATCTGCACAATGGTAAACCATGTTTGCCTCGGGACTCTTGAGTCCTGAGCCTTGTATGAAAAATAGAATGCAAAAGCCATGGATTTCAAGAGAACATAGAGCTGAAGGGCTGGTCAGAGACGAATCTCTACCTTTGCTTTTGCCCCCATCAGACGAGGACTGGGATTCCATTCCTTAACCGCTATTACATCTGTTTACAGTATGTGCCATTGGAGCAATTATGGAGCCACCAATGAGTGGTTCGTATTGGATGTGTTGTCGTGGATTATCCAGCCCATTTTATTACTGTCTGTAGCCTTACTATTCGAATAACGATGAGAAGCAGCAGCCCACGTGTGGAACCTAACTTAGGTAAAATGGGAAATGTGGAGACTATAAAAAGAACGAGATGGGAAATTCCATCCATCCCGAGATGAAAAGGGACAACTCACGATGGGGCACCATGCCAGGCGGCGTGCCCCTGCACTAATTTACCCTTTATCCCCCAACCATCCCAAAGATGTCATCTTCTGAGATAGGGAAGGACCTACTTACCATTGGTGCCGCCGATGCCGCATCTCCAGTATTGGTGATCGTCCTCAAGATGGCGTTGGCCAACGCCCTTCGCAGGGCGATGGAAATCCATTGCCTGAAACAAGCCACAAGCCACAACACTGGAAAGGGGGAGGCCAACCCCGCCTTTGTCGTTGTGGTAGGTACTTGCGCACCCCTTGATGAAACGAGAAAAAACCTTACCCAAGGCCCCATGAGTTTTAATGGCAACGGGGATGAAAATGTGACCTTGCTGCATGGACCTGTACTTGTAAATTTTCTTAGTTGCGCTCCCTTCCCCGCCCAACCTGGAGTGTTGATGATGACATGGTAAAAAGCGGGTATTTTACCCCAGACTCCTTGGGCCAAGAGATGTACAAAAACATGCCAGTGCGTACGTATGTATGTACATACCTATGTGGAAGCATTCTTAGCTATCTCCTAAGAGTACGGCCTTGCAGCCACATGATCGCTATGAGGCTATTGAACTAATGTACTACACAATAAGGAGCCCAATAATTTACTACCTACACATTGGAGTATTCTATTCTAATAGAGGGAATAGGAGACTTTTATTGAAAGAACGAGATAGGAAATTCCATCTACCCCGAGGCAAAAGGGGACAACCCACGACGGGGCACCAAGCCAGGTGGGGCGTACCCCCACACTAATCTACCCTATAACCCCCAACCGCCCCATGATGTAGGTGGGGCGTACCCCCACACTAATCTACCTTATAACCCCCAACCGCCCCATGATGTCGCCGTCCGAGATAGGGAAGTGCCTATTTACTACTGGTGCTGGTGATGCCGCATCTCCAGCACTCGTGATCGTCTTAAAGATGGCGCTGGCCAACGCCCTTTGCAAGGCGATGCAAACCCGTTGCTTGAAATATGCCACGACACTGGAAAGGGGGAGGCCAACCCCGCCCCTATCGTTGTGGTAGGCCCTTGCGCACTCCTTGATAAAACAAGAAAAAACCTTTCCCAAGGCCCCATGGGTTTCAATGGCAAGGGGGATGAAAATGTGACCTTGCTGCATGGGCCTAAACTTGTAAATTTTCTTAGTTGCGCTCCCTTCCGCCGCCCAACCTGGAGGGTTAATGATAATAAAGTCACTAATAGAATCTCTGGTTGGGTCAGTGACAACCACGTCCACAACCGAGACCTCGTCCCCCCGTGTCAAGAAAAAGTTAGCTCTAATAGAGACGCGATCGAGCAGAGTATATTGCCGCTCCTTGAAAAGGAAGAAACCGCTCTCCATGGCCATTGAGAATATGACGTATCGAATGGCATCATGTGTAGCAATACGTTGTCCACCCATTGGACAATGCGCTAAGTGGGCCCCAGGGTCGTCGATGGAGGCCCCCCAGCAGCAGGCCGCAAGAGAACAGGCTAGTGGTTGGACCAGACCTAGGCGAAACCTCATCGCAGTAGAAAAAGAAGCTGGTGCGATTCGAAACGCCTAGATGCAAGGTTGCAGGAGCCAGCGTTCTACACCCTTCCCTGAGCAAGAGCGAAGGCGAGCTCTAGCGGGACAAAGAATAGATGAATCCAGAAGAAGACCATGCAACACCTGCCCATAATGCTTCTCCTTGAGAGAAGCCTGCAACCCTCGAAGCTCATCTGCGAGAAACGAAGAAAAAGAAGGCGTGGCCTCCCTGGCCAGAGGGGGCAAGAGGTCCCTAGCCGACCTTAGGGACACTTGGAGGGGGAAGCACCCCTCCTCAACTCCTGCAACGAAATTCTCTAAAATGCTGCTATCTCGAATAAGGAAACGAGAGGCCAAAATTGGGGCCTAGAGGACCCAGCTTCTTAGAAAGACCGTTGGCGCCGAGGCCTCCATGGCCGAAAGACTTGCGCCCCCCAAAGCGACGGGGAGAGACGCCTGTCACCACGCCAGGTTCCTGACCGTGCATTCGAAGAAACCTGGGCCGATAATGTCTCCCAGAGATTGCATAACCTGCTTGTCGAAATCTCCAAGTTGAGAAAGAAAAACTAGAGAGGGGGGGACAATGCGAATGAGGTACCCAAGGCGACATGTGAAGCAAGAAGAGAGGATGCCGAAGGCCACTTGTGGGTCGCTCAACCTAGAGAGGTCGTCGATATGCGCAAGATTCTCTTTCAAAGCAGCATCTACAAATTCCCGTACAAAGCCCGGGGGCCCGACCGGGACTCCAAGGACCCACAACCCTTGTGGAGAATCAATATCCCCCCGGGATAATGATAAGGGGGCATAGTACCAGACGGGGACCAAGCCTTAACCAAACCTTCAAGGTCTTGACCTTCAGGCCAAGGCAGGAGAGCTCCAAGGAGAAGAGGTCCAAAGCATCTTTGACTTTGTCCACCAGCCCAAGGATGTGGGTGTTGTCGACCACCGACGGAAAAAGGCACTCCCACACCGAGGAGGCAATTATTGCCAGGGCCCTGAAATGCGCCATAGCAAAGAGAGCTCCCCCAAGGGATCCCACTGCCTGGATCCCGTTGCGGAGTCAAGCACGGAGACCCCCTCCATCAAGGGGCCGTGCTAAGTTAGAGGCGGAACCATAAAAAGAGCGAACAAAAGAAATAAGACTTGCCAATTGCCCGCCCGCGTCTTTAAGTTCTTTGGAAGATGCCTTGGATATAGTGTTGAAAACCTTCTGAATATCGACCTGAAGGGCAACCCAATCCGGATGTAGCTGGAGAACCGCCTCGACTCCAAAACTCACTGTCTCGTAGCCCCCGGGGTGGCGATGCCAAATTGATGGGGGCTAAGATGAGCCCAAAATTGCTCCCTGAGTTGGAGGGTAATGCTGCGGCTAATAAGTCGTAGGAACGCCTCTCCCATGGAGATAGGGTGTGCCCCCGGTGTGGGCTTCTCCATAGCCAAAAGCCTGCTGGCCACCAACACCCATGAAATCTGATGGGGGGTCTCTCCCCGTGCCACAGCCGTTGCCAGGATAAAGAGCTCCAAAAAACCACTAGAAGGATCCTCAGGAGAGAAGTAGTCACGGAGGTGATTGTAGATAGTTCGTGAAAAACCCCCAGAAGAGAGCTGCGGCGCGGTAGTTAAAGTGCGACCAAAAAGCACTCTGTCCAGACATAAGGGCTCCTCAGCCACTAAATCCAAGATATCTGATGGGATGGGGATATCTGATGGGATGGGGATATCTGGAGCCGGCTGAAGGGCCCAAAGAGCAGCAATAGTCTCCTCGGATGCCGGAGCCACCCGGCCATGCTGAAGGGCGGCTTAGCATACTCGCTACATGACCAAGCGGGGAGGCACGTTTTGAGACGCGCCTTCACGGGGTCTTGAAAAACCTAATCACCCTGCTTATCGCGCCACCCCAACAACGCGGCATGGAAGACATGATGATGAAGATGAGAAAAAATAAACCATAGGAAGTGGAAAGAGCATGGCCACATTGTATCCCAAGCGTTACCAAACTTCCACTTCAATCTTTTTATCCACATACACTCATATCCTAGGATTGATCTCTCATATTTTGGCCTCGACAATCTTACTTTCCTACTTGTGCATGTGCCATCGCTCCCTCCAACTTTTATTCTAATTCATTTTAATGTATGGACTCTTGAGTGCATAGACAAAAGTGTTCCCTACATAGTCGAATTTGATTGTTATGTAATGGAATATTCAAAATTTCACAATGTAGTGGGATCACTGAAAATTCGAGTGTGTAGTGAAATAGCATAACATAGCAATCAATTGAAATTTTGGGTTAGCGGCACACTCAAATTTTACTATATAGTGAAACACTTAAATTTCACTATGGAGCGGAACACTCAAAATTCCACTATGTAGCAAAATGCTTAAAATTTCAATTGATTGTTATGCCCTATTGACCCATAGTTGATTTTAATTGCTAACAACATCTTAGAAAGTACGACCCATTGAACAACTCCGGATCAGCGATTCTAAATCCTAAATGGCTCTAGAAAAATTTGCTTTACCATGGTGAGGACCTTTGCAAAGTAATTTTTGGATTTTAGCAAAGATCGAGTACCACCGCCACCAAGGATGGTGCTCTTTGTCGTTCTAGCCGATGATCTCCGTGGCTAAGCTCCCTCTACTTTACTTAAAATACCTTTTGTGACCACAATTTCACTATGTGCTATGTCTGGTCGCTTTTGGCCGTTGTGTTGTTCCATTTGTGGCCGCATTTGGCGTTATTCTTAAGCAACAAAGCAAAATAATGTTGCATGGTTTTGACACTTACATTGACACTTGAAAATTTGCTTCCTCCTCAAAGCCTGTTTGGACTACATACGTGGAAAAAGCTTAGGGGTAAAATAGTTTTGAGGGTGAATGATTCCTTTGGCCTTCTTGCCCTGGTAATGTAATATGATTTTATCTCTAATATGAGAACCGTGCCCGCCATACTTTGAACACAAGATTTTCCGGTCTTGGTAATAACATTGTAGCACCACTTGATGCTTACAAAAAAAAGCATTCCTGACTTGGTAATAATATTGTAGCACCACTTGACGCTGCGAAAGGAAGTTTTCTTATCTTGGTTATTATAACACCACTTGATGCTGCAAAAGAAGTTTTTTGTGGGTTTGAAAGTGGGTGTGACGATTTCACGGGCTTTTGGCCTTGAAAGTATCCTAGCACACAGCGTGCATTGATTATGACTTTTCCCTTTTTGGAATCGACTTTAAGTATTGAAGACAAGGTCTACTCCACAAGAAACAAGATTATACATCAAGGAGGATCTTATACCACTGCAATTACAATACAAAAAAGAGAAGTTACCTGGTTTTAAGGATGCTCAAGCTACTTGACGTATAGCACGAATAGCCTTAAGAGCAGGTAACTTCTCCTTTCTATACTGATTGTTTGGCATTATTTTCCTAGTCATCGCTTTTGTCTCTCTAGTTCAGACGTGAGTATGTGTGCTCTTTCTTCCACCTTTTTCACGTTGTACTATTTTGGTCTCATTGGTCTTTGTAGAACAGGGCCAAGATGGGCTGCACAATTCAATTTTACGTTCCACTTAACCCCAAAACCTTGAATCGACTCAAATTGGGTCGTTCAGCGGGTGTTTCAGGGTCTTGAATTTTTTCCGCACACTTGTTGGGTCTCGAACCTTTGAGTGAAGTTTCTGGCTTGCATTTGGATCATGGCAATTTTTGGATCATAGTAAATAGCCTTTTGTAGCATCATTCATGCCACCTCGAAGATGTCACGAAACTTTGTGTTGCCTCTGGTTAGCCATGTAGGGCTGATTTTCTGGTTTGGAAATTTATGGCACAAGCAGTGGAAGTTTGTTGTGGCTAATTGTTGGTGAGGTTATGCAGCTTGGTGTAGGCTGTTGGGCAAAAAGTTTGCTTTGTGATTGTTATGAAGCAACAAAACCGTGGAAAGATGCTATGCTTCTCGTGCATAGCCATGGAGCTTCTCTCGACGTTCATAACATGAGCGGTAGCATCCGGGGGTGGTTGGTTTTTTTGACGACATGAGTCGATGGAGCAGGGCATCCTCCTGATTGTGGACGTGAGATCGGTCGGATTTTTCCTCATTCAGTTTAGAAATTATAAATTAGCCAAAAATAGCCCAAACCCCCTTCGTGGGATCATGGTTATTTTTTCTTACCATCGTTATGTCAATGTTATGAACATACCGTATCTGGAGGGGTGGTTCCACAGGATATTACAAAAATAATTATTTTTTGAAAAATAAGGTTCAACATAAATATTTATATTTTTCAGAAGTTCAATATTTATGAAAAATAGTTTTAATCAAATTTAAAAATCTATTAAAATACATAGGTATCTATATAGAACTAATGGATATAGAGACCTCCCTAAACAGGCCCTAATTGTCCACACAAACCCTAGTTTCCTTGTTTTCGGCATCTTAAACTCATAAATTTTTACATATTCATTATTTTAAGTATAGTAATTTTTGGATTTTCAACTTTTACTGATTTTAATTAATTAATGTGGAATCACCTTGGGGTATGGTAGTCTCTAGGCGGAGCTTCTCTCAACGTTCATGCGAGCGGTATCCGGGTGGTTGGTTTTTTTGACGACATGAGTCGATGGAGCAGGGCATCCTCCTGATTGTGGACGTGAGATCGGTCGGATTTTTCCTCATTCAGTTTAGAAATTATAAATTAGCCAAAAATAGCCCAAACCCCCTTCGTGGGATCATGGTTATTTTTTCTTACCATCGTTATGTCAATGTTATGAACATACCGTATCTGGAGGGGTGGTTCCACAGGATATTACAAAAATAATTATTTTTTGAAAAATAAGGTTCAACATAAATATTTATATTTTTCAGAAGTTCAATATTTATGAAAAATAGTTTTAATCAAATTTAAAAATCTATTAAAATACATAGGTATCTATATAGAACTAATGGATATGTACAGACCTCCCCTAAACAGGCCCTAATTGTCCACACAAACCCTAGTTTCCTTGTTTTCGGCATCTTAAACTCATAAATTTTTACATATTCATTATTTTAAGTATAGTAATTTTTGGATTTTCAACTTTTACTGATTTTAATTAATTAATGTGGAATCACCCCTTGGGGTATGGTAGTCTCCTAGGCGGAGCGCTTCTTATGAGTGTTTTCGAAATAGTTCCCAAGAGTAACAAGGGGTTTATTGGTATAACCCTATGGACCAATCACTATTGGGAGGGGTACCTCCCACCCCCCTTTACTCTGGCCCTTGGTGGCGTGTCTCTTGAGCCCTTCGAGGTGCTATTATAACCAGGAGTTTATTGGTTAAACACTATAGACAGATCGCTATGGGATGAGGTATCTTCCACCCCCGGTTACTTTGGCCCTTGGTGGCCTCCCTATGAGCCATTAGAGGCCTGCCTATGAGCCCTTGGAAGCTGCCACGCAAAAAAGGGATGCTGTTGTAAGGTTTTGATCTATATCTCATATATATGATCTTTGATGTATGGCTCTTCCGGGTCCTCTAAATTATATGAAATATATAAAATATAGATACTCGATCAATTTTACCCAAACAAAACTCCCAAGCGCGGAATGTGCAAGGTGAGGGTCATGAAAACTGCGCGGCACCAAATTAGGGTTTATCGCCCGAGAAGCGCCGTATGTGGATGGCCTACAATCTGACCCGTCTCATAAATACTCCGAAGTTTCTCGGAAGTTTTCATGACTGACAACGGCCGTGCGGTGGGCCACGTACAATGTCTCTCTCTACGGCGTAGTCTTATGCCTATGTGAACATGTATATGATCATATGTCACATCCATGGCAATTCCGCGCGAGATACCATGCTGCATCGCGCGGACGCGGCATCGCAAGGGTCTGGAGCCAAGCACGGGCAAAGGGGGAGCTAAGGTCTCAACACAAAAGGGAGGGAAAGCAAAACCGTGAAATCGGATCAACAAGCACCCTACCCCAGGGTGTCGAATCGTGGAGTTATTTGGATACCTGCAGCTGGTAGAAAGAACTTGAGACAGCCCGCATTGCCGATGGAGGAGCGGGAGGTTATCGCGCGGTCTCGAGACATGAACGCGCGGTAGCGCCACGCGGTTACCCAGATCAGTCATGGCATGCTGACATCTTTCCTCTCCCCTCTCTCTGTCTGCTCTCGCGTAGGAGAGAGAGGATGTACGCGCACGGCGCCGTTCTTACCAGACGGGATCATACTGATACGTGGTCCGTCCATTTTGTCCTCCGCGATGACGTGGCTGTTGTTCCCGCACAACGGCCTTCAAGGCATGCCTGAGGCAATAATGCGCGCCCCAAAAACATTTACGCATTATTAAAATGCATATGCATCGGTGCAGATGGAGATGCATATGCGTGTAGGTTGACAACATGAGAGTATGGTTGTGCGTACGTGCAACGTTGTGTGGCCTTGGCTACAACGGTCCTCCCCGGACAGGGATAGGAGCCGTCCGAGTTGCCGTTGGGCTAAGATGCTAGCACCCATGCAACATGGCCTGAATGAAGCCAAAGCTCCTATTCCCCTGGTCATCGCCAAAATTCCATCAGTCTAGACTCCCGCGCCAGCAAAATACAAGAAAAAGCTGGAAATGGCGTGAGTAGGCGCTGAGCAGTGGAGGCAGGATCGTTGACATTGATGAGCAGCCAAGAGAATGATCCAAGCACGACTCCATGGAGCCTTGACAGAGGCCAGATGTGGGCACGAAACCCTAGGTAGTGGAGTCAGATATGTCTCCCTGTATGAACAGTTGCGAGCTTGGCTCCACGCACAGTAGTGACAAGGAAGGCAGCTACAGCATGCACATATGTACATAACATACCTCACCAGTCTCCAAGCTCCAAGCCGGGCAGGCGTACGTCGTTCAAGGTTCCAAAGACTGTAATGTAATGCGGCATGCAGCCCTCAAGACGCGCAAGAGCACCATCTACCGGCACCATGAATGCGAGTCCAGTGTCCAGCGCTTGGAAGAGCTTGTCCTGCCCCTGCTCCCGCTGCCTTCCCTCTTTCCCCCCGGAGGCCGAGCCCGGGCCCCTGGGAGTTCCGAGTTCCCCGCCCTTCCCTCCAGAGCTCCAGGCTTTAAGAATCAAAAAGGCCATGAAGAAGCGGCAACCGTACCAGTCCTGCCCCTGCACGACGCGTCGGCCCGCGAGTCCGGCCCGGGCTCGCCTCCTCCATTTGTGTGGACGAATGCTGGAATCGAGGCGGGGAAAGCGCGTGGCTCTCTGTGTCTCTGCCACTGCAGCCTGCCGCTGCCGCTGCCGCTGCCCCCTGCCAGTGCCGGCCGGGCAGCCGGGGCCCGCCGCGATCAGGGCAGGCACTGCAGGCGCAGGTTCCTCCACCACCCATGCCTTTATGTACATATCTCTGCATAACAAAATGACGGACTGGATGCGCCATCCCAGGCAACGACGCCCACCGCCAACATCATGCATGGACATGCTGATGCCCATGGCACACCTTCCCGCGTCCTTTTGCAATTATCCATAAATGCGACGGTTGCCTCAGAATAATCGCCCGCGAATCTCTCTCTCCTCCCCGTCGTATCCCGCGCAGTGCGCCCGGACCGGGACCGGGGGGCCGGGGCCGGGGCCGCGGCCGGTCTCCGGTCACCGGGGTCGTCCGGACCAGGTCCCCTTCCGGGCCCGAGCGAGGTGCGGCACGCCACGCACTTCTTGCTGATGGGGAATACGACACTGGACAGCCCGCCTGCCTCTGCCTCTGCCTCTGCCTCTCACTTTCTTTTATTTCCTGGCCTTGCGTTGCGTTTTAGGTACTCTTGGTTGCCTGGTCGTTCAATGGCCACATTGCACCTACGGAGTAAATCCACCCGCAACGCCCACGACATGCGATGCGATGCGATGCGAGCCGATCCTCCCTTCCCCGCCCTTCCACGCCTGCCACAATGGACGCGTCCTCCTCTTCTGCACCATCGCCACCTCGCCTGATGATGAAGCAAAGCTCCTAGTGTTGTGTTACAGTGTGTGTGTGACAGTGTGACGACCATGGCTGCCTCGCGGAAAGCGCTCTGACAAGGCCCTTTCCACCGAGTGGGGCCACACCCGACGCGCTGCCTGCCTGCTGCCTGCAGCTTGCTCCACCGCTCTCTCCGCTTCCCCCGTCCGGCTTCTCCACCGCGTTTCTGTAACCTACGCTCGCGCACGCATTTTGTATGATGTTTGCAGCTGGATTGCATTTTGCTGCTGCTGGCGGGCCCTTGTTCCTGTGGTGAAGCGGCCCACTTCGGGCCTCGGGATGCCTGTGCATCTCCGCCGACAAGGCTACGCTACGCTGTTCCTGTTGCTGGTTGCTGTTGAGGCTGCCGTTGCCCTTGCCGTTGCCGCTGCTCAGGGAGGGACATTCTGAGAGAGAGATTACAGTGTACGATAATACTACAGGAGGTACACTGGTCGGCGGGCTCGCCAGCCTTCTCTTCTCTTCTCTTCTCGGCCTCTTTGTTGGGTGGCCCTTCGCCTTCGCCATTGCCGCTGGCTGCCCTTCTCTCTCTCCCCCGGCTTCCCTCCCGTTTCCGAATCCTGTGCAGCTGCAGGCTGTGTGCCAGCCAACGGCGGGGCGGTGCCCGGGCTGCGCCACCTGTTAGGTTTTGCACACTCTAGTCTACTCCACCGCTGCCTCGCCTGCTCTTCCTCCTCCACCCTTCTCCTTCAACGCTGTTGCTGCCATGCGGTTGCAAGCTTCTTGGAGAACGGGAATGTGAGGAATTGTGTGCACGCACACCTTCCTCTGGGAATTGTTTCCCGAATCTTCTTGCAACCGGCTGCTGCTGCCAGCCAGCCAGCCAGCCAGCCAGCCAGCCAGCACCGCTTTCGGTTGCCCTGCTTTGCTTCTCTTTGCTTGCACTGCTTTGGCGCTTCCCCACGCATTCTGTCGTTGGCGGAGGCGGAGGCGGAGGCAGGCCAGGCCAGGGGACGGGAAGGTGGAGAGGTAGATAGGGCTCCGGTTCGATGCGGAAAATTTTCCCTCTCAAGCCAGCTTCGCGGTCCAATGGCGGCGGCGCGCAATCGGCGTCCGGGGATGCTGCTGCCTCCAGGAAGGAACGGGAGACCATCACCAAGCAGAGGCGCTTCAGCTTTCAGGACAAGGTAGAGGCTGTCCCCGCCAATTCGGCTTCGGCTTCGGCTTCGGCTTCAGCGCACTCGCACTCGCACTCGCACGACGATGGTGCTGCTGCTCGGCTGAAGCGGGAGCATTGGTGCCCGGTGTGCCCCGCCCCCCGCGCGGATGTGAGCTGTGCAACGCCTCCCAGCGGCGATGAAAATTTTGCCGCGCTCGAAGAAATCAAGACCTTGGTGGTGGCAAAGAATGAGGCGGCCGAGTTGTCGTTTCTTCACTCGCACGGGCTCAGTCACAGGACCTTCTCCGACACCTCCTCTACCTCCTCCTCGGAGGTGATCAAGGGCGTCCTCAAGCCTCTGTCTTGGAAGGGGAATGAGGGCCCGGGGCCCGGGCCTGCGCAGCCCCGCTACAACCACAACAACAGCAACGTTGCTCCTGTTCCCGCTCCCTCTGCCAGGTATGGCTTTACACTAGTACGTTGTGTGCACGGGAGATGTCTGTCCTGCTGTTTGCTTGCTGCCATGGCATGCCATGCAGTAGTTCTTCACTTAGAACAGCATTCGGCACCTTGCGCACCGCAATTGCTCGCTGACGCTGGGCTACGGATTTCTTGCTCGTCTTGGCATGTGCTCACGATCGCTGGTCTTGCCATGCACTGTGGAGCAGGCTGCAGGCACCGAGCTTGAGTGCGCAGGAGAGAGGGGACAGGCGGAGCAGCAGTAGGGGCAAAATGCAGCCGGCGCCTCCCAGGTCCAGCAGCGCCCCCAAGGTGCGACACCAATCGAGCCGCCAGGCAGACCAGCAGCAGCAGCAGCAGCAGCAGCTCTCTTCTTTGCGTCACAGTTCCATGCGCCTGTTCAAGGTTCCCGATAGGGTTTTCCAGGCGGCCTCGTCGGAGGAAGACAGGGCGGAGGAGGGGCAGCCCGGTGGTCACGAGGTTGTGCTGCTGCAGCGCCCGCCCGGGAGGTGGGAGAAGGAGCAGAAGCCCGCCACCAGCACCGGCACTGCCAACTCGTTGCGGGCCAGATTGCAGCACCGGCAAGCGGAAGGGGATGGCTGCCGCCCGGACTCCCCGCCGGCGGGCCGCTCCTCTTCCGGGGCCATGCACGCTCGCTCCAGGAGCGAGAGCGAGTGGCTGCCTTCCCCGGCGGTTTCTCCCAGGGCGGTCTCCTCCAAGCATTCTGACAAGCCGCACTCGCGGTATCTCAGTGCGCGGACCGTGGCGGAGAGGTTGGCCAAGGCCATCAGGGGGAGCACCAGATCTTGGTCCAAGGACGTGAAGGCCTTGGTGCCGGCGTCGGAGAATGCGGAGCTGAATCGCAAGGTGGGAGAGGAGGAAATTACGTCTCGGAGTCAGGATGGGGAGCAGGAGCAGGGGCCGGAGCAGAGCTGCTCGACGGGCACCACGGACTCCACCACGCCCACGCCGCCTTCTGCCGGAGGCTCGGCTTCTGTGGAGGAGTGTGAGGAGCAGACGCTGCTTGTGGACTCCAAGACGTCTCAAGATTGGCTGGATTCCAGCTCCGACAGCCGGGGTGGTCGGTCGCAGACTCCTGAGAGCTGCGGGAGCAAGACCGGGGTTGAGAGGACTGCGCTTCTGGCGGAGCTGGGGAAGACGTTGGAGTCGCAGCTGGATTCTGGGCGGTGGCGGGGGAATGTGAGCTCGCCCCGCCTGGCGCTGGCTCTGCGGCAGCAGGACGAGGGCAATGACAACAGGCTCACCCCGCGCCTGGTTACCGTGCTCCCTGATGAGGCTGCCAAGGAGAAGTCGAAGCGGCTATCCGACTCGTTGGGTGCGGAGGACCTGGACGACAAGGTCCGGGCTGCGGAGGAGCAAGTGTCCATGCTCGCGGCGGAGAAGGCGTTGCTCGAGGACCAGTTCGAGCTCATCACTGAAGACAGTATGGAGTGGAGGATCAAGATGCAGCAGCGTCTCAGGCGGATGCACGAGGAGAAGAAACGTCTGGCTCATGATTTTGCGGCTGAAGTGAAGAGGAGGGTGACGGAACGGGCGGCGGCAAAGGAGGTGCTCAGTCTGATGAAGAAGGAAATGGAGTCCTGCATGACTGTGATGGAGAGGGAGAAGTTCGAGACCCAAATCACGTTAGAGCAGGAGTTGGAAAGGCGGGAGACCACCTGGGGGTCCAGGCTGGAGAAGATTCAGGTGGAGGAGAACTGGTTGCGTGATAGACTCAAGGGGCTGGAGGACGAGAAGGGTGGCTTGCAGAGGGAGCTGGCTAATGTGAATTCCAAGGAGAATGCTCTGCGAGAGAAGGTGAGTGAATTTGAGCAGCAGATGGATGGGCACAGGAAAAGAGTGGAGGGCGCCGAGAAGACCATCATGGATCTCAGAAAATCATTAGATGACAGTTTCAAGCATGCTCGTCAGACGGAGGCGGATGTGGAACTGTTGCGCAAAGCCTGTAAGGAGAAGGAAGGGGAGAACGCCGACCTTCACAAGCAGGTCCAAAGACTGCACCAACTCTGCCAAGATCATGAGAAAAGCGTTCATGGCCTTCGGCAGGGCATGAAGAATGCCGCAGACAAGTCGGACGAGGATGCCAGAGTGCGTCGGCTGCAGAAGGAGCTTATACGACTGAGTGGGGTGGAGCAAGCTTTGCGCAGTGAGCTAGAGGCTTCCAGAGGCGAGTCGACTGTGCTTAGGCGTGAGAACAAGGGGTTGCTGGAGAGGCTGCGCGGTGATCAGAGGGATGTAGCTGTCCAGATGAAGAAGTTTGATTCGGATCATCGGGCGGAAGTGGAACGCCTGCAGAGCCAAATCGTGGAATTGGGACAGGACAACAACATACTTGCTGGGAAATTGAGGATTGTGCTTCGAGAACGTGAAGAGGCTCGAGATGCTTTGAAGGTCTCCGAGTCCTGCATGAACGGGGTGGAAGAGCAGAACAGGAGTTTGCAGGAGGATCTTCGGAGGGAGAGAACGAGAATACAAGACATGCAGAAGGACCTGCAGGAGGTGCAGAGATTGGAGAGGAGGGTTGAGTCTCTTGCTAAGCAAAACCAAATGCTGCAAAGTATCCTTGCGATGAAGGAGAAAACTGTCCATGCCACTGGGGAGGAGGTGAAGGAAAGAGAGAATCAAATGAGGGAGGCTCAGCAAACGCAAGCTGAACTGAGGCAAAGTCTGCAGGTAAATCTGTCTGCCAGATGGCCTGCTCTGAACACTGTACCTCCTCCTCCTGCACTCACATTCTAGTTTGTGCTCGTTTGTGGGTGCATGTGCTGACTCTAATCTGTCATTTCAGGTTTCTGCTCGGCAGTTATACATCATGAATGAGAGGGCTGAAATGATGGCAAACAAATTACTTCAGCAGGAATCTCAGGTGGCAAAGGCAAGGACTGAGTGTGAACAGCGAGAAGAGGTCATTCGAGGACTGGAGGATAATCTTAGTGAACTGGCTAAGCAAGTGGACAGTCAAAATGCACGAATACACAGACTGACTGGGAACAACGAGGAGCTATTCAGGTTATACCATGAGAAAGGCAAAGAGATTGAGGAGTTGCAGCAGAAGCTGTTAAAAGAGATTGAGGCGAAACTGGAGCACGAGCAAGAAATTGATCAGGTATGGACCTTGTGAACTGCACAAAGAGGAGGAGGACGTCCTGGAAAAAGACGTCCTTCTCTTTTCCTTTTTTTTTGTGATGACTTGGATCTACATCTATCCTGCATTCACGGAGGACGTGGATTCTCACGAACTCCTGATCCAATCTAACGATTTTGTCTTTGCTCCTAGCTCAATGAGAACATCCGGGAGCTTAAAAATGAGGTGAAAGCGCAGGAGCTCAACTGCAAGTTACTACGAGACAAACTATGTTCAAGAGAAGCTGACATTGAAGACAGCAACAAGGAGTTGTCACTATTGGTGCAAAGGCGAGACTGGCTGCAGAACGAGCTGCAGCAGACCCGAAAAATGCTTGCAGATGCGAACAGGAGACTGGAGATCCTCGAGCAACAGGTGCGGGAATCTTATTCCTACACTCAACATGGGCTTGCCTAGCGTGTAGTACTCGCTTCCAGTACAGAATCGCAGCACTGTTGGCATCCAATAACTTGTTTCCACTTGCAGGTGAAGGAAAAGGACGCAAAAATAACCATGCTGCAAACACAGGTTGATGAACAGATGAAACAACTCACCATTTTCAAGGAAGAGATCCCCAGGATAACTAAGGAGAGGGACAACATGCAGCAAGAGGCAGAAGAGATGGGCAGGGAAGCGTTAAGAATGAGTGCCGAAGTGGAGGTGTTGAGACGGAAGGTGGTCCAGCTGGATGAGGATGTGATGGTGAAGGAGGGCCAAATATCAATCCTACGCGGGAATTACGAGGGATCGTGCGACTGAAGAGTTCCAAGGACCGACGCCAACTGTATTCTACATTTTTGAAGCAAAGCTTCTCCAGATGACCGCCTCCATTTATTCATCAATTTTGGTCCTTCTGTCTTGTACTTTAAACTCCAGAGTAGAATTCTGTACAGTACATATGTCATGTCACTACTACATACAACCAGTAGTAGACCACTGGTTGTGCTACATACTTCCAGTAGGCTGGCTGTAAGATTTGCTCCTTCCAGCAGTTGTTACTAGGTACAGTAGTCTACTGTCTGCTGGTAAACACTTGTCTCCTTGCCGGTATCTGTGGCAGTCAGCCTGACAGGTTACTGCCCAAGCTGATGAGAACTACATCTCGCCTTCGGTAGTCCTTGAATTTCCCTCCACATTTGTTTGAGTAGGAGATTGATTGATTAGGTGGATTGGTGGACGCTGTACCCTGAGGAGGTTGATGGATTAGGTGGATGGTTGGACGCTGCACCCTGACGACTTGATCATTAGCACAAGCGCGGAAGATCTTTTGCGTGTTTCAGGCTCATCACCCTTCTCCACAAACGAGCGGCTGGCTCCACCATCTTTGTCCACTAGGTACCTACCTAGTACGTCACGATAAGCTCCGGTTTCCCGCATCACAGGCTCTGGCTGTTGGCGGCAAAATATTATATTCAAACTGGACCTGGTCAGGACCGGGCTGGCTACCTGGCAGGTAGGCAAACCGGTAACTTCAACCCCGGGCTGCCCCGTTTCACGCCGGACAGGAGCTGGGTGAGGACCGACGGCGATGGCGGCCATGGCAGCTGCAGGAACACTGCGCAGCAGCGTGCACATCTGCTCGTTGCCCGCAGCGACAGCAAGCAGGAGCAGAAGCCGGGGCCGGCCGAGCGTGGTAGCCCTACGAGCAGCGCAAGCGCCAACTGTTACCACGTCCAGTCAGGTCAGTTCCGGTGTCACCAGCGGCCTGGTTGTGGAATGGAAGCAGTGCCGTCACGGATCGGTTGTTTCCATCTGTGGCTGCGCAGGAAGAAAAGGTGCAGAGGCTCTGGACATGGCTCCGCGAAAACGGTGTTGCCGCTGGGCCCGTGCGGCCTGCTTCTGTGCCGGAAGGGTTGGGGTTGGTAGCAGAGAAAAGCGTGGGGGATGGAGAAGAGGTGCTGGCTGTGCCATCCGCGTTATGGATAAATGCAGGCGCAGCTAGGGCCAGCAGGGAAGTCGGGCGCCTGTGCGAGGGGAAGAAGCCGTGGATCGCCATCGCGCTATTTCTTCTTCATGAGAAGTCGGTTCCGGATTCTAAATGGCGTCCTTATTTGGACGCGCTGCCGGATAAGCTGGATTCGCCCCTCTTTTGGTAAGTGTGGAGACGAGCTTATGGATTTGAGCTCAGTCGGGCTGGAGCAGAGGGTGCTGATTTTCCTGATCGATTGTGGTCGCGGGGCTGCAGGTCAGATGAAGAATTGGCAGAGCTTCAAGGTGAACAGCTGATTATGAGTGGCGTGGGCACATCTTTGAGACTAGCAACAATGGTGCTGTTCATTTTGACCTTTCCCCGCTGAAGTATGCGGTTGACCAGCGAGCTCGGTTTGTGCGAGCAGGCTCGCAGCTGCTGACATCCACCTTGGGGTACAAGGAGTATGTCGAGAGCGAGTACAAGATACTGAAGGAGGAGTTGTCTAAGTTAAATTCTGGTCTCAAGGATATTACCTTGAATGATCTCGTTTGGACATTCGGGATGCTTCGATCACGTTCGTTTGCTCCCTTGACAGGCGATGATCTTGCTTTGGTTCCTTTTGCTGACCTGGTAGGTGATCTGCGCCTTACGTCTTGTTGGTTTGGTTCCGTCTGGCTATGTACTAAGCTTGTCCGTTGCAGGTCAACCATGGAAGTGGCTTGAAAGAACGCTCCAGCTGGGAAAAGAAAAGCGCAGGCTTCTTTTCTCAGCAAAGTGTGCTTGCCGTTCGTTCTGGGTCTAGTTGCAGGGCTGGAGAGCAGGTATTAGATCATTTTCTGTAGTTGGTCTGAAAGCCTTTGCAGGTACCAGCTGTATCCTGGTCATTCTCGTGTGAAACCTGTCTCTCCGACCTGCAGGTCTTGATGCAATACGGGCAAGATAAAAGTAATGCACAACTAGCTTTGGATTACGGCTTTGTTGAAAGGGATACAGGGTTGAATGGAATACCAAGTACCTCTCGCGACAAGTTCACACTTACCCTTGAAATCCCAGAATCTGATCGATTCCTGGACGATAAGCTGGATATATGCCAGGTCAACAAGCGGGAGAGTACTGTGTATTATGATTTAGTGGCAGGTGAAGGTCCTTCAGAAGATATGTTGACCTTTCTTAGGCTAACTGTGCTTGGCGGAGCTGATGCCTTCCATCTAGAGGTGGGTCTCTACTGCTGCTTTTTCCTTGGTTTCTGTTCCTATTTTCATGTTACATGGTTGTCCAGCTTTGAGATTGTGGACTACTGTATCCGCACATGCATTGCCGCTCCTCAGCTTCTTGTAAATCTTGTGCATGACGCAGGCTCTTTTCCGGAATGCGGTGTGGGAGCATCTTCAGTATCCGATAAGCCGAGAGAATGAAGAAGCTATCTGTCGCAGTATCTTGGAAGGTTGTTCGACTGCCTTGTCAGGCTACTCCACCTCCGTTCAGGAGGTAAGACAGAGATTCACTGGGTGCTATCTTTTATCGATGTCCACACTTCTTTGGGTCCCGCCAGGTTGAACATCCGCTTATCAAACAATGTATCACCCAAGTATGTGGACTTAGTGACGATCGCCTTGGGCTTGCCAGGATGTAGAGCTATTGAACTCAGGCCCGTTAAGCTCCAGAAGGGAGATAGCTGCAGTAGTAAGGCTCGGTGAAAAGCGCGTTCTCCGCGAGTTGCAGACTTGGTTTGAAGGGCGTTTGGCAAATCTTGACAAACTGGAGTACTACGCTGAACGAAGACTGAAAGACTTGGGGCTTGTTGATGACAGAGGATACGAAACTCCTTGGGTGAGTTCTTGGTATTCCTTCGTTTCAATTAGCTCAAACATTTCACATGCCAAGGAGCCTAAAACCGTTGCGCTTCCTATGCAGGTTTTCAATGACTAGTGTATTCTCGCAGTCGCCTCCTGATGCAACTTCATGCTGGGCACAGACGCGCATCGAGTCTCCACGGAAGTAGGCTTGATTACCTCATCTCATGCTCCTCATCACGCTCTTAAAATTGTGTTTTCCTCACATCGTATCTGCTAACTAGTGCTGGTTCCCACCTGCCATCAGGTGAATGGGCTGTCCGCCGACTTGTATTCCGTCTTATTAGCTCTAATGCGGAAGGCTGGTGAAAAGGAGGAACCAAAAGAACCACCGTAAGCTTGAATTCTCTTCTTCAATAGAAACTCCCTTCGCCCAATCGGTTCCGTTTACTTCCATGTACTGTGAGGTGATATCCGGATGTCCCAAATATAAAAGTACCTACCTGTTCTAGAAGACTTATTGTTTGAGGGTATGGATTGATCCTCCAACAGGAAAAGGCCACCGACGCTTTGCCTCCGTTGGTTGCCGCGGACGTACTTGAGAGGGCGATGTGAGCTGGTGCCTTCCATAGTAGTAAAACTGGTTAGGAGTTGGAGGTTGGCTGGATAGCTACACGTATCTCTTTATGAAGGGAAGAGATAGGTGACCCATCTACTAAAAGACATCAGGGAGACCCCAGGGGTGAACTCCAAAATCCGCAACCTTGGAGGTTCTCCAAATCAGAGAAGTATAAAGCAGGTGAGCCCCTACAGAAACAAGACTCTCGGCACTTGAAGAGCTTGACACTCAATCCCAAGGAAAGACACAAGCTCGCGCAGGGAGTTAGTCATGTGAATAGCCCTCTAGTGAAAAAGGGCAAAGAGAGCAGGGATAGAAAGATGGTAAAAGATAGGGTGTTTGGAGGTTGGGGTGGATTCTACATATGGTGGGGCAGGCGCGCTGATGAGGTTCAGCACGGAAAGCGGCGGCACCTGAGGAAGGTGACGCAGGCGAGCTACTGGTACTCCCTCGACTATAGGTACGTACCGAGGTTATGCGCGTGGCGAGCATCCACAGTTCCGACCGGCCGCGTCCCGTCCGTAAGGCCCGTTTCCCGTTTGCCTCTTGAAGTATGGCGGGTGTGGGTGTGGCTGTGTGTGTGTGCCAGGCTCCATGTATCAAAAGAGCTCCCCGCCTGCTGCTGCTGCTGCTGCTGCTGCTCACCAGAATTTTGCGTGAAAGACATGTGTGGATGCTCTCAGGTTTCCCCCCGAGGGCGGGGGGGCGCGAATGCCCAGATCGCCTTCCCAAGAGAGCCACAGCAGAGCGGGTGTGGAGGAAGGGCTTCTGATTGGCTGTGAGGTGGCAGGTGACCTCCTGCCCTGGCCGCCATGCTTCAGGGAATTTCATGCCGCACAGGCCACCCCGCGGGGGCCCTGGGCTGGCGGATCGCAACGGGAGCCCCGGACTGCGCGGCCCAGTCAGCTGCGGGGAGCATTGAGGAGCGGCCATCCTGGCTGGGGTTGAGGATCGAGCCGCTGGTACGGGCAGGGTCGCGGGGCTGGGGACACGCAGCCAGGGGACGGGGTTGCGGCTATGATTTCGGGTTTGTGGTGGATTCGCTCAAGTGCGGCGAGGATGGGCAGGCCTCCTCGGCGCCAGCTTCTGCCAAGACCGTGCTCCACGTCCCCGGCTCCGGGGCCACTCTGGGCACGTTCCTCGGGGAGCTGGAGCGCAGGAGGGATCGCATTGGCGGGGGGGCCAAGACGGGGCCCGTGGAGGTGGTGACGCTGGGCAATTTGTGCGTGGACATCCTGGTCAATGTGCCGCAGCTGCCCAAGCCGTCGTCCCAAGACAAGTACACATTCGTGCAGGGCTTGAGTTCTCCTGATGAGGTGGGTGTTCCGGCTGCTGGTTCCCCTGCTGGTTTCAGGCAATCTATGCAGCGCCAACGTTTGACCAAGGTGCGGTTTGCTGTTTGTTCGCAGATTTTTTGGGAAGGTGGTGGTAACTGTAATTTTGCCATTGCAGCAGCCAGGCTTGGACTGAAGTGTGTGGCGTTAGGGCATGTGGGCGAGGAGAAATTCGGGCATTTCTTGCATCGCGTTTTGCAGAAGGAAGGGGTGGATGTGGTGGGCATCGAGAGTGATGGGTGCACGCTGGGAGAGAATTATGACGGGAACACTCTGGTTTGCTGGGTGCTTGTCGATCCGGAAAGGAGGCATGCGTTCTGCAGGTAGCGTTCTACATGTGCCTTTGGGTTTACATGAAATCAGGGCGTTGGCATGATCATCAGCACCTGGTGGCACTACTCCGTAAGGTGAGGTGGCTAATGGAGGCTTTGGCATGATTTCCCTATTGCAGCCGTTACGATTATAATCAGACTCCTGTGTTCGACAAGCTGAGTGGCCTCCCATCTGAAGCTGATGACTTGATCCAGAGGACTAGGGCAGTTTTTTGCAACGGATTTGTGTATGATGAGCTGTCACCTCCAGTTGTTTTAGAGACTGTGGGACGAGCTCGACAAGCGGGGTCTGCCATTTTCTTCGATCCCGGACCCAGAGGCAAAGCTCTAAAACAGGGCACTGTGGAGCAGCAGCAGTCCCTGAACAGACTCCTGAGCATGTCAGATGTGATTCTACTAACCGACGATGAGGTACTGCTGCAACCTGTCAGTCTTATATGTGTTGCGGTTGGCAGTTGCTGGGGGTTTTCGAACGGGAGCTGCGAGCTGAGCACTGACCACGTATCTGTACACAGGCAGAGGCGTTGACCGGGATCTCTGAGCCGGGATCTGCTGCACGATCTCTACTTGAGCAGGCCAAGCACGCAAAATGGGTTGTTGTGAAGCTGGGTGCGAGAGGCTGCCTGCTGGCAACCGCCCAAGGAATGTACGAGTTTCC
Source organism: Anthoceros angustus (assembly GCA_010909165.1). NCBI lineage: Eukaryota > Viridiplantae > Streptophyta > Anthocerotopsida > Anthocerotales > Anthocerotaceae > Anthoceros > Anthoceros angustus. Next base: position 1,243,529 of record MU008161.1, read on the forward strand.
TGGGTTTGAGGTGGGCTTTTGATCCGGAACGTACTCAGATACATAGTCCAGTCAGTGTAACTTATGAGCGCTTGAGACATTCACGTTTTGCTTAGTTTGCATTCCATACCTCTCTGATTGGTTGGTCTTGTTGAATGCAGGTGGAAGTGAAGGACACCGTTGGCTGCGGCGACAGCTTTGCAGCTGCCATCGTTCTCGGATACACACGCGGGGTTCCTGTCACAACTACTCTAGCCCTAGCAAACGCAGTTGGAGCAGCTACGGCTATGGGGTTTGGGGCAGGTCGCAATGTAGCGTCGTCTAGCACAGTGTTGAAAATCTTAGCAGAGTGTAATGTGTACGACAATTTCACCGATGAGCCAGGATCAGCTCTCTCACAAACAGAGTTTCCGGCTGCTATTAGAGATGCTTTGGGTTTGCTGCAAAAAGTTCTGGAGAAGAAATAGCTTGCCTTATTTGCGTCCAAGCTTGTTGTGAGATACGTACGTCCTGGAACTTCCGAGATCGAAAACTCTAATTCGGATTCTTCAAGGGTGCACGACTCAAATTCAGATGCCTCCAAGTGGGGCGGGTGGGCAACGGACACATGATGGGAAATCATGTGAAAGCTGTTTACATCCCATGATGTGAAGTTGTTGTTTACACTTTCAGACCTGGAAGTGAATCTGAATTTTGAATTGCCCGGTCAGATTTGAACCTGTCCCTTCAGCTCCTTCTCAAATAGGAAATGATTTAACTGATGGCGTGACGCGTGCAACTGAGACGGGTCACTGGCTTCGCGATGGAGCTCTAGGCTCCGCGATTTTGGAGCTTCGGGCTGGGAGATTCCCAGGAGCGACCGGAAGCGGAGGCTACTATTTTGCAAGCTACAGCCCGGATATTTAGAAGTAATAAGATATTAAATTTAAATAATGTTTATTATAGTAAATCGATATTTATCATAATAAAAATATTTAATTACAGTTAAAAGATACTTATTCTCATATAAAGATGTTAATCACAGTTAAAAGATGTTTATTATAGTAAAAAGATTTTTATTATAGTAAGAATTAGTTCAGGAGCACCCTTTGTAGCCCTTTTTCAGCAAACAATATTTACTTTGCATGACAAGTGACTTCCTTTTCAAGACTTGCTAGTCCCTTATATAAAGACCAAGACAGTGTGCAACTTTATCTCTGCTTTACATCAAAAAGCTTCACGATCCCTCTAGCTTCCTGGTGCCCTAAAAGCTTCACGGTTCCCCTAGCTTCTTTGTATCCTTGGAATGAGTTTGAAAGGGATATAAATTTATTTCTTGCTATTTGTCTTAAAAAAAAAGCTTTGAAAGACGTATCGAGCCCTACAACGTTCAGCGGTCTCGTTCTACACATATACCCATTTAAAAAACATTATGGCGATCTTATAAACTTTTAGGGAATCTTATCAAACGAAGAGCTTTAAAAGAGCATGACTATGGAGAACTCTAAGCAGGTTTTGCTCATCCAACCGATGAGACAAGACCAAGTCTCTCAAGTAGAAAGCTTATTTATGGAAGAATTTGAAGACAAAGATTTGCAAGACCATGTGAGGGACGCACAAAGTCTTGTGGTAGTGGCCATGGACTCATCTGGAATTGAGCAACACAGTTTGCTCATGGGTGCTATTCACGTACTTTTTCCATGTACTAGATGGTTTGAAGATGATGAAGACAAGGTTGCTCTGATTGGCTATCTTGCTGTGGCCGAGGGATATCGTGGAAGAGGGATAGGCACACAATTGCTCACCGCCATGGAAACAAGGGTTCGTGAGCTCGGGCATTCCAAACTTTACTTGTTTTGTGAGTCCGATAATGTACAAGCCCTAAACTTATATTTGAAAGTGGGCTTTGAAATAATCAAAACAGACTGTGAATATGATGAAGACGATGATGAGCACAAGGATGAAAAAGTAAAATATCTCATGATGAGAAAAAGGCTAAAGTGCATTGGAAGAGCAAGAATGTTTTGTGAGTGTGATAGGATACAATCCCTACTTGTATACTTCAAAGCAGGCTGTGGTGCTGTGCGCGGTAGTGTCTGCAGTGTGGTGCGCGGTGTGCGGAGTGTTGTGCGGTCTGGGTGGGTGGCTCTGTCGCGCTCAGCATGGGGTATTGGGGTTGATATCGCGGTGAGCATGGGGTGGAGGAGGTCGCGGTGAGGACATGATTTAGAGTTTTAGGTGCCACGACTGTGGTGGTTGGTGTGAAGGAGGTCGCGGTGAAGACATGATTTTGGGTTTTAGGAGGTGCGACGACTGTGGTGGGTGGTGTGGAGGAGGTCGTGGTGAGGGCATGATTTTGAGTTTTAGGTGCAGCGATTGTGGTGGTGGTGTGGAGGAGGTCGTGGTTATTGTACTGCGATAATTATAATTGTCTTTGATAATTCCATGCATCTACGAGCAGCTAGGTTTTTGTACCTCTGAGTTAGGTGAGTGTTTTTCTTCTTCCAGAATGGCTGCTATGATGCGGGGACGACCCATGGTAGATTAGCTCATAGAAGTTGATTTTTTGCATGCGATGAATGAGTAAGTTGAGATGAATGAATAAGTCCTTCGGATCTGACAGATACAAAATAATTTGATATTTTAAATTATTATATAATATAAAAGCAAAAAATTACTATCTTAATTCCAATTTTATAATTTAGGATAATTAGATCCGTTTAGATTTATGAATAGGTAGTGTTTTCAACCCTATATAGGTTATCTGGAAGGTTTGATTGCCGTATTTTTGTCAATAGGGAGTTTGAATGAATGCTACTACTAGTTACAAGAGCAAATGGATACGAGATCACCTAGTACATATGTACCTAGAAGAATCATGTATTTTTCTCTAGTAGGTCTCCGAAAGCCCTAAGATGCTATCACTTGGTGGTCTTCGATTCTGTGCTTGCATGTGTGAGGAATGTCGGTGCGCAGGTTTTGAGGGATAGGCCTGTGAAATATCGGGTTCGAGGATCTTCGGGGATGGCATGAATTTGAGGTTGGACCGTTGAGTTTGTGAGGATGTTGATGCAAGTAGGCGGGGATGGCTTCCGCCCGACCTTCTTCGAGATGGTGGCTGCACAGCTCCTGCCTGGCAGTCTGCGGGCTGCGCTCCTCTATTGCCTGGGAGTGATGGCTCAGAGAAGTCCCATACTGCACAGAATCCTGGACTACAGTGACGAATCGTTTGCAGCTCTGATGCTGATGCTGGAGTCGCACAGCCTGAGCACAAACGACGCCTCCTTCTCCGAGGCTCTGTACGGGCTGAGGCGCTCATCGGTGGAGATGAGCTCGGCTGGCCTGGCGGCCGCCAACGGTGAACCCGCGGCCACGGCACCGGCTGCCCTTGGTCTCACAAGGCGGCAGAAGGTTCACTCCTTGCTCTTTCTTGTCGGCCTGCCGTATCTCAATTCCAAGCTGCAGGCTGCGTTCAGGCGGCACACGGCGGGGTTGCTGCAGGCGGCGCTATGGACGAGCGGTGAAGCGGACATGCTGGACGGAGAGGTGTCGGACTTAGTTGATGCCACCAGGACGCAGAGGTTCGGGCACGAGCTGTCCGCGTGGGAGCGGCTCAAGAGCCGGTGGATCTCTTTGCTGGCATGGTGTTACCCGTGGATTTTGGCCATAAGCGAAGGGTGCAACTTCGGTTACCAGCTTCTCTACCTGCTCAACGCCATTCCTTACTTCAATCCGGGTCTGCATTTCATGAGGTTGATTGTGCGGAGGACAACAGGCCAGGAGCTCCTCAACAGCGCTAAGCAGATCGCGGAGAGAAGGGATCAGGAGTTCCAGAGAGTTCCAGGGCCTCCCTTTGCCCAGGCTTTGCAGCGAGGGTTTCTACGGGCCGCGTATAACACTCTCGACTATGCGCACACCGGTCTCATCGCCTCGGTCTTCCTGTTCAAGATGATGGAGTGGTGGTATCAATCCGCAGAGCAGAGGGTGTCAGCTCCGACAATCTATCCTCCTCCTCCCCCGCCTCCGGCCCCAAGGGTCGCTGCCGACGGCATTGGGTTACCGTCAGACCCCAGGGCTTGTCCGCTGTGCACGCAGAAGAGGACAAATCCGACCATGGTGTCCGTTTCCGGCTTTGTTTTCTGCTATCCGTGTATCTTCAAGTATGTGTCGCAGTATAAGCGATGTCCCGTCACTCTGATCCCAGCTGAGGTAGAGCACATTCGGCGTCTATATTACGACAGCTGAGCATATGCTAGCATTCCTTCCTTTCGAAGCCAAGAGCGCGGCGCTATCTACAAATAGACCTCTCCAGTGGATCATGACGAGCATTCTCGTCTTTCAGGCGACTTCACCGAATCGAAACGTCCAAATCAAAAAGTTCAATGGGCACCAGCACAATTCTTTCTCTTGTATCTGGTTGAAAGTCTGAAGCACAGATCCCACATCTTGACAAAGCAAATGTGAAGAGCACAATTCTTTCTCTTGTATGTAGTAGGTTAGTTTGGTGCACAGATCTCACAGCTTGTTAAAGCAGATGTAAAGAGCACAATTCTTTCTCTTGTACGTGATAGGTAGTGTGGAGCACAGATCCCACACCTTGTCAAAGCAGATGTAAAGAGCACAATTCCTTCTCTTGTACGTAATAGGTAGTGTGGAGCACAGATCCCACACCTTGTCAAAGCAGATGTAAAGAGCACAATTCCTTCTCTTGTACTTAGTAGGTAGTGTGGAGCACAGATCCCACACCTTGCCAAAGCAAATGTAAAGGTCTGAAAAATCTAACAGTCAGCTATGACTGTTTTATCTTTTAGAGAACAGAAAACTCTCTATCCAGCACCTTTAAAAATGTCGGCTTCCTGAAACAAGGGCCTGGCTAGGAGAGGCTGATGAACCCCTGGGAGTGTTCTCTTCTCTTCGGCAATCTCATTCTTCCCACCATCTTAAGCCCATCAAAACCCCAGGAAGAAGAGAACAACAGATAAAAATACATCAGCCTAGTCAATCCGAAGTTGCAAATTACACAGGCTTGTTTCCGCAGTATCAGCTGTGCACTCCTCCTATATAACCGCGTATCTGTCCACTTCGCCTGAGGCAACAGGATTGGGATGCAAGATTAGAGAATGAGAGGGACCATTGCCTTCCAAACCTTCCAGTAGGGTGAATGAGCAAGGTGGTTGTACCAGACAACAAACATAGACGACGTTGGTCCGCTTTACAATGGCAAACGCTCCAAGCTTGCAAACATAGTAGCTTAGCTTGTCAAAGTCGTGGAGGCGCTGCATTTCAAACATACCAGCTGCCCGCCTGCATGACACGTGTAACAACATTTCTTCTCCGGTCTGGATTCCACATTTTAATTTGAAAACGGGAGGGAGGGGAGTGTTACCTTAGGCACCGAAGATGCGTACTTCATACAGCTGGGAAGTAGGCTCCTTGCTCAGGCGCCTTAGGCCTTCAAAATTTCTCCTGTTCCCCAGAAACTCGCTTCTCCTCATGGACACATACCCTGACTCCACGCTCTGCTTTGACGCATAACACGATCGGAGACGGTCGGCGACTTTAGAGTCAGTGTGCAGAGCCACTCGGACCTCATCCGGAGAAAGGAAATCCTGCATTTCCATTCACAACAACATCATTCACTCCCGAACGCATCTAACCTGAAATGGACTCGTTCTGCAGCATCTCTGAGAAACATCACTCCCTACCTGGTAGAATTTACTGATGCATTCCAGGATGTGCTGCCTCGTAAACCCTCGGTCGCTCACAAACGTCTTGGACGAGGGTCCGATTTCAGAGAACTGATCCACAGGAAACAGGAGAGTGAGAAAGGTGGGCGTGTACACGACCTCCCACCTCTCCGACTCGGTCATGGCCCGAGTGACCACCTCCCCGTCCAACCCACCCGACCCCTCCTTCCCCCGCACCCGGTCGTGCGCATCGAAGCAGAGAGCCACACACGCCGTCCCCGGCGGCTCCGTCACGCACCAGCACACCGTGTCCAAGAGCGCGGCCGGAGTGAACGGATGCACATTGGTCCGGAACGCCTGCAGCCTGGCCGACCTCCTCCTCCTCACATCCGCCTTGGCCGCAGCCACCTCGTCCAGCCTCTCCCGCAGCGCCGCCTGCCCCATCCTGTCGTCCGGAGGCCCGCAGATGGCCAGCCTCGCCCCCTGCCGCCCCCCCTGGCTCCCCCGCGCGTGCTCCAGGAAGCACGCCAGCTGCCGGGACAGATCCACCGAGAAATGCACGCACCGCTCCTGCTCCCGCTCCTTGGCCGTCCGCAGCACCCAGGTCGGGGACACGATGTGCGTGTTGAAGCCCACGTACCGCAGCAGCGCCGTGCCCTCGCACACCACGTGCGTCGCGCTGCACCCGATGAACCAGTTCTCCACCATCTCGGCACTCCCCGCAGCGACCGCCTCCAGAACCTTCTCCCGCACTTCCCCGTGCAAGTCCGCGTCCAGGTAGAAGCAGGCCCCGGAGAAAACCTGCTGCTGCTGCAGTTCCCGCTGCTGCTGCGGAGGCTGATTCTGCTGCGTCCTGGAAATGGCGGCCCGGCGGAATCCCGGGGGGAGGCAGAATCTGTCGGAGGGAACCGCCAGGATGGCCTTGGAGAAATCCTCCGGGCGCACTCCAGCGTCCATCTGGCTGCGCTCCACCCGGTAGGGCTCCTCGTCCAGCCGCGAGTGCTGCCGGGCGCAGTTCACGAACCAGGCCAGGGTGACGACGAAGAGGCCGCGCCGGAGGCCGTGCTTCACGGCGTGCTCGAACTTACGGCCGGCGAAGATCTGCACCACCAGGTGCGTGCAGTGCGGGTGCAGATCGGGGCTGTAGGATCCCCCCATGGCCTCCGTCGCCTGCTGCACCTGCTTCCTCGCCTCCTTCGTCAGCCCAGTCACGCACACCACCAGCCCCCAGAACGGCCCCCTCCGTTGCCCCTGCCCCAGCCTGCTGCTGCTCTGCCTCGACAGGGAGGAGAGCACGCTCTGCTGCGACACGGACTGGGGCGTGCCAGCCACGAAGGGCGTGGCTGATCCAGCAGCCGGGGACGGCCTCTGCTGCTGCTGGTGATCCATCTCCCCCCAGCCACGGCGATCCCGCTCGGCCTGGAGCTACTCAGATCAAAAGGGCCCCCACATCGGAACTCCCCGAGCTCCAGGCCCAATTCCATTGCTGCCTCAGGCGGGAGCACTGGGGCTCAGAGTGACAGCCAGCTGCAGAGCGGATGCGGAAATCATGTGGCCCACCTGCCATTGTCGGAACTCAACCTCCCTCTAGGGTCCGATGGCATTTACCCTGCGCCGGCCAGCAGCCCGAGACCCCGGGGCCGGACGGAGCCCGAGTCGTCACCAGTGGAGTCGTACAGACGGAGTCCGGGTGGCAGTGAGTTTGTCTTGGCATGTTCCCACCGCCCGCCTTGCCCCAACCAGGTCAGGGCTCACTGGGCTGCGGTGCAGGCATGAGCAGCACCAGCCTTTGCTCCGCGCACTTCTTCTTGTGCGTAACGACCTGCTTGAAGAGCACAAGGCAGCAGCAGACTGTCAGAAATTTTCTCCAAGATTCCCCGTGTGTCACCCGCCCGCCTGGAAGAGCAGGCCAGGCTCACGAGTCCACATGCTTGCAGGAGTCCGGAGCCAGCAGCCGGCAGCCAGAGGCCGCGGCATACTAGCCTGTCTCGGCGTGCACACAGACCGGGACTTGGGCATGCGAAGCACGGATGTATGTACAGTAGGCAGCCACGGACAATAAAATGCACATTTCTTCTTTGTCCTGGAGGTGCCGCATATCCAGGAACTGCTGCCTCTGTAGATGTGATTTCGGCGTTTAGTTGTTGCCATCATCGTTTCGGGCAGGCAAGCCATGAAACGCATGATCGTTGCAAGCGCATGACACCACAACCAAATCCCTCAAACCCGGAAAAGATCTTCAGTTGTTTATGGATGCCAAGCCGCTCATTTTGGCAACAAGCTCCTGCAGCCTTGCATATATCCGTTCGCTCTCGGGATGCTTCGTGTCCCCAACCAGAAAGGTATGCACGGATCCATCCATGTCTGTCCACCAGCTCTGGCCTGGCTGCTTCCATGCCCTCATTTCTTTTCTCCTTGTCTGCATCTCCTGTGCCTGCTCCCACATGTGGGCACCGTTATACACGTTTGACATCAGCACATATGCTGTGGCATCTTTGATGTTTAGCTGGACTGCTTCATGGAATGCATGACATGCGACCTCCACATTGCTCCACTTTCGACAAGCACCCAATAAGGTGTGCCAAACTGCAGCGTCGGGCGGTACAGACATTGCCTTTACCAACGCTAGTGCCTCGTCCAGTTGGCCAGAACGGCCCAAGAGATCCACCATGCATGTACAGTGCTCCACGGTGGGAGTGATGCCGTAGTGCTTGCTCATGGTCTCAAAGTACTCTCGCCCCTTGTCCACCAGGCCCGAATGACTGCACACTGTTAGTACACTCAGGAATGTGATGCTGGCTGGTTGTATGGCGTGCTCTGCCATTCTATGAAACAAGTCGAACACCACGTCACTGTCTCCCTGACGGGCATAGCCAGCAATCAGTGCATTCCAAGCAACGTGGTCTCTTTGCGGCAATGCCTCAAACACCTGCTGGGCATCAACCATGCTCCCGGACTTTGCATACATGTTTATCAAACTGTTGCCTACAATCCCATCTGCTTCAATACCTTGGTCTTGAATCTGCACATGAAGCCGCCTTCCGACATGCAAAGCTGCAACATTTGCACAGGCCTGCAGGACCGACACGAATGTCACAGCATCAGGTATAGTAGAGCCTTCTTCTCGCATAGCACTGTAAAGATGAAGGGCTTCTTGACCCACGCCTTGCTGGGAATATCCTCCTATCATGGCATTCCATGTTACCACATTCTTGTGGCCAAGTCTGTCAAACACGGCTCGAGCATCCTCTAGGCTCCCACACTTTGCATACATGTTTACCAAACTGTTGGCTACAGGCACGTCAGCTTGAAGTTGCCGTTCTCTGATTTGTGCATGAAGCTGCTTCCCCGTAACTAAAGCAGGGGTGCCCACACTTGCACACGCTTGCAGAAGGGACACAAATGTCACGGAATCAGGTGCAGTGATGCCTTCTTCTTGCATTGCCCTAAAAAGACGAAGTGATTCCTGCCCCATGCCCTGCTGAGAATACCCTGCAATCATGGCATTCCACATGACAACATCTTTCAGAGGAAGCCCTTCAAACACACCCTGGGCATCCTCCAGGCTGCCACACTTTGCATATCCTGCTATCAGGGCAGTCCATGTCACCACATTTTTTTCCCCCAGTCTGTCGAACACCCTTTGGGCACCCTCCAGGTTGCCACACTTTGCATATCCTGCTATTAGAGCGGTCCATGTCACCACATTTTTTTTATCAAGTCCATCAAACACTGTTTGAGCGGCTTCCAAGCTGCCACACTTTGCATACATGTTCACCAGGCTGCCACCGACAGCCACATCCGCTTGAAGTCCTTGTTCTCGAATCTGTGCATGAAGCTGCCTTCCCTTGTCCAAAGCTGAGGTACCCACACTTGCACATGCCTGCAGGAGAGCCACAAATGTCACAGAGTCAGGTACAACAGTGCCATCTTTTTGCATAGCACTGTAGAGATGAAGAGCGTCCAGACCCATGCCACGGTGGGAATATCCTGCTAGGATGGCATTCCATGTCACTACATTTTTCTGGCGAAGTCTGTCAAACACACCTCGAGCTTCCTGTAGGCTCCCACACTTGGCGAACATGTTTACCAAACTGCTGGAGACAAACACATCACCTTGAAGTCCTTGTTCACGAATTCGTTCATGAACCTGTCTTCCCGTCTCCAAAGCCTGGGCGCCCACACATGCACATGCCTGCAGGACAGCGACAAATGTGACGGATGTAGGTGTAACAGTGCCTTCATTTTGCATAGCACTGTAAAGATGAAGGGCTTCCTGCCCCATGCCCTGCTGGGAATATCCTGCTATCAGAGCTGTCCACGTCACGACATTTTTTTGCCCAACTCCATCAAACACTCTTTGAGCGTCTTGCAAGCTGCCACATTTTGCATACATGTCCACCAAGCAGCTGCTGACAAACAAATCAGGCTCAACACCGCTGGCCAACACATCAGCATGCACCTGCTGCCCAGTTTCCAAATCTGCTCCCCTCGCACAAGCCTGAAGGGCTGCAACAAATACATGGCCATCTGCCTTCACACGTGACCTGCGCATCTGATGATACAGCTGTATGGCCTGATTATCTTGTCCCTGTTTCACGTGTGCAGAGATTATGGAAGACCACATGAAGGCATCCGGTTTGGTAGCCACCGAAAACACATCCATAGCTTCTTCCAAGCTGGCATGAGAAACATACATCCGCAGGATGTGGTTGCACAAGAACGTGTCCGACTCATACCCCCCTTTCACCATGAGAGCATGCACACGGCGACCCAGAACCAGATCCTTCTGAGCCACACATGTTTTAAGCACAGTATACCAGACAGACTGACAACCACAACAGTCTATCTGCACCAGAACTCCCAGAGCTTCAACAGCATCAGTGAGCTGCCCTTGCTGACACAGCTCTCTCACTTTTTCAGCCGTTAGCACCCTCTGAGACCTGCGGGGCTCACGAACATGGGCACCACGTCTCGTCTGCATATCCAGACAAGCCAGCTGGGCATCCACCCACGCTGGCTTCAAACAGCTCTTCAGCCAGAGAACCTCCAGAGACTCCCTGTGCCTGAAATCAGGCACATGGGAGCCCTTCTTACGTTGTCTATAATCCCACGGACCGACATGGATGGGCTGGTGCACAGTTTTGTGGTTGGAAATAAACAGCATCCCTAGAGTGAGGGCATACACGCAAGGCTGATTACGGAACTGAATGAAGAAGAGTACCTGTCACATCCGGAACTGGTTGTCGCAGGATACACTTGAAAATGGACTGGTGCTCAGAAACCCGTCGGGCATTCGGAGACACTAGACGCGTCTTAGACTCCTTGTATGCAAGGGACGTGTGGTTACCATCTAATCAATGATTGTGAGGTGTGACGTTCTTATTTGTATCTGAGAAGTGTCGTGATGCCGCTGATGCGCGCTCATGGATCGAAGTTGCAAGTAAAGTCAAAAAAAAAGTAGCAAAAAGGATCTGGACACTCTTAGGAACCACTGCGTGGCGAACAAATAAGCGTGGAGGAAGAAGAGCTGGAGTAGAGAATTTGGTAGACCAAGCTGATGGGACCATTTGATGCTTGCCTTTTGTTTGCATAACAAGTTCTAGTTTTTAGAAATTGCTATGTTACACTCTCTTCATCGGTGGACATACCAGGGAAACGACACACCGAAGATGGGGTCATGTCGTCAACGGACATGAGTCATGCAAGCTTTGCAAAGCGCATAGACGGGTCTAATGCTCATTACGCTGGGACATGAATCTCAACCTCGAGTCGGTATCGTTCTTCAATGGGTTCATTATGCTGAGAAGTGTCTGGCGAGAGAAGAAGAAGAAGAAGAATTTTATTTGAGTCCACTAAGGACGGATTTCCGTCATGGGACTTGGTACTTGACAACTTGTACCATGGTGTGCCTAAGCTACTTGCACCAAGGGCATCCACTCCCTTTAGACACCCCATCTAAGTACCGATCTAGGCTCAGGATATTTAATCACGGCGTTTTTATAAATGTGTGTCCATTTGGCCTAAGAACTCCAGAGGTTTGGACTCCTGGAGAAAACCAGGTCTCCGTTTCCTTTACATTTTGCACGTTACTAAAACGATAGCCGATGATGAATGGTTAAGCCACATGTGGGTATGGTGCCTCTTGTAATACAGCCTCACACCAGGCAAGAAAAAAAAGAAGAAGAAATTTATTTAAGTCCACTAAGGAGGATTTCCGTCATGGGACTTGGTACTTCACAACTTGTACCATGGTGTGCTTAAGCTACTTGCACCAAGGGCATCCATTTCTTTTAGGCACCCCATCTAAGCGCCACCCCATCTAAGCGCCACCCCATCTAAGCGCCACCCCATCTAAGCGCAGATGCTTAATAACAACGTTCTTATAAATGTGTGTCCATTTGGCCTAAGCCATTTGGACATCTATCTAGATACGTGCCTGATGGAACACCACAATGGTAACTACCATCGTTTGCGGCAAGGAAGAACCATCATATGTAGGTACGGCAAGGAAAAACTTATAAATGTGTGTCCATTTGGCCTAAGCCATTTGGACATCTAACAGCGTCTGTTTTGAAAGGGGTTTCTCCTATCAAAAGGGGTTTTGGAAAAAATCCCAATCCTATTTCGCCGAAAACCAAAGCTGGGTTGGTTTTTGTTGAGTTTTGTAAGTGTTCATCCATCGGTTTCGGGCATTCTCGGCTCCGGCACCACTTCCTGTCCGGTCATTTACACCGCGGTGGCGTCTTGCACTCGGATTCATGGCTAATTCGTCGGTGTGATGAAGGGCCTGTAACTGAATTCTTCCATAATTTTGGCATGTCAGTTGTTTCTGCAATTTGTGTGGTTCTGTATGTTTTTGTATACCAGGGGGGACTAGGCGCGCGTAAGTGCACGTTTAAACAAGGGTATGTGCAAACAGCGCGCGTAAAACGAAAAGTAAAACATATCATTCATCGAGAAAATATGTCTTTTTGGAGGTCTGCGAATGTGGCGAAAGCCCCGACGACATAAGAAGTTGGACAAATCGGCGGACGTCCACATAGACACACGCACGTATCTAGATAGATTCTATCTAGATACGTGCCTCATGGACCACCACATAAATGTGTGTCCATTTGGCCTAAGCCATTTGAACATCTATCTACGTCATATTTTCAATAACTAAGGAGAGCGGATTTTTCCGTACAGGGAGCGCCCATGTACATTGCGTAATGGCGTGTCACTCAAGGCGGACCTTTTTATACTAGGGGAGCAAATTTACATCATGTGTGGTTCTGTATGTTTTTGTATACCAGGGGGGACTAGGCGCGCGTAAGTGCACGTTTAAACAAGGGTATGTGCAAACTTGTGCGCGCAGAAGGCAAAACGAGTGCGAAACATATCATTCGACTGAGAAAATATGTCTTTTTGGAGGTCTGCGAATGTGGCGAAAGCCCCGACGACATAAGAAGTTGGACAAATCGGCGGACGTCCACATAGACACACGCACGTATCTAGATAGATTCTATCTAGATACGTGCCTCATGGACCACCACATAAATGTGTGTCCATTTGGCCTAAGCCATTTGAACATCTATCTACGTCATATTTTCAATAACTAAGGAGAGCGGATTTTTTCCGTACAGGGAGCGCCCATGTACATTGCGTAATGGCGTGTCACTCAAGGCGGACCTTTTTTATACTAGGGGGAGCAAATTTACATCGCTGGTGTGGTTGTCACGGATCCCACGAGAGACTCTATATGCCGAGCACGTCATCATCAACCCCCCGGGGTGGGCGGCGGAAGGATGCACAACCAGCAAGACTCACAAGTACTCTCCTATGCAAGACGGCCATGTTTTCATCCTCCTCGCCCTCAAGACTCATAGGACTATGGGCAAGGACTTCTCTACGTTGATTAAGGAGTGTGCAAAAGCCTATCACAGCCACAGGAATTGGGAGGGCCTCCCCCTTTCCTCTGTGGTGGCTTTCTTTCGCCAGCGAGTTTCCATAGCTCTGTAGAAAGCGCTGGCTAACGCTATTTATCGGACCTGATGGACCACAATGGTAACTGCCGTTGTTTACGGATAGATGGGATTTCCCATCTCGCCGCCTATTAACAACGTCTACTCTATTACATACTCTTAAACACCACTATTACATACTCTTAAACACCACATAAATGTGTGCCCATTTAGCCTAAGCCATTTGAACATCTATCTAGATACGTGCCTAATGGACCACAATGGTAATTGCCGTTGTTTGCGGCAAGGAAGAACTGGCATATGTAGGTACGACCCTGTGTTTGGTACATATTTTGTGTTACGAACCCCGATGAGTTGCATCGGTGTGATTATGGGGTCAAGCGCACTCTTCACAAAACCTATAAAATTCCATGATTCTTGAAGGAGTTAAAATATGTTGCGCCGTTGCCGGGGATCGAACCCGGGTCACCCGCGTGACAGGCGGGAATACTTACCACTATACTACAACGACTTTTTTGCACACCTGTCACCTACTTAAAATATATAAAATACATATTAAATTTGGACACCCCATGGGGTGCTTAAAGGGAGTTGATGCACTTAGTGCAAGTAGCTTAGGCACATCAAGAAGAAGAATTATTTTATTTAAGTCCACTAAGGACAGATTTCCGTCATGGGACTTGGTCTTAATAGCTTGTACCATGGTGTGCCTAAGCTACTTGCACCAAGGGCATCCACTCCCTTTAGGCACCCCATCTAAGTACCGATCTAAGCTCAGTCCCTTTGGGCACCCCATCTAAGTACGATCTAAGATCTAAGCTCAGTCCCTTTGGGCACCCCATCTAAGTACCGAGGCACCCCATCTAAGTACCGATCTAAGCTCGGGATGCTTAATCACCACGTTCTTATAAATGTGTGTCCATTTGGCCATGGTACAGGTTGTTAACCTAAGACAATTGGACAAATATTTATAACAACGTCACGATTTAGACGGGTACTTAGATGGGGTGTATAAAGGTATGCCCTTGCTGTAAGTAGCTTAGGTACACCATGGTACAAGTTGTTAAGTACCAAGTCCCATGATGGAAATCCGTCCTCAATGCACTTAAATAAAATTCTTCTTCTTCTTCTACAAATGAAACTATCCACATGCGCGTAGGTGGAGCAAACGGATACTAGGTGGAGCAAACGGACACTAGGTGGAGCAAACGGACACTAGTTCGGTTCCAACATCCGCAGTATGGTATGTAACTGTGCGAATGTCAGACGGCAGGTCGATACGATGAAGGCCATGGATCCCGGGGACAATGTGGCAATTTGCCTTCGATCCAAATGCGAATATACCCGAGCTCGTCTCGTGCAGACACGCACAAGGCAATAACCGGCTGCATGCTCGTTGGCCAAAGATGGTTGTGTGCAAGCAGGAACTCGGTCCTTTCACTAACAACGCTGGGCGACCTTGTCCATGGACTGGAATGTGTATCAGAGTGGTCACGCCCACCAGGAGACCATGAGGGGCATCTTTATTAGAGAGGGGTCACGCCCACCGGGAAACTGACCACCAGATACAAGAGCGAGGTGTACAATGTGGAGCCAGCAATCAGAACGGTGCTCAGCAATCAGAACGGTGCTCAACAATACCATGATGATTTGTACCCAGAGCACAGCATGCAAGGACACAGCATGTGAAGGAACATCATGGTATTCCAGACAACATACGAAGAGCTCCTGAGTGCCTGATTCCAGGCACAGAAAGTTCCTGGAGGCCCTTTGGCTAAACAGCCGTTTGCAGCCAGCTTGGGTAGATGGCATTGGTTGCTGTGATTTGACATATAGTCGTCGGGCATTCCTCTCAGTTACAGTTACAGACTCCGATTTCTGAAAACGAACTAAGCCTGCCACAAAATAACCAAGACCGCATCATGCTTTGGTTTCAGTGAAGCTTCCAACAGTACTACCTTTCGTTCTGGGCATGAAGAAAATAAAGCAAACCGCAGCAAGAGCGATCCCGCCTCCGATCAAGTCCCAACGATCTGGTTTGTCATCATCTAGGGCCCAGCCCCAGAAGAACGAGAGCACGATGAAGAAGCCGCCATACACAGCATATGTTCTTCCGAAGTCCTGGCTCTGGAAGGTGGGAATGATCCCATAGAGCAGCAATACCGCTCCTCCCAGGATGCCGAATCCCCAATGCCATCCATCTCTTCTCCACTTCCACATGAGCCAGCCCCCGCCAATCTCACACAAGCCTGCTGCAAAAAAGAGAGCGACTGCCACAAACGCGCTCAGGGCAGTGTATTCCATCCCCATCTGATACCTCCCAAGCAAGCAAGCCTACCGAAAAGCCAGCACGCCTAGAGCCTCGAGGCTTCCCTTTGCCTTCTCTACGAACAATTGGATTCTGTAGAAATCGAGCATTACAATTGGAAGCCCAACAGTGGAAGCAATCGGGCCTCGGACACCTCTATCCGCCCGATGGCAGAACACAACAGAGGAGGACAAACGACGGGGCAAACAGAGCACCACAAACCTTTCCTATCAACCGCAACTAAGGAATCGGATGCTCATGAGCACATCCTGCTCCTGGGGACTGAAATTCTTGAATAAGGAGCCCTTCCATTCCCTTGAGCACCTCAAACCTCAGCTTTGCACAACTCCTCATTTTCTACCAAAGGAAAGCAAAACGCCAGTTTCTTCCTTTCGAGCTGGACTTGCGCCTGATGAGCACCCCGTTCCTAGCGCCTTCATGTAGGGAGGACGAGAGATGAAAGACTTTGCGCGCAACTCCCTCCAAGATAGAGGATAGAGCTGGGACCTCCACCGAGTCATCCCAGATCTGTCAGAGAGTCCGTCAGCATCTTGAGCCCTCCAGCAACATGTGGGGACTTGCTTTCATTAGGGCATGTATTTACCAATGGACTGCACCATGCACACCACACCTTTTACAGTAAAGTTCTGCAATTTATTCACTAGTCCGATAAATCATATGGTTGGAGAAGCTCACAGACCTTTTCAGACGGAATGCCTCTTCTTTCTTTGGCCAAGTGTTCTGTCATGTTATAGTTTCTTAGGACTCGGGCCAGTGCCCACAATCCCCATCTCCTCGTTCACAAGAGTAAATATTTCTTCAAGCCTGAACATTTTTGGACAGGTAAGAGTAAGACAGGCTGCGGGAGGTGATGATATTACGTCACTCAGAAGAGGGCTCATAGGCTGAGCCCTTGCGTACCTCGGCTTGTTGACATGAACTTCTGCAAGCCATGCGGTCAAATACACCTGTCCCGAGGTGCCGACGAATTATCCACTGCAGTGAGCTGCAGGCTTCATCACACTTCTCAACTGCCTTTGACGGAAGGAGGGATGCATACCTGCAGGACTTCCCGCTGTGCTTGACCCATGCTTGACCCCTCTTGAAAAGTCTTCAGCTTTTCTCTCCACTTTTGTAACTCATCCTCGCTGAGGCAATCTCCAATAGAGGGCCCTACATTGGTTCCTTGCTTCACATTCTCCTCTGTCAAGTCTCCACTTGGCTTCTCTGGTGCCTCTTCTGCCCGAGCACAGCAAGTAGATCGAAACTCCGAGGCTAGAAGCCACTGTGCAAGAATTCAAACAACACTCAACACACGAAAAGAAGACGGGCAGCTACCAGGTGACACAACAAAGGATTGCTCACCTTGATAACAATCTCAGCTTGACACATAGACAGCACTTCCACAGCAAGAATTCAAACAAAACTCGAAACACGAAAAGAAGATGGCAGCTACGCAGGTGACAAAACAAAGGAATGCTCACCTTAATAACAATCTCAGCTTGGTACATAGACAACACTTCCGTAGCCAACTTCTCTGCAAAAATCCCCAAATTCGGGCAGTCAGCAGAAAGCAAACATAAACATGTCATGGTCAAGACATTCGGCCATGCCCCACATCCATATTCTTCTCCTGACGACTTCGAAGTCACTTAAGACAACCTACCAAAGGCTGGCAGAGGCCAGACTTCAAACACAGGTAATCCATCACCATCTCCTGTATCTCCTTCCACGATCTGTTCGTTGGAAAAACCAATTAATGGTCCTTCAGAGCTTCTGAGATACGTCCGCATAGACTTGGTTGCCCTCATGATCTCCGAAACAGCTTCAACCTGTACATCATGTCCAAGTTTCTCAGCAACACTATGCTTCCAGCCCTTCCCTACTACCAAGTGCGCAACAAATTGAGAGCTTGCATTCCCACCAGATTACTGTAGCTGGCCATCAGCTGCTTGCAAAATGCCTCCTGCACATGATGGTCCGAAACATGCTATCTGTCAGCTAATGCTCTAAGCTTGACAAGCCAGCAGGCTGGTCTACTGGAACTTAATAGCTTCCTGTCATGCTGAAAGAGAAAAGCAACACCTGTTGTGCTCTCAGCTTGATGCGGGCTTTATGTCTTATCCCTTTCATATCACTGAGCACTCCTAGCTCCATCGCACCCATGTAGCTGTCCAAAGCATCAACATGTGAATTACAAGACTGAAGGTGAGCAGCGCTGAAGAAAGCCCTGACTAGGAAGTGTCCGACCGACCCACCGTTCCAGAAGACATGCATTGACCAGGGACTTTGCGGCCGACAGAGCGGCAGCGGAAGCGGATGTCCAAGCTGCTCTGTGTGCACTGATAGCAGACCAGGCATTCCGCACCTGCCTCTGGGCAGCAGGTCGCCATAGCCTCCGTGATGCTGGCGAGTACACCTCCATAACCATTACCGCAGACTAGCACATTTGCCCTATATAGTCTGACAGACTGCTATGCTGGATGTTTTGATGTCTCCCCACCATCTCAGGATCCACTACACTTGCTCCATGGTAACGTAATGATTCATACCCGAAGACGTGCGGTATACTCCAAGGGAACCGCACCTGAAGCACCTGTTCTGGCCTCAACCGCACCGCGGAAGTCGAAATGTTTCTAAACACGTTTGCCGTCGAGGTTCGGTTGCAAGTAAAAGCTGCAATCGAGGTCTGGTGCTAGCATGGCTGCCCTGAACTCGTCTCCCTCTCTCCATCCCCTTCTCCTTCCTCCTGACAGGACTTCAAGCTTGAACTCCAGCTTGTTTGCAAGCAAGGCTCAACTAGTGTCACTACGGGCCCCTCACAAGGCATCATTGTCGCAGACCAGGGGCTGGCACAGCTCCAGCCCCAGGTGCGGACTGCGGCAAGGAGCTCCAGGCGGAGGAGGCGGAGGAGCTCCAGATTTGGTTAAGTCACTCGGTGGTTTGCTATGGGGGAAGGGCTTGCCTCCGGGCGCTCTGGTGGGCATTGCCAAGGAGCTGTGGACCACGGGATGGCTTACCATGATGGCCCAGCTCGCTCCCAGCGGAGGAGCTGGGGAGCCGAGCGGCAGCGCCGGCGAGTACAGGCGTCCGTCCAGCCAGTTCCGGAACACACCTCAGGCACCCGTGCAGGGGGCCGAGAGAGGGCGGTACCACCTCTACGTTGCCCTCACGTGTCCCTGGGCTCACAGAACTGCCATGGTGCACACTCTCAAAGGCCTGGCAGAAGCTGTCCCGCTCTCTGTGGCTGTTCCCGGACCTACAGGGTTGTGGGAATTTCAGCCCTGCACATCTTCCGGCCAGGACCAGCTGGTAAGCAGTCCAGTCCACATTGACCTCAGCTCAGCTCCTCCTGGTTGCAAGCTTCACAATTGTGTCCATGCCTGCCTGTGGCTCAGAGCTGACAACTGAGACGGGTCTTGCTTTCCCCTACTCAGTTGGCCACTGAGGATCGAGCAAATGGGCTTCCTCGCCTGGCTGATGTCTACCGGTCCAGGAAAGGAGGCTACGATGGCCGATGTACAGTGCCGATGCTGTGGGATTCCAGGGAGAGGGAGGTGGTGAACAACGAGAGCGCTGACATCATCCAAATTCTCAACTCCGACTTTAACCAAGTTGCAACAAATCCAGACCTGGACCTGGCCCCGTCTTCTCTCCGGGAAGACATCGAAAGGTGGAACCAGGACATATACCTCAACGTCAACAACGGCGTCTACAGGTGAACATGCCTTGTCCCTCGTCATTTCTCGCCTGCCTAGACTGATAAGAACGTGTGTCATGATTCAGATGCGGATTTGCACAGGGCCAGAGAGCGTATGAATCTGCAGTGGAGAGCCTGTTTGCAACACTGGACAAGTTGGAGCAGCACTTGTCCACCTCCCGCTACCTGTGTGGCCACACCTTCACTCTGGCGGATGTCAGGCTTTTCACCACGCTCTATCGGTTTGATCCTGTGTACCACATTCTGTTCAAGTGCTCCAAACAGAAGCTCTCGGAGTACCTAACCTCTTCGCCTACATGCGGACATATACCAGGTGCCATACTAAGCTTCTGCAATGATGCATGCCCCTCTGCTCGTCATGATTCTCATTCCTGCAACGCCATACTTCCTTGAAACAGCTCCCTGGAGTGGCCAGCACTTGCGATTTGGAAGCTATCATGGACGGCTACTATAAGGTGCTGTTCCCTCTAAATCCGGGGGGCATTCGCCCAAGCATCCCGCGAAATGCTGCCATGGCAACGCTGTGGAGTGCTCATCATCGGGAATCCTTGGGCCAGGCTGTTCAAAGCACATAACGCCTACTGAATAGCCTCCTTGTTCAAGCATGAAGAGAGCCCAGGTTGATTGTGCGATAATTATCTCATGTAAGTGAGCTAGCCTAGTACTAGTTCCTTATCGACGTGCCTCTTCTTTTATGCCTTTATGTATTATGTGGTCATACCTTCAATTTGTTGAGAAGACCCTAGTTAGTTTCTTGGTGTGTTACTTGCACCGTGCAGCGTCTCTTTTTCTCCAGAGAGCATTAGGCTGCAAGGTACAAGTAACCGAGCTGGTTGAAGCTCTCGGACTTTCCCCAAGGCGAGTTCCTGCTGGTTTTTTGTTCGCCATCTGCTGGCACTATATCTATACTGCGACCAGTCTAGCCTGCATCAGTGCTAGGTCACTTCCACAAGTTACGGAGTCCGTCGCCAAGTTGTCTTATGAATTCCCGCCATGGGACTGTTGTTCGTCTGCCTTGTTTGCTGACAAGACGACTGGTGAAAGCTGTAGCGTTCACGAATTTGTATCTGCTGCTTTAAGCAGACATTGCTCTCATACTGGCATTCCGCAGGCGAGCTTCAGCTATGAGGCCAATATTGAGGACCTCGAGCTATGACAGTCACCGCACCATTTCAAGCAGGTTCAAAGGTTTTCTGTGTAGGAATGGTACTTTCATAGCAACGATCTTGATCGTCCTTGTCGTGACAAGCAATGGCATATACAACAGCCGCTATCTGCAAGTCCGCACCGGTGAGTAGCTGATCTGCATGTGATTGTCCTTGCGGTTCTGTCAAACATTGCCGAGAATTTCGTTTTGCCTGTGGTGCGCAAACGGGCGTCGGTGGTAGCACAAGTGACCGTGAGATTCGCACTCTGAGCTGGCGTTTGTATTGTAGGCATTACAGAAAGCGTTGATGAGAGGCCAAAGCAGCCACAGAACAGTTATCCAACACCGGGAGATCACGTACATTCAACGGCTTTCTTCCCTTACAGTAACGGCATCGATCCCACTCAGAAAGATGGATCCCGCGGTGAGCTAAAATGCCATCACATCCGAACCTAGTTTTCTGAGGCTTGCTTTCCATGTTGTAGGCTTTCACTTTTCAAAAGGAAACGTACAGGAACTTCAGAGGCAAAATGATACTTCAAGAAAAATGTTCAAAGCAATCCTCAGTTTCATCGTTACCAAGCTTGCCCCTCTGTGTGTTTGATCCGTCTGACCTTTGGCTTGTCCATGGATTGGTTAGGATTTGAGACTGAAAATTTGAGCTCAAAGGACATGTTCTTCTGCAATCAATCTCATCCTCGATACGACCTATGTGTCATGCGTGGCGATGTCCGAGTGAAAGGCGGAAAAGCAGCCACATGCACGCTCTACTCACGTAATCCAGCAATTCATCGGGTAGAAACAACCCAGCCCTATCCCCGAAAGCGAGACCCAGCCATGTTGGAAGTGAGGAATGTGACACTGCAGTGTGAGGATTCAGTTCCAACAAGTTCAAGCCGAATGCCGGCTTGCGAAGTTCAATATCTGCAACCTGGGTTGTTGTTCTCTGTCGGTGGCTATTCCGGAAACCTTTACCATGACTTCAACGACGTTCTCATCCCCCTCTTTATCAGTTCATACCAATATAAAGGGCAGGTGATATTCCTGATCACGGATTGGCGAGACTGGTGGATTGAAAGATACTCCCCCATTTTCAGAGAGCTGTCGAAATATCAGGCAGTGAATCTGCACTCGGAATCGCGTGTTCTGTGCTTCAGAGACCTGACATCCGGTCTTCAAACTCATGACGAGCTTGGAATCGACCCCGACCTAATGCCTGATGAGCAGGGTATCGTAGACTTTCGGGAGCTACTTCACCATGCTTTCTGGGACCCCATGGCTATAGCTAGAGCCGAAGCGACGTGGATGCGGCTGGCGGGGATGCGCCAGGACTCTTTTTCTTCGCCAAGGCTCCTCATTCTGGCTCGTCTGCAAAATCGAGTGATAATGAACCAGGAAGATTTGGTGAATATGGCAACAGCGAAAGGGTTCGATGTGAGGGTGCTAGCGCCGACAGTGGACATGAACTTGACAGAAATATACCACAGCATCAACTCTGCGGATATCGTTGTGGGAGTGCACGGGGCAGCTCTTACTCATATTCTTTTCATGAGGCCTGCTGCTGTGGTCATACAGATTGTGCTTATCGGTGTTGAATCACCTGCTCTCATCGACTACGGAAATCCTGCTCTCAAAATGCAACTCCAATACATCCACTACACAGTGAAGCCAGAAGAAAGCACACTGACGAAGACTTACAACAGTACCGATCCTGTCATCACGGATTCTGAAGCCATTGCTTCTGAAAGTTGGGAAGTTAGAAGGATTACCTACATGGAGGGTCAAAATGTGACGTTAGATTTAGAACGGTTTGCACCATACCTGGACCACGCTCGGAAGCTGTCTACACCAGAATGACGGCAAAGCTTTAGGCTGAGCGCTGGCTATACGAGAAGGTGGGTCCGATAGACGTCGTGCAAGGTATATGTAAATGTAATGTAGTCATAGGATGGTAAAACATCAAACACGCCCCCGCCCGGATTATGATTTATGTTTCGCAATTAACCGGATAACGGGTAGCCACGTGACCGGTGACTCCGGTTCAAGGCTGGAGTTGGGAAGGCCCCCTTAGCCCCCTAGACATTATCCAGAGTCCACTGTGAGGGGGGAGCTGAATGGCGATGGCGGTCGGAATAGCTGTACAGGGCTGCGCGCCCTGTGTTGCCCTGCTGCAAAATGTAGATACCTCCCCTTCACCGGCACTCAATCGAATGTCAGTGCAATGCTGGCAGTTCCCATCAGCGAGCAATCCAGCTCAAGCCAGGCTGCAGCAGGTGAAACCTAATGGCGTGCGGACCAAGATGGCTGGGAGCGTGGAGTTGGCGCGGCAGCACTTCAGCGGGCTCACTGTGAATCAGGTGCAGGATTCGCGGCTATCCCCGAACCACCTCATTGGCAAGGTGACAGCGGCTGCTCTGGGAGCGGCGGTGCCGGAGGACGGAAGAGCTTTGGAGAGGAATGTCGTGGCCAATGCTGCGGAGGATGCTGTCTCCGTGGAGGTGGTCGGGGTAACAGCAGTTGCTCCAGATGCTCCCTTGGACCCTGTGGCGGCTTTGAAGCTGCAGTCTGAACTTCTGAAGAAGAAGGCCAAGCGGGCAGAGCTGCGCAGGAAGAGGTTAGTGCGCAAGCGACATCTGAGGAAGAAAGGTAGATGGCCTCCTTCTAAGATGAAGAAGCTCAAGAATGTGTAGGATTCTTTTTCTGTGCAGCAGTTACGCTCCTGTGAGGTTTGATCTCTAGCAGGGTTTTTGCTCCTGTGGAGCACCATTCTATCTAATCGCTGGCCGGCACAGAGCTGAAAGAAGTGCATGTGCTGCTATCATATCACCTTGTGTCAGAGAGGAAGCGTTTTCCACTGAATGCTGTAGCAGTCTAATTCGATCTGTCGAAGTCCTTTGTTTGCTTGAAAACCACGAGCGTCTGACCCGATAGCTGTAACTCGTTTGCGATCTCCTATCCCATAGATTTGCGAATGTTTTTTTCTCCTCTACTGTGGTTTCACCGCGCGTCCATCTTGCAAACTGCTCTTGCAAACACGAATCCTCGTTTCTTCGATCGAGCTTTGCGCCCGAAGCAATATTATTGCGCATAGGCTTTTAGGATTCTGTTCGCATCAGCCACGTTTTTTCGAAACGTCGTGACTCGTGACACTGTCAAAATGCCTGAATGCGCACGAGGTTCTTATAAGTGCTCAACCCCCATCTGTACATAGATATGTTTATACGAGCGGTTCTGTGAAAAGAGGTCAGTGCAGCTTCAAGTTAAACTCATTTTTCCAATGCATCAAAGTGAGGCACCGCGCCCGGGCTTCAATAAAAGTTACTAGGTACATATGTATGTATGTACATGGTCCTAGGTGAAGACCGGGCAAGTCTACTTCAAGCAAGCTGGCTGGTATGTCATGCAGCTGTCAAGTTGCAGCAGTCTTGGGAGAGTCCGTGAAGTTCCAGGGACGTTGTTATCATCCTTTGGTTTGGTAGGTAGCTTTATGCTCTCCTGAGGTACATGCCAACTCATTACAGAAGCTCTCTGGAACCGATGTGGTCATAACTGCAGCTCCATAAAGCAGGCCCTGGAGTCCACCAATTTTGGCTTGTTGGAACCTCCATTTTGCACTATTGAGCAACAAGTACCAAGCCCAGGGGCTGTTGTACTTCACCATGAAGTTCACTTAATTCCCCACTTCATACTGATGGGACACACGGCACTCTGTAACACACCTGAGCCTGATACATACCATCACTTCCCCCGGGCTCGCATTCTGGCGCCCGCCGTCATTAGTAGGTGGGGGACTAATAGCTCTGATTGGGGGTGGCAGCACGGACGGGAGACACAGCTCGTCAATGTACCAAGCATGAGCCTGCAGAGGGATAGGTAGGAAAGGTGACCCACCGCCTTTAATGCACCCCACACTTTCAAGACTAGACGGAGGTGCCGCGCTCGCACAGAGGCGCCCAAATCTTGAGCTCTAGCAACAGCGGAGAGGAGAGGAGCGGAGCCGGCGATATCGATGGGGGTGTGGCAGGTGCTGAGCTTCCTCAGGGCCATGAGCCCGTCCGCATTCTACCGAGGCCAGGCCGGGGACGGCAGGGAGAAGGTGCTGCTGGAGCATGTGCTGACCCAGGCGGAGCAAGGCGACCCGCAGTCGGTGCTGCAGGCGGTGGACTCGTTCGCGCAGCGCACCTGGCTCATGAATGTGGGCGACGATAAGGGCCTCATCCTCGACTCAGCCGTGAAGACGTGCAATCCCCGCATTGCGCTGGAGCTCGGCGCCTACTGCGGCTACTCCGCCGTGCGCATCGCCAGCCAGCTCACTCTGCCTGCCTCCAAGCTGGTCACAGTGGAGATGAATGCTGACAATGCAGAAATCGCTCGCAAGCTTGTCCAACACGCAGGTAGCTAGCCACATTGCTCGTCGCAAAATCTGGCTTGCCTGTTTTCGCTGCCGGCTGCGTCATCTCACTCTCACCTTTCATGCCTCAGGGCTCTCCCACAAGGTGATGGTTGTGGAAGGGGTGCTCCGCAACCGGCTCGTGGAGCTGGGCAACATTCTGAAGGAACTCAATGCCCGCGCATTCGACTTTGTCTTCATGGACCACGACAAGTTCTCCTACCTGCCAGACTTGCTGCTGCTCAAGGAGGGTGGCTTCATCAAGAAAGGAACTGTCGTGGTTGCCGACAACATGACCATTCCAGGCTCGCCCAAGTACCGCAGCTACCTCAAGTCCCATCTCGATGAATTCGACTCGGTGGAGCACAAGTGCCGATTTGAATACATTCGATGGCTTCCAGATAGCTTGATCGTTGCCACTTACAAACTATAAGCACAGAACTGCGAGGCGCAAACTGCGTTCCCCCGGACTGGGGGCCCTCGCCACTCTGCCCATCAGGACTCCGTCAACATGTACTCTTTGAGTGGTATCATCTGGTGTACCTACTCACTACATACAGGCCCGAACAAGTAGACCCGTAGCTTGGTGCAAGTAAATAAAGTGCCTAGTGAAGTGCGCTTTAACAAATATGTAAAGCTAACACGCAGTTAAGAAGTACATCACCTCCTACCCTGCCTTTGTTTCTTACTTTTCACCGGGTGTCGCTGTGGCTTGGATTTCCGTAAATTAGACTTTACCACGGACCTGTGTGGTTTGGTTTCTCCACCTTCCACTGCTTCCACAGACTTCCGAAAGGCCTGAAGAGGCTCCATTGCCTCCTGACCAATTACAACGAAAGAACCTCTCGCATTGCTGACATGATTCCCCTTCACACCAACTACCTGCTGCAACTGTGTGGCAACAAGCGGAGACATGCCCACCCCAGCCACATAACGACGAGAGAAGGACTTGGGCTGTAACGGCTGCTTCAATATACCGTCTAACTCCTGCTGCAGCTTCTTCAGTTCTGCATGGTCCTTGCCAGTTTTGCCTTTGAGATGGCTGCTTCCATCAGCCCCATCCTCATCCACCTCTTCGAGCTCCAGTTCAAGGGCTTCAGCATTCCGCGCCAGCCAAGACTTGCGATCTTGTCCTTGAGCAACTTTTCGAGATAGCTTGTCAATCTGAACGGCCAGAGACACTCGTCTTTCAACACCAGGCATATAGTCAGAGTTTATAGGAAACGCTGCCAAGCCATCTTTCTTAGAGAGCGACTTGCAAAGAGCGGCATACTTTCGCTGGTCCGCCGGACTAACAAAAGTGATGCTGCACCCATCTGTCTGTGCCCGAGCTGTCCTTCCACTTCGGTGGACATAAATCTCGGCAGAATGAGGCAACTGATAATGGATAACCGTTCGTACGCCAGGAATATCCAGACCACGAGCAGCCACATCAGTTGCAACCAGGATCCCCTGGTCAGAATCCCGAAACCTGTCCATAGCCTTCAGACGCTGCCTCTGCTGCATTTGTGCATGAAGAGGCCACATAGGAAGTTGCAAAAGGCGAAGAATAGCTGAAACACGTCGCACAGCAGCAATTGACGTGCAGAAAACAATTGTTCGTCCAGACCCAAGTACCTTTAGGACATAATACAAGAAAGCATCCTTCTCATCATCCCTGCATTCCACCACAGATTCTTCCAGATGCTGTGCCATCACTGTCTTTGACGTTAAGTCCACGATGGCAGCACTGGGCCTCACTCCTGCCCGTTCAGAAAGGGCAGAGAGAGATGATTCATTACTAGTTGGCGCTTGGTATCCTCTCTTCAACTTTTTCCTGAAATTCTCTGGCAAAGCAAGAGTAGCTGAAAAGACCATTGTCTGCCTCCTCTTAAAAGAAGCTTCATTAGGAGCCCCAACATGGAGAGCATCTTCCTCGGCTCCATGGTCGATTTCCGTCTCATCTACTTGTGCTTCAGAGGTTTCAGCATCTTTACGCTCCTTGCGCCCCAACTTGTCAGCTTTCGGGACCAAGTCAATGATAGATTGCAGCTCCTGAAAATGTCCCTTCTCTACCATTCTGTCAGCTTCATCCAGCACAAAGAAGGACAAAGCTCGGAGATCAAGAAGGTGACTCTCACCCTCACTCATAAGCTCCCAGAGCCTACCAGGAGTGCCAACCACGATGTCCGGCTTTAGCGCCATCATACGTGCTTGCTTTTGAGTAGACATTCCGCCAACAATAGGTACCACTCTGAGATTCGTGAATTTGGCAACGGCTTTCAGATGATCTGAAACCTGCATTGCAAGTTCTCGAGTTGGAGCGATGATGAGAGCTCGAAGAAAACCAGACCTACTATTCCCAGTTTTTTCTTCATCCACCCCATCCACATGCTGCCGCCGAGCCTTCTCTTGCTCCTCTAAAAGCCGCTGCAGTATGGGTATGCCAAAGGCAAGAGTCTTCCCAGACCCCGTCTCTGCTGCCCCAATAACATCTTTCCCCTGGTGTGCCGCAGCAGGGATGCAAGCATTCTGAATAGAAGTCGGCTCCTTAAACCCCAGCAATGCAATAGCCTTCTGCAGCAGAGGATGGAGTCTCAAATGAGCCCAAGCCGAAAGATCGAAGTGAAGCTCCGGAGTATCCTCCAGAGTATCTTCCACAACGAACACACTCTTCCTGCTCCGCTTCCCGGCAGGTGGTCCCCCCCTGAGCCCGCATATCTCTTCCACCCCACCAGCTGCCGCGGCAATTTTGCTACCTTCCTCACCCGCCTCCTGCTCGACCGCTGGAGGAAGCTCACATGCTTTGGCAAGCTTCCGCGCCCTAGCCACACTCTTCGTCCTTACTAAATCTTCCACGACTTCCTTCTCTTCTACTTTCTTCCTCTTCTTACTCGTCTTCTTCCCCTCCTCAGAACCATGATCTTCGCCCGCAACCGTCTCCCAATCGAGTCCCGAAGCACCATCAAAGACCTCCCCGTCAATTTCCTCCAACGACATGAAGCCTCCCTCATCACTGCCTACCAGCAGCGCCACGGAGTCCGAGGGAGTGACATCTCGCCAACCCGAATCATCCTCCCAGAACATCTTCTTCCTCTCCTTGTCACTACTGCCTGGCATCCTTCGTCTCCTCTTCCTCCCCTCCGCTTCTACCATTGTTCCAGGCCCCCAGCTGCGACAAATCGTCACAGTGCTGATGGGGGAAAGCCAGCTACATAAGTCGTACACAGATCTAGGCAGGTTTTAGGGTGTTGGGAACTTGGGACCACAGGTGGATACAGACCTGCCCTTTCTGCCCTGTAGGGTATGGGGGTTGATTCCAAAAGAAACAGAGATGAAATAAACCCCATCTACCAGATAAAAATTTGGACCCTGGAGGAAGGCCTATAAAAGGTCACGATGGAGTGGAGAGAGCTATTTACCATATAAAACTTTGGACTTTGGAGGAAGACCCATTAAAGGGTTGCCATGGAGAGGAGAGTTATCTTCATATACCAATAGTAAATTTAAATCATATACTACCCAACATCATGCTGACATAGTCAATAAAATTTTGGCTCCAGAAATATATCATCTATTATTGTAGAAACACGTTTCTCCACACATGACAACAGATGCAATAACATTGCACAGTTGGAGTTGCAGTGAGAAACGTGAAGTCTACAATGCATTTATGCATCCGAAAGTACTATTATATATATATATCCAACCAATGAAAGGGAAAAAACCCCCAAATAGATATTAAAGATATACAAAACAATAGATATGTATATATTTGATATCTATTTGGGGTTTTTTTTACAACTTCCGAATAGATATGTATATTATTTGATATCTATTTGGGGTACTTCATCACCAGAATTACCACTATCGTCTGATTTAATCCCCCTATAGGTGCTGGGGAAAAGATTTATTTTTCGAGTCATCTCTGAGGAGTTTGCCTAAACTTAGTATCACAGGCTATGCATCTTCTCAGGGTCGGTGCACCCCAATTCCCTATAGACATGTCTTTCCCTTCCCCCATTGGGATTGCTAGATATGCAGTAGCTGTCACTGCATATCAACTTAGGAGCCCTTCCATACCAACCATTCCCGCAAATATGTGGGGACTACAGTGCACTCATAGAGCAACGCTATGCTTTACGTCACCTTTAACTCCTTCCGAGATGTTGTAAACATGTGTTCCCACGTTCCTTGACAAGGAGCCATACTTTGTGGCAAGGGCTCCAGGGTGCTTAAATGCAGAGCTCTAATCGCACCCAAGCTACCCACCACCATCACGCCCATGTCTGAATTAATTGTGAAAGCTCTATACTATGAAGAGCCATGTGCGATAGGTGGCATGCGTGGATGGGAACCGGGGACATAGCATGGTGTAGAGACCAATAACCGGGGCGGGCTAGAGGTCAATGTCAACATCGGGGTCCGTTCCATCATTACATGATAGGTACCAATAGCCCTTGAATACTTTGTAGAAGTTTATATAAAGATCAACTTGCAAGGCCTCCGCTGCTAATATGACCTAAATGGCCTGAAATAATGCAATGTAAGATGTGATGGACTCATTCATAATTAGCAACTAAATACATCTTTAAGGTGAACTCATCATATTGGAAAAAGAGGCCTATATGCAAAAGATAAGAAGGACGGCTGCTCCATTATAATAACTAGTTAGTACATGTGTCATATTGGAATAAGAACAAGGCATACATTATGAACATTTTACTGTGTGAAGTTTATTCCAAGTACTTTTTGTGCTTGAGGCATGGGTAAAATTGGATTGTCACCGAAGAAGTTTACATAGGCTGAGTCTTTGACTACCTCACGAATCAGTGGGCCTCAACATAAAAGCTTGCATGTTTAGCTTATAGCACTAACACCTTGCAAGGGAGGGCTCTCCCTTGCACTTATTCAAGCATGAGACTCCAAAACTCTAGACTAGTACATAGAAATGCAAGTTGTTTGTAAACATGATTGTTGGGCGAACAAGATTCTATTACTTTTTCGATTTGAAGAAATATCACGTGCTGAATAACTTTTGTCTGGCTTGTCTTGAATAACTTTTTGAAACAATATTTGTGGGTGACTGCCGAACTTAACTCTGATCTATCCTAACAGTCTTAATAACAACACCTTGCTTACAGAAAATGACATATGATATTGTATGTAATTGTAAATCTTTATTCTGTATTTATCATAGATTGATAAATGTCTCAATGGGTTCTCAATATCTCATCCTCATACTCTCTATGACCTACCTTCAACTTTTGTAAGAAGAAAAAAAGATTTTTTCTTTCTTTACTAACCTCATCCTTGCTGTAAATATTTCTCACTCTCTCACAAGTGGAATCTATCAAGAGAGCAATTTTTGCAAACTTTTTTGCAAACTAATATTAAGAAGATTCAATAGACCTAAAATATCACCTAATAAATGAAATGAAATGAAAATAAAGATTTGGTAGTTAGGAACACTTGGACGACACTTTGACCTTGATAAATTGAGATGCTTGACGCTCCTTTTCTCTCTTTTGCCTAACCCAAAACTCTCATCCTGCCTTGCAAACTTTAGAATAGCAAGTAAGATTCGAACAACCCTATTCATGGCTTGACCTCTATATAGCCATCATACATTATGTATGCCGGAAACAGATAACAACTCCGTGTCCAATGCAATTTCTAACTCACGTAAGGCAGCACTCTTCTTACTTGAGTGATGGAGGGCAACATGTAGCTTTTGAACAATCTTGTCGGCTATCTCATAGTCACACGCCTTTGATGCAGCCTCTGAAGTTGCGAGCGCCATTTGATGCGCAACGCAACATGTTTGCTCAAAGTAAGGATTCAACCCCTTCAAAAACATAATCACATTGTAGTTACTATGTCCGTGTCCTGCTCCAACCATCATAGACGCGCCATCACTTGCAAAGCCACTCATTCTCAAGATGTCTAGATTGAAAACTATCAAATGTCCTAATACAACTTCAAAAATGCCATTTGTATGTGCATTAACTATATTGGCCAAGTATGGACGGGCTTTCGCTAGCGGACCAGCCGAGCGCACACTAGTCCCCTATCCCGTATTATAGGGTTCGATCCTAAGGGAATAATTCGCTCCATTGCTTGCTATTTACCTACTCCGTGCTCCTACCTAACTGGTCACGACGATCCGTGACCCACCACAGTTGTGAGATGGGGGTCCGAGGGCATGACACAACGCGAGTCCCGCTTGCACCTTCGAATGTGAGCCTCTAGTCATGCGGCGCCATTTGATGCAACGCAACATGTTTGCTCAAAGTAAGGATTCAACCCCTTCAAAAACATAATCACATTGTAGTTACTATGTCCGTGTCCTGCTCCAACCATCATAGCATCACTTGCAAAGCCACTCATTCTCAAGATGTCTAGATTGAAAACTATCAAATGTCCTAATACAACTTCAAAAATGCCATTTGTATGTGCATTAACTATATTGGCCAAGTATGGACGGGCTTTCGCTAGCGGACCAGCCGAGCGCACACTAGTCCCCTATCCCGTATTATAGGGTTCGATCCTAAGGGAATAATTCGCTCCATTGCTTGCTATTTACCTACTCCGTGCTCCTACCTAATCTGGGCTGCTGTCACGACCCGATCCGCCGACCCACCCTGGTTGTGAGATGGGGGGTCCGAGGACTGCGGACACAACGCGAGTCCCGCTTGCACCTTTCGAATGTGAGCCTCTAGCCGCTGTACGGCGCCATAGGCGTTGCTCAGGGTACCGCCTTGACTTGCACGTCGAGCCGACCGCGGTATGACCCTCCCTCCGCAGCGTCAGCGTTCAGAGGTTATAAGGATCCAACTATATTACTGCCGGACTCTCTACTTTGTACCTACCTTGCATCTTCTTCCATGTTCCTTAATCACACTACTATGCAAGCCCGGTATGGCCGAGCGTTTAAGAACTCGCACATGTCCACGTATTCACCCTTGTCCGGGGTCTTCTCTCCCGCTCCGCCCTCGTCACTCTCACGTATACTTCTATAGCACATCGTGTTGGAGTGGCCCATTGAATGCCGCATTCTCCGCATTCATGGTGCACCCGCCCGGTCAGACACCCACACCGGCCAATCGGCTTCTCTTGTCCACTCTGGTTCACTTGTCACCACGCCCCACCCTCGAGGCAGAGACTGCGGTTCCTCAGCACCTGCACCCAGTTCTCATGCGTTAGGGGGTTCGTCACCAGAACCTAGATAAACCTCTCCGGGGAAGTTAGCCCGCTCGGTGACTCGGGACTCGTATTAGCACTTGTCTCGCAGGAGTCGGTGTGCACAACATGGTATCAACCCCAAAAGGAAATCACATTATGTGGGAGGCAACCCCCCTCTTATACTGCTCCTAAGGCAACGCCTTTATTACAACCCCCAAGACTGGCCCTACTGCCAGCTACCTATACACGTGCGAGTGACGCTGGATCCTTACGGCTGGCTACACGCTGCTGTTGACTGACTGATCTCCACATCCGGCCCAATCTCACTGGCGCCCGAGGCGCCAACTGATTATCCTTGATCCCGATTTGAGGGGCCGCCCCCTCGAACCCGGGCGGGCCTTCCTACCGGAGGTGCGCTAACAATCGTTGTCACCACCAGGTCCTCCCTAGCTCACGACAACCGCACGGAGTTTCGGTGTTGCCTGCACTGGTGGGTCCCCACCCCCCGTCTAGGAAGGGACCGAAGTCCGTTCGCCTTGGGGCTGTTGGGCCCGTCCTTCGGGCACCAATGGGTTCCCTCTTAACTCCGAAGGCCGGACCTCTAGGTCCGTTCTCGACTCCAGAGGCTAGACCTCTGGGTCCGTCCTCGACTCCAGAGGCCATACCTCTGGGTCTGTCCTCGACTCCGGAGGTCGGACCTCTAGGTCCGTCCTCATGCTCTGGGGACGGACCTCTACACCCCCCTCCACGGGTCCATCCTCTAGTCCCGGCCCTTCTTCCGCCGGACCGCTCCCTTCTACTCCCCCCAACCCGGGTGCCGAGTCCGGGAAGCCTACTTCTTGGTCCACCGAGGATTCACCGCCCAGCTGCTGTCCTCCTTCCAAGGGTTCCGCCTCATCTCCGAACAAGGCACCTAGGTTCCCTACTGTCGCATTCTCCCCCAGTCCTTCCTCTCTCCCGGCTCCCTCCGACCCCTCCAGTGGCCCTATGGCTTTGGCCGACTAGTGCACCATGCTCACGGCCTTCAGGAGCTCCGCGTGGTAGTAGGCGAAGTTCGAGTCTACCTGTTGGATGGCTTCTTCCACGTGGGCCCACAGGACCCAGTCTCTCGCCTCCACTGGTGCTCAGGTAGTCGGGCGTGTTCCCCTGCACGTTGGGGCGTCTCCTCTCCTAAGCCTTCCAACCGAGCTTTGGCGGCATCTCCGGAGGCCATTAGGGAAGCCTCGGTGAGCTCCTTGAGCCGCTGCTTCTCGTTGGCGCTCTCCTTCTCCCGTTCTCCCGAGGCTCCCGGTTGGCTTATCGAGGACGGATCTCTTCCTTGCGTGAGCGGACCGGCTTCTCTTCTTCTTGCCTCCACTGGTGGTGGTCCGTCACTTGCTGACTCAGGAGTTCCATCTTCTTCTTGAATCGTTCCGATAGGTTGACCAAATGGGTGGTCTCTGCGAGTTCTCTCATAAGCTCGTCAATGTCCAGTAGCTTGCTTTTGCAATGAGTCTCCTCCACTCAAAGACAGAGCTGGAGTCGGTCCACCTCTCGCTCGAAGTCCTTGATCCGTCCCTAGAGGAGCCCGTTCCTTTCTTCCACCACATAGAGCCATAGCTCTAGGGTCTCCTTCTCCGCCTCCCTCGCTGCCGCACCTCCTCGATGCCTTGGAGCTGTGCTTGGAGGTTTGTCAGCTCGCCCAGCCGTTCTTGCATTTCCACCCCATGGGCAGCCCGGACCCGCTCCCATGTCGGCTGGTCCCCCTTCAGGCTGGTGATCTCCTGGTCCCGCTCCTTCAACCGGGCCATGGTTGCTCCGGTCACTTCCCTTCAACGGTTCTGGTCTTTGTGGTAGTGGTCCCTATCCGACCTTGCGTTGGCCTCTGCGTCTCGTACCCCCTTAAGCTGAGCCTCCAGGGCTTGGCGCTCTCCTGGCAGGCGGACTCCCGCCGGGCTTCTTCACGCGCGCCCAGGCGACCTCCGCTGCTGGCCTTTGCCTTTGCCCAGTGCCTTCTCCATTTCCTGGCTCAAGGCCTCTGTGCGTGCTTGGGCCTCCTGTGTGTTCAGCCTGCTCGAAGAACTTTGGCATGGTCCCTGGTGGGGACCTCGCTTTCCTCTCCGCCGTCGTGCTTCTCCTCTTGATCTGGCCAAGCTCTTCGCCTTGCGCCTTGGGCGGCCTCTGCGTCTCGTACCCCTTAATGAGCCTCCGGGGCTTGGCGCTCTCCGAGGCGGACTCCGACGCCCGGGCTTTCTCGCTGTAGGCGACCTCCGCTCGTGCCTTCTTCGTTGCCCACTGTGCCTTCTCCATTTCCTGGCTCAAGGCCTCTGTGCGTGCTTGGGCCTCCTGCGCGTGCTTCAGCTGTTCATACAACTGAAGAACTTTGGCATGGTCCTGGCTGGGCGGACCTCGCTTTCCTCTCCGCCGTCCGGTGCTTCTCCTCTTCGATCCTGGCCAAGCTCTTCGCCTTGCGCCGGGCCGCTTGGGCAGCCTCTGTCTAGCCCTAGAGCTCCATCATACGCCGCTTGGTGGCTTCGACCTCCTGCGTTCACTCCGAGGTGCGGCAGAGGCCCCAGATCATGCCATCCGCGACGGCCGCCAGGACGCACCGAGTCTCCTTCACCGCGGTGGCCGGCGAAGCCCCCTCAAATCCCGTCCGACTAAGGACTGGACTGCATCGCCGCCGAGCTGGTGGGATCAGCACTCCGGCCACTCAGGGAGTCTTAGGTCCTGCCCATCTGGTGCCGAACCCCCAACCTCCTTGGCCCGTTACGTGGCCAACTCCTTCTCCGCCCGGCTTGGGGTTGGGGTGGGGGGACAGCCCGGAGCCGGCCTGCCCCTCCTAGTGGGAGAAAGCACTGCCCGGACAAGGTTGTTGCCAATGCCCTCCGCCTTGGGCACTATCTCGCCACTGGATCGCTGCCGCTTCCTCCGCCCACCTGCACTCACCTGGCGGGGGCATTGGTGCCAGCCTGATAGTGCACATGCACCGCCTTCTTCTTCTGGCCCTCCATCCCGGGTCCGGCTGTGGTTCGACTGGGGATTGGAGACGGCCACTGAGCTACCAAGAGCCACATTCCTCACGCTGGTATACGGGCTCCCAAGTCACCAACAAAAGGGACGCTACGATCTCTTCCCAGATTTCCCTTGGGGGATAAGGGGTCCTCTCCAAGCGGATGGCATCCAGGATGCCCTCCCAATCTTCCTCCTCCCGGGTGTGCCCCGTCTTGGGCTCCGCTGCCTGTCGGCTGTTCGCGACCTCCTCCTCCTCGTCTCGCCTCGCAATTAGCAGGGTGGCCAACCCCATGCGAGCGCCCGCTCCTCCTCACCCTCCTTCAGGAGGTTATGGTGCCCCCAAACATGCAGGATGAAAGGGGACAACACCGATGGAGGAGGCCACTCGTTGCGCAGTTAACGAGCCTCCTATCCTATACGGGAGAAGATGATTTGCTCCCAGTCCGCCCTCTTACCCCTCATGAGGGCATGCAGGAATACTAGGAGATTATCCCCCAGGTGGTCCACCTTGGTGAGCATGTTCCAGTGGACTACAATTTTAGCCACCGCTCTCACCCATCGGTCCTTCAGGTCCGACATCAGCCACCCATTGAAGAACCTCTGGGCGTCCTACTTCAAAAGGGCGTGAGCTTCCCTTCCTTGGGGCTCAAACACCACTCCTCAGACCACCTCAGGCTCGGTGGTACCTCGAAGGACCTCGATCGCCTGGGTCCTCCTCGTGCTCTTGAGCAGACGGTCTTGTTTGTCGCCGCTTCATCTTGCATTTCTCGGACTAGGGCTCGCTATCGCCCGTCAGCCTAGAAGATGTCCAAGTGCCACTCCTGGACGAGCTCGCCCGCCTCCTCGAGCCACGGACAGAAGTCGGGATAGCGCCTGGTGACGATATTCTTCTCCATCAGCGACCAGGGCTCCAACACCTCCACTGCCTTCTTGGGATCCATGCCTTCTCATTGCTTGCTGTGGGCTACGGACTTCCCTTGGGGGTTAGGAAATAAGTGGGGTTTTGTTTTTTTTTGTAGGTTGGAATAGTAAAATAAGGCGGAAAAGGAGGAATAAGCACGGATGGCGCTTGGACGGACTGGAGTAAGCAACGGACCACCGGAGTAAGCAACTGGACCCGGACACCACCATGGAAACTCCGGACTACACTCCGGAGCAAGTCCGAGAAGCCACCCTTGAGTACGCTGAAGTCCCACCCGAGACAAGGTCGGACCTGGCCGGACTGTGGACTAAGCCCGGGAGTCGAGACAGACCTCGAGGTCCCTCAGCGGCAAGGAGGAGCCCTCGACTTACGCTGGGGAGCAGATAGCCGTGGCCCCACCGCGAGGGACCTGTGGGGAGGCTGTGGAGGATGACGTAAGGGCGCTGTCGACCGCCGAGCCCAACCCCGTGATTCCGGAGAGAGAGGGCCCGCCTCACGGATCATCCGATTGGGAGCGCCACAACCCAGACGGGAGATTGACCACCCATCCCGAGGGAACCTGAATCTTCCCACCACCACCGAAGGAGATAGGGGAGGAAATAGGAGGCGTCGATTAGGCATACCGAGCCATCACCGTAATAGGGGTGTAATAAAGACGCCGACCTTGGGCGTAGTATAAGAGGGCCGAGGCCTAGTAAAGTATCTTCTTGGTGTTGATGCCGCTGCCTGCGCACCCTTGCCTTAAACGCGAGTCCCGAGTCACCGAAAGGTGCACGACTCCGGAGATCGATCAAGGTCCCGTGACGACTTAACGTGGTGGTGTGTGCGGGGAAGGGCGGGACCCTTGTTCGTCCGAGAGCGGCGGTCCAACGCCGAGCTGACCGAACGTGTGAGCCGGAGGTACTTGAGGGTGTGCAGGACGGAGAGGCCATGGAGCAACGAGGAGGTCCCGACCGTAGCTACTTCATGCTCTTTTCCAAGGTTGATAAGTGTAGAGAGAGCGATGAGAGGAACGGATCAAGAAACGAAAGTGACGAACGAAGCGACGCAAACGGGTCCAACGCCACACCGGCTGCTCGTGAACGTTATAAATAGCCGGGTAAACGAAGATTGAGTGTGTTAAGGTGAAGTGGACCAAGAAAGGTGAGAATCGCCACGGAAACGCTATCATTGGGAACGGACCATACCACAACGACACGGATTGTGCGCCTACCGCCCATCAGAAAGTCACATTTTGGCGCCGTCGGGAATGAAATCGCGCAGTGCGTGGATGCGGAGGACGGGAGGTAGTTAAGGACGAATTGCTAAGAGAGCCGGACGAGATCGCCAGCGCCCGAGCGCAGCACGTGAAAGACGACGAGCTCGAGGCGAGGACACCACCCACGGTAAGTGCGGTGGACTTGCTGATCGTGAGGAAGAAGTAGCACCACGCCAAAGTGGGGAGCGGTTCCTCAAACTTTGCGGGCGGCGATGGCAACAACGTCGACTCAAGCGACTCTTTGGAGGTAAGAAGGAGAGACGTCAAAACCTTCGTGGAGGATTTCGTCGCGAGCGAACTTCAATGGGAGGATCGGATGCACACCATCCAAATTGCTCCAAGGGGTCCTTCATGAACGGCGGCTGGTACCGGAAGTATCGCCACCCTGCATCGCTCCGCAACCTTCGCGTTGAAGGATGCCTTCTTGAACGATTCCGGAATTGACCAGAAGGCTACGCCTTGTCCAAACTCGAGAACCTCAAGCGGGGCAAGTTGGGATCGACATCGAACCCCACGCGCTCGAGATCGACCACCCACACCACCATGCAAAGGTACGCTGGTTCTGGCTTACCTAAGCCAATGGCTAAACACGTCACCGCTGGCAGAAAGATGTGAGCAAGGCGGTCCCATGGAGAATTAAAGAATCGATGCACCAGCGGCGAGGCGCCTCTAGGAAGAAGAAGAAGAAGAAAAGCGGGTCGGACTCAAGATGAAGAGTCCTCGGAGGAGGAGGATGATGAGGCGAGGTGGCATCGGAGGAGGAAG
The DNA here is from genome assembly GCA_010909165.1 of Anthoceros angustus. Lineage (NCBI taxonomy): Eukaryota > Viridiplantae > Streptophyta > Anthocerotopsida > Anthocerotales > Anthocerotaceae > Anthoceros > Anthoceros angustus. The sequence goes on from MU008161.1 coordinate 1,281,810, forward strand.
AGGACTCGAGGAAGAATCAGGATGCCATGAAGAAGAAGAACCTCGTCAAGAAATAAGAAGAAAAGCCCGTGAGTGAGCGGAGGGGAAAGAAGGAGGTTATGATACCGACCGGCGGTAGAGGTTCCACCGACCCAACTCCGTTGAAAGAAGTAGCGGGGCTGAGGGAAGATTTGGAACGGGTGATGAAGAGGGTGGAGGAGTTGACGATCAACCAAGTGAAGGACAAAGAGCGGCGGAAGGCGGCCACCACGGTTCGAACCCATCTGTGGTGTGCGGTATGCCACCAGCATGGGCACTCAAAGGCAAATTGCCCCTCCAGACCCGTGAACCAGGTAGAGTACGATTATGGGGAGGAGTCTGAGGAATGGGAGGATGCTTACCAAGTGCAAGAAGCACCCCCGGGGCCGCGATACCCGAAAACGATGTATCCAGCCGGAGGTCCATCCATACACCGCCCGATGCAACCTCGAATGGGAGGACCAGGAATCCTTGGTGATGGTCTTGGGCTGGGAACCCGGGCACTCTCAACGTGTCCCATATCCCACCGCATAAGGTAATGGAGATTTTGAACGCCAGTGGGGATTGTGGGCGTGCACATGGCAAGACTTGTGTCCGAACTCGCTCAAGAACCGCCACGCCTGGGGAGCCTGATCACGACGCCTTCCTAAGGCGCGCTACAAATTGAGGATGCACACGGAGGGAAGAGGCCAAGGGACTTGGAACGGAGTGGTAGGGGAGGAGAAGGCGGATCCGAGGTACCGGAAGTGTCAACAAGGAGCGAAGGAGAGGAGGCAAGAGGAAGAAAAATGAAGACACCCAACGGACACGGAGGACGGACACCGCAAAGGAGGCAACCTGCTAAGGAAGGAGAGTTAAATCGCCTGCCAGAGGCCGCCCAAGCCTCCGAAACGTTGGGAGAAACGGACCCACCCAAAGCAACACCTCGCCCACCGGATGTGGCGAAGTGGCGAGATGCTTCGTGAAGAGATCCGACAGATTCAGGAGTGGTCCACCACCGTGGTGTGAAGTGAGCCGGAGGACTCGAGGGCACGCGATGCGTCAAGGAGCCACCCACACCTTTCAAGGTAATGGAGATTTTGAAGCGGTTGTGTGGGGATTATGGCGGTAGGGCACATGGCGGCGTACCTTGTGTCCGAATCCTCGTTCAGAACGTGCGCTCGCCACTCCGGAGGCGATGACGCCTCCCTTCCTAAGGGGCGCCCTGCTACAAATTGAGGATGCACGGTGGCGGAGTGGGAAGAGGCGCCAAGGGACTTGGAACGGAGTGTGCGGCGAGGAGGAGAAGGCGGATGGAAATCTTGGAGTGTCAACGGCCGGAAGGAGCGAAAAGAGGCGGTTAAGAGGAAAAATGAAAAGAGCGGATACGGAGGCCGGGACACTGCAAAGGCAACTCCGGCTAAGGAAGGAGAGTTAAATCAGGGCAGCTCTGCGGGAGGCCGGGAAGCCTCCGGAACGTTGGGAGAAACGGACCCACCCAAAGCAACACCTCGCCCACCGGATGTGGCCCGAGAAGTGGCGAGATGCTTCGTGAAGAGATCCGACAGATTCAGGAGTGGTCCACCACCGTGGTGTGAAGTGAGCCGGAGGACTCGAGGGCACGCGATGCGTCAAGGAGCCACCCACACCTTTCAAGGTAATGGAGATTTGAAGCGGTTGTGTGGGATTATGGCGGTAGGGCACATGGCGGCGTACCTTGTGTCCGAATCCTCGTTCAGAACGTGCGCTCGCCACTCCGGAGGCGATGACGCCTCCCTTCCTAAGGGCGCCCTGCTACAAATTGAGGATGCACGGTGGCGGAGTGGGAAGAGGCGCCAAGGGACTTGGAACGGAGTGTGCGGCGAGGAGGAGAAGGCGGATGGAAATCTTGGAGTGTCAACGGCCGGAAGGAGCGAAAAGAGGCGGTTAAGAGGAAAAATGAAAAGAGCGGATACGGAGGCCGGGACACTGCAAAGGCAACTCCGGCTAAGGAAGGAGAGTTAAATCAGGGCAGCTCTGCGGGAGGCCGGGAAGCCTCCGGAACGTTGGGAGAAACGGACCCACCCAAAGCAACACCTCGGTTTCCATGTGGCCCGAAGTGGCGGAGATGCTTGAGGAAGAGATCCGAGACCGAGTGGTCCGACCACCAGGAGTCTGGAGGCCGGAGGACTCGAGGCGGGCGTCTGGTGAGCCACCACACCTTTCAAGGTAGCCGACACGATGATGGATCAACAACATTTGGTAACAGAGGCGTTGTTAAAAGAGCCAGTATCTGAAGTCGGAGGGCCATCGTGAGACACAACCACGACGAAACCCCTTGAGTCGAAGGACAAGAATGTGGAGGTAAGGGTAGTGTCTCAGACCGGGCGTGGTTCAGAAATTGCGTGTGTGATCAAGAACGACTCGATACGGGTCGGAGGAACCTCATCACAAGCCACCGCAAGACGGCTAGTTCATCGCTTTGAGCCATCCACCAAAACCCCTTCTGATGGCGGATATGTCACGACGCGCCACTGGGGAGTTGTCCGAGTCCAAGCCACCATAGTGGAGCCCCTATACATTGACTCAGTCACCCGCCGACCTCCGCACGAGGTACTGCTGGGACGCCCGTGGCTCCTTGCTCGCATAAAGTTACACTGGCAGAAGGAAATCCACTTCAAACCCGTGGATTGGGATCCAAGGTCGAGAGGGAAGGGTGGCTCTCACTTGGAGTAAGGATATACCTGGGGAAACCGTGAGCACCACGGAGGTACACCGCCTGTGATAGTACGATGATGGATCAACAACATTTGGTAACCAGTTGTTAAAAACCAGTATCGGGGAAGTCCGGAGGGCCATCGAGACACAACCCACGAAACCCCTTGAGTCGAAGGACAAGAATGTGGAGGTAAGGGTGGTGTCTCATACGGACCGGGCGCCGATGGTGGTTCGTAGAAATTGGGGTGTGTGATCAGAACGTACTGGATACGGGGTCGGAGTGAACCTCATCACGGAAGCCACGACGGTTGGGGTTCACGCTTGAGCCATCCACCAAAACCCCTTCGGATGGCGGATATGTCAAGCGGTAGGGAGGTCCGAGTCAAGCCACCATAGCGGAGCCCCTATACATTGGACTTGTGATCATCGGACCGCCGGACCTAGGGTGAGTCTGTTGGGACGTCCGTGGCTCGGCTTGCTCGGACAACACTTGGAGGAAGGAAATCCACTTCAAACCCGTGGATTGGGATCCAAGGTCGAGAGGGAAGGGTGGCTCTCACTTGGAGTAAGGATACATGTGGGAAGCTGTGAGCACTCAGAGGGTACACCTCCCCGGATGTACGGATGATGAAAGGGAAGACATACGGCGCCCTTTCCCCAAAATCACATGGTCGAGGAGGAGATGGATTCTGAGGATGCCTTTGGAGCGAGGTGGACGAGGAGGTCGCCGATTGCTTCCGGGTGTAACAAGAGACGGGGCAAGTGAAGAAGAGGGTCCAAAGAAAGATGAAGAGGTGGGGACCGGGAAGTAACCCGCTCACCCTGAACTCTTCAGAATGGGGATGCGAGAGGACGATCCCGAGTGGAGGGGTTTGGACGCAGCGAGGCAAAGACGAGAACGGGAGACGGAACCCGACGACGGAAGAAGTGGAGGTCCGGCCAGCAAATTCGAAGTTTAAAAAGGCATGCCTCGGACTGAAGGAAGGACTAAAGCACTGGGGAGTTTTATGAGGTGTTCGCCTTCAAGGTCACGGACATGAAGGGCATTCAAGAAGTGGGAGAGCATAAGATCGATTTGCCGTGAGCGTGCCACCCAATCCGACAATACAAGCTCAACCCCAAGTATTCGATCAAGGTGAAGGAGGTCCTTGATAAGTACCGGAGGCGACATCATTTTCCCCATCACGCCGTGGGTTGCGCCGATTGTGGTGGTCCCAAGAAATGTACCAGACAAATTGTCAAGATTGAGGAAGCTCAAGAACGGAGAAGGACCACTTCCGATGCCATTCAGACGACATTTTGGACAAGGTCGGACGGACTACTTACTCCTTCCGGATGGCTACTCCGGACAACCAATTGCACCTAAGGGAGTTTGACCGACAAGACGACCTTCACTACGAGAGTACGCTTGCCTACAAGAGAAGTGCCTTTGGGATGACCGAGCGCTGTGGTCGCTGCTCATGGTGACCAACGCCTTCCGTGACTCGAGGGACTTCATGGAGATATTCTCGGATGATTTTGTGTGCATGGGGAGCAGACAAACACCTTGGACATCTAAGAAAGTGCTTGAGCGCCGCCGAGACTCAATTGAGCCTACACCGAGAAATGCTACTTTGGAATGACGGAGGGAATCTTCTTTGGGACATCGGGTGTCGGCGGGGAATCGAGGTGGACCAGACAAGGTCCGGTCATCCCCTCCACCAACCTAAAGGAGCCGAGAGGTTTCGAATGGTGGGATACTACCGGTTTATTAAGGACTTTGCAAGAGGGCTTAAGTTGATAATCCATCAAGGAGGAGGATTGGACCGGTCTCGGAGAGAGGAGGCCTTCCGGATTTACGTAACACCTTGGTAAGCGCCTTCGAGAGGACCGGATCGAGCAAGAAATTTCATGTACGTAGATGTGTCCGCTTTTGCTATCGAGTAGTCCGAGCCGTAAGGACGACAAGCCGGGATTATCCCGATACTACGCGGACGATACCACCCACGCTGAACGAAAATACACAACTACAGAAGGCCAAGCACCGGGTATGGTATATGTCAAGAAATTCACACACTACCTACCCAAAGGAGTTTGTGTTCTATGTAGACCACTCAAGCATCCGGTGAATAAGGCGGACCCGTCCGGACGGATAGCAAGGTGGATATTGTTGCTGCAGGAGTTCACGCTCAAGTGGAAACAAGACAAGGGAGGCAAGAAATGCATTTCCACGATTGAAAACAGCAGTGTTGAGAGATCGGGAAGATGCGTTCCGGATGAGACATTGGTTGCCGCAGAAAGTACAACCGAGGAGCCACCGATCAACCCCAAGCTACGAGAACTGCAGCCTTAGCGTTGAGAAGGGAGGGTCCGCTACCGTCCGACCCACGAAGAAATGGAGCGGTACTGGGAATGGAGCTCCCAAAATCACTGTGGATGTGAGGGAGGCATTCGGCACTATGCTCGACCCTTCGTAATGTACAACGGTGTGTGTTCAAATTAGGGCCGACGAGTAGACGAAGGTACTTACAACCCAGGAGCGGCCGCCGTGGGAATGCACGAAGGATTGGGGAGGACACTACGCAAAGACAGTCACCACCAAAAGATTTGAAGCGGATACCGTGGCCAACAATGTATGGGGACACCCACCGCTTGTGAAGAAGTGTGATGTCACGATCGAAGCCGACTCCACAACACAATGGCCGCAAGCACACCCATAACTAGCGCCTTTTGAGAAGTGGGGCATCGACTGCCTCATACAACCAACCCGAGGCACACACAAAAGCGTACATTTGGTGGCAACGGACCACCTGTGGTAGAGGCGGTCGCAACGAGAACGGACTCTGCAAGCACGGTGGCAAAGTTCCTTTATGAGAACATCATCACGCGGTATGGGTGTCCGCTGCAGCTGGTGAGCGATAGAGAGACTCATTTCCTCAATGATGTGATCACTGCAATGACGGACTATTTTGGCATCACACATCGCAAGACAGCGCCCTACAACCCGAAGGCTAATGGGTTGACGGAGAAGACCAATGGACTCATCCGCCGATCCAATAAACTTACGTTAACTATGCACACGATCGATACCAAGTTGCAAGACTGGGCTTTCGTGACGAGAAGGTAACCACGCAACGAACTCAGACATTTAACCTATGGGCATTCGCCTGCTATGCCGGTGGAGTTTTGCGTACCAACGCCACGGATTATGATGGAGAGCCTAACGGATGAGGAGAGCCAACCGAGCGCTTTGCCGGGTTTGTCCAACACACGAGGGTCGGGAAGAGGCACAAATGATGCAACTTGTAAATCAACGCAAGTCGTGGCATGACAAAGCGAATCGGGAAGTGATTTGGCCTCCTTTATGACCCGCATATGCACTTTCCGCAAACTTCACTTGAGGTGGATGGGTCCTTACCGTGTGGTGTGTACGCAATGGGTCCGCTCAACTCGGCTGGATGGGGAATCTACAACCCGGTGAACGGGTGGCGGTAAAGAAGTATGCCTAGTGTTGGCGAGACGCCAACAGATGAGAAGGGGAGTATGTGGGCTACGGACTTCCCTTGGGGTTAGGAATAAGTGGGGTTTTGTTTTTTGTAGGTTGGAATAGTAAAATAAGGCGAAAGGAGGAATAAGCACGGATGGCGCTCGGACGACTTGGAGTAAGCAACGGACCACTCCGGAGTAAGCAACCGACCATACCACTATGGAAACTCCGACTACCCGAGCAAGTCCGAGAAGCTCGGATACCCTGAGTACGCTGGGTAAGTCCGGACCCCGAGAGACAAGGTGACCCAGCCGGCCACTGTGAAGCCGGACCTCAAGTCTGAGTGAGGACCTCGAGGTCCGCGGCAAGAAGGAGGAGCCCCTCCGACTTACGCTAGCAGATAGCCGGGCCCCACCGGCGAGGGACCTGTGGGGAGGCCGGTTAGCGGATGAGGAAAAGCGGAGCTCTTGGGGTTTGTCCAACACACGGAGGGTCGGGAAGAGCTGTGGATGCAACATGCAGAATCAAGAGTGGCATGGCAGCGCCGGAATCGGGGAGTATGTGAAGGCGGGAGATTTGGCCCTCCTTTATGATGCGGCATATGCACTTTCGGGCAAACTTCACTTGAGGTGGATGGGTCCTTACCAAGTGGTGCAGTGTCGCAAATGGGTCCGTTCAACTCGGCGGTTGGATGGAGGCTGGCCAACCGGGTGAGCGGGTGGCGTGTAGAAGTACCATGCCTAGTGTTGGCGGAGGCAATGATGAGAAAGGGAGTATGTGGGCTACGGACTTCCCTTGGGGTTAGGAAATAAGTGGGGTTTTGTTTTTTGTAGGTTGGAATAGTAAAATAAGGCGGAAAAGGAGGAATAAGCACGGATGGCGCTTGACGAGGACTTGGAGTAAACGGACCACTCCGGAGTAAGCAACGGACCCGTCTGGAAACTCGGACTACACTCGAGGCAAGTCGGAAGCTCCGGATACCCTTGAGTACGGTAGTCCGGACCCCGAGACAGGTCGGACCTGGCCGGACTCGAGAAATAAGCCGGACTCCAGGTTGAGTCGGGCGGACCTCGAGGTCCGGCCTGCGGCGATGGAGGGCCCCGACTTACGCTAGGGAAGCGAATGGCCGGTGGCCACCGGAGGACCAGGGAGGCGAGGGGAGGATGACGCCGAGTAACGGGCGGTTGTCGACCGCCGCAGCCCAACCTCGGCTGTGATTCCGGAGAGAGGAGGGGCCCGCCTCACGGATCATCCGATTGGGAGCGCCACAACGCCGACGGAGATTGGACCACCCATCCCGAGGCGGAACCCAATCTTCCCGACCACCACCGAAGGAGATAGGGGAGGAAATAGGATGGTAGTCGATTAGGGCATACCGAAATGGCCATCACTGTAATAGGGGTGTAATAAAGACCGACCTTGGGCGTAGTATAAGAGGGCCGAGGCCTAGTAAAGTATCTTTCTCTGGTGTTGATGCGTTCTTGCACCCTTTACGCCTTCTTGCTAACGCGAGTCCCGAGTCATCGAAAGGTGCACGACGACCCCGGAGATCGATCAAGGTCCCGTGACGGACTTAACGTGTGGTGGTGTGTGCAGGGAAGGACGACTGAGGACCCTTGTTCGTCGAGAGCGGCGGCCCAACGTCGAGCGGACCGGAACGTGTGAGCCGGAGGTACTTTGGGAGGGTGTGCAGAGCCCGGACGGAGAGGCCCGGTGGAGCAACGTAGGAGGTCCTGACTGTGTAGCCACTTGCGTTCTTTTCCAAGGTTGATAAGTGTAGAGAGAGCGATGAGGCGAAGAAATCAAGAACGAGTGACCAAGCGGACGCAAACGGGTCTCAAACGCTTACACGGCCCGCTGTTCGGTGAACGTTATAAATAGCTGGTGTAAACGAAGATTGAGTGTGTTAAGGTGAAGTGGACCAAGAAAGGTGAGAATCGGTGAAGCGCGGCAAACGGAGCTATCATTCTCTTGGGAACGAACTCCATACCACAACGACACGGGATTGTGCGCGCCCGGCTGTCCATCAGCGAAAGTCGCGCCACACTTGCCTTGTTGCTAGAGTGGCCCCGGCGTCGTCGCATCCTTAGGCTCCGTGGGAAACAGCGCGCCGAGCCTCGACGGGTTCTCCAAAACGGTGCGCTCGAGATGTGAAAGAAGGAGCGCCAGAGGGCTGGGTGTCTAGGCACGAGCGACTGAGAAAACTGCCAAAACGTCGTGTCGGAGAGTATTCTTCTCTCAGTTACAGTGCGGCGGGCATTATTGATGAGTGGCAAGACGTCCTTTCATTGCCAGTAACTGCCACCTTTCTGCATCTTGTACCGCAGCTTCACGCCTGCTGCCTTCTTGGCGCACATCCACGGGTCGTGACTATATGCCCATAACGGGTCGTGACTATATGCTAGGGTTCTGGCTCGCTGCATGTCAGACGACCCCTTGCCACCGTCCACATGTCACCCTTCCTAAATTATGCCCCACACCGTCGGACCACCCAAGCCTTTCTTCGAACTTCTCCTCCAGACTTCTCCTCCGGACTTACCCGGAGTTCAATTCTCTCCTAATGCCGTCCTTCTCAACCCCCCCGGACCTCACCTACATTGAGCCGCGCTTCTGGATCGCCTTATTATCGTGCACTTTATTTCCCACACAAAGCCCCAAAAAAAAAAAAAAATCTCCTGCTAATCGATCCGAAGTGGAGTCAAGCATCCGTCCCTTGTCCACACCAAGTTCAAAAACTCTCCTTTCACCATACCATTACGAAAATAGTAAACATAAATAATGACATGCTGCACCATAGCCTTATCCCTACCCTCATCTATCAAAATTCCATACCACGGACTAGCCTTCTATCTCTTTTTTTGCTTCATACAAAGATAATTGTTCAGCAAAAGCACATGCTTCTTACATGCACTATCAATAACATATGTGACATAGATCCTCACATGGGGAACTCATTTCAATCCTATATTGCCCATGAACTCATATAATTTCTCATACTTCTGGAAGCTCAAGTACTTAGTTGCAACAAATAGGAGAACTTCAGTAAGTTGATGATCTCCTTATCTTTCTTGCAATAGTGAGCAACTGTGCTTTGCTCAATACAAGGTTAAATAGAGGAAGCAAGGCCTTCTTATGATATGCAGATCTAGAGTGGTCATCCAAGGCGGTCTTCAAAAAGTTTTTGTTTCCCAGCTGTGACCATGTTTGATAAGATAGCTTGGCTTGGTCAACCTTGCCTGCTCCATGTCATGAACATCTCATATAAAACATCCTACAATCCTCTCCAACCATCCGAAGTTCTAACCAAGGAAAGGATATCTTCCATTCATCCTTAAAGCCTCTTGGCTTTGTAGTCTTTAGATGCTTTTCTTCAGAAGAGTCCTCCATTGCGTGCTTGGTAGCTTCTGATGACTCCATAGTTGGCGATGTTCCTCAACCAAATGTGAGGCACAAACCCTATAACAAAGAGTGTTTGTGTAATAGGTACCTTAAAACCTAATAATATTAATTTTAAAATAATATATTTATGTACGTAATTGATTTTCATTACAATGTTTAGGATTTTATGCTAGCCCATATGCTTGAGCCGAAGAAAATGCAGAAACTAGCTAGTACGCTTGTGCGGTGAGCCGGTTACCGGGCGGTTCACAACAGGTTTTGCAAGTGGATTCAGATGCAATCATTATCTTTAGTGAAGTTTAGGCTTTAGCGTGCACCCAAACATGGCTTTCGAAATGTAGAGGCAAGCATTGGGTCGTCACCATGAAATGGGCATGAAGGCCTACTTAAGTATATTAGCTTTGTCAACAGGTCCGTCCAATCTGTAGTTACCAAAAGAGCCCCAAAAAGGAAAACGGAGCTCCGTCCGTGATAAGTAGTACGGCAACGTACAGTGCTCCGTTTTTGTCCGCTCGTTTTTCACGTAAGGGCCTGACATGTGGGCCCAATATAGGTGCCTGTTTACGCACCCAGGATGTATCCCAGGTGCATGTGACCACCGGCCTACCTTGTCTCCGCTTTCGCAATCCATCGTGTTGTGCAGCAAGGTGCTCACACTCTACTCAATCTGTTTGAGACCACAGTGCTCACCCACCCAATTTGTTTAAGATCTTGCCCAACAAGTTCACTTTCAGTTCAAGATGGATCTGTTTGCCCAAAATGAGCAACTTCTATTTGTTTCAAGTGTTCCAACACAACAAGCTTTGGCTCTATCTGGGATCCCGAGACTTGGGAATCCAAAGTGGGTTGCTTGGACGATGGAGAGCACACTTGCTTTGATTACAGCATATGAGGAGATTTATGTCGACCAACTGCACAAGGGCAACCTTGGCGGACACCATTGGGAGGCTATTACTCTGAAGATTTTGCCTGCATATGTAGGTTTTGTTCCAACCGGTCTCCAATATCGAAACAAGATGGATAATTTGAAGAAGCAGTACAAGCAGGACGAGAAAATGCTAGGCAAGCTGGATGACAGATCTATCTATAGCACCAACAATGTAAGGTAATAAGGTCTACTCCTCAACCCTCTGATATGTCAGCCTGTCGTTGAGCTAATGGAATGACCACGAATGCAGAATATAACTTTGCAGGGTCACTCAAGATGGAAACAATAACCTTCGTATACTCAACAACTGTAGCATCACCAACACCATACTTGGAAGCAACAGCGAGTGAAGGTAGACCTTTGCCCAACCTATGCAACACCATAGCAATAGCCTTTTTACATGGTATCGGCGTTCTTGGTGAAGTGTGTACTAAAAAGGGTTGCTATTGGTGAACAAGGACCATAAAAGTTGGGTAGGACATTCGATGTCCTCTACACCAATGCTCATCACATCTTTTAGGGCCCTCCAAGTGCCAATCTTGCATGTAAAGCTCTTCCCAAAGTCTTGTTGTAGATGGTGCCTTCCACCAAATACGCGGGATACGCATTCCCATTGTCTCCACAGGAGCACCACCAGAAGCTGCGAGTAACATTGCGAAGAGTACATACATGACACTATCAAAGGAGCTCATATCCTCTATATCTCCAAGATGTAAAGGATGAGAAGCTCTGACATACAATATAGTATGAAGCACAAAGTAAATGACAGGATCCATATATCAAAATTAATAAAATAATACTACATAATAATAAATGTAATATGAAGAAAATATCAAGCACTCAATACAAACAGACACAAGTAGACATAGACTTGGTTGCCCTTCATACAAAGCAGTTGGGAGAAGGAAAAAGCTTGGTTCTAAAGAGCGGGCTGGCGAAAGGAAGCGACGGGCGGGGCCGATTTGCCCTGGCTGTCCAACGGGTGTTCCTAAACCGGGCACTAAAGTAATGGGGAAAAGGCATGCACACAAATAACAAGTCTGACACCTTTTTTACTCTCGCGCGCGCCACGGCTCCGTCCGGTGCCCGCTATATACGGAAATCTTACGATGGAGGCACAACTCAATGTAAGTAGGCCTTGAGAACCAGGAACCGGCGAACGGGGGTCAGCGTCCGTCCCGGTGCAGTATCCAGATTGTCTCGTTACATTCCTGCTTCTGTTACCTACAGCAAGGCTGCTTTGTAACAAGGGGCCTCCACAGTAGACTGCACTGCCCGCAAGTTCCTGATGTAAGGAGCCAAACTACCACTCTGACAATGTGATGAAGTTACCATAAGGGGTGTCTACTTCGAAAGGTGACAACAAAGTCTGTGGCACAGGATGACTGGGCGGACTCAACAACGGCTTACGACATTCATGCTCACCATAATCCATTACCCAAAGACCCAGCTCTCTCCTGTTCAGTCTGCTCCACTCAAGATTGTGAAGAAAAATACGAGGACAGGCAGATTCTCAGTAGCATGAGATGGTCAAGCCAACGGAGAAAGACCTACAGGCACAGGCTGTATCTTTTGAGCCTCAAACCTGTTCTACTAGTCTCTTTGAATATAAGTAGGAGTCAGAACTCTCAGTTCCTCTAAAGAAGTTACGTAATCTTTCCTTGATGGTGAAACCGAGTCTCTCACAGAAAGCCATAGCCGCTTGGTTGTTGGTTGGAACATATAGATAAGCTTCCACAACCCCAAACTTCTGCTGAGCGAAGTCCATACAGTGCTTGACCAGTTGGGATCCTGTCGCATCACATTTATCCAGGGCCTTTTGAAGTTAGCCAGCATGCTAACAACCCGGAAAGGTCTACAAGATTGAGCTCACATGAGTCGTGAAGTACCAATTGTTTGTCTCCGATAAGCTGGGGAAATATGGACGGACTGGATGTAGAGGTGGAGCCAGTGATCCTTCTTTTTCACAACCTGGCAAAGAACTGATCCCGCCACGTTTGTTCCATCGCCCGCATCCTTCTGGAACTCGGCTACAACTTGGACAGGCTCCAGCAACTCCTGATTGATATTTTCAAGGCTGGTTGCAGTCGTTGTCCCGGATGACTGATCTGTGTCAGTATCTTCCTCTTCATCCTCTGAAGTCAACCATCTTCCGTCTGCAGGTATTCAGTGACATGTCAGCACACTGATCGGAAGCAACCGTCACAGACAGCATCCGAACAACGCACCAGTATGGACAGGAGGAGCTGACCAGGTTGAGGTTTCTTCGAGAATACATAGCAATCTGAACTGTAGAAATGTTTGTGACTTCTTGTGTAATAATCCCGAATCCTCTCTGTGATGGTGAAACCGGATTTCTCACAGAAGGCTATAGCTCTAGTATCGTTGGTTGGCACATGCATGTGAGCTTCCACAATTTGATGATCCCCAGAAGCAGCCTCCAGACAGCTCTCCATGAGCGACGTGCCTGAAAAAATGACAGTTAGCCCTGGAGATGATCATCACTTCACTGGGCAACATGCACGAACAAAGGGTGCCGACTTGGAATCTAGGAACAGCAGCAGGTTCAAAGCATCGAGTTACCAACTCCTCGTCTTTGATATCCCGGACCAACAGTCAAGGACTTGATATACAGGTGCAACCCATCATTCTTCCTCTGAACCTGACCTACAATCGACCCGGCCAAGATATCACCATCACGAGCTTCCTTCTCGTATTCTGCAATCAAAGAGCTCCCAGACTGCGCCGACTCCTTGACATCACCCGGATCTGCATGCTCCGTTCCACATATTAGAACCGGAGATAGTTGCCCGCACCCTGAAGCTTTCACAAACATGACAGATATGAAGTAGGGCCAGCGGATGCAAACAATGGGCATTGCAGTGCCAACCCGACTGTATTCTCTTCTGGAGTACGTAACAATCCGGAGCTTCAGTCCTGTTGTAAAATTTCCGTAGCCGTTCTGAGATTGTGAAACCATGCTTTTCACAAAAGCTACAGCCTCAGCATCGTCGGTGGGCAGAAGTAAGTATGCTTCGACAACATTGTACTCTCGCGCAGCAACCTCCAGGACGTCCTTTATCAGCGAAGAACCTACCAAAATGGTGCAGCGTTGTTCAACACAATGTCACAATCTCTGAAACAGGTTGTGACTGTCAGTGATAACCTACCAAATCCCTGCCTTCGATGGGCGGGGTCGACTGTCAAAGACTTGATGTACAGCACCTGCGACCCATTCTTTCTCCTCTCAACCTGAGCAGCAATTGTTCCCGCCAACGCCTCATCCTGATGTGCAACCTTCTCGAATTCCACAACAACAACAGTTTCAGGCTCCAACAAATCCTGAGCTGCAGATGCCCTGCTCGCTATCACAGAAGAAGTTGCAATTCCTCGATCTACCGCCTTCCAAGCTGTGCAGACGTCACCACCTGCACCATAATCGGCACCTGCACGGTTGCTCTGTGAGAACCTGGATGAGAATCCGACCGAGCAATGCAATGCGAACTCCAGCAGCCTTCCAAAACTGTACCTGCTGGAAGCCTGGCCAATGATCGAGATGCTGCCGACAGTCTGAAAATGGATTCCGATTGTCTCCGACACAATTGAGATGCCAGGGCAGTACCTGCCCGCCTCAACATCCTCTCCGTCCTCCAAACTCCTCACCTGCTCAGCATCAGACGCTCAGCTCAATCCTTAAACCTAAAACCCTAGGTCTGTCCAGGTCTGGACCAGGCCCGTATCGCACGCCGATCTCGGAGCTGGTAGCTGAAAGGGGAACATGACGAGGTTTCTCAATGGCAGCCTCTTGCACTTGTATTCGCCTCATACTGACTGTCTCAGGAGGCCATTGTTTCCAGCCAGAAGAGCCGGCAGGTGTGTTGCTATCAACGTGACGGCATGCTGTGACGGGGCGGGGCGGTTGAGAGTGCTGTTCGCAGCTGGGGGGACAGGCGGGCATGTCTACCCAGCCATCGCCATCGCTGATGAGATGTGCAGGCTGGCGCCCGGGGCCGACATCCGTTTCGTGGGCACCAAGGATCGGATGGAGTGGGCAGCTGTGCCTCGGGCAGGATACGTCATTCAATCCATCCCGGCAGTGGGCATCCGGCGGCCTTTCTGGTCTCCCTCCAATCTGCTGCTTCCCGGAAGGCTCCTCTATTCCATCGTGCAGTGCTGGAGAATTCTGCGCGCTTTCAGACCACACCTTGTGGTGGGCACAGGAGGGTACGTGGCAGGCCCTGTGTGCTTAGTCGCGGCAGTGACAGGCTGCCCTGTGGCAATTCAGGAGCAGAATGCGTATGCCGGCATCACCAACCGCATTCTTGGCAGATTGTGAAAGTGGTGTTCCTGGCTTTTGTTGCTGCAATCGCCTTCTTTCCGAGGACAAATGCCGTGTTCGAGGAAATCCCACGAGGGCGGCCCTTCGAACACAGACTCCCAAGCACGAAGCTGTCCAGTTTTCACAGGCGGAGCTGTGGGCAGCCCTGCTGGTGGGCTTGAGGTGGAGGAAGGCAAGGTGGGCAAGGTTGTGCTGGTGCTCGGTGGCTCTCTGGGGGCCCGGCCCATAAACCTGGCAAAAGAACTGATCCCGCCACGTTTGTTCCATCGCCCGCATCCTTCTGGAACTCGGCTACAACTTGGACAGGCTCCAGCAACTCCTGATTGATATTTTCAAGGCTGGTTGCAGTCGTTGTCCCGGATGACTGATCTGTGTCAGTATCTTCCTCTTCATCCTCTGAAGTCAACCATCTTCCGTCTGCAGGTATTCAGTGACATGTCAGCACACTGATCGGAAGCAACCGTCACAGACAGCATCCGAACAACGCACCAGTATGGACAGGAGGAGCTGACCAGGTTGAGGTTTCTTCGAGAATACATAGCAATCTGAACTGTAGAAATGTTTGTGACTTCTTGTGTAATAATCCCGAATCCTCTCTGTGATGGTGAAACCGGATTTCTCACAGAAGGCTATAGCTCTAGTATCGTTGGTTGGCACATGCATGTGAGCTTCCACAATTTGATGATCCCCAGAAGCAGCCTCCAGACAGCTCTCCATGAGCGACGTGCCTGAAAATGACAGTTAGCCCTGGAGATGATCATCACTTCACTGGGCAACATGCACGAACAAAGGGTGCCGACTTGGAATCTAGGAACAGCAGCAGGTTCAAAGCATCGAGTTACCAACTCCTCGTCTTTGATATCCCGGACCAACAGTCAAGGACTTGATATACAGGTGCAACCCATCATTCTTCCTCTGAACCTGACCTACAATCGACCCGGCCAAGATATCACCATCACGAGCTTCCTTCTCGTATTCTGCAATCAAAGAGCTCCCAGACTGCGCCGACTCCTTGACATCACCCGGATCTGCATGCTCCGTTCCACATATTAGAACCGGAGATAGTTGCCCGCACCCTGAAGCTTTCACAAACATGACAGATATGAAGTAGGGCCAGCGGATGCAAACAATGGGCATTGCAGTGCCAACCCGACTGTATTCTCTTCTGGAGTACGTAACAATCCGGAGCTTCAGTCCTGTTGTAAAATTTCCGTAGCCGTTCTGAGATTGTGAAACCATGCTTTTCACAAAAGCTACAGCCTCAGCATCGTCGGTGGGCAGAAGTAAGTATGCTTCGACAACATTGTACTCTCGCGCAGCAACCTCCAGGACGTCCTTTATCAGCGAAGAACCTACCAAAATGGTGCAGCGTTGTTCAACACAATGTCACAATCTCTGAAACAGGTTGTGACTGTCAGTGATAACCTACCAAATCCCTGCCTTCGATGGGCGGGGTCGACTGTCAAAGACTTGATGTACAGCACCTGCGACCCATTCTCCTCTCAACCTGAGCAGCAATTGTTCCCGCCAACGCCTCATCCTGATGTGCAACCTTCTCGAATTCCACAACAACAACAGTTTCAGGCTCCAACAAATCCTGAGCTGCAGATGCCCTGCTCGCTATCACAGAAGAAGTTGCAATTCCTCGATCTACCGCCTTCCAAGCTGTGCAGACGTCACCACCTGCACCATAATCGGCACCTGCACGGTTGCTCTGTGAGAACCTGGATGAGAATCCGACCGAGCAATGCAATGCGAACTCCAGCAGCCTTCCAAAACTGTACCTGCTGGAAGCCTGGCCAATGATCGAGATGCTGCCGACAGTCTGAAAATGGATTCCGATTGTCTCCGACACAATTGAGATGCCAGGGCAGTACCTGCCCGCCTCAACATCCTCTCCGTCCTCCAAACTCCTCACCTGCTCAGCATCAGACGCTCAGCTCAATCCTTAAACCTAAAACCCTAGGTCTGTCCAGGTCTGGACCAGGCCCGTATCGCACGCCGATCTCGGAGCTGGTAGCTGAAAGGGAACATGACGAGGTTTCTCAATGGCAGCCTCTTGCACTTGTATTCGCCTCATACTGACTGTCTCAGGAGGCCATTGTTTCCAGCCAGAAGAGCCGGCAGGTGTGTTGCTATCAACGTGACGGCATGCTGTGACGGGCGGGGCGGTTGAGAGTGCTGTTCGCAGCTGGGGGACAGGCGGGCATGTCTACCCAGCCATCGCCATCGCTGATGAGATGTGCAGGCTGGCGCCAGGGCCGACATCCGTTTCGTGGGCACCAAGGATCGGATGGAGTGGGCAGCTGTGCCTCGGGCAGGATACGTCATTCAATCCATCCCGGCAGTGGGCATCCGGCGGCCTTTCTGGTCTCCCTCCAATCTGCTGCTTCCCGGAAGGCTCCTCTATTCCATCGTGCAGTGCTGGAGAATTCTGCGCGCTTTCAGACCACACCTTGTGGTGGGCACAGGAGGGTACGTGGCAGGCCCTGTGTGCTTAGTCGCGGCAGTGACAGGCTGCCCTGTGGCAATTCAGGAGCAGAATGCGTATGCCGGCATCACCAACCGCATTCTTGGCAGATTTGTGAAAGTGGTGTTCCTGGCTTTTGTTGCTGCAATCGCCTTCTTTCCCGAGGACAAATGCCGTGTTCGAGGAAATCCCACGAGGGCGGCCCTTCGAACACAGACTCCCAAGCACGAAGCTGTCCAGTTTTTCACAGGCGGAGCTGTGGGTAGCCCTGCTGGTGGGCTTGAGGTGGAGGAAGGCAAGGTGGGCAAGGTTGTGCTGGTGCTCGGTGGCTCTCTGGGGGCCCGGCCCATAAACCTGGCAGTGGCAGGCATGGCAAGGCACTTGCTGGCTGCGCATGCAGGAGTGTGCATAATATGGCAGACTGGACCAAAGCATTTTGACGACATGTTGAGTTTGGTTGAGAGGCATCCTCGCCTGGCGGTCTTCCCGTAAGTAACCAACACTGTCTCAGATGATGACATGACTTGATGAAATGTTCTCTCTCGTCGTCGTCTCATCCAAGCTGGGCACTGAGACCTCTATAACCTTCAGGGCGTCGCACCCAGGTACCTGGATCGCATGGATTTAGCATACGCAGCAGCAGATCTTGTTGTGGCCCGTGCCGGTGCCATAACCTGCAGTGAACTTCTCGTGACGGCAAAGCCAAGCATCCTGGTACACCATTATACACTCGGTCTCCAAGCTTTTGGCGAGGAACAGGGAAGACTCATTATCTGTGAGAAAATATCTGTTTCTGATCGCAGCCTTTGTCTGTCTCTTAACAGATCCCTTCCCCTACTGTCGCGGAGAATCATCAGATGAAGAATGCAGTGGCTATGGTGGCAGCTGGAGCGGCTAAGCTTTTGCCGGAAACGGAACTGGATCCATACGTCTTGGCCGCTTTGATACTCGACTCTCTAGGTACGAGCTTAGAATCGCTCTTGTCTAAACCCGTTCACGCCTGTATGCACCGAGCACGTCAAGACTACTTTCGTCCGTCTCCAATTTAACCTTCTGGTCTGGTCATTTCCCAGAGGATGAAACTGGACTGAGAGCAATGGTGGAGAAGGCAGGGAATGCGTCTGCTCCAAATGCTGCAGCAGTTATAGCTGAGGAGGCACTTTCTCTTGCTGGGTTTTCGCTCAGGACGCAAATGCATAACCAGTGAAATATGGCGATATTTCAAGTACATAGGTGACCTTACCAGATCCCCAGCTCACCATTTCAGCGGGTGGCTTGCCATGCCGAGATAGATTATGCCGATATAACAAGGCCGCTCGTAGATCACAGCATTTCTGATAGTGTGTTAGGCGGTGAGGAGGAATTTTTTTTGACACAAGTAACACGGCAGCCGAAGTTCAAAACAGGTGTTTCTTGCTTGTGCTTTTCATCTTCGCTGAACCTCACTTTGAATACAATTTTCCGTGACTGATGATTTCCACTTCTCCAGCGGGCGCCGAAGAGAATGCTCTTACGCAAACGAGTTACTGAACTCTCAGAACTTGAATGGTAGACCTGATCCGGTCGGCAGGGAGGCTGACGCAAAGGAATCTCCAAACCCAAAGGGTTCCGCCAGCGGTTTCTCTCGAGGTCCACGATCGAAATGAGGTTCCTCCCCTGTAGCCATCATCATCATCGTATGGCACAAAATCCTCTGGTGCTGGTTCTTCTTGTTCCCCTTCATCATCTGACAAGGGACGCTGCTGCAGACCCACATGTGAGCCTCTTACCCCCCGCCTCCTTCCACTCCGTACTTTTGCTACTTCTTCCCCCTCATCCCACTCACCAAAAACTGCACGGGCTTTCGTCCCATGGCAGTCTTGAAATCACTCCCGTGACTGTCTCGAGCCGACTTAGGGTTTTGGTGTCGGGAAGTGCCAATATTGTACATACATATGTGCATCCTTGTAACCCTGAGTTGATTCTGTCCCCGCTTCTGGACATATGAGTTGAGTCTTGCTGAGGAGACGTGGAATACTCCTGCCAGGCGCATGTGATTTGTATCGACATCCACTGAGGCCACGTCTTTCGATAAGAAGAAGAAGAAGAAGAAGAAGAAGAAGAAGAAGAAGAAGAAGAAGAAGAAGAAGAATTGTAGTGCTTTCGATAAGCTGTCCCAGGACCTATGGAGACTGATTTCCTGTCGCGTGCCGCATGTCAGCCGCCTTCAATGCCTGTGTGTTTCTCAGAAGTGGTACCACTTTCTGATGGAGCTGGAGGACGACCTGAAGGAGGCCAACCCAGGCTCCCCACAACTTTTGATCCTGGAGGAGAAATGGGACGAAGAGGATTGCGGGGCTGAAGAGGATTGCGGGCTGAAGAGGATTGCGAGGAGGAGAATCGCTCCAGTGGTCAGCCTTGCACCTCGCCTCGGAAAAGACGAGGAGGATGAAGCTGTCGTGGCCCCCTGGCTGGGACCCGGCTGTGCATGGTTGCATCCAAGGAGGGGGGCAGTCGGGTGTGGTGGCCCTGTGGGACTGTAAGGCGTCACAGTACTGGGTAGGCAGCCCGGTGCATGACAAGTGGGAAAAGGTTCCAGGAGTGGATGGGTCTCAGGGTTTGCCATTTCACCGGCGAGGTTTTCACTTCATTCCAGAGGAGCGCCGGAGGAAGAGATGGTTTTATTCGACACCAGCGGTGCCCTGCATCAAACGTGCTCGGGATACTACCTAGCGCTCAGTTCTACCCCATAGTCCAGTTTTAACTGAACGAAACGCATGAGCGATGGCCTGTGCATGACAGGAACTTTGCGGATTGGGTCATCCAAGTTTATTCGTCCCGATCCAGGTCATGGAAGATTCTGGCAGAGCCAGCTCCTGTATTCAGACCCCTTATCCACTCCTGCGTGTCGGGCAACAGCGTCTACTTCTTGGCCGCTCGAGAATCACAGGATTATGGTGAACCATTCTGCTATATTGATGAGAAATTGCCCCTTTCCGTGGCGGTGTGGGTCTACCATTTGGACATAGGCGTTCTGTCTCTTAAGTTGGATTGGGTATTTGAGAACGATGAAATTGCGATGTTCTGGAGGTCAATGCAGCTCCGTGTGACCAAAGGTGGCGCTGTTAGCTTCATCTTCTTAGGTTTTCCAAGGTACGCAAGTACCGGTGACTTGAGTCTCTACAAGCTCGGCCCCCTAGACCCCTCACGGAATTGCTTCTGGGATGTTAAGAAGCAGATTGAGCTTGATGGTCGTTGGGTTTTGCGGAATCGTGGTCGTGCTTGCTTGGATTGAGGCTGAGTGGCGTGAAGTGAGTGACTGATAGTGGGTTTTTGTGGTTTTTTTTTGTGTTTAGCAGATTGGCGATGGTGGGTTTCCTCTTGAGCCTGAGGAGGTAGAGAAGGTGCAAGAGAGGTTGATCTCTGGCTGGCAGGACAGATGTGGAGGACTGTTCACGTGACATTCCTTTTGCAGTGGTGAGAGCAGCTGGACGGTGCTGTGGTTTGCTGTGAGGGGATCTGATGAATGATGGGAGCTGCAAGGGGATAACATGTACAGGTTATGGGTCACAAGGGGTGACGGCAACCTGGAGTTAGAATCCTACACCTTCCTGAGTGTCCTGTATGCTGGGACTTACTCTCAGAAGAAAAGAACGTTCCTTTGGTGCTCCACTGTGGCCACACATTATGTAGAGGCTGCACGGAGCAGCTGGTTATGACAGGCTCCAGCCCGGGGAAGAAGGCCTTGCAGTGCTCTGAATGCCGGTTGTGGTCTTTGTGGTCTGGCAACCTACCTAAGACCTCATGCTTCTTCGCGCTCTCAGCTGTGCTGTGCCAGCAGAGGCTGAGCACCCTTCGCATGGCTCTGCACGGAAGGACATGGAGACTGCATGACCATGCAGACATTGGCAGTGGCAGTGACTCGGGGACCATGAAGACATGGCTTTCCGGCATCCTATTAGAGAGGTATGGACAGTTGCAAGGCTGATAAAGACTCTCATATTGTTCTTCTGCCTCTGTGATTCATGCACATGTTACTGGTGGTGGACAGCTATGCTTGGGGGCATCGTGTTACCATGCCATAGCACACCATCAACCATTCCCCATCTCTACCACTTGTGAGAGAACGTAGATTTTTTTAGTTTCCTTGGTCTGTGGCCTGCTTCTTGTAGGCAGCTACTCGTCGTGCCCTTAAAAGAGGGTCATGATGCTGTTTGCGAAAGCTGTCTTCTGTAGTTGCCATAGTTTTTGAAGAAACAAAATAAAGGGTAAAGAAAGGCTTCACGTTTTCTTGCACGAAGAGGCTCGCGATACTTGTATTCGTGGCGCCCACTGTCAGCTACGGTCCTTTTTGGCCCCTCTTTGACGTTCAAATTTCTGGTATTTGATACCAATCTAGCCTTCTTCCCGGTGTGAGTTGAACTGAGAAGTAAGAACAAGTAATTCTTAGGCTGCACTGGAGATGTTAAGCTAAGCCGTTAAGCTCTGTCCGTAGATGAAACTTTCATGAGTGACGAGTGTTGTAGCCTCCTCTTCGTAATTTCAAATGGGTCGAATGGTTTTGGTTCGATACCTATTATATTGGATACTCGCAACAGGTTATGTTGCTCGATGAAAAGCAACAATCGCAATGGGTCCATTTCTCTCAGTGTGAGAGTGACTCTTTTAAAGATGGTCCATAAAAGGACTTTGATGATAAAAGCAGGTGTTCCATTATAAGGTGATTCCATCTTCAATTGAAAGATAAGATCGACTTCATCAAAGGACTTTCTTTCATGACAAGTGGAGAACTTCCAATATGGAAGAGACATACAAAGGCAAGATGAAGGACTACGAATGTGATATATTAAAATATATTTTAATTTGATTTTTTAGAATATTTTACCACTTGTTGTTCCTATTGATTATTGATTAACAATCACTAGGAAGATCAAACATAATATATTTCTAAAAATTTATATAATATTTATATCTATATATTAATTATAATATACAAATATAAATATTTTCTTAAATTGATTGTACACTTATTTCTTTTGAAGCAATCAAATTCAATTACAAGAGAATCTCAAAATACATTCTCCCTTGATGAGGGACATACTAGACCTAAGTTCATGAGAATTCCGTGGCTAAACTACTCCCATTTGATTGCTACGGGGATGGGGTGTCACTCATCTCCATCCCCGTAGATGAGTGACACCCCATCTCACTCATCTACGGGGATGAGTGAGGAACATCTTCTATTTGTGGTGAAGCTCTTCGTGCCCTATGCCCCAAGATTGTTTAGGGGCTCCTCTTCGTCCCCCATGCCCCAAGATTGTTTACGGGCTCCCGGACAGGCTCTCCGATGTATGGCCCATTGCATGCCCCATGCCCCAAGATTGTTTAGAGGATCCTCTTTGTGCCCCATGCCCAAAGATTGTTTAGGGGCTCCCGGACAGGCTCTCTCATGTATGCCCCGCAATGGGGCTTGGTTGTAAGGTCCGTTCCCGGGAGAGGCTCTCTGATGTATGTCCCGCAATGGGCCTTGGTTGTAAGGTCCATTCGCGGCTCCTAGGTGGTATATCTCCGCTGTTGTAAGGCCCTTCAGGGCTCTCTAAATCAAGTGGAATATAAATACTTGAAAATTATATCAAAAATAAAATATAAAAATATATTAAATATAAAAATCTTTATAATATATATTACATTCATTTTTATTCTTACGATTAAATATGAAAGATACTTTACTTTACTTTACTTTTGGAAGTTATTACATCATTGATATGTACATTTACTTTCATTTGATTAAATATGATCATTGATCATTTATAATGATCATTAATATATACATATATGTATAGTGTGGTGTACAATTCTTTAGATGTTTGGCATAGGTAAGCATGAGTGGAGGCTTTAGCATTGCCCATGGTGATCAAGGCGCATGTGCAGGTGCACCTGGTCTTAGGATGGGTTAGTTGTACTTTTTTTAATTCTCTTATAAGCTCCAAAAAGGAACACTAAAACTAAAGTGTACTTCTTATTTGACCTTGCCCAACACTACGCCATGAGTGAATCGGCTAAAAATAAAGTGCACTTCTTACTTGACCTTGCCCAAGACTATGCCATGAGTGAATCGACTGTAAATGAACCTCTTTTCTTTGCGTATCAGGTATGGCACACTCACCACAATCTTCTTCTTCCCCTTATGCTCATCACAAGCTTCCATATCCATCAACCACAACTCGTACTTGATATATGTTACAAGAGTTGCATAACTTTAACTTTAGAACTTGCACAACTTTAACCTTAGAACTTGCACAACTTTAACCCCAGAACCCCCAAGACTGTTGAATTGAGACTTTTGGGTAGATTTTCAAGCAATATATTTATTTTTAGAAATATTTTGGACATATTTTTGAGTATTTTTGATCCGCATGTAAATTTGCATATGATGATATTTTAAAATATTTAAAAGTGTAAAAAAATTAAACAAAACCTTATTAAACCATTGAAACTTATAAGTTTCTTCTTTATTTTTCTTGGAGTTTATGACAACAATTGATCAGCTTTCAATAGGTTTCTTTTGCTTTCAATAGGTTTCTTTTGCCAATCTTTTACGGGAGTCTAAACTAAGCATAAAGACATATCCATAAAAGGTTTTCCTCCAAGCTTGTATTTTTTGTCAAAAGTTCACAATATTGATATCACGGAGACCTTGGGGTCTTCCAGCACATTGTCCTAGGATAGATGGAGCTACCCCATCTTTGGGTATGAATGAATATTAACCCTAGAAGGACCAGCCTGATTTGGGCTTTTCCAAAATTTCATGATTTCTGATCATTTGGAGATTATTTATTTGATTAAAATCTATAAAAGAAATACAATAGAATTTACTTATATAAATGTATCTTGGAGTTATAGATCAATTTATGAAAGGAGTAACAAAGCTGGCTTGAGTGCTTTGCAAGAAAACTCCATGTAGAGGCATGTTTAGAAGAGCAGCTTACTAAGAGCATGTTAAGCATGCAGCCCTAGGAAGTGTGTGGTAGTAAATAATAGCTTAAAGCTTAAGTAAGTAGTTACTAAGATTGTAGCTAGGGCTTGAGTATAAAACGAGACCTAGCCCTGGGCTAAAGACAATTCAGCCAAAGATCCTCAAAAGCCTTGAGAGCACTTGTTGCTTGGCCGTGAGCACCTAAGGGAGGCCGTGAAGGAGCTTTGTGGAGGAGGTCAAGTGAAGGGAGAACTAAGCTCCTAGCTTAGGCAAAGATGGGGAGTTCTCTCTAGCCCTCCATCTGTATGTTCTTGTTGACTCGTGGTTTGAGAATAAAGAGCCGCAAGGGTGTCTCACGAGTCCTCCTAGAAGAGGAGGCGGCTACTTGGAGGCCTAGTCTATGGTGTTGATTTATTACTGGTTTTGCTTCTAAGCTGCGTGGTTTTCCCCACTAAGAGGGTGTTACTTGTGGTATCAGAGCATAGGTTGAGGCATCCTTAACTAGTACGCTAGTGGAGATGGCAGATCCTGCTGAGCCAAGTAGAGTGGAAAGGGTACGCCGCCGGAAGGATAAGGCCCCGCTATCAAGCCTGGAAGACAAGCAGTCCGCAAGTTGTGAGAACAGCGGAGGAAGGAACTTCGGAGCAGAGGACCGCACCATAGAGGACCAGCTCAAAAGATCATGAGGAGACTTGATGCCATGGATCGAGATTAAAGGCGGTGGCTCGTTGAAGAAGAGCCGAAGAAGTGGAGCTGAGCTCGAGAGCAAGGCCAAAAGTCTAAGAAGTTGAGGCCGAGTACAGCCCCAAAGACTTACAAAGGCGGCGTGGCGTAGAAAATCAGTTCTTGGTTTTCTCTTTGGGCGTACCTCGAATCATGCAGTGCCGCAAGATGAGTACAAGCACGCCACGAATTTCTTAGAGGATTATGCTCTTACTTGGTGGAGGACTTACGTTGAGAGCGTAAGGCAAGGCAATCGCAGAGCCACAATCTTCACATGGGGACTTCAAGCAAGCGGCGCAACTCGCTTTCCAACCCGCTAATGCGAGTTTGGCGCGAAGGATGCTCGACAATGTCAAGCATACTGGAACTTTGCGGGAGTATGTGAGTGAGTTTAGCTCTATTGTCTTGCAATGTCCAGAGATGCATGAGCAGGACAAACTCCACAAGTTTATCACTGGCCTTAAGAGATGGGCTCAAAATAGGATAGCTTTGACTAATCCTCAAACACTGCAAGAGGCCATGGCAGCAGCAGATGCCATACCGGATATGTTTATTCAAGAGGCACCGGTATCAAGAGGAAGATATCCTAGGTCTCAGGGTAGATCTAGAGGGAGAGGACGAGCTACCACCACTGTGAATAGTGGAACCAATGAGACTACTGGCAGAGGCCGAGCTAGAGGAGATAATGGGTCGTGAAGACGCACAAAGGCCTAGCTTAGGTGTGTGCTACAGTTGCGGAGAACAGGGACACTTTGCTAGGAATTGTCTGCATGTTCGAACTCCCAACTTGAATTTGGTTGCCGCCAATCCACCTGTTCCAAGAGCCAGGATCCAAGAACTTCCTGAGGAGCCCAGGTGACGCCGAGGGCCACATGTTGTGAAGACATATGGTGAGTCATCTAGTGTCAAGGATGACACTATTTTGAGGAAATGTGGAGACCTCATGTACATATGTGGGAAGATGAGTGACTTAGATGTAGAGTTATTGTTGGATTCTGCAACCACCCACAATTTTATAACTCTTAGTAAGGCAAGAGAGCTTGGTCTTGAATGGACTGAAACTTCCACGCCATATGGAATCAAGCAAGCTAAAGGGACTGCAATTTTGCATGCATGGAGTAAAGCCAAGTTGAAGCATGGCAAGGAAATGTGAGTTTCACAGTCGTCGAGATGGACGACCATGATATCATCTTAGGCCTGGAGTGGATGAGATCCAATGAAGTATACATGGATGTTAAGTCACGCACTATTGAGATATCCAAGAAGCACAAGGTAAAGCACAGGGTACTATCAGATGAGGATTGCTAAGGGGCATGAGTACAAAAGAGCATGTAAAACAAGGTATGGATCTTTTGAGTTTCTTGTCATGTCATTTGGACTTACTAATGCACCTGCCACATTTCACACTCTTATGAATACCATATTCATAGATTTGGTAGACAAGTTTGTTGTAATCTATCTGGATGACATTTTGATCTATAGTCATACCTTGGAGGAACATGTTGAGCACTTGAGGAAGGTGCTACAGAGACTAAGAGAGAATTCTTTGTTCTTGGCAATTAAGAAGTGTGATTTCGTGAGCAGATTCCATTTTAGGTTTTACTGCCTCACGAGAGCATCAGGATAAAGTTAAAGCCATTCAAGATTGGCAGCCCCCTCGGAACATTCATGAGGTACGGAGCTTCATGGGTTTGGCTTCTAAGTCTATATTCATATGTTTGCTAAGATAAATTTCATAATCACCACTTGAAGACATCAAAAGCTTGGAAGTGGGATGCTGATTGTCAAGCAGCCTTTGAATACTTGAAAGAGAAGTTAAGTACTACTCCGGTGTTGGGAATGTATGACCCCAAGAAAGATGTAGAAGTGTATTGTGATGCCTTAGACATGGCTATAGGTGGAGTTTTGATGCAGGACCAAAAGCCATTAGCTTTTGAATCAAGGAAGTTGGATCCTTATGAGATGAAGTATCCCACCTATGAGAAGGAAATGACTGTTGTCATCCACTGTCTAAAGGCTTGGAGACACTATCTCTTGGGTAGGTCTTTTGTGCTGTATACTGATAATATCAGTACAACATACTTGTCAAGGACTGAAGGCAATGGCAACTGTGATTGAGCCTGTGGATACTCACAAAGAGATTAAGGAAGCTTATGTGCAAGATCCTGAAGTGTAGGACTGGATGAATGGGGTGGCAGAGAAAGGAAGCAAGTTTAAACTCAGAGATGATTTGTTGATATACAAACAGAAGAGAGTTGTGATTCCTGGCTCTGTAGGCTTGAAGATGAAGTTACTTGCTGAATGTCATGATGTGCCAAGTGCTGGTCACCGTGGAGGTGATTCAACTTATAAGAAGTTGAAGAAGCTGTTTTACTGGCGAGGAATGTATCAGGATACATTAGACTATGTCAAGGCATGTGCTGTTTGTCAACAGCATAAGGTGGAGCAGGCTAAACCAAGAGGTTTGTTACAACCCCTACCTATTTCAAGAGGGCCATGGAAAAGTATTTTCATGGACTTCGTCATGTCTTTGCCTCCCAATAATGGTTATATAGCTATCATGACAGTGGTGGATAGGTTCACCAGGCAAGCGCACTTCATCCCCACCAAGTGCACGAGGCAGCCAACTTGTTCAAGAAGTATGTACAAGTATCATGGCTTGCGTGCGATTAATGGTGATAGAGATCCAAGACTCAGGAGAATTCTAGCAACACTTGATGAGAAGTTTGAATGTGCAGTTATGCATGAGTATTGCATACCATCCGGATCGATGGGTTACGGCGAGTCAACGAATCCAAGAAGAATACTTGAGTCACAATGTGCAGATTGATCAGAGAGATTGGCCTGATCATCTTGATGATGTGGAGTTTTGTTACAATAACCAGTAGCTCCAGGATATGGTCCCTTTGAGATGAGTGGAAACTCGGTGGGATGTAGTATCCATGCTAACGCTAAAGTTTTGATACTACTTGGAGATCCGCCAATTCGTTGGCGATTGAAGGCTAGGCATGAGGTTGCCAAAGATATTAAAATCAAGCACGTCGAAGAGTTGGCTTCAATGTTGGGGATAAGGTTTGGGTGAAATTGAAGCATTTCACACTGCCCCAGGGTTTGTCTCTAAAGTTGAGGCCGAAGTATGGAGGTCCTTATGTTGTCATGAAGCGCATTGGAGAAGTGGCTTATAAGTTGGACTTGCCTGACTGGATTTTTGCACACAATGTGTTTCATGTATCAATGCTGAAGTCATTCATGCCAGGCAAAGAGAAAGAGGACATGGACAAGAAGAAGTATAGTGATACTGTACTTCTTCCTTCTATCCATTATCGCTGTACTTCTTCCTGTCCATGTCCTCTTTCTCTTTGCCTGGCACAAATGGCTCCAGCATTGATACATGAAACACATTGTGTGCAAAAATCCAGTCAGGCAAGTCCAACTTATAAGCCACTTCTCCAATGCGCTTCAGGACAACATAAGGACCTCTATACTGCCTCAACTTTAGAGGCAAAGGTGAAATGCTCAATTTCACCCAAACCTTATCCCCAACATTGAAGCCAACTCTTCCGACGTGCGAGCCTATGGCTATAGGTGGAGTTTTGATGCGGGACCAAAAGCCATTAGCTTTTGAATCAAGGAAGTTGGATCCTTATGAGATGAAGTATCCCACCTATGAGAAGGAAATGATCATCCAATCCATCTAAAGGCTTGGAGACACTATCTCTTGGGTAGGTCTTTTTGTCTGTATCGATAATATCGACAACATACTTGTCAAGGGTGAAGGCAATGGCAAGCGTGATTGAGCCTGTGGATACTCACAAAGAGATTAAGGAAGCTTATGTGCAAGATCCAAGAAGTGGATGAATGGGGTGGCGAGAGAAGGAAGCAAGTTTAAACTCGAGATGATTTGTTGATATACAAAGCGAGAGAGTTGTGATTCACGGCTCTCAGAGGGAAGATGAAGTTACTTCTGAATGTCATGATGTGCCAAGTGCTGGTCACCGTGGAGGTGATTCAACTTATAAGAAGTTGAAGAAGAAATCTTGGCGAGGAATGTATCAGGATACATTAGACTATGTCAAGGCATGTGCTGTTTGTCAACAGGATAAGGTGGAGCAGGCTAAACCAAGAGGTTTGTTACAACCCCTACCTATTTCAAGAGGGCCATGGAAAAGTATTTTCATGGACTTCATCATCTTTGCCTCCCAATAATGGTTATATAGCTATCATGGCATGGTGGATAGGTTCACCGGGCAAGCGCTTCATCCCACCAGCGGTGTGCCGAGGCGTGCTTGTTATGCAAGTATCATGGCTTGCAGTCACCAGTTGTGGTGATAGAGATCCAAGACTCAGGAGAATTCTAGCAACACTTGATGAGAAGTTTTGAATGTGCGATTATGCATGAGTATTGCATACCATCCGGATCGATGGGTTACGGCGAGTCAACCGAATCCAAGAAGAATACTTGAGTCACAATGCGATTGATCGAGAGATTGGGCTAATCATCTTGATGATGGGTTTGTTACAATAACACATAGCTCCAGGATATGGTCCCTTTGAGATGAGTGGAAACTGGCGGATGTAGTATCCATAGCGCTAAAGTTTTGATACTACCACTTTGGAGATCCACGGCGTTGAGCTTGAAGGCTAGGCATGAGGTTGCCAAAGATATTAAAATCAAGCACGTCGAAGAGTTGGCTTCAATGTTGGGGATAAGGTTTGGGTGAAATTGAAGCATTTCACTTTGGTTTGTCTCTAAAGTTGAGGCATGGAGGTCCTTATGTTGTCATGAGCGCATTGGAAGTGGCTTATAAGTTGGACTTACTGGATTTTTGCACACAATGTGTTTCATGTATCAATCTTGAAGTCATTCATGCCGAGGCAAAGAGAAAGAGGACATGGACAAGAAGAAGTATAGTGATACTTCTTCCTTCTATCCATTATCGTTGTGCTTCTTCTCCATGTCCTCTCTTTTGCTCGTGGCTCGCATTGATATGGCTCCGGTAAAAATCCAATCGGTAAGTCCAACTTATAAGCCACTTCTTCAGCATAAGGACCTCTATACTGCCTCAACTTTAGAGAAACTCGGGCAATGTGCTCAATTTCACCAAAGGCTTACCCGGCTCAGCACATCTTTTGGCAACCTCATGCCCAACCTTCAAATCAACATGGCGATCTCCGGATTAGTTTCAAAACTTTAGCTTAGCATAAAATAATACATCCATACCGAGTTTCCACTTATCTCAAAGGGACTATATCCTGTGAGCTATGTATTGTGTTATTGTAACAAAACTCCGCATCATCAAGATAATCGCCCAATCTCTCCTGATCAATCGCATTGTGCCTCAAGTATTCTTCTGATTCGTTGACACGCTAACCCATCAAGATCGATGGTATGCAATACATGCCTCGCCAGCGTCAACTGCATCAAATGTTGCTGACTCCGTGAGTCTTGATCTCTATCACTCATTAATTGCACGGCAAGCCATGATACTTGTACACAAACTTTGAACAAGTTGGCCGCCTGCACAGGATGAAGTGCGCTGCGTGAACCTATCCACCACTGTCATGATAGCTATATAACCATTATTGGGAGGCAAAGGCATGACGAAGTCCATGAAAATACTTTTCCATGCCATGTCTAAGGCATCACAATACACTTAACACCATAATATTTGAAGCGGCTGAATATACAAACCCTCTTATGCAAATCAGAAACCCGCATGTTCAAATCTTGACAGTACCTATACTGCATGTTTAGGCATGATGTGATTCTAAGGGGGTGGGTGTTATTTCATCACAATGCAATTTCAACGCATTCATTCGAGAAATACGCCTCTAGTTATGATGGTTGGCAGTGGGAACTAGGCGTTTTGGACGTAGGTCGTTAAAGTCTTTCGAAGATGAAGGGCGCAGGCATGCCGGGGCCATATGTTCAGCAACACGATTCACATAGCAGTTTCAACACATGGAACAACAAAACTGGACCCATCAGGTAACTAACGCCAAACAAGGTCGGACTCTGTAATCGAGCACGCTATCCATGACTACTTCCACGTTCTTTAGTCACGCATGATCGGGGTCTTCAAAGTTGTCGTTTTCCTCCATGATATTTCCTGTGTCCGAGGAGCCACCTCCACAACCTGCGGGCGTGTCTGTTGCACGCCACATGGTGTTCAATGTCTGCTGCCCAACGTCAAGGATGTCTACAGTCTTCTCTTTCCTCCTAGAAGACCCCAAAGAGACAACTTGAGCTTGTGACAAACCCTTTTCCGACAATGTCACTTCTTTAGCCCAGAACTGAGTTGGACCCCGGCGGTGTGGCTCGTGGTTCAACTCCTCATCGGAGTCCGGCAAAACCTTATGTCCATGGATCCTCTGAGGTATGAACTCTGCGCAGCGCTTGTCTACATCCACAGCAATGCAATTCCGGCCACATAGGAGAGCAGCCATCGTTGTCGATCAACTCCCTGCACATGGGTCTAAAATCCAATCTCCCTCCTGCGAGAAGTTTTTGATGATTCTCATCATCAGGCCCAATGGCCTCTGATACGCACAGACCACCAGCTTATTGAGGGATGTGTATAGCATCTTCTTCACCACAGTGTCATGCCCAATGATTGCACGTCCGTTGTTGAAGGAACCCTGGACATTATTGGGGAGCATGGAAATTTTGGCTACCACACATGTTAAGCCCTACCCATCTGAATGTATTCAAAGGTCGTAGCCACCAGTCGTTTGCATATTAGTCTTGTCCCATACAAATGAGACCAAGCCTCCTGCACCACTTCCGTGATTGCCTCCCTCACCGTGTGGTGCTCCTCCACACCATGCATGACTATCATCCGTATCTCGTCGCAACTTGTCATATCATGGAAAGCATGGAATGACATCAGTAAGCCCATAGTGACATCATGTTTCCCCTTGTTAAACCCTCGGGGCACATCCATGACCATCAATGTGTACTTCCGAATCCGCAAGAAGCCCCTCATGTCAATGATATCCCTTGCCATAACCTGGTACTTCACAATATTCTCTGTGGTCGGAACTGTGAAAGTTTGTAGGCCTTCCTCCATGTCCATGTCCGCCATAGCCCTCTGCTCCTCCTCCAGGCCTTTCCAAGTGTGCACTTCAAGCACAAAAGCCTGAAAAGCGTCTAGGAGTTTCTTCAGGTCATCCACATCCTTCACTTGCATAGCGACAAAGATTATGTCAATATAGCAGACGGACATTCAATGGAAGGACATTCACAGACAAAGGCATGACGAATCATAATCTTTCCATGCCATGTCTAAGGCATCACAATAACACCATAATATTTGAAGCGGCTGAATATACAAACCCTCTTATGCAAATCGAAACCCGCATGTTCAAATCTTGGCCGGTGCCTATAATGCATGTTTAGGCATGATGTGATTCTAAGGGGTGGGTGTTATTTCATCACAATGCAATTTCAACGCATTAGTTAGAAATCGCCTCTAGTTATGGTGGTTGGCTTGAAATAGGCGTTTTGGACGTGGGTCGTTAAAGTCTTTGAAGATGAAGGCGCGGCATCGGGCCATATGTTCAACACGATTCATAAAACTTTCAACCCATGGAACAAGCGGGACCTACTGCCTGACGTCAAAACAAAATGGGACTCTGTAGCCTTTGCCCGAACCACGCTATCCATGACTACTTCACGTCTTTAGTCACGCATGATCGGGGTCTTCAAAGTTGTCGTTCTCCTCCATGATATTTCACGTGTCCAGAGCCACCTCCACAACTGATGGCTTTCATTGCACGCCACATGGTGTTCAATGTCTGCCCAACGTCAAGGATGTCTATCTTCTCTTTCCTCCTAGAAGACCCCAAAGAGACAACTTGAGCTTGTGACAAACCTTTTCCGACAATGTCACTTCTTTAGCCCAGGCGAGTTGGACCCGTGGTGGCTCGTGGGTTCAACTCCTCGTCCGGCAAAACCTTCCATGGATCCTCGATGTATGAACTCTGCGCGTTGTCTACATCCACAATGCAATTCCGGCCCACATGGGAGGCGACATCGTTGTCGATCAACTCACGCGTCTAAAATCCAATCTCCCTCCTTGAGAAGTTTTTGATGATTCTCATCGGCCCAATGGCCTCGATACGCCGCAACCACCCTTATTGAGGGATGTGTATAGCATCTTCTTCACCACAGTGTCATGCCCAATGATTGCACGTCCGTTGTTGAAGGAACCCTGGACATTATTGGGGAGCATGGAAATTTTGGCCAGCTTGCTACGCGATGTTAAGCCCTACCCCACTGTAATGTATTCAACAGTGTCGTAGCCACCCAGGTCGTTTTGCATATTAGTCTTGTCCCATACAAATGAGACCAAGCCTCCCGATTGCCACTTCGCATTGCCTCCTCCATGTGGTGCTCCTCCACCATGCATGACTATCATCCGTATCTCGTCGCAACTTGTCATATCATGGAAAGCATGGAAAAGCACTCAGTGCTGCAAATATGAGTGACATCATGTTTCCCTTGTTAAATCCTCGGGGCACATCCATGACCATCAATGTGTATTTCCGAATCCATGAAGCCCCTCATGTCAATGATATCCCTTGCCATAACGGTACTTCACAATATTCTCGTGGTCGGGCCTTGAAAGATTGCAGGCCTTCTTCCATGTCCATGTCCGCCATAGCCTCTGCTCCTCCTCCAAGCCTTTCCAAGTGTGCACTTCAAGCACAAAAGCTTGAAAAGCGTCTAGTTTCTTGGTCATCCACATCCTTTACTTCGTAAGCGACAAAGATTATGTCAATATAATGCACGCAAATGGAACAGGGGCACCGCGCCGAGCAATCGCCGGCACCACGATCGGCAACCCGGCGCAAGAATATATCGGAAGGCATTCAGGGGCCCGGCATGCGGCGCCCGCCCATCTTCCCTTCCGGATAGCGGGCAGAACGGCGCGGCATGCCGGCGCTCGCCGCCATTCTGAGACCTTCTCGAATGGGAGGCGTTGGCGGCGCCGGCATGCGGCGCCCCATTAAGTCCTCAAGTCTATCACGGACTTGGAGGCTGCTGGACGGGCCGGCGCGCCTGCCCTCCCATTCGACAGCAGTGCGAAGGGCATTCAGGGGTGCGGCATGCGGCGCCCCATCCTTCCTCTTCGGACTTGGAGGGCAACAAGCGGGCGCGGCATGCCGGTGCCAATGCTCCATTCCCATTCGAATGTAGCGAGGGGGCGGCATGCGCGGGCGCCCCTTTCATCGTTCGAGGTGGCGGGGCTGCGGCGGGCGCCGTCTCTAAAAAAATTCGAGGATGGAAGACACCTACCTTTTCCCTCAAAGCGCGTTTGAAATCTTGCGATGACCTCGTCTGCAGAGTGTTGGGGATATTCTTGCCTGACTTGGTCGAATGAGTCACACCCCAAGTGCTTGGCCATCGCCACCTGAATAACATGAAACTTCTTCCTCACGGTGATTTCCTTCGCCATCCCATTGAGGTCTAGAAGCCCCGTCAAAACCTTCTCTGTAACGTTGCACTTATCAACATTTGTTGCCCACTTTCCCCAGGTGGGATGCCTTGAAAACTCCTCCAAGGCTTGCCTTGCATCTCTTTAGGCTTCAACAAGGCGCCATCTATTGCCTTCAGGTCATCAGTGACTTTACGTTTGCCCTTGCTCTTCTTGCTTGTGCTTGTTGCAACATGTTTCGCCTTTTCCGGCAGCTCCATGGACTCCCATTCGCTAAATATCTTATCCACATTCGCCCAAACTTTCCCTTCCAACTTCGAGATGCATAGAATGTGGGTCCTGTTGTCTACCTTGTTTTGTTTATATTGCTCATCCTCGCGGCCTTCGTCGTCGTCGATCAGTCCAAGTACCTTGTACAAGTTGAATTTCCAGTTCATGGTCATGTTGATACCATCCCTCTTCGCGATTTGCAGCTCATCTCTCAAATACCTCACCTGCTCAATAAAATTCATCTTCCGCCTCTTGTCGGACATGGTGTTGTGGTCAGTGGCTAAGACTCTCATTTCCGGAATAGTCAGACCACAATACACATGAGCCTCAATCCACTGGAGGCTTGCCTTCCCGGGTGATATGTCCGCAAGGTGCTTCATATCTGCATAGGTATGGTTGCCTCCAAGCACTCCCATCACATATTTCTTAGCCCTGAACTTCTTCCAATCCAGCGATTTGATATCATTGCACTCTGCCGGATCAATCATGCAAAGCAGAGGCAACACTCCTTCTTCGATTCTTCCTTTGGCAATTACCCTGGCTAGGTAGTTTGCCTCGTCCACTCTTCGGATTTGGGCATCTGGAGTCAGGAAGGAAGCATGTCTCAAGTATTCCAGCTTAACCAGAACTGTTTCCGGAACCACTTTCTTCCCATATGCGGCTTCCCTAACAGTATTCAAATAATCTTCATCCAACACTGACGCCTCCAACCTTTCCTCATTAGTCGACACATGAACTGTAGGAATATCGTGGATGTCAGATGGCTTCCCACCGCCTTTCTTCTTCCCATGGTATGCTCGGTTCCTCTCCCTTACCTTCGACATCTTCGGTAGGTGATTTCCGCTTCCGGCTAAGATCCGAGGATACACGGACAGCACCATCACCAACATCTGGCGGGCGCCGCATGCCGCGCCCGCCGCCGCACCGCTTTCCCTTGGCGTGCATGCCCACTTTGCCCCTTCCTCCCTGCCGAGGGCATGCTATTCCCACTGCCAGCCACAGAACGCGGTTGGCTCCCGGATTGCAGCACCGTGTCCCCATATGTTGTTGGGTGCCGTTTACCCATTGAAGGACCATCAGGGGTGCCAGCATGCCGGCGCCCCTCTTCGACCGCTGGTCCGGCACTGGGCATAAACCATGACACCTGGGGGGTACCCAATTCCTGCACGGCATGGAGGGCGCCGGCATGCCCGCGCCCTCCCTCTCCATCCTCATGGACTGGTCGCGGCATAGATGATACTTGCACGGGAGCTGCTGGAGGATCGGCCGCAAAGTCCAAAATAATATCCGCCTCCTTCTGCGCATCTTCCTCGTCGGACCCGTTCGCATCCGACTATCCGAGGACATATGGTATGGGGCCATCTTCCTCGTCTGAAGGGCCCAGCTCGGGCTCTGAATCAACATTAGGAGGATATCGGTCCTCAAGTGCAAACTCAGGCAGTCCCTGTCTTGTTCTTCTGAAAGACATCTCCCTTCTGTGATTTATCATAGACTGTGTGATGACCCCGCAGAGGCATCTGTAAAACAATCTTCCAGGCTGTAACCCACAGTATTTTAATGTCAGTCGAGGACATAGAGGAAGAAAGGTGCGAGCCGAAGTTGGAGGTTTCAGTGTCCAATTACCTGTTGTCGGCGTAGGCTTTCGCAAAATTGCATTGACAGCTCCTTCGGTTCACATTTCTATGCTTGAAAGCCATCTAGTCTGAAAAGGAACACCTTGTAATCATCTGGGGTGTGCGGCAGTTGATCAATGCCATAGGGTCTTGAAGTGCAGAGCACTTGCACCTCAAGATGCACTGTGTCCATGTCCAAACTTGCCCACAACACCCATCCAGCCCTTGCGCGCTAATTGGGCAGAGCCCCCATGTAGCCTGTTATCCAGAACTTCAACAGGGGGGTCCAGATTGCCCCATCTTCCTCTGGCTCTTTTGCTTGAGTAACAAACCATTCTTTCTCTAATGCCACTGTTTCCTCAACCTGGCTTGTGTGTCTTCGCAATTGCACAGAAAGTCTTCTACATCTTTCTTGGGGTCATACATTCCCAACACCGGAGTAGTACTCAACTTCTCTTTCAAGTATTCAAAGGCTGCTTGACAATCAGCATCCCACTTCCAAGCTTTTCATGTCTTCAAGTGGTCAGTTATGGGGGCTGCTATCTTAGCAAACATATGTATAGACCTCCTGTACATACACAAAAGCCAAACCCATGAAGCTCCGTACCTCATGAATGTTCCGAGGGGGCTGCCAATCTTGAATGGCTTTAACTTTATCCTGATGCTCTCGACAGAGACGATAAAACCTAAAAATGGAACCTCTGTCTTGACGAAATCACACTTCTTAATTGCCAAGAACAAAGAATTCTCTCTTAGTCTCTGTAGCACCTTCCTCAAGTGCTCAACATGTTCCTCCAAGGTATGACTATAGATCAAAATGTCATCCAGATAGATTACAACACACTTGTCTACCAAATCTATGAATATGGTATTCATAAGAGTCTGAAATGTGGCAGGTGCATTAGTAAGTCCAAATGACATGACAAGAAACTCAAAAGATCCATACCTTGTTTTACATGCTCTTTTGTACTCATGCCCCTTAGCAATCCTCATCTGATAGTACCCTGCCATCAGATCCAGCTTGGTGAAAGACTTGGCTCCCTTCTACCTGTCAAACGTATCATCCATTCTCGGCAAAGGATATGCATTCTTGATTGTAATATGATTCAAAGCTCTGTAATCTAGACACAACTTGAGTCCTCCATTCTTTTTGCGCGTGAACAATACAGGCGCACCAAAAGGAGACTTAGAAACTCTGACATATCCTTTTGCCAACAGGTTGGATAGTTGTCGCTTGAGCTCTTGCAACTCATCCAGTGACAATCTATACGGTGCTCTTGAAGGAGGCATACTCCGTAGCTTAAATTCAATCTCATGATCTACTACTCTGGGAGACGGCAACGGTGGCAACTCATCTGGCATCAAATCCTTGAACTCATCTAGTACAGCTTGTACTTGTTTTGGGATGTCTTTCGTCTATGTGGAATTTACTTATATAAATATATTCTTGGAGCTATAGATCAATTAGGGAACATATCTTACCCTTTTGTTTCATTATTGTTTGTATATTTCTAACGGCGGAAAAAACGAGCCACTCCGACCCTATACCATACGGTTTTCTAAGGAAACAGAAGAAGAAGAAGAAGAACCAGCCCGCCCATGTCCGATTTGGTCAACGGCGGCATTTTCGAGTGTACCAGACGGGACGCAGATGGCGGGCGTGGCGACCGGCCTTTGAACCTGCTGGAGTGTGCGGGAAGCGCCAGCCCTTTCCCGCTGCTCACCTTGACGGTGTTTGAGGCAGCATCCGTGTACTGTGGCCGTCGCTCCTCCCAGTTCGATCTTGCGAAACGGGACCACTTCCTGATGGCGGGCTTGGGGGCAGGAGCAGCGACATCGTGGTACATACCAAGCAGAACGACAGCTCTTCTGATCTCGCGAATTGCAGGCTAGCGGTGAAGGCGGGGAGGCCATGGCATGTTGAGGTAGGGACCGGACGCATGAAAGATTGTGTGGATTGGAGAATTGTCTGAGCGTTTGGAAGATTCCGGCTGTCACGTGCACCTTGCTACACACAGAGTGCACAGCGTTGATGATGTCCCTTGTGCTTCTGTTAGCCTGCAAGAACTCAAGCTCGTCGGAAGCCAAGTCTTGGCAGATGGCACACACGTTAGGCTTCACTTTCTACTTCAGGATCGTCTTCTTTTGGCCACAAAAACCCTGAACTGACGCACAGGCTCTCCGGCAGCGGTTCCACGTAATTCTTGAGCACCACGAAAAAATTCGGATGTACTCCTCCACCTTCTCCACGCACTTTTGCCGCAGACTCAGCTGCGACACTCAGCCGCACGCATACCCTTCGTGACTCAGCACTCATCCAGAATTGCAGCTGCGAAGGTGATCATTGGCTCCTCCACTTTGGAAACTTCGAGGCAAGGTGACAACTGACCCAAGCCCGCAGAGTTTTCACAAAGAGTATGAGAGTCCCCTCGGGTTTGTTTAGGACATCATGTCCACACAAACATACTTCCTGTCCAATTGTCAGCAGGGGAAGCTTTATGAGGCCGTTTGAGCCCTGGAATCTCTGGCGCAGACAGACTCTGCTATTTCACAGTCTCTGTTTTGCACTGTGCTAACACTGTGTATGGCTAAGAAGGATTTGGTTGTGGGGCGACGACTTCATGATCTCAGTATCAAACTTGGGTAGGAGTCGAATGCATACTTGTTGAACCATATCTTGCGCATGTATGCATGTGGAGGTAGGTTAGAGGAGGCCATGGATGTGTTCGCCAGGCGCTGCTCCTGGCGGGCAGCGGAAGGGCTGAGGGCAAAGGACAGGAGAAGCTATGTCAGGAGGCCATACAACTGTACCATTCTGGAAATAGGGCCCAAAATCCGTGGCGGACAGGTGCAATTTGATGTCATCCAAAGTCTTACACTGGCACAGATTGTTGTAGTCCACGGCAGTGAGCAGCCCGTATCTGTAACCTCGCACGATGGCTTCCAAGGGGCCGCCCTCGATATTGAACGTCATCGCCTCGAGTCCGTATATGGTGGCTGAGAAGGGGGAGTAGCCGTTCCTATGCAGGTGATGCTCCAAAGAGTCTGGCGCGCACGAGCCCAGGTGTCTGCTGCTCTCTTCCTTTCGCAACCCACACTCATCTGTTTCCATGAATCTAAATTAATAATCTAAGTTTAAAGTCCAGAAGGAAAACAGATTGAATTCTTGGAATGAATTCTTGGAAATCCTTTCTGGAATTTGAAGCCGAGCTGAGTCTATGTTTGAAAAAGATGACGAATTGGCAGTTTGTGAACGACCAAGCCAAAGGTATGGTGAAAATATATAGCATATTATTTAGTCATATTCATGATGACAGATATCGAGCATTGTCACGATTGGAAAAACACAATGGGATCTCGAAGATTTCTATACATCCCTTAACTTTTGGCCAGGGTTCAGCACTTGTTTGTATTGCTAATTCCTTGGAATATACTTTGGAGATAGATTAGGATGTGGTGGCATGGTCTGTGCTCATTGCTGGATATCTCCAACAAGGTCTCGGACAGGAGGCACTTGTTGCATGAATAAAAGGAGCAGGAGGGCCTGATTTTGGCTAACCGCGTCACTTCGATTACTGCGAAGCGGCGCTCTGAGGCGGGCTCACTCGATTGTCGAAAAAGGACTACTGGATGACATACTGGTGGGCACCTGCCTGGTGGACATTTATGCAAAATGTGGTGGACTGAAAGATGCACGCCTGGTTTTTTACCCAGAAGAATGTGGTGACATGGACCGCCCTCATATCTAGGTATGGTGCTTGTGATGGGTGGTCACAAGGCACTAGCTTGTTTTGAGGAGATGTTAGTTGCCTAATAATGCAACTTTTACTTGCCTTCTGGTAGCATGCAGTCACGAGGGTCTGGTAGATGAGGGTCGCAAGCACTTTGATTCCATGGCTATACAGCATGGCGTCGAACCTACTACTGAGCAGTACAATTGCAT
This sequence comes from Anthoceros angustus, assembly GCA_010909165.1. NCBI lineage: Eukaryota > Viridiplantae > Streptophyta > Anthocerotopsida > Anthocerotales > Anthocerotaceae > Anthoceros > Anthoceros angustus. The sequence continues at coordinate 1,322,050 of MU008161.1, forward strand.
GATTGATTGATCTTCTGAAATTGGCAGTAGCTCATGTTAGACTTCGTAGACAGTAGAGGCGTGGATCGTTTTGTAATTATAAAAGCACGTCTTGTCTGACAGGTAAAGTCCGGGGGTTACGAGCCTTAAGGTATTACGGTATCTGAATGGGAAATTGACTATACTGAACTCGATTTCTCAAATAGTCGCTGCATTGGCAAGGTGAAAAGGACTTCGATACTGTATTGACATCTTCTCTTTGAGAAAGGTTATCGGAGTCACCTTTCAGATGGTAGATATGACATAACTATCAATATCGCGGAAAAGGGCTTACACCCTAATTAGGAGTTCTGAAGTGGTGAAGTTGTCTAACCTTCTTACAAAGGACTGTGGCGGCGAAAACCATTTTGAGCTCGTTGAATTCAGATCCGAAAGTCCGGTATTCACGGAGGCAGTTGATGCCTTAGGCCCGCGTGTGTGGTCACCTTATCGCACAAGGTATAGAGGGCGTTAGACGATCTTCATAGGCCCATAGACCAGCAACATTGCTCTGATTTTCCTTTAGGTTGGATCAAATCTTTTTTACATCTTCAAAACATCAATAACATATGTCTGGATTTTTCTAAATAGGCACTTATCAATTACAATGGGCAAAGCATAGCACATAGAACACCCTCCTTGACTAGATGGCTGGACTCCTTCAAGAGAAACAAGGAAAAACTTCAACACAGTCAACGGCTAAGGCGGCCCTCACCAATCCTCACAAGCTCACAGGAGGACGATTTCGTAACTGTCTGTCTTAAGCAAGCGTGGAAAATTCAGCCCTTGGCCTCCTCGAAGGCTGAGGAACGCTCCTCACACACCCAAGTGCCTTATAACACTGTTAAAAATAGGAGAGGTCCATATAGTTACAACTGCTAAGGTATCTAAGAATAAAACGCTGAGACTTTCAGACTTCATCCTACCAGCTTTCATCCAAGCTGTTCCACAAAATGCATCCTCGGTTCTGGTGAAGCTCGAGGGACAGCACTGTGCTCAAGGAGTTCGGGTGCTTTGAGCTACGACTATACGGCATTCAAGTGACTTGTAGAAGGAGTATAGGTGGTGAGCAGAATTATGATCCTCCTACATGGATGACCAGTTTCTTGGCCGGATTTTCCTACACGAATATACTAGGTCCTACAGAGATTTACTACTTACAGGGGTTTACTATTTACAGGGAATTGGCACCTTGTTGCCTGCGGCTCACAGTGACAGGTAAACCGTGCTTCATGGGCATGGTGAGGGCCAGCTTATAAACAGGCTTGAAACCAGGAGCCACGGTGAAAGTGAAGTTCTGGATAAAAGAAGCAGCCACATACCTCATCTGCACCATAGCCATGTCTTTCCCCAGGCAGATGCGGGGCCCTGCCTGGAAGACAGGAAACTTGAAGGAGCTCTCGATTTGATACTCTCCGTCCTTGAGCCACCTCTGTGGCTTGAACTGCGTACAGTCAGGGCCCCAGATGCTCTCCATTCTGCCCATGGCGTAAGGGTGGAACGCCACCCTGGCTCCCTTGGGAACATGGGTTCCATCAGGGAAGACATCGTCCTGCAAAGCTACCTTGACGTCCACAGGCACCGGTGGGTGGAGTCGGAGAGACTCCGATATGGCTGCGGTCAAGTGTTGCATGGATTTCAGCTCGTCGTATGAAAAGGATGCGGAAACCTCCTTCCTCGCTTGCACGATGCCCACAACCTCCTCATAGATGGCCCTCTCCACTTCCGGGTGATGGGAAAGCGTCCAGAAGAACCACGACAGGCTCACCGACGACGTGTCCCTCCCAGCCAGAAAGAAGCTGATTACGATGTCTCTGAGGAACTCATCAACAAAGTCCTTCCTCCCTCCCCCAGCCCCCTGCTCGGACCACGCACTCTCCAGCTCCGCGAAGTCCTCCAACGACTCGGCATCCAAGAGCCGCATGAACCGTGACAGCAGGTCCAGGTGCCTGCTGCCCTCGCCGCTCTGCGGTGCTAGGGCAAGCTCCTTCCTTCTCTGCCGGATCACCGAGTTGGCGAAATCATGCACTTGGGCCACAGCTTCCCGGAGCCGCCTCTCGGACCCGACGTTGAGAGCCCGCTTCAGCCGCCAGACAGCGGGTGCCAGGGTCAAGAATCTGTCCATCGTGAGCCTCGTCGCAACGTCGAAGGCCTTTGCGAACCTCGCAGTGGGCACCGAAGAGTCCGCACTGAAGGAAGGCTCCAGGCACCCGGGGTCCACTCCGAACGCAATGTTGCAGATGGTATCGAAGGAGAAGCGCAACAGCATGCTCTGCAGGTCGAAAACCGAGCCGGCTGCAGCAGCCTTCTCCAGAAACGGGAGCATCCGCGTCCGAGTCTCCTCCTGCAGAGTATCGCACACCAGCTCCCGCAGCGAGCGGGTGGTGAACTCGTAGCTGGCAACCTTCCTCTGCACCCGCCACAGTTGCCCGTCGGCGTTGAAGATGCCTTTCCCTAGCAGGTCTTCCAAAACCTCGCCCGTCTCCTTGCCCTTGGGATAATTCTCGAAGTTCTTGCGCAGCATGTGGTCCACATTGCTGGGATTTGCAGTGATGATGGTCACGCCGGTTCCCAGCCTTTCACTTCTAATTGTCTGGGTGGGATCCTTGATCAAAAAACCCGTGGCCCAGTCCAGAATCCTGTCCTTGTTTCGCAAAAGCTCCAACACGCAGCCCAGCACGGGGTACAGCACTGGGCCCCTGTTCTTCCCGTAATGGATGTGATTCTTCCACACCAGGTACGACCACACCACAAGGGCAGCAACCGCAGCAGCAAGCACTGCCCAGTGCTCCACAGCCAATGCCATGTCTGCTTGCTTGCTTGCTTGCCTGCTGCTGCTTTTCACAAAACTACGAGCGAGAGAAACGAAAACACAACAACCTCCTCTCAGAATCGTATCTCCGCACGCTCAGTGTTTGGAAGCACGGAGGGCCCAGCCAGCCAATCTCCAGCAGCTCCCAGGAGGCGCCACAACAGTGCAGCTCGGAGCCAGGATAGGCCAGAGCCCAAGGAGCCCGTGAGGTGTAGTGCAATGGCATCCTCTTGAAGCTCCTGGATCCCTGATATAGCCACACCCAACTTGCAAATTGCAAGGGAGTTAGAGCACGTCAGCAGACGCAGATGGTCACGCGGGACAAGCCTCACTTGTGTCGTTCTAAAAGGTGCTCTCGAGCCACCGCTAGGTGCTACTGCAGCTAGTCTGGCAGATCTTCCCGGTGCGTGGACGTCTTTTCCGGCCAGTGTCCGGAAGCCTTGCCTTTCCGGCCGGTACGCGAACGACTTTCCGGCTCCATGTGTCAAGTAGATAAGGCCAAAACATGAGGCGTATGCATGAAGCGTCCGCACCTGGGCTGGACTCTCGGTCTCATCTGCATCGTAGCATCCCCTTGCGTGGGGTCATGCGTGATGTCAAGTAGGTTACTGTTGGTAGAAAGTTCAAAAATTCTTGCCTACCGGTAGCTTCCTTGCCTGGAGTTGCCTGTCGGGAACATACCCTGGTGAGGGCGATTAGCCCGGCACTCACACTAGGGCACCAATACGACACCTCACAGAGATCAGCATCACCTAGTCTAGGCCTGTCGTCAAGCACGTCAAGGCACAACCATGGTAACGGATGAGAGGCTTCACGTTGTCTTCGAGGCAACTGGAATGCAGACATCCAGCGCCGTGGACCGGCGAGGGATCTCAAGTTCTCAACGTCTGGCAGGAGCCTTCTTGGTCTGCCTTACATTCGATGGAAAACATCAATCGGAGGACTAGCCGGACACAATTCCCAGTAAGCCGTGACGAATTACAGGCAGCACTAGGTGGGCCGATGCATGCACGCAAGTGCCGTGAGAGCATGATTGAAGCTGTCAGCCAATGTTGCTTGTTATGTTCTCGGTCAGCGTCACAGCAGGTTTAGGTACCAGTCATCATCGCATTCCCAAACAACCTGCAGGGAAGGTGATGCATGTCAAGCACATCGCTGAGATAATCACCACCTGGTACTGCATGCCAAGCAAACAGCTGATAACATCACCACCTCGTAATGCACGCCAAGCACATCGCTGATCACACCACCACCTGGTAATGCATGCCGAGCACATCACTGATAACATCACCACCTAACCAAACCACCTAAACCATGGGAATGAGATGAAACCAATCAAGAACCTGATAGTAATGACCGTGAGGCCACTGATTTAACAGTGACTGCAGTAAGTTTCACTAGGAAAGTAAAACGCAATACAAGCTCCCATTTCCATTCCTCGGGCAGACCTTTCACCTCTGACAATGCTTCAGGATCGTTCTTGCCTTTGTGAGGACAACCTGACAATTCCTCAAGGACACACCAAACACACGGCAAACATGGCCAAACCAATCACACAGCCAACTCCGTTAACCAGGTTTAGCATCTGCTGACCCTACAAATCGCCCTAACTGAAGCTGTCAGCTGATGGTGCATGTTGTGTCCTCATCAGGATCAGAACAGGTCTATGTGTTGGTCATCATCCAGCTTTCAGAGACTCAACAACCCGAAAGGGCCATCCAGGACGGGTCCGAATCAGTGGAGCTGCATGAAAATCTGAATCCCCCAAAACACTACCCCCGAGGCAAGAGACCGACAGCTAAAGAGCAAAACGTACGATATCAAAAACCAACGCCAGGCTGCCACCGACTAAATCCTGATTGTGGAACTACCTCAACCAGATCTAGCAACTGTAACCGGTTCTACACAATCGCCCTGGCTGAAGCTGTCAGCTGATGGTGCATGTTGTGTCCTCATCAGGATCAGAACAGGTCTATGTGTTGGTCATCATCCAGCTTTCAGGGACAACAAAAAAACCGAAACGGCCATCCACAACGCCTGCATCACTGGAGCTGGATGAAAATCAGAATCCCCAACACACTACCTCCCAAGCTCCCAAGCAAGGGACAAACAGCTGGAGAGAAAACCATACAAAATCGAAAAACAACGCCAACCTGCTACCGACTGAATTCTGATTGTGAAATAACCCAGACCAACCTTCAGGCTGCTGATGGTGGTCACTCATTGATAATACAAGAACATGACATGGCATTGTGTCAGGAGCCTGCCATTGTGCACTCCCAACACATGAAAGCCCCACCAATATTTCCTACCTGTCTATCCTCTCCCTAATTCAGGCAAAATTTCATGAGGGAGACCCTCAAGCAGCAGCCACGCCGATGCGGCCGGCAACTTGGTCGAGGTCCCTTTGTCCGCTCGACGTGATACGCCTTCCTCTGCGACAAGACGGACAACGATATCAGGCCTGATGAACCGAATACCTAAGAACATGCACGGAGACTGGAGAGGATGCTAACCCTTTCGGGTCCTTGTCGACGATGTCCAAGGTCTCCAGCTGCTTCAAGATACTCCTTGCTATGGCGCCACTGCTCTTGGCGAAGTGCGAGGGTCTTACACCGTTGCTCTTGCGGCCTCCATAGATTTTCCGGAACGCACCCAACCCAATTCCCTGTCGCAAGTAGATCTTCCTCGCCATAGATGCTGTTCACGCCGGCAGCACCGGACTCCAAGGATAGGTTAGCAAACAGCTACTGGACACAAACTTCCTGCAGTTAATCGGCAAACCTAAATCCCTGGAACAAGGGAACACCCCAACAGACACCGCGGAACTTCCTTCCACTGGCAGGCCGACACACAAACTGAAAATCAAAGCCTTGAACGTACCAGCCCTGATGTAGTACCAATCAGGATCATAGGGCGCCAACTCTTTGAAGGTGGCTGTCTTCACAATATCCACCCAACCGGGCACGTTGATCTACAACACAACGCAAGGACACAGCGCGTCAGATCCAAGCCGCCATAGCTGCCCGCAACCATTGCAGCAGGAAAGCAGCGTGCAGGCCAGGAATCGGAAGAGTGAAGCTACCTTGCCCGAACGCTTCAGATGTGCGGCGTAAGCGCGCACAAATTCGTGCGAGGACACATCTTTCACAGTCTTCGCTGTAGCCGCCATAGCTGCAACGACAGAGCTCTACGAGCGCCCACGACCTGGTGATGTTTAGGGTTACAGGACTTAGTGGTGTTGCATATGTACCTGAGAGAATACATATATAGACCGGGTATTCATTTTTAGGGCTCGGTATGTTTTAGTTTGAAGGCTATCTATAATTCTTCTTCTCCTTCGTGACAGGATCTGCTTCAGCCAAAGCCGAGAAGGCTGTCTCATTCGCAGCACCGGTGGATCATGCTCTGACAACTGAGCACTTTCCTAAGCCTTTGGAACCGCTCGTTGTTTAGCTCGCTTGCCGAGGTCTAGCTCAAGCTGATGAGACTATGGATCCTTGTCTCCATTGATTTGGGCTTGAGCTGTCTCGATGTAGGCGGGTTTGCAGTATGCGGATTTGCAAAGGTGAGCGTGCTCTGAGCGGGAGCTTTGAGCCGCAAGGAAGTGCTTTCTTGGACTGTGCTCCCTCATCGCTGCTGGACAGGCATTCCGTCTTTTGTCTGTCCACGACACTTCTGCCTCTTGTTTTAGGGTATATTGGATAGCATAGTTCTGAGGTCGGGTAGTTTCATGGTGACGAGGTAGGACACTCGAGGTTGTGGCCAGTGCCGGTAGGCATCTGGCCAGAGTAAGTTGCCCTCGTAGCAATAACACGAATAGCAGTCCAGTGACAAGTTGGACTAATAGCATAGAGTTTTAGAATGATCTTCCTCCCCACCACTGACCCTCGGCCTTGGATCTTGTCTCCTTCATTTGGATTCCTTTTTGTCACACAAACGGACTCAAAATGGGTCCAGGAACTGTTCCACCGTCTGGATATTTTTACCCGTCTTCACTCAAAGCTCACTTTTCATTTACATACTTTATGATTTAAAACAACCTTAATGGTCCTAAATTATTTATCTTTAGCTCTACTGTGCCCATTCTAGCTCTAACTAGATCGGTTCCCTTGCTGGGTGGGGTGCATTAGTCTTCCTTATGTCAGCCTGTGATAAAGTAAATTAACCCAGAAATGTTATAGTAGGAAAGGGGCTCGGTCAGAAAAATGCTGGATAATCAATCCCCAATTTTTTTCTAATAATGGCAAAAGTCGTCGTGATATATAATTTCACCATATTTTCACATCTATTTTGATTTGAAAGAGCTACAACACGTCCATTTGAGGGACAGTCTCGTGTAAATTGGACATGTTTTTAGCGTCTCGGGTAGCGTACTTATACATGGTCATTTGACAAGCCAATAAGGCCACGCATACCGGTTGAATCTCCTTGTTCTTGGTCTTCTAGTCTAGACATTAGGCTCTCTAATTTTACTCGGGTTAGTTGGAAGTTATTTCTTTTTTACAGTATTTATCCTAGTTTACTGGGTGTTATTCTAATTACCTGCTATTTATCTTATTATATGTTAATTATCTATTTAACTGTTATTATTATAATCATCTACCTGGTCAGCTGCCATTATCTCATCATTATTATTTCTGGTAATCGGTTTTCTGCAGTTCCGGTTGCTCGGGCTGTGAAGACGGTAAGCAACTTCGGGTCCAGCATTGCCGGGCTTTGGAGGTCGCGGGATGGTCACTGGTCCGCGGCATTGCTAGGCTATAGAGGTCGCGGGATGGCCACTGGTCCGCGGCATTGCTGGGCTATGGAGGTCACAGGCTATAGAGGTCGCGGGATGGCCACTGGTCCGCGGCATTGCTGGGCTATGGAGGTCACAGGATGGCCACTGGTCCACGACCGTTTCATTCTCCCCCACCTATGACATGCTAAATTGTAAGATATAATTATCGATAAAGGTCTTTGCCTTCATACAAAATGTTTGGAGGCAAGGCCTTTGCAAAGGCGAAGATTTACAAAGCACACTCTATAAGATTATGTAGATATATAGAGAGGTTGATACTTAGTTTTTATAAGGTGGATAATTTTCATAAAATCATGCTCTCAAATACCCTAGCACTCATTCATAACCATCAACAAATTAGTTGTAGTTTGGAATAGGTAACAAGTTCCACTCAACTTTACAAGTGTTGCATCCAATACATGATACATGATACGCTAATATTTCATGCAATTTTTTATATCTAGTGTAGTTCTGTAGGTCATCCAACATCACAAGATAAGTCAGTTGAATTAATGAATATAATTTAGTGGTCAAAACCCAAAAAAATTATTAATCTAAAATTACAAGAAAAATAAATTATTTTAAGTTATGTGTTATTTTTTAAAAACTATTTTTGTATTTTTAGTTTTTAAGTTTTTTAATATTTTAGTATTTAATTATTTCTGAGCACTAAATCTCTTCACTGTGAATCAAAATTTTTAACTCACTCAATATACCTAGTATACATAAAGGGACACCAATATATTTATTTTCATTATAACTCCAATATGTGTGACAGGAGGAACAAGTTTGTAGTTTCTATTGATGCGGAAAACTTATTGCATGGTTTTTCTTATCATGCAATTGGTCTAGGAGATGATGAAACATTAGTGGGAGGAATAAAGACTAGGTATGGTGATAAATATAAGTGTGGGGAAGGGTTTTCTCCATCAAATTCAAATTTGGTAGCTTTGATACAAAATGCCATACATGATGTAATTTCTACAACATCCTTAGTTTTGAAAACAATATAAATATAAATTGCCATATAAAGCTTATATTGATGATGATTGTGGCAATCGTGATATATAATTTTCACCATATTTTTCACATCTATTTTGATTTGAAAGAGCTACAACACGTCCATTTGAGGGACAGCCGTAAATTGGACATGTTTTAGCGCCCTGTGCAGCGATTATACATGGTCATTTGACAAGCCAATGCATACCTGAATCTCCTTGTTCTTGGTCTTCTAGTCTAGACATTAGGCTCTCTAATTTTACTCGGGTTAGTTGGAAGTTATTTCTTACAAGATTTATCCTAGTTTACTGGGTGTTATTCTAATTACCTGCTATTTATCTTATTATATGTTAATTATCTATTTAACTGTTATTATTATAATCATCTACCTGGTCAGCTGCCATTATCTCATCATTATTATTTCGGTAATCGGTTTTCTCGTAGCCCGCTGTTGCCGTGAAGATGGCAACTTCGGGTCCAGCATTGCCGGGCTTTGGAGGTCGCGGGATGGTCACTGGTCCGCGGCATTGCTAGGCTATAGAGGTCGCGGGATGGCCACTGGTCCGCGGCATTGCTGGGCTATGGAGGTCACAGGCTATAGAGGTCGCGGGATGGCCACTGGTCCGCGGCATTGCTGGGCTATGGAGGTCACAGGATGGCCACTGGTCCACGACCGTTTCATTCTCCCCCACCTATGACATGCTAAATTGTAAGATATAATTATCGATAAAGGTCTTTGCCTTCATACAAAATGTTTGGAGGCAAGGCCTTTGCAAAGGCGAAGATTTACAAAGCACACTCTATAAGATTATGTAGATATATAGAGAGGTTGATACTTAGTTTTTATAAGGTGGATAATTTTCATAAAATCATGCTCTCAAATACCCTAGCACTCATTCATAACCATCAACAAATTAGTTGTAGTTTGGAATAGGTAACAAGTTCCACTCAACTTTACAAGTGTTGCATCCAATACATGATACATGATACGCTAATATTTCATGCAATTTTTATATCTAGTGTAGTTACATGGTCATCCAACATCACAAGATAAGTCAGTTGAATTAATGAATATAATTTAGTGGTCAAAACCCAAAAAAATTATTAATCTAAAATTACAAGAAAAATAAATTATTTTAAGTTATAGTTATTTTTAAAAACTATTTTTGTATTTTTAGTTTTTAAGTTTTTTAATATTTTAGTATTTAATTATTTCTGAGCACTAAATCTCTTCACTGTGAATCAAAATTTTTAACTCACTCAATATACCTAGTATACATAAAGGGACACCAATATATTTATTTTCATTATAACTCCAATATGTGTGACAGGAGGAACAAGTTTGTAGTTTCTATTGATGCGGAAAACTTATTGCATGGTTTTTCTTATCATGCAATTGGTCTAGGAGATGATGAAACATTAGTGGGAGGAATAAAGACTAGGTATGGTGATAAATATAAGTGTGGGGAAGGGTTTTCTCCATCAAATTCAAATTTGGTAGCTTTGATACAAAATGCCATACATGATGTAATTTCTACAACATCCTTCCGTTTTGAAAACAATATAAAATATAAATTGCCATATAAAGCTTATATTGATGATGATTGTGGCAATCGCATATATTTCAAAGGAAATTTTTTTCAGGATGCCTTGAAAACAAACTTGAATATAAAGCTTGATAATTTGAATTCCATGATATCATATGTTAACTGTTAGAGCTGTCTTACATATGCTATAGACCAACTTTTGAATGAAGGATATGGTTATTGTAAGCATGTTTATGGTGCTTCGATACTAAGTGATGAACATTGTTTTTTTCAATATGAGATAAAAAGCAATTTGGATATAATATATATTCATGTTTATGTATAAATTAATTATTATTAAAATATTTAATAGAGTTATGAGATATGCAGCTCTAAGATATACGATCAACTCTCAATGGAGAAGTGATACATTTGTATCAGTTCTAAAACACCTATGTATCAGGTAAAGAATATATGTATAAGATTTCAGACATGGTACACTCTAAGTAGAGATGTCAGACATGGTAGACTCTCAATCTATGTATCTTTTAGACTAATTTAAAGGATATGTATCAAACTCACAATTTGTGTGTGTGTGTGTGTGTGTGTTTTTTTCCACCTCATACGTACTAACTCTCCTCTTCAATTTGCATATTTTTCATACTTCATACATACCTACTAGCTCTTGTTCTTACATAGGAAATATGTAATTATATCTTACTATAAACTTAGCATCTCTCTTAGGACCACGTAGTTTTTTTCAGTTTCAAGCTAGGTCAGGATCGAATTGAGGTTGAACTGGCACACAAACACATTCCATTGTGGCAATCAGTTCGCTGGCAATTCGCTAACGTAGCAAGTAATGATTGGCTACCAGTTGGGTTTCCACCAGTTCAAACATCAAACTAAACCGCTGTTGATTACGCATTGTTCGCACGAACTGAGATAAAAAAAATCGTATTTTACGCTCCGTTTTCATTAGTCACACACACCCGCTTCATTTCATATGAATTTTAGTCTGTTCTTTCAGCTTGAGATCAGGCTCGTCTTGGGTACGGTCCGCTACTCTTGGTCTTCAAGCACCTGTATAGCAGGGAGGATATGAGCTCTAGGTGACTTCGTCATCTTCAAGCACGTGTGTAGCAGGAAGGAAATGAGCCGTAGGAGACTGCTTCATCTTCGTAGCAATAAGGAAATGAGAGCTAGGAGGAAATGAGCCCTATTCATCTTCAAGCAATTTTGTAACAGGGAGAAAAGAAGCCATATGAGAAAATGAGCCCTAGGAGGAAATGAGCACCACGAGAGTTCTTCATTTTTAAGCACTTGCATAGTAGGGAGGAGCCCTAAGAGAAAATGAGCCCTACGAGGAAATGAGCCTTAGACGATTATTGATGAGATGGGTCAGAGATGATGGATGGACCAAATTCATCAAATTCCCCAAATTCATAACAATGTTGGGCGATGCTATCCATATAACATACGGTTCGATAATTGGGACTAAATCGAGCCGTTAAATAGAATCTTGAGAAAGATGACCGCAAGAGGTAAATTTTTGCTAGTTCAATTTAATGTACTTGTCTGAAAAGCTGCATTTTGTTAGTCGATTCAGTTGGATTTTCAAACGAACTGTTCAATCCGAAACTGAATTGTTCAGTTGGCGCACGGTTTCGAAGAACTAAACTATTGAACTAAGCTGACATCAATTCAAGCAACTAGTAATCCGCAAGGGTCCTAAGGACGCTCTCTAACTAGTGGTTGGTGTCTAGTTCACGTTCTTCATCAACAATATGTAATTTTTGTTTAGTTTACAAACTAGTTGAATCCTTTCAACGAGAATATTGAACCAAAAGTGGTAGGGATTGATGTCTTAAAGTATTCGACAATAATAATCAAAATCATTTTTTTGATTATTTAAAATTATTCAATGATAAATATTCAAACAACTTTGAGATTCTTCGTAGAAATGAACAACCTCAAATACAAATATTAAATACTTCCTAAAAATCTATTTTGTGCGGGCTTAATTCTATGTTTTCTAATCCTTGAATCACTTCGGATGTATCGCCGAAATTCAGACAGTTTGCTTTAACTTCGATACAAGACCTTCCAAAATAGAGTGAGACTAAAACACAACGTCTTCCACGAAGCTTCTTTTCGTCCTTTCGAGATGTCAACAAAGAAGGATCCCTCCACTCTCATTCCTGGGTCAATGATATAATAGGGGGGGTTGGGATCAAGGGTGCTATACAATTTTAGTTTAATCGCCTTTTGTGATGGGCAAATCGGACACACTCTATGCTCGGACGCGCTGATGGATGCTCACCTCTGCGCCTCTCTGGAAAAAGGTCATGAACTTGTTCCTACACATGGCTCGGCGCATGAATCCTTTCTTTATAAAAAACAAGTAATCAATTGGGACCTTGTTTTCTTTAAACTCTTTTAGGCCCTCAAAGCCATATGTTGTGCATGAAATCCTAGCAATGATTAGGTTCGGCGACACTCCTAGCATGACGGCACCTTGACAAATGGCGCTGCCTGGGTCTGGAGGGCACATGATTTCCTTCACTTGCATAGAGAAAGCCAGGCGCACCTGCTTCATCAAATATGGCGATGCGGAGAAGCCTCCCACCATCATAAGCACCTGGATCCTAGGAGACAATTGTTTCTTAATGAGACTCAATATTTTATCCATCACAGGGTCAAAAATGTTGAGGATGTCTTGTTCCGTGATCTCGATCTCGTCATAGCTCTCCCTAGTCGGCCGCCCCGTACCACCCTTCATCGTTTTGTGCATCTCCCAAGCCTTGGCGAGCTTGGCAGGAAGCTCGAAGGCGATTGGAGAAGGCGTTAGGGTTCCATCGCAGGTGCATTTCAAATCTTCCCACTTACGCAGCAACAGTGCAACAACCCGTGGATTCTTCTTTAGATGATCATGAAAGTCGGCCACTTTCCTGGACAGGAAATACATGAAATTGTAAATGAAATTGCTCTTTTCACTGTCACACCAGGTAGAAGTTTGATTGGACCAGATTTCGCTGCCGTTGGCAATAACTTGGCGACCTCTTCCGTCTCTGATTCCTCATCCGATTCATGCGCTTTCTCTTGATTAACTGATGTGGGAGGGCTTTAGGAGTCCAACTCCAAATCTCCTCTTTAACTTCAACCACTTCCACTTTTTGTTCTTCTTCCTGTTATTGGACTCTTGGTCATTGAACTTCTCCCTCCCCTTCTTGTCCTTCTTCAACTCATTCGGAGAGGAGTAGTTCTCATACTTGACCTGTCAAATTTACTAGCCAGATGAAGCTTGAAATTTTTTAAAAAATAGTCTACACTACTAGGGAGAGGGGTGTTTTACAAAACCCCTTTTGCAAATCTTCCAATTACAACGTCTACAAAAGAAGAGGCGATCCAGCAAGTCGACTCCGACTTCGCCTACTACCACTCAGAGCTCCTCAAGGCTCTGGAGGTCTTGTGCCACCCTAGGCAGGAGGGTGGGCCCCCAGAAGGGTCGGAAGGCGGTGCAAGGGAGGACGGACCCGGGGACAGCGCAGCCACGGGAGCCCTAGGAGCGCTGTTTGACGACGGCAGCAGCAGCAGCGAGGGAGAGCAACGGACGGAGCCGGGAGGAGGAAGGGTCGCTACACCGGAGGTAAGCACTCGGCACCCTCACATGGAAGGAAGGGAGGCGGATCTTGGGGAGGCTGCGGAAAGGTCGCAACCGGGCATTCGGGAACCAAGGGAGGGCTCAGTGGATGAGCCCGTGATCAGCCCGGCAGGAGGCAGAGCCAGGAGCCTGCGGGTCCGGACTTTGTCCGGACTCCTGAGGAAAGGCCGGATCCCGAAGTCCGACCCCCTAAGGGAAGTCTGGACTTAGAGGTCCAGACTCGAGTACAATGGCGCACAGGTCCGGACCTGCAGGTCCGGACTCGAGGAAAGGCGGATCCTCAAGTCCGACCCGTGAGGCAAGTCCGGACCCCGACGTCCGGACTCCAGAAAGAAGGCCGGACACAGGAAACCGTACCCCAGAGGGAAGACCGGACCTAGAGGTCCGGACTCCGGAGTACAATGGCGCCCAATTAACGCCTAACAATGGAGCCCAACGCCCAACAATGGCGCCCAACGCCCAACAATGGCGTCCAACGCCCGACAATGGCTGGCCATACAATGGCCTGCGAAAGGTGGGCATGTACGAACATGTACCATCGGGGTAATGCGCACTTGCTTGTGGTCGTGGAGGTGGTACCTGCTCACAATAAGAACACTTAAGAAAATGCAAAAGAGAGCGACGTAGTAGTATTAGAGCACTAACGCCCCCCCGCTCGACTTTTTTCCTCTCCATGCCACACTGTGTGTAAGGGCTAGTATTAATGGAGTGCGAGCTGCCGAGTGGCACGCCTTCGTATTCTTGAATGGACGCGTTCATCATGCCCCCACAAAATAATCCCCACCAAATTTAAAATACCCCTCCCCGCCTCACATTTTGAAGAAAAATTATTTACAACGTAATCTACAACAAGGGAACCACGTCATCAATCGCTGTTGTAAATGGCCTCCAATCATATTTTTGTGATTAATACCAATAATAAAGAGTTAAAAAAAATAAAGAACAGATTTTGAGAAAAATACTTTACAATGTAATCTACAACAATCGCTGTTGTAAATGGTCTCCAATCATATTTTTGTGAATAATAATAATAATAATAAAGCGCTTAAAAAAAAGAACACATTTTGAGAAAAATGTTTTACAACGTAATCTACAACAAGGAAGCCACGTCATCAATCGGTGTTGTAAATGGCCTCAATCATATTTTGTGATTAATACCAATAATAAAGAGTTAAAAAAAATAAAGAACAGATTTTGAGAAAAATACTTTACAATGTAATCTACAACAATCGCTGTTGTAAATGGTCTCCAATCATATTTTTGTGAATAATAATAATAATAATAAAGCGCTTAAAAAAAAGAACACATTTTGAGAAAAATGTTTTACAACGTAATCTACAACAAGGAAGCCACGTCATCAATCGGTGTTGTAAATGGCCTCCAATCATAATTTTGTGAATAATAATAATAATAATAATAATAATAATAATAATAATAATAATAATAATAATAATAATAATAATAATAATAATAATAATAATAATAATAATAATAATAAGTTTTGAAGAAATAAAGAACAAATTTTGAGAAAAGACTTTTACAACGTAATCTACAACAAGAGAGCCACGTCATCGCATGCTGTTGTAAATGGCTTCCAATCATATTTTTGTGATTAGTGATATTAATAAATATTTTTAGAAAAATAAAGATTAAATTTTGAAAAAAAGGCTTTTACAACGTAATCTACAACGTGGGAGCCACGTCATCAATCCGTTGTTGTAAATGAGCACCTAAAAGAGTGCCATATCATCCAATTAGAAACCCCCGTTGTAAACCGAGTCTTAAAACTTGCCACATCAGCGAAACTTAAACCAATTTACAATGGAGCACATGAGCCCGAGCACGACGCCTCCTCGAGGTGCTCCGGCATGGCATGTCGTCCCCACTTTCTGGCGTCTCCGTTGCCAAGCTTACCAGCTGTAGGCGGGCGGACTCCCTTGAGGCCGTCGGGGCCGCCTCCTCGCCTCTGCTGCGCCTCCTCACGGCTCGACGTTCTCCACCTCCCGTCGTTGTTCCAGCTCCGCCAGTTTGCGGGCCATGGAGCTGAGCTCCCCCTCTGCTTCCTGCAACCGGACGAGCAGCCGTTGCTTCTCCTCCAGTGCTTTCCTCCCTCCGTCTACTCTTTCCCGGAGGTCCGCTACTTCCTGCTCCAGGCGGGCCGGTATCCCCGTTCGACTCCTGACTTCCACCATCTCCTGCTGCAGCCTTGCGACGTCGAACTCCTTGCACCGCCGCCTTGCGACGTCGAACTCCTTGCACAGCCGCCTATTCTCCTCCGTCTTCAGGCGGAGCTGGAGGCGTTCTATCTCCCGCTCGAAGTCTTGGATTCTCTCGTTGAGAACCCCCTGCTGCTCCGTCGTCTTGGGTTGCAACTCAAGGTGTCCTTCTTGTCCTCCATCTCTGCCGCCGCCTCTACCTCCTGCCCGGTGCACCACAGGTCCCCGATTTCCGGGTCTTGACCTCCGATGCCTCCTCACGGCTCGACTGCTTGCCCGCCTCCGCCTCTGCTGCGCCTCCTCGCCTTGAGGCCGCCTCCGCCTCCCTCCACCGGTTTCGATCACGTCGATAGTGATCGCGGTGTCTTGCTGGCCTCCGCTTCCCGTCGCCTTGGTGAGCCTCGGCTTGTGGGCCTCTGGCCGCCTCGGCAGGTCGCGAGCCCTCTCCGCCTCTGCTGCGCCTCCTCGCCGTTGGCGAGATCCTCGGCCGCTTGGGCCTCTGGCCGCCTCACCTCCTTGTTTGCTCGCCCGGTGAAGAAACTTAGTCCGTCTGTCGAATGGACGGACTTCTCTTCGGCCTCGGCGCTTCCCTCTTCGATGCGGCCGAGAGCCGCCTTCCTCCTCGCCTCTGGCCGCCTCCAAGCTGCTCACGGAGGAGCACCATGCGCCTCCTTGTGGCTTCCACCTCCTGGGTCTTCTCGGCCGTCCCGCAGAGACCCCAGAGCATACCGTCCATGACGGTAGCCAGGACCCGCCGTGTCTCTTCCACGGCTGCCATTGGTGAGGCCCCCAAAAAGTCCGTTGTGGGAGCGGGCATCTCACGGTCCGCCAAGGACCTCCATACCGCAGTCCGGAGCGAGTCCGGGCTGGGCTCTCCGGACCTAATCAGGTCCCTTAGGTCCTGAGTGCCGAGGTCCGGAGCCTCACCCTCCTTGGCCCTCTTGGCCGCCAATTCCTTATTCGCCCTCTTCGTCCTGGGGCTCGGAGGGGGTGAGGGGTTCGGGAGGGTGCCCTTCTCGCCTCTCCCGGTCGGCAGGACCGGCTCAGTGGGGTTCTTGCCGGTGACCTCCTGCTCCTTGGCGTCTCTTCGCCTTCTCACCGCCTCTTCAGCTTCTTGCCACTCCGTGGGCAGGGGCAAGGGCACGGGTGCCGTCCGGGGTGTTGCGTTGGCGGGTGGCACCGTCTTCCGCCTCTTTGGCCCCGACGAGTCCGTCTTATCGCCGGCACGATGCGCCTCCTCGCCTCTGGGCCGCCTCGGGACCTCCATACAGGACCGCCTCTGCTGCGGTGCTCGGTGGGGCACCAAGAGGAGGGAAGCGGGAATATCTTCCCACACTTCTCTAGGTGGTGAGGGGTCCGTTCGACGTATGGAGTCAGGAATCCTCGGTCGTCCTCCTCCCGGACCCGTTTGGCCCTAGGGGGTCGGGCCTCCACCTCGGGCGCCCTTGCCCGCTCCGCTTCCGGTAGGGCCGCCAGCCCTTTCCGGAGCGCCCGCTCTTCTTCCCCATCCTTCAGGAGGTCGTAGTGTCCCCACACATGGATCAGATATGGGGACAGTCCGATGGAGGTGGCTTCTCGCACCTCAGCTTGTGGGCCTCCTGGCTGAACCTGGCGAAGACGATCCTTCCCCAGTCAGCCCTCTTTCCCCGCTGCAGCGCATGCAGGAACACCAATAAGTTGTCACCAAGGTGATCCACCTTGGTGAGCGAGTTCGATGGGCGATGATCCGCACGCCTCACCTCCGCCCAGCAGTCCGACATCAACCATCCGCTGGTTGTTGCTGCGTTAAGACGCCGCCTTCGCTGCCTCTATCTTTCCCCTCGCCTTGAGGGGTTCCGGGACTACGCCCCCAATCTCCTCTGCTGGGCGGTTGTAAGCCGCCCTCAGGACCTCCAAGGTCCACCTCCTGGGATCCTCCCGGAGGTTCTTGGATCGAACCTCCTTGTTGGCCGCTGCCAACATCTTCCGGGCGAACTCCCGGACTAGGGTGACACTGTCAAATGTCCAGACAGCCTGGAACACGTCCAGGTGCCACTCCTCGACCAATCCTCCCGCCTCCTCCAGCCACGGCCCAAAGTCCGGATAGCGCCGGGTGACAATGTTGCGCTCCACCAGTTCCATGGCGCCCATACCTCCGCAGCCTTCTTGGGTCCCATCGCCTTCTTCTTCTTACTCCGCTGTAGACGATTGTCCGTGATCGCTGGCACGATGCGCCTCGTGGCTTCCACCTCCTCGGTCTTCTCGGCCGTCCCGCCGAATGGACCGGACTTCTCTTCGGCCTCCCGCCGTGTCTCTTCCACGGCCGCCATTGGTGAGGCCCCAAAAGTCCGCTGGGAGCGGGCATCTCACGGTCCGCCAAGGACCTCCATACTGCCCCGAGCGACAGCCGGGCTCTCCGGACCTAATCAGTCCCTTAGGTCCCAGTGCCGAGGTCCGAGTCTCACCCTCCTTGGCCCTCTTGGCCGCCACCTTTTATTCGCCTCTTCGTCACAGGGCTCGGAGGGTGAGGGGTTCGGGAGGGTGCCCTTCTCACCGCCTCTGCTGCGCCTCCTCGTGGCTTCCACCTCCCGCCTCCTCGCCTTGAGCGCCTCTTCTCGCCTCACCTCCTTGTTGGCCGCCACCCGCGGGGCAAGGCACGGTGCCGTCGGTGTTGGCGTTGGCGGGTGGCACCGCCTTCCGCCTCTTTGGCCCCGACGAGTCCGTCTGTCCGAGTCTCACCTCCTTGGCCCTAGGGGTCGGGCCTCCACCTCCTTGGCCCTAGGGGTCGGGCCTCCACCTCCCGCCTGACCGCCTCCCCGCACCGTCGGCCCGGGGGCACGAAGAGGAGGAAGCGGAATATCTTCCCACACTTCTAGGTGGTGAGGGGTCCGCTCTGCACGTATGGAGTCCGAATCCTCCCGCCTCCTCGTGGCTTCCACCTCCCGCCTCTTTGGCCCTAGGGGTCGGGCCTCCACCTCCGGCGCCTTGCCCGCCTCCGCTCGGGTAGGGCCGCCCTTTCCCGAGCGCCCGCTCTTCTTCCCCATCCTTCAGAGGTCGAGTGTCCCACACATGGATTAGATATGGGGACACCCGATGGAGGTGGCTTCTCGCCTCTGGGCCGCCTCCTCCCGGAGGTTCTTGATCGAACCTCGCGAAGACGATCCTTCCCGTCGGCCCTCTTCCGCAGCGCATGCAGAACACCAATAAGTTGTCACCAAGGTGATCCACCTTGGTGAGCGAGTTCGATGGGCGATGATCCGACTCGCCTCACCTCGGCCCAAGCAGTCCGACATCAACCATCCGCTGCGCCTCCTCAAGCCACGCCACCGCCTCCGCCTCTATCTTTCCCTCGCCTTGAGGGGTTCCCGGACTACGCCCCCAATCTCCTCGCCTCTGGGCGATTGTAAGCCGCCTCGGGACCTCCAAGGTCCACCTCCTCGATCCTCCCGGAGGTTCTTGATCGAACCTCCTTGTTGGCCGCCAACATCTTCCGGCGAACTCCGACTAGGGTGACATCAAATGTCTGCAGGAACACGCCCAGTGCCACTCGACCAATCCTCCCGCCTCAAGCCACGCCCAAAAGTCCGGATAGCGGTGACAATGTTGCGCTCCACCAGTTCCATGGCGCCATACCTCCGCAGCCTTCTTGGGTCCCATCGCCTTCTTCTTACTCCGTAGACGATTGTCCGTGATCGCCGGCACGATGCGCCTCAGCCGCCTCCAACCCCAAAGGTGAGCGCGGCAGGTGCCTCGAGGCTCGGAGAGATAGCGCCAGAGGGCAGGGTTGCGGAGCGCAAGAGACTGCGAGAATTGTCTCGAGGTCGCACAGAGAAATGACCCTTCTCGTCGGCCACGTCGTCGGGAGTAACCGCTGGGCGGGAGGGTGCCCCTTCCCTAAACTAGTGGGGGCGCCCTGTTGAAACACTCGGGCTCTACGCTCGACGCTTTTCACGGCCGTGCTTGCAGCCTCTCGACGCGCGAATTCATAAGAGAAAGCGAATCCAGCGACCAAGATAGCTGGAAATCATAGTAGAGTAGTGAACTCCTAACTTTCCACACATACATACAGATGTCATT
Organism: Anthoceros angustus; assembly: GCA_010909165.1. Lineage (NCBI taxonomy): Eukaryota > Viridiplantae > Streptophyta > Anthocerotopsida > Anthocerotales > Anthocerotaceae > Anthoceros > Anthoceros angustus. Next base: position 1,342,124 of record MU008161.1, read on the forward strand.
AGTATGTTAACGTTCATTATCTATATATTGATGAAATATGTTGAATTCTTTTAAATATAGATGAAATAAGTTGAATTCTTGTGTAGTGACAAATTAATTATCTGCTGTCTAGCCAATGATCGCGGTGCTTAATAAATATCATAGTAAAATGAATTTTTCTAGTCCCCGATTTTGATATCCTTGGTGTGGTAGGCAGTTACAAGATTGGCAACAACGGGGTTAGTCCCCCTGGTCCAGTGCCCTTCTAAGGGTTGTTTCCCCTTCTCTTGAGGTAGATGGGTTTTTCCATCTCTTTTTCATAATAAAGTCTCTAGGGCTCTCTTTTGCTAGTGCTTTCAAGTGTTTTCTAGTGCTCTCAAGTATTCCCTATCGCTTTCAAGTGTTACACAAACCCCGCTAAACCGGAGTGCGCCGGTTTCTTTAGTGTGAGATTTTAAGGCATGATATCATCTCCAATCGCTATGTTGACCTATTTACATTCAACCTTTTTATAATAGAAATGTATGCAATATTCCACTAAGCGGTATATGATGTAGGAGGGACAGCACTACAAGATGGCCTTTGAAGGAACTTCAATGTCTCATGAATCCTAAGAGGGGTTGTTGCCAGCCGCGTTCTTCAATTATCCGTAAAGGTTTGATCACAGCCCTAATTCAACTGCACATCCCCAACAATTCAAAGTTAATGGCGACGACATAAAGTGAATCCATAATACCGACAATGTGACATGAATGCAGCATGACGCACTGTCGCGCACGCGAGGGCGCTTGGGGTAAACCGTGACCCGCGAACATTGGAAAATGGCAGAGAGTCTTCATCTTCGGGTGTGAGGAAGTAAGTAGCCCTGTGGCTTAATGTGACAAGTCCATGTCGTGTTACGTGCTTAACTACCAGCTAGGTTAGATGTTAGACTACCTACGCCTACAAGCCATCTCCCCAGGGATCAGCTAGGGTTGCCTTCATCAAGCATGTCAAGCTTAGCTTGTCCTTCACGGTTGCGTGCACCGTGACACGCACTACAAAGATTCTATCGGCACCAGCAATATACTCCTACCTGTATTGTTGTAATAGACAAAGTCTTTAAGTGTGACATGTCAATAAGAGCCTACAACATATGTGTGGGCTACGGACTTCCCTTGGGGGTTAGGAAATAAGTTGGGTTTTGTTTTTTTTCGTAGGTCCGAAGTGTTGAATAAGGCGGAAAAGGAGGAATAAGCGCGGACGGCGCTCCGGACTGTGCTCCGGAGTGTACTGCGGACTCATGAGCAGGTAACGGACCCTGGTACCACTACGACGAGCCACGGACCGCGCACCGGGGTATCGGGATAAGTCCGGACCCCACTCTGGGTCAAAACAGGATAAGTACGCCAGGGAAAGTAACTTAGAAGTTGAATCGTGAGTCAGACAGAGCGGCGCCACGTGGACGGTCCTGAATGAAAGACGGGCATGCAGCAGGCCAGACCGATGCTGTATGGTGTATTCACGCCTTGTTGGCCAGAAGGCCGAGTAGGCGGAAGCGCAAGGTGAGAGTAAGCCATGCAGACCTCTGGCAGTTACGGACATGTAGTAACTGCTACATATCATGAATTGGGGCACAGCGTGAAAACCGATCGCCGTGTCACAGTTCCAGCAGTGGAGGAGCTGGTTTAGGCGTTCATGCGTTGAGATTTAAAAAAAAAAGGGTAATGAACGAATCCGTGAGTTTCACAATTTGTTATGGTGACAAACACCATAGATACCAACTGCTGACATTTATAAGAACGCCGTGATTAAGCATCATGAGCTTAGATCGGTACTTAGATGGGGTGCCTAAAGGAAGTGGATGCCCTTGGTGCAAGTAGCTTAGGCACACCATTGTATAAGTTGTTAAGTACCAAGTCCCATGACGGAAATCCGTCCTTAGTGGACTTCAATAAAATTCTTCTTCTTCTATTGCATCTAGTCTAAGGCTTCCGGCCTACTAGACTGGTCGACATATGTAGTAGGGGCAATCCGGCTTAGGGAGCATTTCTGAGAGAAGTCGTAAGCCAGGGATGCTGAGCAGCCAGGCACTGTGAGCCACATTACATCTTCCCGAGCAACAAAGGTGAACATGCCCTGAAGGGGGCTCCTGTCGAGTAGCCTCATGTAGGTCTCTGCTGGGACACGGCCAATCCAGTTGTGAATGTTGGCCTCATAGGCGCCATTCTCACTGACTTCTTCTCCCGCTAGTAAAAGCCGCCCTCGATGCTCCAGCAGGTTGCAGGACAGGGACCTTTGTCACCTTTCAAACTAGGTACTGGCACAGCGAGATAAAGTCATTGAAATCATGAATTGAAGTATCCTATTTCTTCAACTTCGAGATATATGGGTGGTGATTCTTCTAACCACAAGGATCTTGCTCGTTGGTGTGGAAAGTGGGGAGCTATGGTTTAAGACACGAAGATTGGCTTATCTACGCCTTATCACGGTCCACACAGGCCATACCGATGGGCAAGAGAGGATCCAATCTTGGCTGCATCAAGGACAGAGGGCATAGTTAATCGGACATTCCCCCATCTGGCCTCGGGCTGTTGCCTTGAATTCGTACGTCTCCCTTGCTCCACCTGGCTCCCGTCGAGCAGGTCGTTAAGGTCGCCTTGCACAACCATCTGGCATAAGTTTGCTCAAGGTGCACAGTCGTGGTAGCCAGTTCCTTTAAGCGTTCTGATAGAGCCAAAGAGCGCGCCCACAGCCACTGGAAAGTTGTGTGTTGACGTGTAGAGGTCAACAAGTACCCATTGGAGTACTCCTCAAGTGAACAGTTCGATCACACCTGTCAATCACTCTATGACTCACTCTGCACCGATGCATTCACATTCCCGGTTAACTGGGCTCTGGAAATAATGCTGTCAAATAATGTTCCTCATGTCACCGGGACACGAGGAACTAGAGTTCAATTGAAACGAAGAACCATACAACGAAGACAGAACAGAGAAAGCGTAACGCCTTTCGTCTGTCCATGTTGGGAACACTTTTATCTACCAAAACTTCGGGCACAACTGGCATCGTGCTCAGGATGATGCCAAGCGGAGCACAACAACTGTACCACAGGTACATCACCCTCCGAGTCAACACTTCATGTTTTATCATCCTCTCATTCAGCACTTCATTGAGCAGATGCCAACTCCTTACGCAGCAACTTTGCACTGTTCACCAAGTTTGTCAGGGCTGGAATAACTTCGGCGTATTTCCTGGTCTTGAGTCCACAGTCGGGGTTGATCCACAACACCTTCAGGTCCAAAACTGCCAACATCTGGAATGCGAGATTTGTGGTTCAGAGTTAGCAACGCCACTTTCACACAAAGTAAACGAAGTCAAGGCCACAGTTGAGAATCTCACCTTCCGGACACGCTCAGCCATTTCTTCTGTGTCCGGCACACGCGGTGAATGAATATCGTACACTCCAGGGCCAATGCCTGCACCGTAAGTTACTCCCTCACGGAACACAGACAGCAGCTTCTCATCAGAGCGGGAATTCTCAATGGTGATGACATCAGCATCCATATCAATGATAGAGTGGATGATATCATTGAAGTGAGAGTAACACATATGAGTGTGAATCTGCAAAAGTGACAAGCCCATATCAGTTAGGCACAAGAAACCATAATACTGTGGCGTTGTCAAATGCGCAACAGTACCTGAGTTGTGTCCTTCACCCCAACGGCGGTTATGCGGAAGGCATGCACAGCCCAGTCAAGATAGCTGGCCTGTTCTGACTTTCGAAGAGGCAACCCTTCTCTCAAAGCAGCTTCATCAATTTGGATCACCTACAATAACATGATCGCAATGGCAATGAGTTAAGTAAGTTGAGAACAAATGAGGACAAACAGAAGTAAGAGGCCATGGAGCTACTTTACTGATACCTGGATTCCAGCAGCTTCAAGGTCCTCGACTTCATCCTTGATAGCCAGGGCAATCTGCAGCGTTGTCTCAGACCTGCCAGTACCAGCAGAGTGGCGCTTGTTAAAATCCAAATGTCTAGAGACAGTTCGATGTGGTCAGAAGAGCGACAGCAATCATGTTACTAACCGAGGCTGATCGTTCCGAACAAATGACCAGTTGAGAATAGTGACAGGCCCTGTTAGCATTCCCTTCATCGGGCGTGCTGTGAGACTCTGGGCATACTTGGACCAAGTCACGGTCATTGCAGTTGGCCGGCTAACATCTCCAAAGATGATTGGTGGCTTCACACATCGGGATCCATACGATTGGACCCACCCATTGGCAGTGAACACAAATCCTTTGAGCTGCTCACCAAAGTACTCCACCATATCATTCCGCTGCAGACAAAGCCCAAGCAAGATTAGCCTTTGTCCCAACTGATGATGCCATAGAACTCAAGGGCGCAGAACTCACCTCTGGTTCTCCATGTACAAGCACATCAATGTCAAGATCCTCCTGCAGCTTGACAACCTTTGCAATTTCTGCCTGGATAGCTTTGACATACTCGTCTTCTGATACCCTGAACACAGTGAATTCGCCATGATGTTAGAAGTGCTCACCACGATTTATAACTTCCCAATCACCTGAAGACATTTATAATACTCACTTATTGCTCTTGAAGTCTCTGCGGACTCTCCTCAACTCTGGAGTCTGTGGGAACGAGCCGATGGTGGTCGTTGGCAAAATCGGAAGCTTAAGGTGCTTCTGCTGCTCCTGCAGGCGGTGGTGGACAGGTGATGCTCGCCTGTGCTCCGAGCCCTTGAGAGCCTTGATCTGAGAGGGAAGAGACACAACTTAGCACGTTTTTATCATCCAGATATGGCTGCAGGGCACAGCTGCGCCTCAAAGGTCAGAGAACTAACAGCTTCCTGGACCGCTTTGTCATGAACCCTTGGCGACGACCTCCTTGAAGCTTGGGCAGCAGCATTTGCCGCAAAGAAATCCTGCTCACCAATACCGCACACAACGACACTAGTTTCAGTGCACTGATGACAGAAAGTCCACTCAAAAGCTTGAAACTGGAGAGAAATGGTGCATCCATCTTAGCTCATGTACCTCATCTTTCTTTCCTGCAAGAGCATTGGCAAGAGCTACGACTTCCACCACTTTCTGAGCAGCAAATGCTAGCCACGACTTAAGCTCAGCATCCAGCTTTGTCTCATTGCTCAAGTCAACGGCGGTGTGGAGCAAAGAGCTTGAAGTTGAAACCACCAAGTTCTCTGTGCACGGTCATTGCAGATCATACCAGATTAAAAACCGAACACAGAACCCACATCCACGGAGATTCCATCTCCCGTACTGCTCCGCAAGAGACAAAACGACAGTCCATACCTTTTCCAACTTGCTTCTGTAACTGCTCAAGGAGAGCAAATGAGGCTAAAAGGTCATTAGCCCAAATGTTACGACCATCAACCACTCCTGCAAACAGAGTCTTGCCTCTTGGGAAGCCGATTTCCTTGATCAGTTCCAAGGTCTTTGTCCCACGGACAAGGTCCAGCCCTATAGCGGAGATGCTATCAAGCTCAGCCAGGAGCCTGAGGACAGAAAAAGGTGAGTCCCGTCTCGAGAGCCTGTTCCATCCGAAAAGAGTACAGCAACAGATCGATGAAAAGAAACTAAATGCCCACTCACTTGTATGCTCCCACAGGGATGTCTGCGAAATACGTCTGGAGAATGAACTTGGTGTTCCCAATGTCAGAACCCAAGAGAGCATACGCTTTGCGGAAAGCATCTAGCTTGCTGGCCTCCAAGTCCAACACAAGTGCAGGTTCATCAAACTGCACCCACTTGGCACCTGCTTCCTTCAACTCAGAAACCAACTCCCTGATCACACACCCAAGGAAACGACCGTCAACAACATGCTACCAGGCAGCATCGACAAGCCAACGAGCCTCCGCGTGCAGAAGTACTCACTTGTAAACGGGGAGGACGGCGTCCAGGAGAGAAAGCAGATCGAACGCCTTGTCGACACCCTTGGCGGGCTTGGCTAGCAATAAATAGGTGACGGGACCCACAAGCACAGGGACTGTCTCGACACCGATCTGCTTCAGACGCGCGTACTATTATTAGTCAGATCCGATGAAAAAACAGTCGATAAAACCACTTTCACTTCCACAAGAGCGATTCCTGCCACGTACCGACTTGGCTTCCTTGTACTCCTCAACCGCCTTGCGCGACGACAGCTTGAACTTGGTATCCGGGCTCAACTCCGGGACAATGTAATGGCTACGCGAGATGGATCGGGCAAACCCGCAGATTGTAATCAGAGCAATGCCTTCCCCACAGCAGGCAGCAGCAGCAGCCAAACACAAAGAGACGGATCCAACAGCAAAGGCAGCGGACGCGGCGCACTCACTAGTTGGTGTCGAACCACTTGGTCATTTCCATGGCCGGCTGGGATTTGTTCCCGCGGGCCATGGAGAAGTAGACGTCGAATCCCACTTCTCCGCCATCCCAGCCGTATCGGGGAGGCACGGCTCCCAGCGCGGCGGTGGTGTCCAGCACCTGGTCGTAGAAGGAGAAGGTGTTGCTGGGAATGTAGCGCACGCCGGCGTCAGCCGCCTGCTTCCAGATAGCCAGGCGGAGCTCCTTGGCGACCGTCTCGAGAGCGGCGGCGTCGCTCTTGCCATCCCAGAACGACTCCAGCGCGAACTTGAGCTCCCTCTTGGGGCCCATGCGCGGGTAGCCGACGATGTGGGAAGCCATCTCTTGTTGCAGCACCTGCAGGCAGGGACCCCGAGAGCTCAGAATTCCCGCCAAGAACCAGTCTCGATCCGAGATTACGCTTCTGCGCCAAGAAGCAAGCAGGCAGCCCAGATCGGATCCCAATTCCACTGCTCGACACGAATGCGCGCAATTGCTCGCATCAGAATTCAATGAGGAGGAGACGGGAGCGACCACGCACCGGCCCTCGCAAGCAGCAGCAGTGCGCAGAGAAGCTTGAGACGTCGAGGGAAGCGCACGCGGTCCGGGATCAAGCGAGGAGAGCTCGAGGCATGCTGCAGACTTCTTCCCAGCTGTAATATATAACCCCCCGGTAGGGCTTGGAGATGAAAGAGAGACAACCACAGTACATTCCACGACAACAAACCAGCGTTACTGTTTCACACTGGTGCCATCGGATTATGTGTGTCGAGAAAATCACTGCTCAAAACCCGCGCAATCACCTCGTCCCACAATGGAGCCAAGCAAAGCCTGGCAAACCAAACCAAACGCACCAACCATCATACTCAAAACAAACGTACACCGACTCTCTCGCCACAGTTTCTGAATCTGCAAAGCATATCAACAGCACTTGCAAAGCATACCAACAGCATTTGCAAAACATATCAAAGGCATTTGCCAAACATATCATAAACATGTCAAAGCATCTGTGACACTTGTCAAGCCATTTGCAAGGGCAGTTGCAAGGCATATCAAGGGTATTTGCAAGATACATCAAGGGCATTGGCAAGATACATCAAGGGCATTTGCAAGACATATCAATGGCATTTGCAAGGCATATCAAGGGCATTTGCAAGGCATATCAAGGGCATTTGCAAGGCATATCAAGGCATTTGCAAGACATATCAAAGGCCTGTCTGTGCAAAACACCCGCAACATCTTAGCTCGACCATCCGCAATATCTGGCCCTAACATAACTCAACGTCCACTGCATGTTCTCTCATCGAGATTTCAGTAGCGAGACATGGTGCAAGCGCTTAACCCGTGGTAATGTTGTAGGTAGCTCATCCACGTCCTGGTCCCGAGATGCACGCCTCTGATTGGCGATGGCAGACTGGAAAGGACAGGCCAGCCCAGAGGTTGCCTGCATGCCTGCAGCACTGGCTGTAACGCGCCTCGGCAGGTACATTCCCTTTAGCCGTAAATATCTCCACGCTTCACATGCCCTGCCAATCTCTGCATTCCTTTGTGGTCCAGCAGGCGCCACCGAGCCATGTGACACCGTAAGTGCGCAGGCCTTGCCAATTATGGAAGGCCTCGGGGCGGGCCACGTTCGCCGTCCTCGCGGTGTCCTTTGGGTGAATTAGGGCGAGGCCGACTGGATCGTCAGAGGTGCTTGCTTCGTCGGTGGTGGTTTGGTGTTCGTGCGTGCGTCCGGCGGGTGCAGGCTGACTATGGAGTTTACATGCAGGGAGAGCAACGTGATGTCTCACGTTGTCCTCTCATTTCCTGTTTATGAGAACGATTGCACGACACTATGAGCTCGGCTCAGGAAAATGGGGAGCCAGGGCTGAAGCCGCGCTCACGAGCCTTCTACACTGCTACTGCACAACAGCTTGCCTAATGCCTTGCTGCTGCGGACCACGAATCTGCACAGCCTAGGGCGCCTTCTTTCCTATGGAATCACGAATAGAGCTTCCCCTGATCCTCGACTCTGATCACCAGCTTCTCGTTACTGCGTTTCGTGAGTTGCAGCTTTTCACAAGCTGCGTTCGGGTCTGCGTAAGCTGATGACTCCGAGGGTAGACCTCTCTGCGAAATCACGACAAGCACAAAGGTTTGCGATCAGCACGGCCGCACGGAAGGGATACTTATTTTGTTCTGTTCTCATAAACTGCAAACATGACCGGAAGCTTATCGTACCCTGGCCAGTGACTCGAACGTTTCTTCTCTCTGGACGTGCTCTCTGATGACCAGTGGCTCCATCTTGGCGTCCTCTTGAAATGCTGAGAACATGCGTGTATCCCTAAGTCTCATGATAGACCCGTCTACTCGTAGCTGCAGCACCACATTTCCGAGCGTGTCTTAGTAATGACATGCGAACCTTTGTCAGGATGTGAGCTTTCCGGGATAACCTTACCCAGAAACGCAAGAGAAGAAACCAGCAAGTCGGCATCACTCTCTGCAACAGCACAGCGTTTTGTGTCAACACGAGACCTTTTAAGCCAAGCAGGTGAGACAACAGGCCAACTGTAAGACGATCCAGGCTTACCACTTTCACGGACAGAAAAGCAATGCCATTGTCAGCTAGTTCATCCTCGTACAGTACCACCTGTGGAGCAGACACTGCATTTCTCAGCTGTGGACTCGAAGCAGCCACTCTAGCCAACTAAGAACAACATCAGAGCAGACCGTTTTGAGCTGTTGACCTCATCGTAGAAAAGGATGGGATCCTTGGCCTGCAGCGCCACTAAATTGATTTGGTCTTTGCACTCCACCCATTCTAGGCTCTTTGATGGCTGAGCAGACGGGTGATCCTTGGCCTCCTCCACGGCTTCTGAAGAGTCCTGTGAGTCACATGCAGACATACACTTCAGTTTGAAGACTTTTCTGCTGCGCTGGACATCTTTGAGTACACAGTCATTACAAGCACACATGCTCTTGTGGCAACGCCTTAAGCCTGGGACCAGTTTTAATACTAAAGCCAAGTATTTGAAAGCTTTACCCGCTCCTCGATAACCTCGCTTCCACTGTAGGGGGTGGTAAAGGTATAGTCGTAGTCAAGAATCAGTTGTTGGCTTGGCTTGCTGCAAGCCCAGAAGGACAAAGTTGCCAGAGTGTGTCATGGAAACAACATCCACAAGAATACCCTCGTCTGACCAACTCTCGTGTTAGTGCTGAGAGATGAATATGACGACTCTCGCGAACGAGTTCACTTCCTTCCAGTACCTTTGCTCTGCAACATGCTGGATGAATGGCCTTCAGAATCACGAAACTACAGACTGCAGCTGCCTAACATATCACACAGATGGATGCCTTTGTCTTGCCCGTGACAAAAGGTTAAGATCCACGGCTCGGACAACCTAAGCCTCCGCGGCCAGAACTGTCAAGTCAACATATTACACTTGGATATCGCACTGCACACAATCCTTTCCATCCTGGGCTATGCAATGCACCACGACCCAATGGGACTTGCGACATCACTCCTCCACGGAAATGCACGCTGCAACACTTACCTCCTAAACTTCCATTTGGCGGCAGCTGGCACTTCCACAGGCGGCAGCCTTTCTTCCTTCCAAGCACGCAGAGCATCCAACGCGTTGAAGTGTATCTTGATTCCCGTCGCTTCATGCAAGAGCTCCAGTGAGCTGTTCCCGAACACCATCTCCGGCAGATGACTGGTTTCGAGCAGCTTCTCCCATCTGCGCACAGAGTCCGACTTCAACATCACTTCTCCACGGTGCCCGACCAGAAACCATCAGACGGTCGACGCGGATGGCTCTTAGGACGAAGGGCAGGGCCTCGGGGGCGGATCGAACCACACCAAGCCCACCTCCACAAGCAGCAACACCAACAAACCCACCTTTGCACCCCGCCCATGTTGAGAATCGAGCGCTTCTTTGTTTGGATCTGCCACCCGGCCACGCGCACTCCAGTGAACTCTTTGTTCACGATCTCCACGCATTGCACCTGCGGGGCTTCGGGCAGCCCCACCTCGGCGCTCTCCTGGTTGTCAGTGCCCACGACAGGCCCGGGTTTCTGGGCCGCATCCACAACCAGTCCACCTGACGCCATGGCCGTAGCTTGCGCCGGCGAGATCACCATCCCAGCGTGTCCATAAGCAAAGCCCGCGGATGGGATCGTGGAACCTTCCCTGCCCAGGATCGGCTTTCCGGCTACGCCATCGCGTCTCCCGAGCAATGACCGGACATTAGGTTTTCCGGCGTACAATAAACACAAGTGCACTGCACACGACGTTTTGCTGATAGGCAAGTGAAGTAAGGACATGGACAATTGAATTTTACCGGTGATCAGTTTTACGAGGATGGGTCGACGATCGAAGGTCTGGTCGCACAACTACCCACTGACGATGGTGGGCGTGCTGTAGGCAAGACTCAGATTCTCAGTGCTCCAGCCGCTGCATCCAGTCCACAACTGAGGTGCGCAGTGAGGCTTTTGGCATCAATGAGGCTGGCTCTGATGGTTCGGAAAGGCTCCAATTCTGTGGAATTGGAGGTTATCGTTGAAATGGAAGATTCGTGTGGTGCTTATTCCAGATGCAGGTGGGCTACAAGCAAGTGCGAGAGAGTGGCATAGTCAACAGTAAGCTAGCAGAGCCAAAATGGGCTGCTGCGAGGGCAAGCTTGCCGGTGGAGGAAACCAGCAGAACAAGGTTTCCAAATGGCGCAGCACAGGCATTGTGGGTTTGAGAGACTCCAAGTTAAAGGTACCTTCATATAAGCCTCACCCTCGGTGTACAATGGCGTGCAAGGATTCTTCACCATAGATCAGACATTACAGATATGACGATTATAAGTTCGATGATGACCAGGGTGTCTTAATGCACACTAGAAATTGCACTTCATCACTGTCTTGGTGATGCGACAGGGTATTCCCGGTGCAGTTTTGGATATCGCGACGAGCATTCGGACCCTAGATGTCACGAACAACAAGATCGGTGCGCTTCTCCTTTCGCTGTGTACTTGTATCAGAGTAGCTGGTTGTATGTTGATCTGCGTCATATCCGCTCGTCGTGTGCAGCTCTCCTTCCCTCTGAGATCGGGGACTTCGTGAACCTGCAACGATTGGTGAGTGTTGTCATGCAAGTGATAGGAAGTTCATGCTTGAGGGTCATAACATCTCCTGTCCTTTTTAGCTGTGATGATAGTGCAGACTTGGATTCTCGAATGGTTCTTGCACCTGGAGCTTACTTGCTTGCATGCTTGTGTTAGATACTTGCGATGAACCAGTTGGAAAGCCTCCCTGCCTCCATTGGCAAGCTGCAGCACCTGAAAATTCTTGCACTCGACAACAATCGACTAGAGAACTTACCTGAAGAAGGTTAGAATTCAGAAGCTGTGCATCTGGGATTTTCTGTGCATATTTATGGCCGCTGGTTATTTGTGATGCATTTGGGCCTTCTTTCGGACAAGAATGTCAGGCCTGTTCTGTGCAGTTCAAGACGTTGGGGGTGACCTTCTGGTTCTGACAGCACCGTGTATGTAGTGGGGCTCCTCAGCAGATTGGAAAAGTTATCTCTGTCTGGCAACTCGCTTGATTCTATACCAGATGTGTTTGGTACTCTGCAAAAGGTTCAACTCAGTACATGCCGGGCAATTTACAAAAATATGCACAGCTATCTCCATTCTTAGCCACTGCGCGAAAAATGGTTGTCGATCACTCCTCCTCCGTTGACGGTTGCTAACTTTGGCCCCCTTTCCTTGTGTTCTAGTTGGTGGTGTTGGATTTGAGCAAAAATCAGCTGAAGGCGCTTCCAGTTTCCCTGGGGAGTTGTCAATCATTAGAGGAGCTGGAAGCCAGCGGTAAGGGTTAAACGTCTGGTATGACAAAAGAGTTTCTTCTACATCTTGTGCTGACTGCTTCCTTGCTTAGTTTTCGATCTTAGTCATGGTATGTTGGAGCAGGGTAAGTGGCAGAGGAATGAGGGGCCAACAGCTACTGTAACTGCCATGGACTATGTTCATGAATCCCTCTGCATGTCTGTGCCAGATAATGTGATTGAGCAACTACCAACATCTCTCGGAAACCTGACTCTCTTGAAGTCATTGCGGCTTGATGGTAACCGCCTGGAGCAGGTCTGTTGTCCATCTGTGCTTCGCTCACACATATCTTCCTTCCTTTGTGCTGGACTGCACCACATCATAGTTGCCCCTTTCATGTACGATTCGGAATGCACTGTATCATAGCAGAGCTGAGCTTACATCCGCAAGCTGCCGTGATTGGAGGCATTTCGAGCTGAGTGTAGATAGTAAGCATGCAACCTGGTGCCAGAGCTCCTGAGAATTTCTTGCACCCATTCGATTTTTGCTTCCAGAAGGTCTGGCACATCCCATTGTCTTTGCTTGATGCTAATCGGCGGGTGACGTGTGAAACAGCTACCGCCTCGTCTTCTGACGGAAGCACGAGCTTTGCAGAATTTGTCAATCCACCGAAACCCTATCACCGTTGATCTTCTGCATCAGGTACACGTTTTATTTTGTGTGTCCAAAGACACACAAGTGTTTTGCCCGATGAAATGCACTAATATTCAGCGCAACGGATGTTTGTGTAGATGAAGGGATTCCAGGAGTACGAGGCAAGAAGGAAGAAGAAGTTTGATAAGCAGCTTGATGCCAATGTTATGTTGGACTCGAAGGGGTTCGACGAGGGAATCGACCTGAAGCTGTTGACATGAACAAGTCGACATGAATTGAGCAGCTTGATGCTGATGTTAAATTGGACTCGAAGGGGTTCGACGAGGGAATCGACCTGAAGCTGTCGACATGAACAAGTCATGCTCCTCTTGAGCAGCTTGATGCTGATGTTAAATTGGACTCGAAGGGGTTCGACGAGGGAATCGACCTGAAGCTGTTGACATGAACAAGTCATGCTCGTCTTGAGCAGCTTGATGCTGATGTTAAATCGGACTCGAAGCGGTTTGACAAGGGAAACGATGTAGACCTGTCGACAGGAAAGAGATTTATGCTCCTCTTCAGGAAACACTTACGTGCAGTGATAATGCGAGCGTTTGCTCTCTATTCCCCAAAGTAGGCCAGCTTTTAATACCAAACAAACTTCTGAATGGATTGACAAAATGTTGATGAATGTTGAAGAAAGGAAAAGACATATTAACACAGAATCGCAAATGTTCCTAGGACTTCGTCCTGTGAGCTGACTGATACATTCTCCTACCATGGTCAAATCATAGTCGAGATGGTTGGCGTCTCCCACACATCGAAGACATCCTCCTCGTTGTGCAACACAAATAGCCGATCACCACCCACGGTGATGTCAGCAATTGCTCCGCCTCCTGTCTGCCCCAGCACGGCTGTCTCCACACTACGTTCTGTCTCCCAATTAGGGCTGCACAACACGCTGACGTGATCGTGCTTGCTGGCAAACAGCTGAGAGCCCCACACAGCAAGCTTGGAGCAGCACCTCTCCTCCGAGTCGGGGATTTTTGTGGAATGGCCAAGATGGCTCCACCTCGGTCCGTGGGTGTGGCCAGCTCTGACATCAATAAGGCCCAAGTGATCAAACTGGTTCACCATACAGATGGTGGAACACTCCTCCATGGCCACAGCGTCCATAACAACCTTTTCGTCGGAACCTCCTAGGATGGCGCCGTCCGAGTTCGTCCAGGGCCAGACTTTCCCCTTCGCTCTGGGATCTACCAGGCTGATAAAGCTGTCATCACTGGGATACAGGGTTGCCACCATCAGGAGCTTACCCTGCGGCAGCCATTGCAGCTTGCTTGCATTCCCCAAAGGCCACACTCCTTCATACATGAAATGAATCTGCTGTCCCGTGGTCTGGTCCCAAATCCCGATGCCATGCTCGTTGCTTCTGCCTCTGCAACGGGCAAACAGATGCTCCCCTTCGCTGCTAGCCAGCGCACTTGCCGTAAAGTTTTTACTGTGTCCGTCATGGCTCACCTTGTATCTATGCACTATCTCCCCAGTGGCCACATCGAAGGACGCCATGCCCCCCAGCGTTTCGCTCCGCTCGCAGGTGCCAATCACCACTCTCTGAGGACCCATGAAGTCCACGTCGTTGATGGTCATGTAATCCAGATTGAGAGGAGCCTGCTGCTGCAACGTCCAGTCATACACATGCACCATCGCCCCATGCGCCACACAGCACCCTCCCTCACTGTTGGCCTTGATGGCCGTCCCATCTCCTTTTGCACACCCCCTGATGGAGGCAATGCGCGTCAACCGGTTCCCATCCAAAGCCCCAGACCTGGCACCCCGCACATGGTCCAGAACCCCGTAATACAGAGCCTCACGGTACAGGGCCTTCTCCGACATGCCGGCAGGGATATGCAGCTCTTCCGTCCTCAAAAGATCCAGCAGCACAGAAAAATACTTTGGATTCCTGTCGATGAAAAACTCCCCACCTTGACACGAGGGCTGCCCCGAGCTCTGCCATGAGGAATCAATCATAGCAGCCAACATCGAGTTCCTCCCCGCATTGGCAATTGTAGCACGGCTGGTCACAAAAATCTTTCCTCCCACATTAAGTCTAACCCGGTCATGAGACATGGTCACCACATAACCTTCAGCGCTCCCCCTTCTCTTCTGCTCCTCTCCCCACTTCTCCCCTCCAGCAGCACCTCCTTCCAGCTCCCTACCCTTGAGATCTCAGAACCAGAGCGGAAAATCCGACGCCACCGTCTCCTTCCCTCCACCGCTCTTTGGCACAGGACATGTCCTCCAGCACCAGAACCAGCTGCAGAGCAAGAGCAACGCCCAACAGCCTCCCCAAACAACAACCCAACAAAGTTCAAATCTCGAACGCGCATGCAAGAGAGACCCAATTCCCGTCCCAGCACAGCATCCCGGTTGCCAGAAACCCGTCACCAGATCAGCTCTCAGCCTACTTCCCTGGGAACGGAGCAACACCGGAGTCCCGGAATCTGAAATTGCCCATCCCAAGCCAGAGCGCGCCCGGAAAGCCACATCCAGATCCCCGTTGCGGCTCCAGCGGCTGGGCCAGTCCGCTGGCCGCAGGTGAGCGCATCCAACACGAACCCGGCTCCGTGGGCAGCGGCAGCGCCGACTGCGAGCGGCCCAGAGCAGGAACGCGCAGCGCACGCTACAGGTGGCAGCGCACCACAAGAGCCTGCGGGGACGAGGAAAGTCGGAGCCGGAGCAGGAGAAGGAGGCTGCAATACAGGAGACACGCAGAATTGGGGGGGACATTCCTGTGGCACGCACGAGCGTGCACCACAGCGCTGCACTGTTCTCTCTCTCTCCCGCCCTGCGTCCGGCCCGCCATTCTTGGCCGATTCGTCCACACGAATCGAGAGTTACGATTCTCGCATCACGGTGAGTCGCGAGTCGCGACTCGCTGACACTCGTCTCCCTCGGGGTGGTTGGAACTTGGAACACTCTGGCAGATAACAGGAAGGAATGTGCGGGGACAGTGGTCGGCCTGGCCTGGCTTGGCTTACCGGTAGCATCTCCCGGCCGGCCCTAACCGGGCCGTGGGGCCGCTCCCATCTGGATCTATCGCCCAGGGCGTCAACTGCCGCGTGCTGGGAAGGTGAGCGGCCCATCCTGCATCGTCGCCATGACCATGACAATGTCAATTCTTCCACTCTGATGATGACGAATGCCTGTCAGCTCTGCACTGACAAGTTGCAACCCAAGTCAAGTGTGTCCATAGCTAACCCGGCTCCTGATTATGCGCCTTGAACACAAATCCCAACAGACTGTACCGAGCTGTGATCACCTGGATCATTAGCCACCTCTTCCAGAATCTCAGTGCGGAAGTGGGGAGCCCAGGTCAGGAATGTGTGTGTACATGTGCAATCATTCTCTTTCTGACAGGAACATCTTTGCCGGCCTCTCTTATCGTAACCCATGTCTTCACGCTGCTAATCCGGGTCGCTGGATAAGCTCACCTCCATGTGATAATCTCTGCTGCGAACATGTCAAACACATGGATGATTTGCCTCGGATTAGAAGCAGACATGTTCTAGAATGAGGCCGCTCCGCCTCTGCCACACACATGTCGAGGGATTCTTGGTCGCCGGGAGTCAAAAGTGGAAACTCATGCACTGGCATTTCTGCTGTAAAGGAGGTCGCAATGGGTGAGAGACGTACAAAGTCACGGGACGGGACCCAGCTTTAAAGGAATTGGGCTCTCCCTACTTTATAGCGACGGACTGGGGAAAGGTGAGAATCCTGGCTGCACGGCAGAACCTTTGTATTACATACCTCGCTCTTTCAAAGCTGTGTTCCGTGTGTGTGTTGTAGACATAGTGATGCATACGTGGACAAAACCTTGAGACCCAGAACGTGAGCTTACGAGCTTGGTCCAGCAGCGCCAGACGTCCAGAGAGAGTACACTTTCTGACCTACTTTGCATTCCACTCTTGTTACTTGGGATGACCACCGTGGCATGAGTGTGGTGGGCTGTCCATCCTTTTCCGTGAGTTTGTTGAGTTGCTCGGTTAAACTTGTAAGTCGAGTCATCTCATCGCCAGAAACCCATGCCAGAGAGATGTGCGGTCGAGGGTTCTGCATTACAGAAACATCACATAACGAGGATGAGTGAAGGGTGAAGGATGGATGCGGCAGCCAAAGGACATCACAAACACAGTACCTGATAGAAGGGAGGAAGATTGTGGAGTTTGTAGACTTCATCTACCAGGAGGACTTGCTTTTTTATCTGCGCACGACACAAGTCAGTCACAGCTTCTACTTCTTCGCAGCTGGGAGTTGGAGTGCAGGACATGGAGAGAATGGGACCACAGGCAGTCAGTGGTACCTCAGTGACACCAGCTGCAACCGCTTCCAGTGCTAGAAATGATCTTGTCCGCTCGTCGTTGATGAATGCCTCCCAGATACCAAACTCTATACCGTACCTGTTGTGCTGAATCACACAACGGTCCTAGCCTTAATTAACCGAACGGGGAAATAGTATGACTGCCAGAAACACACACTCCCAACAAGTTCCACATCAAGAGCACACCTTTTCTGGCTGGCAAACTTGCGGCGCAGCATCTGCACTATCGAATCTATCTGGTGAACGCGGATTGGCACAGTCCTTCCAAGGCTGATGTGGTATTCGTTGCACAGAGCGATCTCTTGGCCGTCACCAGCTTTTACACACTCATCCTCCATGGATTGCAAATCCGGAAACAGCACAGCTGCTTTCTTCATGGATGGCCGCAGCTTCATCCTGGCAAAAGCCGACAGAGCAACTGCAGGACCCATTTCCAGAAAATGGGAGATCAATCCTCCTTCAGACCAACAGGGGAGAATGCATAACCCCACCACACCACCTCCAGCTCCAAAACATCACGCAAAGTACCTGGAACGTAGACATGTAGAGCGTAGTTGCCTTTCACGTGAGGAAAATTTCGAACTTTACCTCCAGAGATGGCTAAATCTGCCCCTGCGCGAAACCACATGTGAGCCAAGCACCATCGCTCATGCTGTACGCCAAGCTCCAAGACAAGTTTACCTGAGGAGGGGAAGGAACGGAGAAGCTCGTCAGGGGGAGGAGGCAAAGCAACATCCTCGCCCTCAGAATCGGAGTCGGATGCATACACCTGCAGCGCCTCCATCGATCGGCAGAGTTTTGTGAAACCCTATCTTGGTACCCGGGTTACTCCGACGCCGACTTGCCACCCTTCGATCCGCCTCGCTAGCTGTGGCCACAGCCTGGGAGAAGATCGCAGAGGACAGGGGAGATGATAGGAGTGGGCAGGCCCAAGCAGTATGTCAATGTTGTCGACAGACCGCTCGGCAAGGGCAAGACAGAGGTGAGCTCGCCGTTGCTCGAGTCCGTCACCTTTGCTTCAGTCGTAGAGTCACCTTCAAGGGAGAAGAGATATCATGTTTTGGTGCCCTCTTGGGTCAGGTGAGCTTGAGCGTCTTCTCCTTCCTCTTCTCGGAGCTGGTCCAGTATAACCAGACACGGGTGGACAACATCGCCGAATTGGAGCGCAGGTATGTTGTCCAGCTGAATGTTCTGTCTGTGGTCAGCTTTGTCACTCCTGCACGTTGAATTACAGAATTAGGATCACATGGGACTGCTAACCTGGGCGCCTCCAGTCCATGCCCGCAATTGGTCTTGTAGCCTGTTGCCGGAAGACTAGATTTGCCTCCACTGGCTGTTGACTGATGCTGCTCTTGAACTGGAGGTGAAGGGCAGGCTGGAAGATGCTGGCTATGGGGTTGGATTGAGAATGCTGGAGCTGCTATGTCACAGGGACAAGGTTAGTAACATACATATTCCAGGTGCATCAGGCAATCCCGCTTCACGGCATGGTGATTACCCTTTTGTTGGATCGAGCAGGGAAATAGGAGAGAGACGAGGCTACTGGGCATTCTTTCTTTTGTCCACAGCACAGTGTGGAAGGCTTTGTTTGGGAAGGTGAGCAGCTACCTGCTGTTAGGTTGCTGAAGATTTTAGCATCCTCAGCCGGATGGTAACAGATAGTAGTAGGTATATCGGGTTTGGTATTCTTGGTAAGCAGACTGATCTCTCGATGCAGGTTGCTGACTCCCTGGAGAAAGGCACGGAACATGAGGACGAGTACATGATCAGTGAAAAGGAATTGCTTGTCAACAAGTACGGTATTTGTGTGCAGTTCGTGGCGTATATAATCTCATGTCTGTGTCTACCCGTATCCTCATATCCTCTACCGCACATGGCAGATATATATCGGTTCCGAAGGACATGGGAGCTTTCAACTGTGGTGCCTTCGTTGCTGGGGTCGTAAAGGTTGTGAGCAGGAACTGTTGTCTGGACCAAACCCTTCTTGCTGCAAACCTTGATAAGGGCATCTTTGATTCTGACCCACTTGTCTTCGCAGGGAGTGTTAGACGGTGCAGGCTTTCCAGCAAGAGTCACTGCACACTTCGTTGCTGTAGAGGGCCAGCCGCGGCCTCGAACAACCATTCTTATCAAATTTGCTGAAGAGGTACAGGTTGACGTGCAAGTTAGCTGCTCTTGTCACAATGGTGGGCTACTTCAACATGGTAATTGACCTTGTTGTCTGTTTCCTGCAGGTGCTGCAGAGAGAAGCTAGGTTAGGCTGAAATCGGTGGATGGCAGACAGACAGACTACCTGGCATGCACCTAAGCAAGATTTCAAGGAAGAATCACTTCTTATTAAGATCCCGATTAATTAATCGCCTTCTTTGAACCATCATCTTGTTGCGACATCAAGCCTCCATCAGACATGAGCTCTCTAACTAGAGCTTGAGAGGAGGCCCAGGGTATGTTAGAATTTCTGTCGTGATTGAAGGTATGCTAGATTTTGCTGTGCATGTACAGTATGTTGTAATGTTTCACCCTTCGAAAGTAGAACCGTTGAGCGAACTTGAGAGCAGATGAAGCCATTGACATCTATGTAAAACCCGCGGTCCGCCGAGTGCCAAACGTTCAGGAGTTTGATTGCCGGTACCCTCCGGCAGCTGGTGCACTCAACCATAGTTAGCTGCAACCATTACTCCTATGTGCCGTTGAGAGGAAACAGCCAAGGACATGTTATCAGCAGAAAAGATTGGTTGGCCATTCTGCTTCCAAGGCCTCGGAATACACTGGTGAGCATGTTTCACAATCGGTCCAAAATGGGACAATAAATATTATTGTACATTTGGGCTCCAATGACAGACACTAGCGACTGGGTGGTCCCACTTGCAGCAGCTCGCACTAGTGTATGGTATGCTACAATAACAATGAAAGGAGGCAGCGAGCAGTGGAGGAGGAATCCAACCCAGAGGAACCTTCCTCGAGCAGAGAAAAGAAAGAGAAGGAAAAGGAACGGAAAGGAAAAGAGGGGTAAAAACTTGTCGGCTAGGACAGAGTTGTACTGTGCCTTCTATGGGGCTTGGGGAAGGGGGGATGCTCAATCCCAGTGCCCAATTCAGAGTCCAGCCCTGAATCCGCCTGCCTGCTGCATCCCAGCTTGGTCAGATCGAAGGACTTGAAGACCCGGCGCTTGCTCTTGCCCAGCTTCTGAATCTCAGTCCGCATGTGCGCACATTCCCTCTCCAGATCATGCACCCTGGCCCTCATCTTGTCCATGTCCACCTTGAGCACCTGGTTCTCCCTAACCACGTTGGCCCAGGGCCCCCCAGCGCCGGCTGGCGGAGCAGGAGCAACCCCGGACCCCAAAATGTTCCCGCTGTGATCCCCGCCCGGGTTGGAGCGGTAGCTGGGGCGGCTGTTGTGCTCCGCCGGGTCCGTGACATGGAAGCAGCCGGCTATGGCGGTGCGCAGCTGCAGCTGCTCGAAGAAGAGCACCTGCACCACCACCCGCAGCGGCAGCCGCTCGTTCTGCGCTGCGTGAGTGCACGCCTCCAGGGACAGCTTCTGGCAGTCCATCACCCGGCACAGCCGCTCCCGCTCGTGCTCCATGAGCCAGGGGTGCGCCTTGAGGTAGATGTCCACGGCCCTGTACAGCCCGTCGTCCATGAGCCTGGCGTAGTCCGGCAGCGCCTCCGCCAGCGCCTGGAACTTCCCCGGCTTCAGATTCACGTCCGGCGCCACCTCCGCCAAGTACACGTCCAGCAGCTTGGCCACGATGAAGATGGGGTTCAGCGACGGGGATCCCACCAGCTGCACCTCCCCCTGTGCCTGCGCCTGCGCCGGCGACGCCCCGCTCTCCTGCAACGGTTGCGCCGCCTGGTCCAGCAGCAGGAAGTGGTCCAGAATCCGCTGCACCGTCTCCACATCGTACAGCGTCTCCACCGCGTAGCTGTAGTTGGGCATCAAGAGATCATCCAGCGTCGCCTGCTCCAGCTGCAGCCCGATCCGCCTCTCAAGACTACTCTTGCACAACGGACTGGCTCCCAGAATCATGGAGCTCCGCAACATCCCGAACAGAAACCTGCAAGAACAAACCCCCTTCTGCATCGGCAGCAACCTCTCCAGCGTCTCCAGCAGCAGCTTGGGGTCCGTCTCCCCCCCGCCTCCCGCGCCCCCGATAGCCAGCAGCTTCCCGCTCTCCGCGCTCAGATTCCCGGACGCCGCGTGCCGCTTCTGCAGCCCCGGGAGATTCTTCTTGGCGTAATGCACCACGGCCCCCGCCAAGCTCTGTGCCCGCATCCCCTTGGCCTGCAGAGCCGAGATCACCTCCTCGTAGAAATGCAGGTGCAGGGAAGCGAGATCCGCGTACCACCAGTCCGCGGCCCCGAGCCCTCCCGCCATGGCCCCCGCCCGCACCGCGCCCGTGCTGATCCCGTTCCACAGAATGCTCCCCCCCGGACTGGTGGGCTGCTGCTGCTGAACCCCCGGATCCGAGCACGCCCTGGCCGCCACCGCGTCCACGCACTTCCTCACAATCCCCAGCCGCTCCGCGTGCGGAGCGAGATTGGGAGCCTGGCAGGCATGCAGCGCCCGCACCGAGTCCCTCCAGCTCCGCAGCACCACCTGGTCCAGGAAGGCGTCCGCCTTGGCCACCAGATTTCCCTCCGCCACCTCCTCCGTCATCTGGAGGTAGTCCGCCGCGCAGAAGACGGCCGGAACGTTCCCCGCCGCCAGCTCCACCCGCACGCCGTAGCAGAACTTGGCGCAGACCTCGAAGGCGTGCGCTCCCCCGGGGATGTCCTCCAGCTGCAGCACGCACTTGCCCTCCCCGTGCCGGGACACCAGGTCCGCCAATTTGGCCGACCTCGCCAGCAAGGGGAACTTGTGGAGATGGAAGCTCACGTCCTCCACCTCGATCACCACGTCCGAGGGCAGCCCCGTGGTGTAGAACCAATCCTGCCCCCGGCGGTGGAAGCCGTGCGCCGGCTGCTGCTGCTGCTGTGCGGAGGAAGACGAAGCTCCTGCTCCTGCTCCGGCTCCTCCTGACCCTGCTCCTACTCCTGTTGCTGCTCCCTTGCCTGCCCCAGAGCCAGAAGCGGCAGCAGGAGCGGGCACGGCGGAGGCCGCGGCGGCGGCGGCAGCCATGGCGGCCATGCCTCTCCTGCTCCTGCTGCTGCTGCTGCTGGCGGCTCTGGAGCGTCGCCTCCTGCCGCTGCCGGTACCGGTGCCGCGCCTGCTCCCGGACCCGCCAGCCCCTGCCCCTGCCGCTGCCGCTGCCGCTGCCGCTGCAGACGCGTCCGCCTCGTCCGCCTCCAGGTCCGCTTCCGCGTCTCCTGCGCCGGTGCCGGCATCAAGCGGGGGCCGGGGCGGGCTCGGGCTGGAGCTCTCCTTCACCTCCGGCTCCATCTACATGTACTGGAAGAAGGGGATGCAGCGATGGCGGCAAAGCTGTGGGCCAATGGCGAGCCCGCACTCTGCCTGTCACACTCTGCCCTGGCCTGCCTCTGCCCTGGGCCTGCTCTGCTCTGCTGCTACCGAGCTCCGGCTCCGGCTCCGGCTCGCGCTCCCATGGCAGCCTGCTCCGACAACCGGATCTTCCTGCGCGTGTGTGCCAGATCTGGGTGCCGCCCTCGCAAATCGGCTTCCCGCGCGCTCTCGATCATCCGCGCACCAGCATCATCGCTCTACAAAACATCCCTCTTCCTGGTTGGTCTCCTTCCTCGCCTTCTTCCTCGCCCTCTCACATGCGGGTGCGGCTTCTTCCTAGTCTCTCGTAACCCGGCCCTGCTCCGCGCTATCTCCGCGCTTCAGCGCTCTGGATCGAGCGATCGAGCCTGCGCTGTGCTCCGCCACTGCCGCTGCCGTGCCCCCTCCAACCTGGAAGAAAGAGGCAGCCCAGCACAGCCCAGCCCAGACCCAGGGCCCTGCCCGGCCCTGCCGGCCCACCACGGTGATGCCACCTGACAACAGCCTGGCCTCGTCTCTTGCACTTGCCCTGCCCCTCAGCGCTCATCTACATATCATGTCATGTCGTCCATCTCACCACCGGCCTCAGCACCCAGCACAGGACTCAAGAGCACAGAGGTCGGCACAGGTTCTTTCTCTGTGGCCAGAGGCGCACTGTGCGCCCCACTCGCTGCGCGTGCTCCCAGGCACTCTGAGCAGCACTCGCCCTTTTTCTTTCCTTTCTTTCTCGTTGCTCGAGCATCGGCATCATCGTGCACCAAGGCTGCACACCGCACAGCATTCTTGCCTGAGCAGATTATTGCACCACGGCGGCCATGAATGCGTGGCCCGGTTGGTGGACATGCTGCTGAGCAGGACACAGTGGAAACGGATGCTATCATTCACTGCTTTGGGTGGGGTTTGCTTATCTGTCTATCTACTATGCTACTACCCCTTTGGGTGATGCCTGAACGACAGGAGGAGGAGGTGTGTGATGAATGCGTCATAGCCTGGAGGGTACGCCCCCGGCGATCACCAGCGTCTCCCCGCTCACATACGAGGCGTCGTCGGACGCCAGGAACGCCACCGCAGCCGCCATGTTTTCGGGGGTTCCCAGCCTCTTCAGGAGAGTCTGCTCCTCCAGCCTATTCCTCTGCATGCATTACAATTCGAGGTGAGGTGAGGTGAGCTGTGGGAAAGCCGTACCCAAGACTGACGTAGGAAAAAAGCTTTTCTGTCAGTCCAGCTTTGGAGGAGGAAAGTGGCATGACAGCACATCGTCGGGTAACGAGCTCACCATTTCCGGGGTGGTGGTGAAGTACTCCGCGAAATGGGTGGGAACGAAGCCCGGTGCCACACAGTTCACCCTCACCTTGGGTGCCAATTCTACAGCTAGGTACTGCAAACGCAAGGAGAGGGAACAGCAAGGGGTTGGGTGTCAGGAGTAACAGCTTCCTTTGATGCCATAAAACAAAGAATGGATGTGCTTGAGGCTCAGCAAGATCGGCCGGGATCTCAGCGATGGCATAAGGAGTGCATGCAGTGAACTTCCGTACCTTGGTCAGTCCCAACAGTGCTGTCTTGGTCACTCCGTACATGGCCATCTCCCTGACTTGCGCGTTAGCGTAGGCTGCTATGGAGGAGATGAAGATGACCGAAGACCCCTCTCCCAGATGCGGAATCACCTCCTGATAACCCACAAGCACACCCGTACAAGCTCAAGACCGGTCTCCTGGCTTTGGCAATGGAACAGCAAGCCTAGCCCACAAGCAACCCATACCTGAACCAACAGGACAGCGGATTTCACGTTCACGTCCCACAGCTTGTCCATTGCACTCTCGGTGATTTTGAAAATGGGATCCATCGTTGGATTCACAGCTGCATTCGACACCAGGATGTCGATTCGTCCATATTTCTGTCCTCCCATTGCAACACAGATTCCAACTTTTTTCAGTCCTACCCGCATATCTAAGACCATGCATATTGGCACTTTGGAGGGGAAACCGTGCGCACATCGACTGTCTGCTGGATCATCCTCTTGCGCTGATCGGCAACGGAGACATGGCAGGCCACCCCGTGCACGTTGATTCCAAGCGCCCTCAGCTTCTCCACCGCTTCATCCACGTTTTTCTGCGATTCCGTCGCACAGCCAACCGTAAGGAAGCATCCAAAAAGCCACAGCCACAGCCACAGCCCCAGCACAGACAGACAGACAGACAGACGGGAGAACCTGCTTGCGAGAGGAGATGACCACGGCAGCTCCCTCCTCCCCCAGCCGCTGGGCGATGGAGAAACCGATGCCCTGCGTGGAAGCTGTCACCACCGCCACCTTCCCATCCAATCTGCGAGGAGTAGGAGCCATCCTGCGAGCCACCTGCCTTCACAATTCCCACCGTCCAAATTCGCTTCTCCTCCGCCTGTTGCAAACGATCCGCAGAAGCCGCACGCACCACTGGGCTACGGTGGAGGAGACCAGCATCAAACCTGATTTTGCTGCGTTCAACGAGGAAAGTGCCTGGAATTAAGCCCCTGATCAGTGGGTAAACACGATTTACCTTGCAGGCCCCTTTCTTACCGTTGTTTCTGTCATGGCTGGGAACCTGGACGAGCCTGTGTGTGCGTTTGCGAGACGTGCATTTAGTATTTGTTCCTCGGCAGGAAAAGCAGCCCGCTCCTCTTGCAAGACAGCCAGCCAGCCAGCCAGCCTGGGTGCGACTGCAAATGCGGGGGTGACTACATATAAAATTTCGCCTTCCATGGAGCAGCTGAATTCTTAGGTGTGGATGCCAGCATGGAGCCGCTGCCTCCCGACACGCCGCCGATAGAGCACCATGGCCGAGCGGAGGTTGTACAGGAAGGGGATGGGGATGCTGAAGCAGACGCAGACGCAGACGGAGACGACATTATGATTGAGGACGGCGATGAAGCCGGCCAGGAGCTCCCGCCCGCTCAAGCGGCACTTGAAGCGGGGGAGGCTGCCGTGGAAGCGCGCACGCCGGATGGGAGCGACCAGCCTGCCGATGCAGGGCGGGAGGACTATCCGTCTGTGGAGGAGCTGGTGGCCAAGGCCCGGGCGCCTGTGAAGCGTGAGTTTTTGCGGACTGGCAAGAGGCGGGCCTTGGTGGAGAGTAGCGTGGAGCCGTGGGATGATGGCAGAAGCAGTCTTCCCCGACCTGACAACGGTCTTGTACAGCAGAGCGGGGATGCTGCTGCATCCAAGGTTTCCCTGGAGAGGAAGTCCAAGCGGGCCATGAAGAAAGAACGGCTGATTGTGAGATTGGCTGCTCGACCTAGAATTCGGCTTGCTTTCCACCACTTTGTTTTGGTCTTGTTGATGGTGCGTTTGGTGGTTGGGAAGCTTAGAAGGGACTTGGCTTTTGGTGCAGGCGAAAGCATCACCTGAAGGCCTCTGTGCAGCTGTGGCAAGGACTGGGGATGTCAATTCCTGCCAGTATGCCTCTAAATGCAGGTTCAACCACGACCTGGAAAAATTCCTGGCACAGGTATTTTTCTTGCATGTGTAGCCTCAATTGGTCTGCGGACCAGAAAGCGCCCTGAACAAGCCATCCTCATTTGATGCAGAAACCACCTGATTTGGAAGGCCCTTGCCCCTTCTCTAGTGCCGAGAATGAGTGTCCTTACGGACTAGGATGCAGGTTTGCCGGCACACATGTTCGGTTGGTTGGGCAGGATGCTGCTGCTAACCTTGGGGAGACGAAACGGGATGGGCCAGTTGGGGGTGTTGAACTAAATGCTTTGGATAAAGATTTTCAGAAGAGGCTTTGGAAGAACCAAGTGGATTTTGTGAAGGCTGATGCTAAGCTGGCAGCCATGGGGCTTCTGGTACAGACTCTGGCCCTGCGTTTTGTTTTGGATGGCATTGGTGTACGTTGTGCGATTTATCGCGATTGCATCCAATCTAATTGACGACTTGGATGCTGACAGGGTAAAGCTAGGCAAAATCCTAACAAGAAGAAAACTCAGGAACATGCCAGCGAAAAGCTAGGTGGTACCTTAAAGGACAGGGTCAGTGATGTGGAAGATGTGGAAGATGTGGAAATGACAGCGACTGTAGACACCACGGTTACAGATGGGCTAGATGTAGAGATGACAGCCGCTGCAGATAGCAATGCTGGCTGTTTTGATGCAACCAGCCTGAGCGGGAATGGTTGCCATGATAGGAAGCGAAACTCTGACCTTTCCATTGAGGTCCAAGCTGCGGAAGAACATTGTCAGAAAAGGGTGAAAGGCATGGAGGGTCATGTTACTGGTGGAGTACGTGATGCATCAGAGAACCAGGGCATCACTGCGGATCACAGTATAGAGGAACTACCTGTACCTGAATCTGTTAATGCAGTTAGCGAGCTTGTGGACGAAGATTGTGGCCTAGTCAAGGATGACAAGGAGTTAAGACTACATGCACGGGAGAAGAAGTTGATAGATTTTAGAGGAAAACTATATGTTGCTCCTCTTACAACAGTTGGAAATCTTCCATTCCGACGGTTGTGTAAACAACTTGGAGCTGACATCACGTGTGGCGAGATGGCTATGTGTACGAAGCTTCTACAGGTGAAGAGAGTTCAACTACCCCTAAATTACTCATGTGATTTCCAGTTTAGAGATTAAATTTTCGAGTCGTTTTCGCCAGGGACACGCATCTGAATGGGCATTGCTTCGGCGCCATCCGTCCGAGGATATTTTTGGTGTACAAATCTGTGGCTCCTACCCAGACACCCTGTCAAGAACTGCCGAAGTTATTGAGCAAGCTTGCACTGTTGATTTTGTGGACATCAACCTTGGATGTCCAATTGACATCGTGGTGAACAAGGGGGCAGGATCGTGCTTGCTCACTAAACCAGTCAGGTTGGCCCAAATTGTGACGGCTACTGCAGCTGCAATGGACAACCCTTTGACTGTGAAGGTATAAGAAGAAAAGATGCTTTGCTTCAAAATTGGGTGGAGACATTAAGTGCGTCTTGTGCCTGACACTGTGTCAACCAGTGCTGAAATTAAGCCAGTTTTGCAGGTTCGAATGGGCTACTATGAAGGAAAAAACTGTGCCCATTCTTACATTCGACAGCTGCATGATTGGGGAGCCATGGCTGTGACTGTCCATGGCAGAACACGGCAACAGCGCTACAGTAAGTTGGCTAACTGGGACTACATATACGAGTGTGCAAGCCAAGCACCAGATTCCTTACAAGTGATTGGCAATGGAGATATTTTTTCCTACACTGACTGGAATGAGCACATCCTAACTGCTGGAGCGAGTCTTTCCACCTGCATGTTGGCCAGAGGCGCACTTATTAAGGTATTGCTGTTTCATGGTACAAAGTAACAAAGGTTTTGCAAATCACTGGGAATCCATTGCGTTAGACTCACTTCATTCTTTTGTCAGCCATGGTTGCTGACTGAGATCAAGGAGCAACGTCATTGGGATATCAGTTCAACAGAGAGGTTGGAGCTCTTGAAGGACTATGTCCGATATGGTCTGGAGCACTGGGGATCCGATTTGAAAGGTGTGCTTCTCCCCTTGTTTAGAGTTCTTGATGTGATTCGTTGCTTGTTGCTACCCAGGTCGATGGGCGTTAACCTTGCTGTTGTGCTTTCTGAAGGTGTGGAAACAACCAGACACTTTCTCCTGGAATGGCTGAGCTACACGCACCGATATATACCTGTGGACCTGCTCGAAGTCATCCCTCAGAGGCTGAACTGGAGGCCCCCTTGTTATGAAGGAAGAAATGAGCTGGAAACACTAATGGCTTCGGAAAGTGCTGTGGACTGGGTAAGCTAAAATGTGTATTGTCCAGTGTTGAATATATGGATGAATCTTGTTGTTGAACGGGATAGTATAAACTAATATAGCTTGACGTCGTGTGGGCGCAGGTTCGCATCAGCGAGATGCTTCTGGGTCCTGCTCCGAAGGGCTTCAAGTTCACACCAAAGCACAAATCCAACGCATATGACAAAGCCGACAACGGATAGACACATTGCCTCGAGTTGAATGGACGGTACTTGAAGGCTTGAAAACAGACGGTTCAATTTTGTAGACAAAAATAGTGGCAACTCCGCAGCGTGTTGTTGAGGCCACGTCGATGAAAGTGGGGGAATGAGGAGAAAAAAGAAAAAACTGTTTGAACGGAAGTGTCTACATTCGATGACGGCCAAGTCACGAGGTGGTAGGCACGAGAAAAGTGCTGTAGGCACAGAACCCGGACATTCCTTCAGTTGCAAAGCGCATGGCTAGTCCTACAGCTAGCTTGAGCACATTACCTCATGCTGAGCAGGTAACCCCGGGGCAGAAAAGACAAAGGAAGGTATAACAGGAAGAGGCAGCAGACGGGACACATGGGAAGCCAAACTCTGCCAGCGAGACAACCAGCAGACAAACTACGTGCGTCATGCAATCTGCAAGGTCCTGCGAAAGATGGATCCACACACTCAGAATCCAGATTGAGCACGCCACACGTAAAAGGACAAGTGCATCATACATACACTGCCTGCAGACAGAGGGGGGGCGGGGCATACATGGTCAACAAAGGCATATGAGTGATGACAGTGTGATCGTCAACCCTCTACAGTTCATTCTTCGTTTGCTCGGTTGGTCCATCCAGCAACTTTCAGCTCAATTTTCACAAGCTGATAAGCAGGTGAACTTGTACACAAAAACGTCTAATCAATGGGGAAAAGCCCAAAGAGTCCAGAGCAAACTGCAGCAAAGCTAGCAGCCAAATTCATAGGTCGGGCTACAACAGCCTGATTAAAAAACAAGCGTCTTAATAACCAAATCTGCACTAGCTCAAACAATTCACTCAGAAGAGCGGGAAGGGAAGGTGGGTTGGTGGGGGGCGGGACGGGACGGGACGGGACGGGACGGGGCTAAGTCGGAGAGTAGTTAGCTAGCTAGCTAGTGTGCTGCTAACGTCTCAGAACCTGCCAGTGATTCCTTCCTATGCGCTGCTAGACCGAGGAAAAAGTCCGTGAGCACAGTTTCGTAGGACGGCATCTTGGCATATCCCGGGAAGTAGTTGATGTCAATAATGTGGTAGTGGTTACCGACTTGAGTGTCTCTGATTACGTCAAAGTTGAAGAGCCGCAAGCCAAGAGCCTCCCTTAGCCCTTTGGCAATGTCCGATATAAACTTGGCAGGTGGCAACTCTGCCATGTTGGCATCAACCGAATCCCCCACCTCCCCCGAAGAGGCCATGTTAGAGACCTGCGAGAAAGAGAGGGGGCCCTCGCTCCTCTTCAACTCGTCCTCGTTGATGTCGGGCAGCGACTTCCTTCTCACGCATTTCACATACTCCCCAACCACATAAACCTTGAAGATGACTCCACCGTGGTTGACAAACTCTTGCAGAACCACAGGAGGCTTCAATTTGGTCAAGCCATCAGCATTGAAAATGAGAGACATGGCATGGGACTTGGCGCTGCCATCCGCCACCAGCGGCTTGGCGATGACCGGGAACTTGAGGTCCAGGGACTCCAACTCCTGCAACCCGTCCGCGCTGTCCACCACCTTCTGCTTGGGAATGCCGAACGTCTCATGCTCCTCGGACACGGGCAGATCTCCCTCCTGCAGCTCCGCTACGGCCTGCAGCATAGAGATCCGGTTGTGCAGCCTTTCTATGGCCTTGGGCGGATCCACGACGATGACGCCCGGGTGCTTTTTCTCGTAAGTGGTGAGTTGCTTGAGCCAGTCCTCGTCCGACACCTTGTGCAGGATGGCGTCGAAGGGGCCCTGCTCAATGAGCGGCCTGCCGAGATCGATGGACACTAGGATGATGTTCTTGCTCTTGCACAGCGCCAGAAGCGACGCCTGCACGAAGCTCCGCTGCTTCTTCTGCGCCAGCGCGTACCCGATTACGAAGCGGGCCGGCTGAGACATGGCTGCCCCCGAAACCCTATGAGCAGCAACATGCAGCATGAAATGGCGGAGGTCACTCTCTCATGCTCCCTGCACCACAAGCACACCATTCATCACGCTTAGCCCGGAATTGCAACCATCCAGCACCTAGCAGCCAGCCAGCTAGCACACCAAAAGCCAGGCGTTGCGTTGCGTAGCACATCAGTACGTACCGGAGCAGTAGCAGCAGCAGAGTCCAGGAAGGCGAGGAGGCCGCCGCCGTGCAATTGAAAGCACTGTCCCCGGGAGGGCTGCCACATGGCACCGGTGCGGGTCCCCAGAACAGCCCAGCCCAGCACAGCACACCGTACCACACCACACCGACGCAGAGGACGCAGAAGGGAGATGCAGATGAAGATGGCGCCTTGCCCTTCTCCCCGCCGTCGACGCCTCGGCCTGCTGCTGGCGTACCAGAAGAAAAGAAGAAGCAGAGGATGAGAAAAGACGAGGGATAATGCACCCCGGTGAGATGAGCGCCCTAATAGGCGGGGAGGGGAGTCAGCCAGGCACAGGAGCAGCCAGACCACCAGCAGACCAAGCACCGGACACGGGAGTGAGAGAAGAGAGGAGAGAAAAGGGGCCAGGCGGAGCGAACCCGGAACCCGCCACCGCGGAATTTCCGAGCCTCACCCCGCGCCCTTATACGTATCTTTACAGGGCCAACCCGCCTATACTCTTGCTCCAAACACAGCCTATACATGGCTGCCGCGAAACCCCCTTCCCCCCTCTCTCTCTCTGATCACACACTTGCCACCCAAATCTCAACCCCTTCCCTCCCCCCCTCTCTCTCTCTCTTCTTACACACTTGCCACACTAATCTCAAAATGACCTCATTCCATTGGATTTCCGGAATTACATGCCAGATGAGCCTTTTTGTCTCGACAGGACGGTCTTCGACAGCCACTGCCCACGGCTTTCTTCAGGTGGTTTGTCTAGGACAGTTTGATCACCTTCGGGATTACTTTGCTCCCGAGGATCCTTTTAACGGTGTCTCGATGCTCTTCATTCTAGCGGCGGTGTTGGCCAGGGATAAAGACTCCTCACTGGATCTCTTGGGTGTAGGGGGCCAACAAGTTACTTTTTATGGAGAAGTCCACGCCTCGGGTATGCCCTATCACCGTTGAGGAGGCATTCTTACGCTCCATAGGTCGCAACATTGCAATCCAACTTCGGTAGCAGTTCTAGGCGCATCTTTGTCCCCACTAATTTGGGATAATCACTTCGGGGGGTTGTGAGTCGGCCGCGTTTGGTATCGCGGCAGTTCTGGAGACACATCAAG
Source organism: Anthoceros angustus (assembly GCA_010909165.1). Taxonomy (NCBI): domain Eukaryota; kingdom Viridiplantae; phylum Streptophyta; class Anthocerotopsida; order Anthocerotales; family Anthocerotaceae; genus Anthoceros; species Anthoceros angustus. The sequence goes on from MU008161.1 coordinate 1,373,875, forward strand.
ATTGGGTCGCCCTGCTGGTGGACATCGAGAGCGCTTTCTACACGGTCTATAGGACGCTAATTTTTACAGAGCTCAAGGATGCAGGCGGGCATATGGCAAGTCTTATTCCTTTCATCCACTCTTTCTATGGTTCCTCGTCTACCCTCTACTTTTCAGCACGGACCATCTCTATTAGGGGACCCTCAAGTGGTATTTGATATCCTTTCATCATGCTTCGCGCGTCAGCCGGGTTACATCACCAGGACAGTGGCTCCCTCCCCGGCTTTTATATTAAGCCTGCGGAATTTCGATCCACAAATTATGCAGGCACTTGGAGACATTATCAGTGGGACCTTGAGTGTCAGGGGGCCTTGCTCAGCAAGCGTCCCTTCCTATCCCTTTTGGGGCATAGGTTCATCGCCATGGAGGCCTTGGCACCGGCCTTCCTTGGTAGCCGGGCCCTTTCTACCCCGTCTTCACCGCTCGTTTGTTAATCCATGATGTTCCCATCTTCAAGGCCTTGCCCCTGCTGAGGAGGGGCCTTCCCTTGCGGGGTTTCTGTTGGCCGAGGACTCCCTTTCCTCCGAGGCTAGGCGGCCATGCCTCCTTTCTTCGTGCAGGCCACGTGGCCTTGCCTTTCTCCGAGAAGTAATGCAGGCGGCGCAACGGCAATCCTTCCGGACTCGCTATTTCGCGCTTGTTTGTGCCTGCATCCGCCTTCCTTGGGAGGAGGCTTCGCTTTGGCTCGCCTAAGGCCCAGCATTTCAATCGCACTAGCTTCTTTTCTCTGCGATGAGGTTCACGAGTTTGGTCCGACCTTTGGCCTTTCTCTCTCAACCTTGCTATGGGCCCCTCGACGACTCAGTTCCCACGGCTCGTTGTCCAATTGGAGGAGAACGACAGCACGCATGACGCTGCTCACGACATCATGTTCTCGATGGCCAAGGAGAGCGGTTACTATCCGTACAAGGAGCGTCCATATACCCAAAGAATGGGGTGTTGGTCGGGCGGATCTCTTCGATGCGGGGAGCAAATCTTTGTTGCGCATGTCGTCGTAATGGACCACGCCTGTAACTCCATTTGAGAGCATGTCATTATCAACCCCTTCCTCCCCTCTCTCTCTCTCTTCTTACACACTTGCCACACTAATCTCAAAATGACCTCATTCCATTGGATTTCGGAATTACATGCGGATGAGCCTTTTGTCTCGACAGACGGTCTTGACTAACGCCCGGCTTTCTTGGTGGTTTGTCTAGGGCAGTTTGATCACCTTCGGATTACTTTGCTCGAGGATCCTTTTAACGGTGTCTCGATGCTCTTCATTCTAGCGGTGTTGGCTGTGGATAAAGACTCCTCACTGGATCTCTTGGGTGTAGGGGGCCAACAAGTTACTTTTTATGGAGAAGTCCACGCCTCGGGTATGCCCTATCACCGTTGAGGAGGCATTCTTACGCTCCATAGGTCGCAACATTGCAATCCAACTTCGGTAGCAGTTCTAGGCGCATCTTTGTCCCCACTAATTTGGGATAATCACTTCGGGGGGTTGTGAGTCGGCCGCGTTTGGTATCATGGCGATTGAGACACATCAAGATTGGGTCGCCTGGTGGACATCGAGCGCTTTCTACGGTCTATAGGACGCTAATTTTACAGAGCTCAAGGATGCGAGGCGGGCATATGGCAAGTCTTATTCCTTTCATCCACTCTTTCTATGGTTCCTCGTCACCTCTACTTTTCAAAGACGGACCATCTCTATTAGGGGACCCTCAAGTGGTATTTGATATCCTTTCATCATGGCAGCCGCGGGTTACATCACGGAGACGGTGGCTCCCTCCCGGCTTTTATATTAAACTGCGAATTTCGATCCACAAATTATCACGAGCACTTGGAGACATTATCGGTGGGACCTTGAGTGTCTTTGCGGGGCCTTGCTCAGCAAGCGTCCCTTCCTATCCCTTTTGGGGGCATAGGTCTACTGGCCATGGAGGCCTTGGCACCGGCGGCCTTCCTTGGTAGCTGGGCCCTTTCTACCCCCGTCTTCACCGCTCGTTTGTTAATCCATGATGTTCCCATCTTCAAGGCCTTCGTCTCGGGCGTTGAGGAGGGGGCCTTCCCTTTGCAGGTTTCTGTTAAGTTGGCCAGGGACTCCCTTTCCTCCGAGGCTAGGGCGGCCATGCCTCCTTTTTCTTCGTTTTACATGCAGGCTCGTGGCCTTGCCTTTCTCCGAGAAGTAATGCAGGCGGCGCAGCAGGCAATCCTTCCGACTCGCTATTTCGCGCTTGTTTGTGCATCCGCTCTTCCTTGGGGAGGCGAGGCTTTGGCTCAGTCTTGCGTCCAGGCATTTCGAATCGCACTAGCTTCTTTTTCTACTGCGATGAGGTTCTGCCTGAGTTTGGTCCAGCCTTTGGCCTTTTCTCTCTCAACCTTCAGCTATGGGCCCCCCCTCGACGACTCAGGTTCCCACCTGGCTCGTTGTCCAATTGGAGGAGAACGTATTGCTACGCATGACGCTGTTCGCGACATCATGTTCTCGATGGCCAAGGAGAGCGGTTACTATCTGTACAAGGAGCGTCCATATACCCAGCGCAATGGGGTGTTGGTCAGGGCGGATCTCTTTCTGATGCGGGGGGAGCAAATCTTTGTTGCGCATGTCGTCGTAACAGACCCTGCCCAGAACTCCATTTGAGAGCATGTCATTATCAACCCTTCGGGCTCGGCGTCGGAGGGATAACACGATAATTTTTGAAGGGGGTTAATAATCTCGAAGGGGGTTTTCCGCAAATAATCTCTGAAGGGGGTTTTTGATGGGCCCTAAAACAGCGTTTTGAAGGCATTGCGGAAAATGAAAAAGGGTGTCACCCAAGAAAGTTACTACTTTCCATCCAAAGAATGTTTGTGTCGAATGGTGGTCGCAAACTCGAACCTAGGGAATGATGCAAAGTAGGAACGGTGAGGAAGGCCGTCCTCACGGCAGGACGATCAGAACTCGCTTTGGGATGGAAATGTGGTTTTGTTATGACACCACAAAAGCCACAGTGGTATTTGATATCCTTTCATCATGCTTGCCGTTACATCACCAGATGGGCTCCCTCCCCGGCTTTTATATTAAGCCTGCGGAATTTCGATCCACAAATTATGCAGGCACTTGGAGACATTATCAGGCTGGGGACCTTCGAGTGTGCTGCAGGGGGCCTTGCTCAACGGCAAGCGTCCCTTCCTATCCCTTTTGGGGGCATAGGTCTACTGGCCATGGAGGCCTTGGCACCGGCGGCCTTCCTTGGTAGCTGGGCCCTTTCTACCCCCGTCTTCACCGCTCGTTTGTTAATCCATGATGTTCCCATCTTCAAGGCCTTCGTCTCGGGCGTTGAGGAGGGGGCCTTCCCTGCGTTTACAAGTTGGCGAGGACTCCCTTTCCTCCGAGGCTAGGGCGGCCATGCCTCCTTTCTTCGTCAGGGGGCCACGTGGCCTTGCCTTTCTCCGAGAAGTAATGCAGGCGGCGCAACGGCAATCCTTCCGACTCGCTATTTCCGCGCTTGTTTGTGCCTGCATCCGCTCTTCCTTGGGGAGGGGAGCAGGCTTCTGGCTTTTGGCTCAGTCTTGCGTCCAGGCATTTCGAATCGCACTAGCTTCTTTTTCTACTGCGATGAGGTTCACGAGTTTGGTCCAAATTTGGCCTTTTCTCTCTCAACCTTCAGCTATGGGCCCCCCCTCGACGACTCAGGTTCCCACCTGGCTCGTTGTCCAATTGGAGGAGAACGTATTGTTACTACGCGCGCGACATCATGTTCTCGATGGCCAAGGAGAGCGGTTACTATCCGTACAAGGAGCGTCCATATACCCAAAGAATGGGGTGTTGGTCGTATGGATCTCTTCGATGCGGGGAGCAAATCTTTGTTGCGCATGTCGCCGTAATGTAACCGAACTCCATTTGAGAGCATGTCATTATCAACCCTTCGGCTGGCGTCGGAGGGATAACACGATAATTTTTGAAGGGGTTAATAATCTCAAGGGGTTTTCCAAATAATCTACGAAGGGGTTTTGATGGGCCCTAAAGCAGCGTTTTGAAGGCATGGAAAACAGCCCAAAAAGGGTGTCACCCAAGAAAGTTACTACTTTCCATCCAAAGAATGTTTGTGTCGAATGGTGGTCGCAAACTCGAACCTAGGGAATGATGCAAAGTAGGAACGGTGAGGAAGGCCGTTCTGCCGCAAGGACGATCAGAACTCGCTTTGGGATGGAAATGTGGTTTTGTTATGACACCACAAAAGCCACGTGGTATTTCCTAACACGTAAACATCAAGAACCGGACTTACAACATTAACTCGGGACCCCGGAAAACGAGATTTCACTCATCCCGAGTTCAATCCATCGTCATCACTTGGTCCAAATTCTCCTCCATTGTCATCACTATCTTCGCCGACACTTTGACTCGCAGTTGTATGAAGCCACGCAACTCGCAGAGCTTATCCCTTATCGCTTTTTGTCCACCGTGACATGATGTTTCATGCTCAACACAAACCCATAATACAGATGACTGTTTCATCTACAAATACCTCTGTATGTTTTTAGGTAATGGATCTTATTCCCTTTTTCCTCGGCATTGGACGGATGGGTTACCACTCTGGCGGACTATGTATTCTGCACATATCTCCTTCATACGCATCTGTGCTCGGTCCGATACTGGATAAGAAAGTGAGGTCGTGGTGCGTTAGCTTCACGTCAATGACCTCCCAATCCGTAATGGCCTAGTATGCGTGTCCGTATTGCACGGCACCGCCGTAAACATCCCTCTCGGTTCCGTTATGTCCCCATTCATCCGTGCCATTTCCAGCTTGCCTTCCCGCATTTTGATATGCCCCAAATACATATCACGTGGAGGTCCTCAATAATGCCTCATCTAGCAAAGCTTCATCCGCACTTGAAGTGGTCAGTCAGTATGATCCACTTCTACACGTGAAAACCACTTCCAAGGACGTGTAGCACTAGCCCAATGTTATTCTCCACAATGATAGCAATCTCCTTCCGTCCACCCAAAAGGCTTCCCACCACTTGTACTCTTCAATACCACCTATGGACGCAAATCTTTTAACCCTTCCCGCAAATGGGCCACACCTTCCATCGGTGATAGGATACACTGCCCTTCTTGTCCCCCTAGCTTCACCCGCATGCACCGTAGGATGGTGCTAAGGAGGCGCCCGACCGGCGCCCTCCCCAAGATGCTCGCCATGGCGCCGGCCGGCCGGCGCCTCCCCTAGCACACCGCCCATGGCGCCGGCCGGCGCCTCCCCTAGCACACCCATGGGCCGGCCGGCGCCTCCCCTAACACACCACCGCCCACCCATGGGCGGCCGGCGCCCTCCCCTAGCACACCGCCCATGGGCGCCCGACCGGCGCCTCCCCTAGCACACCGCCCATGGCGCCGGCCGCGCCTCCCCTAGCACACCCATGGGCACCGGCCGGCCGCCTCCCCTAGCACACCACCCATGGGCGCCGGCCGGCGCCCTCCCCTAGCACACCACCCCACCCATGGGCTCCTCATAGGCTGTCTTCAAGAAAATATATATTTAGCGCCTCAAGAGATTGCAACTTGGGATTGTTGGTCAAGTGTTTGGGAAATAAGTGTAGTAATGAATAGGTTGCGTGTTCAAACCTCGTCCTCTCAACTCAATTTTGTTGATTTTAAGGATGCTTGCATGGGCGCATGGGCAACTAACTTTGTTCATTTTAAGGACGCTAGCATTGCCTTAAAGCCCAAGTGGTTGCATTGAGTGCCGAAGGTTGAAGACCACGATGGCGACCTTTTGGATGAGGGTCACAGATGCTAGATGTCGGTGGCGCCGACACCGCCGGACGGCCCAAGAATGGTACTATTGAAGACGAGCAAGCAATGGAGGAGAACGACAACTTCGAGGCGGAGGATATGGACCGCCTCCGAATATGGCGGTGGTACTTGACTCGCCACGAAGGCATGGATGAGTCGCCGCACTCTTGAATGACTATTGTCGATGCTGATGACCACTTCCTCCTTTAGCAATTGTTTGTTGCAATGTTCTCACGACCACTGAAATGAGACTCCCGCTAGTACAAGATTGTTTTCATTGTGTTCCACCACTTGAAAGTAAAAGTTTTCGGTTGTAATAAACATATGAAAATGGCAGCCCTCTATGCATTCTACAAAAACGCAAACGGGCCCACACCCTACTGTGCTCCAGTTCTCGGGTGTAGACTTGAAAGTGCATCTTTTATCAAAGATATGACCTCGTAAAGGGTGTGTGCATTATCAAAGTAGGGCACATATGCTGTTCTAGGAAAGGTGTTCTTCGTGACAAGGGGGTGCTGTCTCGGCCGAAGGGGGTCAGTATATCCCCCCCTTCAAAAATTATCGTGTTGGATGCGCGACTGCCAAGGTACACAAGTGCACACCTTTGCAAGACGACCACGCCTTCATCCCCCTCGCCATTGAGACTCACGGGGCTATGCGCAAGGATTTTTCCTGGTTCATTAAGGATTGTGCTAAAGCCTACCACAGTCGTCGGAACGAGGTGGGTCCCCCTCCTTTCTCGGTGGTGGCTTTCTTTCGTCAGCGGGTATCCATCGCCTTGCAGAGGGCGCTGGCCTTTACAAGACGACAACGAGCGTAGGAGACGTGGCGTCATCGGCACCAGTTGAAGACAGGCCTTTCCTCATCTCGAACCACGACATAATCAGGTCGGTAGGTAGCTTCGAAGTTGGCATTTGTGGGGATAGCTCCCTTGGCTCTTGGCATTTTAATGGGTTGTCCCCCCTCGGTTCGGGGTAGATGGGTTTTTCCCATCTCTTCTTTTCAATAAAGTCTCCATTTTAGTGCATTAACCTCTTTATCATTCCATCTACATCACATATGCATGTATGTACACACATCTACGATGATCTTTTTTTATTAATATAAAAAATATATAAATATGGCTAGTGGATGGTGTAATTGCAAATCAAACTCAAATCCAAGCTATATGTATGTTGCTTTTTGTTTCTTTTCTAAAAATATTATTTATTAAAAACAATAAATTTTATTATCGAAAATAGGTTCTCTAATTATTTAATATTATTTATTTTAACTTAAAACCTTTACATACCATCACTAATATATGTGAGTTTATCCTTCATAGATGATTAGTTGTCTCTATGAACTTAAATAATTTAGTTTTAATGTTTTCTTTCACACATCTTAGGCTAGGATTTATATTTGGGACAAGAGAGGTTATTGTATGCATGAATAATGGATGTACTTGCCGCCTTTTCGTGCTGTCTTGAAACGGATGTACTTGCGACCTTTTGCTGCTGTCTCGATTTGAGCTTGTGCTTGTGATCTTGCCTATCTATGGGGTTTTGCCCCGCTTGTCTTATTACTTAATATATCCAGCTCCTTTCACAAAAATAACGGATGTACATACCCTAAATGTTCAAATTGCCACCACGATCATTTTTGAATGAGGTCCCCTGCAGGTTGGAATTGCCACCCCCTATCATTTTTGAAATTATGTAAAGGCTGAAATTACCACATACTAGCATGGTACGACTACCCTAACTCTGCAAGTTGGAATTGTGATCCCTTATCCTTTTTTATGTGTTTTGAGTTCATGTAAAGGTTGAAATTGCCACACACTAGTATGGTAACATGGTAATTATACTAAGATGGTACAATAATAATTATGAGAACTTGCCAATAAAGATCATTATAGTATATACCATACTAATGTTATAACTATGAGATTTTACGATGGAGATCATTTACAGGTTAGAATTGTCACCCACTACCTATCTCTTTTTGAGTTCATATTAAAATTAATTTAATTTAATTTAAATTATTATAATATTAACTTTCTATACACTTGATATGTAGATATTACTGATATTATAGTTTAAAAACCTATTCGAAGTGTTACTTAACAAAGTAACCATTCGGGGGGTCCTACCGACTACTACGTGACAAACTTTGTTTGGCTGAAGGAGGAAGCGATGAACGGTATTAGGAAATTACTTTAGAGGCTAACCTACGTTAGGCTGACTTGGAGTGGTGGTAAGCGGTATTCGTTATGGGCTAGAGACTGGAGGTGAGTTGAATTGAAGGTGGGCGGGAAGGATGTCCCGCTCACTGTTGCCGCAGATTTTGAACCGAAATCCCGCACAAAGTCATTCAACACTCTGCCCAGCCCCGAGTCTCATGTCTCATGCTGTGCTTCTGCCCGCTGCAGCTCCCATTGCTCATTCGTCTCCTGCTATCAGTCTTGAGTGTGTGCTTCTCCTCCGCTCCGCCGGGCTGTTGTGCATTTCCAATTTCGTCTCCTGCCACAAGCTGTTGATTTCCTTTCACCATGAGGGGGATCACCAAGCGCGTTCAGCCACTGCAGTCGCTCAGCCCGTACCAGGACAATTGGACCACTAAGGTGCGGGTCACCAACAAGGGCGCGCTCAGGACTTACCGCAACGCGCGGGGAGAGGGCAGCGTGTTCAATGTGGAGCTCACCGATGAGGAGGTGAGCCTGTCTTGTCTCTCCCCGTGCTGGCGAAGGAGGATGGCGGCTGACTGTGGTGGGGTTGTTTCTCGCAGGGAACTCAGATCCAGGCTACCATGTTCAAAGAAGCTGCCGAGAGGTTTTACGAGAAATTTGAGCTCGGGAAGGTGGGTGGGCTTTGTATCTGAGTTGTGGGCGGTGGGCGTTTTTTCCAGCCGAACGAAACTGTTTCTGACCTTTGGTTTGCTCCGAAATGCAGCTGTATCTGATCTCCAAGGGCAGCCTTCGGATGGCCAATAAGCAGTTCTCGACGGTGAGAAACGATTATGAAATGACGCTGGACGCCAGGGCTGTTGTGGAGGAGATTGAGGAAGAGGAGGGTGCCATCGTCAAAATTCCCCTCGTGAAGTACAACTTTGTGACGATCGATGACCTGGGGCCCTTTGTCAATGCCCGGAAGTTAGTGGGTGAGTGATGGGGTGGCCATTTCGATTCTGGTGCGCGGTTGTTGGTTCCGAGTGGATTCTGCTGATTTCTTCTCTAGGGACACGTTCTTTAGTACGTAGTGGAGGTGAGCGTCATGAAATGCTGGTCCTTGACATAACAATCTCTTATTCCGCAGATGTGATCGGTGTCGTCCAAGACGTGAGCCAGACGGTAACCATCCGCCGGAAAAGTAACAACGAGGAGATTCCCAAACGTGACATCACAATTGCTGATCAGAGGTGAGAAGGAGTGAAAACCTGATTTCCTCTCTTGCTAGTTTTGGGGGTATCTTGTCTTGTGATGCGGAGAAATCTAATCTAACGTTTGTGGTCAATTTCTGATCTTGGAATTTGCAGCCAGAAGACTGTGGTTGTAAGCCTCTGGAATGACTTTGCAACGAAGCAGGGAGCGGAGCTGCTGGAGCTCTGTCAGAACAACAAGTCCCCTGTATTGGCTTTCAAGGGTCTCCGTGCAAGTGACTATCAAGGTAAAGCATGTTGCAGAAATCCGTTGTCTGTTTCAAGACGCTTATGCTTACATCGTCCTTACTTACCCATGCATCGTCCTTACTTATCCATGCATCGTCCTTATTTATCCATGCTAAGGTTCTTCTCCCGTCTTATGTTGGCAGGAGTCTCGCTGTCCACGACTGTAAGTAGCATGGTGGCAATCAGCCCAGATGTCCCTGAGTCCGAAGCTCTTACGAAATGGTAAGTACTGCTCTGCTGACCCGGATTATGACTCAGCGACTGTGGCCTCAATCACCTCGCATGTCCAATTCTCATCTTTTGTGGTTCGTGCAGGTATGCTGAGGTTGGCAAAGATGCGACAATGACCTCTGCGGGCGCTGGTATATCTGGGGGAGCTGGGAAAGGTCCCAGGTCCCTGTACTCTGAACGTGAGTGCCTGTCAAACATCACTTCACCGACGGTCGGTGATGAGAAGGTCCGTGCTGATGCTGATTCGTCTTGCAACTGCTTGATGCGCTGCTTGTCCTGGTGGCACCAGCTCAGTATTCCCATGTACTTCCTGCAGCCCGCGTACTTCAATGTGAAGGGCTACATCAGCTACATCAAGCCAGAGCAGGCACTGTGGTACCTTGCCTGCGTCAAGTGCAACCGAAAGGTGACCGAAGAACACAGCTCTCAGTACTGGTGTGAAGGCTGCCAGAAGCATTCTGAAACTTGCAACCGCAGGTAGTTCTCGTTTTGAGTACGATTCCATCCTTCTACAGGTCCTGCTGCTGAACAATTAACCTGATGCATCTGTGTGACCTGCAGATACATCTTATTAGCTAAGATGACAGATCGCACAGGGGAGGCCTGGATTTCAGCTTTCAACGAACAAGCTGAGCAGATTCTCCTGAAATCTGCAGATACTCTTGCTGAGTGGAGAGCGGTGAGTTGATTGTTCTTCCGCCCTGAGCTTCTGGGCAGCAAGGCCCACTTTCAGAAGAGATTTGTGCTGACGTTTCGGAATGGGCTCTTGTGCAGACTGATGAAGGACGTGTCGCCACCCACTTAAAACATGCCTGCTGGGTACCTTACATTCTGCGTGTCAGTGTCACCCAACAAGAGTACATGAACGAGAAGCGCCAAAGGATCACTGTCCGCTCTGTCAGCCCAGTTGATTGGTCTGGTGAAAGCAAATTTTTGCTGGAGCAGATAGCTAGCTTGAAGGGTGTTTCTACGTAGAATTCCAAGAGCCCACAATTCAGAGCTTTGTAAATTTATCGGCGATAGAGTTTTAGAAGAGGAAGGGAAATCACATTTTGGTCTTGCCCATCCACAGTGGCGATGTGAAATTACTAGCCCACTGTCCTGTAAAAATATTCGATGTGACTGTTGGCTGACTCAAGGGCGAGGACAATGCACAGGTATCGGCAGTCCACAAATCTCATGAATTCAGCGCAATATTGTGCGGAACAACGAGGATGAAATCGGCTTTTAACGGCGTCAATGCTACTGTCTCCGGACGAAGCCAAGCACGGCTCACGGGCAAAAGACTCTCAAGCCGTAAGCAGAGTCAAGTTGGGAAGTCACAGACTTCCCAGCTGAAGTGAAAGGATGAGGAAAGTGAAGGATGAAGGTCACAGGGAGGTGGGATAATTCTTGAGGTCTGGATCAGATCAGGCAGCACCCCAGACTTTGTTCTGCGACTGCCTCGGCGATCAATTCACAGTCAGGCAGTATGATTGGGTTTCTAGGTTTGCGGAGCCTGGAGGAGGAAGAGCAGAGGCTGCCTGGTGGATTTTGGCAGCCCAGTTCCCTCGCCAAGCGTCAGGAGGCTCAATTGCAGCTGCAGCACCGCATTAGGTCAGGCGCGAAAGACCAGTTCTAGAGATTGATGTTCGAGATCGGAGACAATTTTGCAGCAAGACTCTCAAGCCGTAAGCAGAGTCAAGTTGGGAAGTCACAGACTTCCCAGCTGAAGTGAAAGGATGAGGAAAGTGAAGGATGAAGGTCACAGGGAGGTGGGATAATTCTTGAGGTCTGGATCAGATCAGGCAGCACCCCAGACTTTGTTCTGCGACTGCCTCGGCGATCAATTCACAGTCAGGCAGTATGATTGCTCTAGGTTTGCGGAGCCTGGAGGAGGAAGAGCAGAGGCTGCCTGGTGGATTTTGGCAGCCCAGTTCCCTCGCCAAGCGTCAGGAGGCTCAATTGCAGCTGCAGCACCGCATTAGGTCAGGCGCGAAAGACCAGTTCTAGAGATTGATGTTCGAGATCGGAGACAATTTTTGCAGCAAAGAAGACTTCAGACACCTGTCAGTGACCACCCAGTTCTGTAATTCCCGAGCAAAGTCTGAAGGTTGTCAGGGTAAGGTTAAGGGACACGACCCTTGTGGAATATGCGTCCAAAAGGAATGTCCGATGAGGATGTCCATGGATCCATGATATCCATGCATCTTGCTTGGCAACTGATCGACGTATGTACATCCATCCATCTTAGCAAGAAAGTGGCTGTCAGGCATTAATTTGTACTGTATGTTTTCATTTGCCACGATCCTTTGAAATGAACAATACATAACAGTCATCGCCCTTCCTAGCCTCTTCGCTTGACACTCAGAAAGAGGTCCTAATTGAGTCCTACATGAGGTCGGGGTCGGATATTTTGAGGCTTATTTACGTTGGAAATGGTTATGTTGCTTGAGCGCAGAATCGTCTTACTAGGTAGCTGGTACCAAGTGGAATGACCCTATCGGTCACCACCTATGACCATAGCAGCAGCATGAGCAGTTGCTTTTCCAGTTGTTAAATTTCAATTTGCTACTTGCGACTCAACGGTTTCTATACCGCGAGGTTTGTAGACTAGTGTTCGCCAGCACTACGAACAGCTGAACCTCGGGTGTGCGTTTCGTTGGCCTGCTCTGCTGGCTCACAAGTGCAAGACGGTCATTTCGCGTCTAGGAAGTTATTAAGAACCTAGTCTATGGCCTCAAGTCGGTCATTGGCTGAACCCCTAATCGGTCATTTCGCGCAGTGGCTTTAAGAATTTGTAGCAGGAGTTGACCAATTGTGCGATGGATGTTGATAAGCCTTCACAGTTGCCTCCCGCTTTGTCCGGAATGAGTAGAAACTCTCTGTCAAAAGGAAATATAAACAAACGAAACTCAGGGGAAATCGAGAAGCTCACAGGACAGACATGATGATCCATGTTTGCACACACCTAAAGAGTCCAGGAAGATTACTGTGCTGGCTTGTGGACATGAGCAATCGAATGTTTTAGTGCTTCAATCTCGATTTCCTTCTCCAAGTGAGCCCAGGCTTGTCCCACGCGGGCCACTAGTGCTGGAATACATACATTCAACAGTGTCAATAAGTAAATGTGCCACACTGCAACCCTGACAGCTTCCATCAAGTACAGAGGGATTGTGGAATGAAAGGTCATCACTAACCGTGAAATTGGGGATCCAATAGGCAAACCTGTAAGCCATGAGAAGTCTTGAATCAGAAAGTGTAGTCTTTCTCAAGAAGGTGGATCATCCGACCTACCTTTTGGCGCAGGAGGTGACCTGTAACTGCTTGAATGTGTGTGCACCAAAGAAGCAAGACTTACTGAACCTTCTTGAAAATTCACAGTACATACAATGATCTGTTCTCGCAGACTGAGGTCGATGCCTTTTGCAGCTGAGGATTTCTCCGTCTCCAGTTTTGTCGACGCTTCTACAAGTGTACAGTCAGCCAGCATCACAAGGTGTGGCATGTTAAAATACTTACGGTAACCGACAGTACTCTGCACCTCAGCAGAAATGCCACCGATGGTCAGATGCAAGAACGCTAAACTTCGAGCATGCACATTCGTCAACCAATTATGACGGTCGGTCTAGAATGAGCAACCAGTCTGAAAACCATGCAATTGAAGAAAGCAGATAAGCAAATACTAGTAGTTCCTTGTACACAGCAAACATCCTGAATACCATTGCATACCAATCTCCAGACAGTCCTGAAGACATTCCCCCAAACAGATTTACCACGAAGAATATGTGGACAACGAAATCCGAGGACAGTAGCATTTCCAGCATCTTCCAGTGAACTTTGAACCGATTGTAGGCAAATTTTCTCCTGCGCAGCATTTTGGTCCTCCGTCGGGGTGAGGACCTGCGGGAGCACGATAGAAAACCTATCGGGGCTTTCAGGTGGCAGCTGTTTGCCAGTGTCCAGATCTCCTGGGGCGACAGCTACCAAAGCAGATTTTTGGACAATATCAAGTAATGTCGTCATTCTTGGTGATGCCTTCATTTTTGGAATCCGCTTCCTTTTGGGAGCCGGCGGCTGTGATACGACAGGAGGGAAAACTTGTGAGGATTCTTGAGAAGGTTGAACCTCCGCCTCGCCAGACAGATGCTCGGGATCGCTGCCAGATGGATCCTGAAGCCCTTGAGATAATCCAACGGGAGCTGCAATGCAGGATGAGCTACGAGCTCGAGCAATGACAGACGATGGCTTCGGCCCTGACTGAGTTGAACCAGATGGGATCGGGGGCATGATCCGGTTGGTTTGAGGTCCCCGAGCCTTAAGAACATCAATATTCCGGCTTCCCGTGGCGATTGTGTCTGCTGGCTGTGAGTCTTGACTCTGTGCGACAGGCTTCATGAGCATTGCTGAAAATCGGGGTGGCGGTTGAACTGAGAAACTGGCTGCAGGTTGTGCACATAATGCCAGTTGGTGCACACCAGAGCCGCCACAAATCTTGCCTGGTGCTGGTAATATTCTCTTTGGAATCGGCTTTGGTGGAATTGAGTTGCCATCATCGATTGTGTTGCTCAAAGTGTCCACATTGAAATCGGTGCTGCCAGAGCCCCGACCCTTAGGACGTTTCCTCTGCCTTTTAGCTGCTGGCTTCAGCTTGCTCTCCACAACTACCGCCGGGTTCTCTCCCGGACTGGCTATAGTCTGTAATGGTAAGTTCAGGTCCAATTGCAAGGGAGGTCCGGCAGCTTCTTCACGCGCTTGTCCACCTCGGAAACATAGCTGCACCTGAGACGGTGCAGACACCAACGCAAACGGTTCAACTGGGGCCGATTTTCCAGCATGACATGATTCCTGGGAGAGGAGAATTCCACAATATGTGTCTGTAGGTATCTTATCTCGCAAAGTCTCCACACTGTGTACTTGTGACTCCATGACCGACTGTACCACAGCAGGTTCGGAAGCCTCTTCTCGTGCCTGTCCACCTTCCAAAACCGACTGCAGCTGACTCACCTGAGGGGATGTAGACAACAATGCAGCTGGTAGCACCGGAGGCGAATCACCAGAATAACACGACTCCGACTCCTGAGAGAGGAGATCTACAACTGGAGGGATGGCAGCTGGAGAGGACGCTGGCAAGAATCTCTCCGACAACATCTCATCTCCACTGGAGGAGGTATTCGCTGGAACAGAAGCAGTCTTCCCTGATGACAATGTTGTCCCACTGGCCGGAGGCAACGCCACCGCACTAGCAGATATGGTGATCAGGGGGATGAACTTGCCAGCGCGCTGAGGAGTGCGATTGGATGCGATTTGTCCAGGCCGGCCGATGTGCAGCGCTCTGCCAATCGACGGCACCGTCTCCTGCTCCCGAGCGAGCGAGGCCCTGGGATTGCGCCAGGCAGGGAGCGCTGCCCTTTTCGGTTCCATCACGACCGACTTCCAAGAATCCCTCGTGAGCGGGGCTCACACAGCAAGTCGGAAGCTGCTACTCGTCGACAAATAGCAATCTTCGAGCCAGCGAACCTGGTGCACTTGCACAAAACATTTTGTTTGTATCTTCGGGCTTAAAAAGCAGGCGGGGAGGCCCTTGGCGCGGACGTGGTAAACACATGGGGATGGGCCTCCCTGCCCGGTGTTTAAGCACGCTGAAATATATATCTAGGTTCAGAGAAATGGCTCCTGCATCACTTTACGCAACCGGCGTTGATGAGGCCTAAAAAGAAGCGGCCGGATCACCTCTTGGTTACTGTTCTATCTGCAACGTCAGAAGATGTTTTCCTCTCCATCTCATACAACTGGTAGAGCAAAGTACTCTTCCCAAAGTGTGGATCCCTTTCCATGGCAGCAAGAACGTCCTTCATGGTGATGACGCGTTGAGATCTTCCAGCCTGAGCTGAGGGTCTGCCTCTCGCTGATGCAGATCCTGGGCCCGGCCCTGACATGAACAAAAAACGAAGTGATTTGAACCCAGCTCACAAACAACAAAGTTGAGAAAGAGGCCCACATCTAGCGATTGAAGGGAGAGAATACCAGGGGGTCTGCCAGTTGTCGTCACAGGTAAAGGGCCTCCTCCATTGTGCTGTGGTCTGCCTGGCCCAACTCCTTGGCCTGTATGTCCTATCTCTATTCTCCTTTCTTGCTCTTTTGCACCACCAGGGCCGTCAGCTGCAAACCACGTGTTGCTCAATTGATCTGGTCCTTGGTCAAGCTCGAATTATGCACCATCCTCAGGTTTGAGATCAGGTTGTCTACACACCTGCATCTCCACCTTGCCGCTTCTGCCGTCCTTGTTCAGCTAGCATCGTCCACTTGCTGAGCATGTCATCAGCACCTATTGCTTGTCTTGCAGCAATGTTGGCTGCATTAGCTCTCATTTTGTCTTCCTCTTCTTGCTGTGCCTGCCAGTCACAACCAGCCATACCATGTCAGGAGCACCGGAACATACAGTAGCTACAGCTCTTCAAGTTAGAGAGGCCATTTTCCTACCTTTTGAGCTTTGGCCCGTAGCTCATCCTTTTCCACATCTGCCAGCGTGCCTTTATCCTTTTTCTGGGCGGGTGAAAAACAGTTTTTTTCACAACTGTCAGCAATCGCAACCACTTTCTCACATGCAGAAGAGTACAGAACTTGTCCCAAAGCAAAGTGTGGATTTCAACCAGCATGTTATCAGAATGTAAGCAGACTACCTCAGTCATCTTCCGCAACCTTTCATTCTCTTCAGCCTGCTTCTTTTCGAGAGCTTCTTTTTCTTTCTTTCTTTTCAAGAGGACATCCCGCCGTACATCTGCTGTAACCACGAACCTGTGCCTGTCCTTCTCAGAATCACAGCGCTATCAAACCAAAACATTCCGTTACTCATCTTCTTGAGTTTTGCTGACTATGGTACAAAGTGGCCTCCCAGTTTGCACTTGGAAAGTGCAAGTAAGCAGCTACCTGCTTGGAGAGCTTGATTATGTTGTACAACATACTACGCATAAACTCCTCTGTAGCCTGCCAACAAGCATAGCTGCACAGAATAAGGACACTACATTCTGTTACATACAAAGCTCCTAGAAAGATAAAAAAAAATTGCCACTCTTGAGTGCAGACCTTTGCTCAAAACAAAACAAAAGTTGGCGCACACAGGAACATCATACCATAGA
This sequence comes from Anthoceros angustus, assembly GCA_010909165.1. Lineage (NCBI taxonomy): Eukaryota > Viridiplantae > Streptophyta > Anthocerotopsida > Anthocerotales > Anthocerotaceae > Anthoceros > Anthoceros angustus. The sequence continues at coordinate 1,390,666 of MU008161.1, forward strand.
CAAACATTTCTCCATGTCATCACCCACAGACCGAAAACCCTTGGCCTTACCTGCACGGCCCAGCACAAGTTCAGTTTAGTTTTTGCTCACGAGCATTTCCCACATCCTACACAACCACCAGTTCATACAATTCCCCCAGCACTCTTTTAGAAGATGGAGAGGTCAGCTTACCTACGTCATATAGTTTTTTGCGCAAAAACCCTCTATCTAGAAACAACCTATCTTCTTCATCTTGAACAGCTTTCCGGATTGCCTCTGTGGTGCGGCTTTCTTCCCTTGGTCCTGCCAGCAACTGCTCTTCTTCCTCCTGCAAGGAGACAAGAATGCAGGAGGCTATTACAGACAGACCAACATTCTCCCCACTCCCAGGCAACAACCACAATCTAAATAACATCTTACCCTGAGGTTTACACCACTCACAGCCGTGACATCGTTTAACTGATCAATGCTCTGATCAGCATCACCACCCGCGACTTTCTGCTTCTTACTGCAGCCCAACACAAGAAAGGGCTACAGTCATAGACTGCCAGCCAAATGCCAAACCTCTTCGGTTCATCCAGAGTAGATGTACATAAATATCCAAAGAACAACAAATTTTTTGACATCAGAGGAGACCACCAACCTTGGTGGCTGGGATAGTGAGGGAGTTTCGGCAGCTTTCTTTTGCCCAAGCACTGGCTTCTTCATTGGAGTCTTCCCTGCTAGTGAGCCAGGAAGGGTTGACAATCCAGCTATGCTTGAATTTTGCACGAGTCCCTGTCCTTGTACTTGTGCACTTGCAGGTGTCAAGCCACTTGGAATAGGAGTATTGGATTTATTTTGCATGGACAGACTGGAGCCACCTGATCGATTTGTAAGGACACCAGGAGTCTGTTGCACTCCCTGTACATCCCACACCGGCACCAGTAAATGACAATGAATCTACCGACCCCAAGCGAGGAAACATTTGACTACTGCCCATCCAGTTCGTGGACCACCTGACCATGAACTAACAAACGGAACATCATACCTGGCTTGGGGGAAATCCAGAGTGTTGCAAGAAACGTTCTGCATATGAAGTTGTTTCTTGTGAAAACCCACAAGACATGGGTGTTGAAGCAGCAGAGCTGCCAGTCATACGGGCAGTATATCCACCTGGGGAAGATAACAAAGGCTCTTGCTCATTGCCTTTCAAAGACTCCACTCTATCCAAAGCAGGTGAGTCTGAGACCTGTGGTCTAGATGGATTTTGGGGTCCACTTTGGCTTGCCAACAAGTCTAGATAACTGGTTGACGGAGGAGGTGTCTTCTTTTGAGACGAATCACTTTGCTGCTCTGCAGGCTCCTGCTTTACAGTGGATACCACATTCTGTTTCAAAGCAGAGAAGGATTGTTGATGTGAGACAGCAACTGTCTGCTGAGCCTGATTTTGAGATTGGTGCACCGGCTGAGTAGTTCCTACTGCTGTAACTCCCGTTGTCTGGATAGTTTTGCTGCGCAGCAATTGCTCCTCCTCCTCTCTTCTTTTCTGTTCTTTCCTAAGTTTTGACCTTTGATATTTGCTCAATGGCTTATCAGCTGCACCTGCTGAGCCCTGCGATTGTAGAGACTGGCTGCCAGGCGGTTGCAGAGGTGATACCTTCTGCCCCAGGGCAGGAGGCTGTTGGGTGCTACCGCTAACCACAGGAGCCGTCAGCGGCAAACGTGTAGCAACAGGAAGTCCTGTTCCCGACTGTTGCTTGAACTGTTTATCTACCTCATTTTTCACAGTTTCCAGTATCTGTGACCCCGGGTGTTGCAGCTGACTGGATCCCAGCTGACTCGATCCCGGCAGCTCAACTTGTCTGTTTTGGATGGTCTGCTGCTGCAAAGAAAGAGGTCCTGGAGATTGCTGAGATTGTGGAGTTTGCGGCTCTGCCTTCACCTGTGGCAATTGCTGCTGTGTTTGCCGAATAAGTGGCTGGAACCTTTCCTGACAATCTGAGGAAAGAGCCTCAGAAGTCTTGATAGCCTGCTGCAATGGAATAGCTGGCAGTGGGTTACTGTCTTGGTCAGACAACAGCTTCATCCTTTCCTGATCTGACTGCAGAAGCTGCGGCTGTTGGTGGGATTGCTGACATATGTCAGACGCTGACTGTGACCCAACAGGTACTTGCATCATAGCTTTTTGTTGCTGGCGCATTTGATTGGCATGAAGTTGTTGCTGCATAGTCCAAGAAAGATACAACCATCAGCACTCACACTGGGGAAAGGATGTACAGCACGCAGTTGCACATGAACACATATTCGACAATTGATTACATTGGTAGCAGCAGGACGTGCCTTGAGCTGCATCTGCCGAATTGTCTGCACTAACATGTTATCCCCTGCAATGGATCGGCATCCTCGAACAAAATCTTCCCGCGTGATCTCGTTTATCTGCACACACCAACACAAAACCCAGCCGTCAATACGTTGTACGGGAAGGAAAGCCATTAGCATCCCAATCACACAGACCAAATTTGTGTGCACATACTCGTCCCCGATCAGCTCAGGAATTCAAGCACAGAACCCAGATGCTGCAGAGGAAGTCCGCAGCTGCTCACTTTAAATCTCTGAAAGAGGGCTTCCAGCTGCTGGCCTTGCTCCTGAGGCAAATGAGGGAGAAGTAAGGGCATCAACTGGGAAAACGAGATGCCATAGCTCATGCCAGATGGTTTCTTCTCAGTACCCAGAGCTCCAGTGTTTGCCCCTACTGCTGGCCCCCCATCTGCAATACCATGGGGCCGATGCTGCTGTTGCTGCTGCTGTCGCCTCCGTTTTAACATTTCCTGCTGTTGTTGAAGTGTTAGCTGACTCCACTGCAATGCCGTTGGCTGTATCCCAACAGCAGGATTGCCCTCCACAGGCTTGCCCTGCGAGGAGGGGCCTGTGCAATCACAGCACAAAACCAGGTCAGCCTACACAAAAACCTCAACGACGACGTCGCCAGCTGTGACAGACGCCCCCGCGATTTGCGACACCATGACAACACAACCACCCTCCTTGTGGTCTCACCTTTGTCACCCTTGTCAGGCGCACCAGAAGAAATGGGCGTGGCCTGAGGTACAGCCTGCGGATTCCCATTCCCCACACGACCAGGCCCATAACCGGCTTCCGCAGCCTCCGCTCCCACACTTCCGCCAATGACATCTCTGTTCAGCTCTGCAGCAAAGGCATCTACAGCAGCACCCGATACGGGAAGAGCCGTTTCATCCTGTATCACGAGAACAACTCTTCCTAAGTATGCCATGCATTTGCGCACAATCTCCGCAGAGCCTGAGAGCCGCTGACTGCGGCACGAAACCCTAAAAAAGTACCTCATCATCTTCAAGAAGTTTGATAAGTCCAGGATCCATAAGCCTCCGGCGGCCAGTGTGCTCCTCAAGCTCGCAACCGTGCCCCACAATATTCTACGCGAATCATCCTGCTGCTCCGGCTGCATGAGAATTGCGCCGGCGCCCAAATGGACCGCGATACCCTGCTACGCATGGCATTTATTTGAGCACCCGCGAAGCGAATTGGCAGGCACGACTCACTCTGCAGGTGATAGGGAGAGGAAGGGGCCTCAATTCCCGGACCAGGCGCGTCGCCAGTCTCCCATGTACTTATAAGGAGACTGGCGACAAGCCAAAGCCCTAATGAAAGGACACTCCATTTTTCATAAAACCTTCGGCTCCCGTACATCATATAAGAGGCACCATAAAGTGTATGTTTCATGGAGGAAAAAAAACGGAGAAAACCCATCCAGCACGGTAGGACGAAGATGGACCCGGGGGTCAAGGAGAAAAGGAGCGACTAAGCTCCTTTAAAAGTTATCTATTGGTCTGTATAGGAAGAATAGTGTGCAAACTAGAGAGGAAGAGGAAGAAGCATCACCTGCTGGAGCCATCATAAAGTACACTAGATAAGATCACAATGAGAGAACCCTACAGAGCCTTTACGAGCTTAATTTATCCAGTTCCTCGGCTATTGCCTTTTTGAACTTGATAGCACCCTCGCAAGATATCTAATTATCCTGTCGATCCTTCTCGGAGGTGGAGCTTTGGTATCACTCTATATGTCCAACTTGAAAGTGGATATGATCGGTGGTTTGTGATCTGATTCCAAGATGCTTGTTCCTAGGAAAAGAGATGTTGTAATAGTCTAAAGATCCTCTTTTCAAATACAAAGAGAGTCAATTATTCTAGTGCTATGTGTAGGTGCAAGGGACAGTCTCGTTCTTCATGGCGTGCATGACTTCAAAAAATGTATCAATCCAAGACTTGGAGAATTGTGGTAAGCCATTGCATATCAACATGTCACAGGTTTGAAGTGTGGCTAGCAAGTGAATGTAGAGCCCGCTTGATTTCCTGTCCTCAGAGTTCCTTGTGATCTGATGGATGAGATCTTCATCTCTTCGATAGTATGCTTCTCGTCTTCCTAACCTCGAGTTACTATCCAGGAGGAGAGTAGTCCGACCTATTTCCTTGCATTTCAGAACTTTGGTTGCAATTTGTTGAAATATTAGATTATCGCTCATATGTTTCCGTATACCTTGTTCCTTAGAGGTGGAATGTAAGTGAAGATCAGGTGGAATGATTCATGTTCCCCTTGTACTTTGATGGTGATACAATGTTCCTGCTTATTGATGAGAAATGTAGTCTTGCTGGTTTTATCACTTATGTAGACTCCGATCCCTCTTGAGAGTCCCTTTCCTCCTTGCATGGCCGGGATGTTGTATTAAGTGACGTCCTTTGGTGTTTTGACTACTTCTTTTGGTTGTGTGCTAGTTTTGAGAATTGCAAATATGTTCGCTTTTGGGTAGAGTTGAATAATGTCCTTTATTTTGATGAGGCTGTAGTGTTTAATATTCTAGCAAAGTACCATTGAACCTAAATAATAATTTACAATACTGTTGGCTATTCAATCAAACGACGGTATAAACAAAATCTGTATGTTATCATTTGTTCCCTATGTGAGAGACTCTTTCATTCCGGTAGATGGGTTGAAATTTGATTCGCATCAATTTCCAATGTGATTGATTGATCAATTTCATTTGATTGATTGATTAATCTCATTGATTGTCAATTACCAATATGATTTGTCAATTAAATTTATGTCAATCTTATCCTAGCCAAAGCTCTAATAAAGGATGTTTCATTATCTACAAAACCTTTAGCTCCTTGGCTGTCCAATCAAGTTACGGTATAAATAAGATATAAAATATAAATATTATGATATAACTAAAATATGAAATATAAATATTTTTTAATATACGAGAAACTCTTTAGTAGTTCCACGGTGGGGTTGGAGTTACCACTTAACCCCATAATCATTAATAATAGGGGTAGGCTGTACAAAAGGGTTTTTTTTTCAATTTTGTACTATATTCTAATTATAAGACACTTGTTTATATAGTCACAAGCTAGAAATTGGACACTTGTTTATACAGTCACAAGCTAGAAACTCGGGCAGTCACAAAGGAAGCCACAACCTTGGGCGGTTGTTTGTTCCGATGGGATTCTGCTGATCGCTTCTTCTAGGACACATTCTGTAGGACGTAGTGGAGGTGGGTGTCATGAAATGCTGGTCCTTGACAGAACAATTTCTTATTCTGCAGATGTGATCGGTGTGGTCCAAGACGTAAGCAAGACGGTAACCATCCGCCGGAAAAGTAACAAAGGAGATTCCCAAACGTGACATCACTATTGCTGATCAGAGGTGAGAAGATGTGATGGCCTCTTTTCTTCTCATGCTAGTTTTGCGGGTATCCTGTCTTTGTCATGTCGGAGTAATCTAGCGTATGTGGTTAGTTTCTGATCTTGGAATTTGCAGCCACAAGACTGTGGTTGTAAGCCTGTAGAATGACTTCGCAACGAAGCAGGGAGCCGAGCTGCTGGAGCTGTCAAAACAACATGAGATCTGTATTGGCTTTCAAGGGTTTCCGTGCAAGTGACTATCAAGGTAAAGCACCTTGCAAAAATCCGTTCTGTCTGTTACGAGATGCTTATGCTTACACCGTCCTTAATTATCCATGCTAAGGTTCTTCTCCTGACTCATGTTGACAGGAGTCTTGCTGTCCACGACTGTAAGTAGCATAGTGGCATGAAACCATGTACTTCCTGCAGCCCGCGTACTCCAATGTGAAGGGCTACGTCAGCTTTACGAAGCCAGAGCCTGCAGGCACTGGTACCTTGCCTGCATCAAGTGCAACCGAAAGGTAGCCGAAGAACACAGCTCTCAGCACTGGTGTGAAGGCTTCCAGAAGCAGTCTAAAACTTGCAACCGCAGGTAGTTCCCGCCATGATTACGATTCCTTCCTTCTACAGATCCTGCTGCTGAACAATTAACCTGATGTATCTGTGTGACCTGCACATCTTATTAGCTATGAGGACAGATCGCAGATTCTCCAGAAATCTGCAGACACTCTTGCTGAGTGGAGAGCGGTGAGTTGATTGTTCTCTTTTGCCCTGAGCTTCTGGGCAGCAAGGCCCACTTTCAGAAGAGACGTTTCCGAATGGACTCTTGGGCAGACTGCGGAAGGACTTGTCGCCACCCACTGAGTACATGAACGAGAAGTGTCGAAGGTCATTGTCCGCTCCGTCAGCCCAGTTGATAGGTCTGGTGAATGCAAATTTCTGCTAGAGCATATAGCTCGCTTGAAGGGCGTTTCCACGTAGAATTCCAAGTGCCCACAATTCAGAGCTTCGTAAATTTATCGGAGGTAGTCTAGAGTTTTAGAAAGGAGGAAGGGAAATCTCATTCTGGTTTTGCCCATCCACTGTGGCGATGCGAAATTACAAACCCACTGTCCTGTAAAAATCCCATGTTACTTTTGGCCGGCTCAAGGGCAAGGGCAATGCCAAGGAGTCAACAGCCCATAATTGACATCAATGCAGCGCAATATGGTGCGGAATTACGAGGATCAAGATCGGCTTTTGACGGCGTCACTGCTAATGTCTGCGGAAGAAGCTAAGCACGGCTCACAGGCAAATGGCTCTTGAGGCGTAAGGAGAGTCAAGTAAGGAATTTGCAGACTTCCCAGCTGAAGAAGGCTGTCGGAAAGTGAAGGATGAAGGTCACTGGGAGATGGATAATTCTTGAGGTCTGGATTAGATCAGGCAGCATCCCAGACTTGTTCTGTGACTGCCTCGGCAACCAATTCACGGTCGGGTAGTCTGATTGGGTTTCTAGGTTTGCGGAACCTGGAGGAGGAAGAGCAGAGGCTGCCTGGGGGATTTTGGCAGTCCAGTTTCCTCGGCAAGTGTCAGGAAGCTCAATTGCAGCAGCAGCACCGCATTAGGTCAGGCGCGAAAGACCAGTTCTAGAGATTGATGTTCGAGATTGAAGACAATTCTTGCAGTAGGGAAGATTGCAGACCCCTCCCAGTGACAATCCTGTTCTCTGCGAACACCGTGTCGTCGGAATGTTGGCAAGGTTGTGAAGGTAATTCCCGAGCAAAGTCTGTGAGGATGGTGGATTCTTGTTGTCTGTGACGTGAAGTGGTGCATTCTTTACACGTGCCTGTCAGGTCATGATTAGACACAGTAGGCCTCCTGACTTGTCCTCTGGGGAGCCTACTTGTCTTTGGTTGAGCGAAGAACTCTATGGACTCCCCGATTCTTGGACGGGACTTACTGATTGCAGCCACAGCAGCAGTGTTTGGAGGTTCTGTAGTTGCAGCTGCAATTGCAGCTGCCGCAGCCATGGCATCTGCCAGGTCCTACTGCCGGCATGACATGTGCAAGAGGTGTAATGCTGACTCTCCTCGGTCAACCTGGTCTCACCAGCCTTCGACGTTCTCATGGGTTAGGAACCTGCTCGAGCGTGTTCCTTGGAACGTGGTCAGTTAGCTTCTTTCTTGCATCTTTCAGTATGGTAGTTGAAGACGTCGAGCTAGGCAGTTAGATTAGTGTAAACGCTTTGGTTTCTGTTTTTTCTGATGCAGCAATTTGTTCTACTTGCATCCAACACTTCATTTATCTTACTGCCAACAGAGCGCTGATCCATGCCAACTGGCTGTCGATGAACAGCGAAAAAACCCATTGTACACCAAGTGTAGTAGCAAGGAAAGCAGCATTGCGGATCATGACTCGTGTGCTCCAGGGGACGAGCCCTTTCCATCGCAGAGAACTAGATCAATTAGAGTCAATAGAAGTGATTCTTATCGTGACATGGTCTTCAGTGACCAGGAGACACAGGAATGCTTGCAGAGCGTAGATGAGAAAATAGGTACTCAGTCGCTGCAACAATCCCCAGTTGTTGCAAAGCCGGATCCTCTTAACCCAGCCAAACGAGAAGGGTGAGTGTGAAGTCTCCTTTGGAAGTTCGTTTAAGGCAATGCATGTCGGGTTTATTGTGTTTGACTCTCCTGTGTCTTTTGCAGATATTTATCTTGGGACGACTACTTCATGTCCATTGCATTCCTGTCGGCCTTACGCTCCAAGGACCCAAATCGACAGGCATGTGTAGTCAACCAGCTTGTAGTGAGATAAAGATTTCCTTGTTGGAAATGTCTGTTCCATCAGAACTAACCTAACGGCACAGTTTGTGGCAGGTTGGAGCCTGCCTAGTTAGTCAGGACCAAGTCATTCTTGGTAAGTTGCAAAGTCAGCATGGGTGAGAATATAAAGTTTTGCACAAGCTTGTAACACAGCTGAACTTTTGCTGAACTGCATGTTTCAGGTATAGGATACAACGGTTTTCCAAGAGGTTGTTCAGATGATGAGCTTCCGTGGGCAAAGGTAGACTCTCCGCTTCTGAGATCGTGATAGACAGGAAAGTTCGGTGTGGTGGCAGCTGTGAGCTGTCAAGTAGTTTCTCTTAGTTGCTGCTGTGCGTCTCCGTGTAGATTTCGCTAACTGGAGATCCCTTGGAGACAAAGCACCCGTAAGTCTACTCAACTGGCTACATTTTCTTGTCCTGTTAAGATCTTTGGCCTTCCTTTCCTGCCTTCTTCACGCCCTGTATCTGCAAATCGTTGCAGACTGAGTGGCTTGTCTTTTGGTCGTGACTCTGGCAGGTACGTTTGTCATGCTGAGGTTAATGCGATTCTTAACAAAAACCATGCTTCAGCAAATGGTCAGGTGATTGCTCAGCCACCCGTCCACCACTGCCTGATGGTTCTCCTAATCAATGTCATTTGCCTTCGGGTCAGGCATCTCAACTTCTACCTCACTTTGGATTTGCCTGTCTACAGAAGCTCTACGTGACCATGTTCCCATGCAACGAGTGTGCAAAAATCATAATCCAGGTGCCATGAGTTTTTCTGGTGATTCTCGTCCGCGTCAGCCACATGGTTTCTGACTGGTGCAAGCAGTCTAAGCTGTTTGATGTTTTCAGGCGGGGATCAGTGAAGTCATCTACTTCACTTACCGTGGAACCCATCACAGTGAGAGCAAGACTGCCCAGGACAAACTGTACGCTGCCTCTCACAAAATGTTCGGCATGGCCAAGATCAAGGTAAAGCTCTAGTCTGCTATGACCAGCTTTTTTGGTAGTACGAAGACCTTTCAGACTTGCACATCGTATTCCACAGCTCATTCTCCGAATTAACGTGTTCAGGTTCGGCAACACCAACCCAAAACGCAAAGACTTGTGCTTGAATTCAAGTAGGGGGAAAATTCAGGGAGTTGTACAATCAAAAAGAGTGCAAATGGTTGAATTCAATGGTACAGCGTGAGGAACCATTTATGGTTCACTGACAGCAACCGCAGGTGCCCACGTCACCTCTGTAGGCAATGCACGAAGGCCTTTGCGGTCCTGGTGCAGGATTAGGATGGCTGTAAGATTTGTAAGCTTGTCAAATGGATTCTGGGTCACCTGAAAAACCTTATCCACAAATACACACCAAAGAAGCACAGCAGAGCAAACAGGACCACTTGCGTCACAGAACTTGTCTTCGTGGCAGCTAGGCTTCTGTTGAGTCTTTTCATGGTGTTGGTTAGACCAGCTTGTGCCATTGCCATTGATGACTCCTGCAAATTGGCACTCAAGGAAATTAACACTGACACACTCAACGCGCTGTCCAGGGCATAGAGCGTAGATCACTTACAAGCTGAGTGAGCAAGTCGTTTTGAAACTTGGTCTCGGACTCAATCTCTTGTGCAACCTGTAGGAGGAAGGAGATCCTTGCTGTAAGATCCACCCAACACTCGACTCTGGCTACCCGACTCACCCATGAACTGCAGGTATACGAGAGTCCTTACATTCTTGAGCAAAGCAACTTTGCTACGAAGTCCTTCGAGCTCCTGCTCATGATCCTCATGAATGGGATCCACTCTCAACTGAATCTCATGATTGGGGGCAGAGGATCTGCTGGTCAGCCCATCGCTGTCACCAAGACCAATGGAGTGTTAGGGTTACCAGGTCTGGGAAGCAGGTGGTTCCTTTCGCTGTTGTCATCACAACCAGCCCAACCACTTCACAGCATCACCTACAAATTCTTGCTGAGCTCATATGCCACAACTGTAAAAGACATGTGCAAACGAGCAGGAAGCACCACTGAACAGCAAGGTGATCGATCAGACCCCTACCCTCGCCTGGCAGTCAGAGAGTCGTAATCCCAGCTCTGTCTTGGCCGTTGTCCACTGACCTCCGGATAGGCCCGAGGTTTGGACATTGCAGCTGCCCCTTGCTCTTACGCAATTCGCAAACCCTGAGTACGCCACGCTCCCAAACAGTTCTGCCCAATTCTCTCCTGGTTCCTGCACCACGGACCTCCCATACGCATCCAGCAAACGAAGCCTGGGAAGCAAGTGCCGTGTGAAGGCAGGCCAACTAACCGGTATTTCATTGAGGGTGAATGGAGATTTTATGTACGAATACGAGATGGAAAAAACCATCTACCCCGGAAAAGAGGGGAAAACCCATCGAAGGGTAACAAGCCAGCGGAGTCTTACCCTCATGGTTGGTCATTCTGAACCTGCCTACAACATCGAGAACTTCGTGGTCAGGGATAGGGACTAGTACCGAAGATGTCGCATCCCAGCGTTAGCCACTGTCGTGTACACCCGCATTCGCCAGCGCCTGCTGCAGGGCGATGGACAGCTGTTGTCGAAAGAAAGCCACATTATAAGAAAGGGGCGACCAACCCCATCCCTATGTAACTGGTATACCTTGACACAATCCTTGACGAACCTGAAAAATTCCTTGCCCATGGCCTATGAATCTTAATGGCTAGGGGATGAAGGTGTGACCCCTACAATGGGAGAGTATTTGTGGGCCTTTGTCGTTGCGCATCCCTCGACCGCCAAAGGATTGAGCATAGCATGCTCACAAGCACTATCCCAGGTAGGGTCCGTAATCACCAAATCAGCCACAGATATATGGTCCCCGAGTGAAAAACAATTTAGCCTAGAGAGAAACCTCGTTGAGGAGGGTATAAGCGCGCTTTCTGCTTTCTGTACGAAAAGAACCCGCTCTCCTTAGCCATTGAGAACATGACGTCTCGGAGGCAGTTGTGAGCAGCAATGAGAACATGACGTCTCGGAGGCCTTTGTGAGCAGCAATCAGAACATGACGTCTCGGAGGCCGTTGTGAGCAGCAATGAGAACATGACGTCTCGGAGGCCATTGTGAGCAGCAATGAGAACATGACATCTCGGAGGCCGTTGTGAGCAGCAATGAGAACATGATGTCTCGGAGGCCGTTGTGAGCAGCAATGAGAACATGACGTCTCGGAGGCCGTTGAGAGCAGCAATGAGAACATGACGTCTCGGAGGCCAGTGGGAGGTTGTAAGGGTATTAAAGCCCAATGTACTTAGACTAATACACTTAGTCTAAGTTAGGTGTCAGTTAAGTATAATTAGTTTAGTTGAAGCTAATCACTAGGAAGCTTCTTTTGCTCCTTCCTAGGGGCTTCTTGTGGAGCTTCCTAGGGAGCCCTATTGGAGGGTATAAATACCCTCCAAGCCTCATCTCAATGTGAGTGAGCTACTCTTGCCTCCTCCTCTCCTCTCAAATACCCTCCAAGCCTCATCTCAATGTGAGTGAGCTACTCTTGCCTCCTCCTCTCCTCTCCTCTCCTCTTTCCACCATCATGGGCTGCCACACGATCCTTCAACTGGTATCAGAGCCAGGTTGCCTAATGGGTTTTGGGCGGCGGTGTCTCTGCAGTTCATCTTATTGAGATCTCTAGAGGCATTGAGCGAGTTCGGAGGAGCTATGGTCGGAAAGAAACCATCCTACAAGCATCTGCGAGTGTTTGGGCATGAGGCATCTTGCCATGTTCCAAAAGAGTTTCGGGACAAGTTGGCACCTAAGTCCAAGAAATGTATTTTTCTTGGCTATGGTGATTACGGTGAGATGGGATACCGTTGTGGGATCCGAGGCTAGAAAGGTTGTTCGTACTAACGTGTTCTTCAATGAGAACAAGATGCACAGAAGCCTACTCCAAGCTGTGGAGGTGCGAAGGGTGATCTTCAAGAAGATGGACATGATCATCAAGGCGGGTTGATAAGTGGTAATGTAATGGGAGCACATTCCTCCGATAGATGAACCAAGAGTCGAACAAGCACCTATAGAGGTAGTTACAAAGAAGCTATGTCAACGAGTAACAAAGAGAAGTGGGAGAAGGCCATGCAGTCAGAAATGAATTCGCTGTATAAGAACCAAACTTGGGAGTTGGTTCGGTTGCCTAGGGATAAGAAGGCACTACCGTGCAAATGGGTGTACAAGATGAAGGTCATACCCCTTGATGGCAAACCGAAGTACAAGGCACGATTGGTTGCTAAGGGTTTCAAGCAACAACCAGGCATTGACTTTGATGAGATTTTCTCACCAGTAGTCAAAATGACAACTTTGCGATGTGTTCTTGCTTTGGTTGCCAGGAATGATATGGAACTTATACAGATGGATGTCAAGGCGGCATTCTTGCATGGTGACCTTCAAGAGGAAGTCTACATGCGACGGCGGAAGGTTTTGTTGAGAAGGGCAAAGAGCATCGGTGTGCGAGGTTGAGGAAGAGCCTTTATGGTTTGAAGCAGGCACCAGTGGTATCACAAGTTCCACTCATTTATGCTTTCTCAAGGCTACAAGCGTGGCGATGAGGATCATTGCCTCTATCTGAAGCAAGCTAAGGATCAAAGCTTGCTCATTTTGATCCTCTATGTGGATGATATGCTAATTCTTTGGAGCGATCTTGATGAGATTTGTTGAAGTCAAAGTTGAATGCTCACTTTGAAATAGCGAGACTTGGGAGGCGAGCCATATACTTGGCATGCGTATTCGTCGGAACAGACATAAGCGTCCTTTATTTGTCTCAGACGGAATACATTAACAGGGTGCTTCAACGTTTCAACATGGAGAAGGGGAAGCCATTGGGTACTCCATTGCCTCCATATGTGAAACTTTCAAGCGCGGATTGCCCAAGCTTTGAGGAGGACAAAGCTGAAATGGAGAAGGTCCCATACTCATCAGCTGTAGGGAGTTTGATGTATGCAATGATTGCTACGTCGTGACATTGCCTTTGCAGTGGGAGTGGTTAGCAGGTTTATGTCAAACCACAGGCAAGAAGCATTGGGAGGCGATAAAAGGAGTTATGAGGTATCTGAATGGTACAAAAGCTTTGTGCATATGTTTTGGTAGTGAAGATGCATGTGTGGTTGGGTACCACAGATCTTATTATGAGGATATGGACAAAGGAGGTCCACATCGAGTTATGTCTTCATGTGCCTTTGGAGGCGATCTCATGGCGATCTCGTTTGCGATCGTGCATTACGCTATCTACCACAGGCCGAGTATGTTGCGACAAGCGGGGCTTGCAAGGAAGCCATATGGCTTGCTCGTTTAGTGGGAGACTTGGGGATCAAGGTTGAGTGCCGGTGTTGCATTGTGATAGCAGTGCTATCAATTGGCAAAGAATCCGATGTTTCATGCGAAGACTAAACATGTGGATGTGAAGTATCACTTCATTCGAGAGGTGTTGGATGACAAGAGGTACAACTTGTCAAGGTTCACACCCGAACCTGAGATATTCTTACCAAGGGACTCTCTGAGCAATTTGCACAAGCTCGGACAGATGGGCATGAGGCAGTCCATTCTTCTACAAGGTAAATTGGCCTTTAAGTGGGAGGTTGTAAGGGTATTAAAGCCCAATGTACTTAGACTAATACACTTAGTCTAAGTTAGGTGTCAGTTAAGTATCATTAGTTTAGCTGAAGCTAATCACTAGGAAGCTTCTTGTGCTCCTTCCTAGGGGCTTCTTGTGGAGCTTCCTAGGGAGCCTTGTTCGAGGGTATAAATACCCTCCAAGCCTCATCTCAATGAGAGAGCTACTCTTGCCTCCTCCTCTCCTCTCTCCTCTTTCCACCATCATGAGGGCGCCACACGATCCCTCGATGGCAGCAATGAGAACATGGCGTCTCGGAGGCCGTTGTGAGCGGCAATGAGAACATGGCGTCTCGAGAGGCCATTGTGGCGGCAATGAGAACATGGCGTCTCGAGGCGTTGTGAGCGGCAATGAGAACATGGCGTCTCGAGGCCGTTGTGGCGACAATGAGAACATGGCGTCTCGGAGGCCGTTGTGAGCAGCAATGAGAACATGGCGTCTGAGGCCGTTGTGAGCGGCAATGAGAACATGACGCGTCTCGAGGCCGTTGAGGCGGCAATGAGAACATAGCGTCTCGAGGCGTTGTGACAATGGGTTAAGTGGGTCCCAAAGGTGTCAAGGGGGCCCTACAATTGTATGCCGAGAGAGAGTAGGCCAATGGTTGAACCAATCCCAGACGAAAATGCATCGCGGCGGAAAAAGTTGCGAATGCCATGCGAAACGCCTAGATGAAGGTATCTTCATATACCCAATACATTCACGCACATATGTACGTGAATGTACTGGGTATATGAAGGTACAAACAAGTGTTATTAAAGGCTTAATAAAAATTAATGATGTTTAAGACCACCATATTTAAAAATAGAATTTAAAAGATAACAAAGAATTCTTATTTAAATATCAATAATTATTAACACTAGAAAACTATGAAACTTACGTGCATTCGCTATCTACCACAGGCCGAGTATGTTGCTGAGGCTTGCAAGGAAGCCATATGGCTTGCTCGTTTAGTGGGAGACTTGGGGATCAAGGTTGTGTGTTGCATTGTGATAGCAGTGCTATCAATTGGCAAGAATCCGATGTTTCATGCGAAGACTAAACATGTGGATGTGTATCACTTCATTCGAGAGGTGTTGGACAGAGGGTACAACTTGTCAAGGTTCACACCGGCGAACCTAGATATTCTTACCAAGGGACTCTCTGAGCAATTTGCTCGGACAACGATGGGCATGAGATAGTCCATTCTTCTACAAGGTAAATTGGCCTTTAAGTGGGAGGTTGTAAGGGTATTAAAATGTACTTAGACTAATACACTTAGTCTAAGTTAGGTGTCGATTAAGTATCATTAGTTTTGAAGCTAATCACTAGGAAGCTTCTTGTGCTCCTTCCTAGGGGCTTCTTGTGGAGCTTCTAGGGAGCCTATTGGAGGTATAAATACCCTCAAGCCTCATCTCAATGTGAGAGCTACTCTTGCTTCCTCCTCCTCTCCTCTCCTCTTTCACCATCATGAGGGCGCCACACGATCCCTCGATGGCAGCAATGAGAACATGGCGATCTGAGGCCGTTGTGAGCGGCAATGAGAACATGGCGTCTCGAGGCCGTGGCGGCAATGAGAACATGGCGTCTCGGCGTTGTGGCAGCAATGAGAACATGGCGTCTCGGAGGCCGTTGTGAGACAATGAGAACATGGCGTCTCGGAGGCGTTGTGACAATGAGAACATGACGTCTCGGAGGCCGTTGTGAGCAGCAATGAGAACATGACGTCTCCGAGGCCGTTGAGAGCAGCAATGAGAACATGACGTCTCCGAGGCCGTTGTGAGCAGCAATGGGTTAAGTGGGTCCCAAAGGTGTCAAGGGGGCCCTACAATTGTATGCCGAGAGAGAGTAGGCCAATGGTTGAACCAATCCCAGACGAAAATGCATCGCGGCGGAAAAAGTTGCGAATGCCATGCGAAACGCCTAGATGAAGGTATCTTCATATGCAATACATTCACGCACATATGTCGTGAATGTCTTTGGTATATGAAGTACTGAAATACAAACAAGTGTTATTAAAGGCTTAATAAAAATTAATGATGTTTAAGACCACCATATTTAAAAATAGAATTTAAAAGATAACAAAGAATTCTTATTTAAATATCAATAATTATTAACACTAGAAAACTATGAAACTTCAGCGTGCATTCACTCGAGGCGTTGTCATATGCAACTTTGAGTGGCATGAATCACCAACCTCAAAATAATCTATAGCTGGGCCAAATCAACAATCTCAAAATGATGGATAACTGAGCCTGAATCACACAGTGGAACCTAAGCCCTATGTCTATGATGACGTCATTGTAGATGGTGACAACCTGTGCACCCGACTATATGTGTCTCATCACGTATCCGGGGGGCGCATATGTTCTTTGGGGAATGATCACAATAGCCGATAGTGTATGCTGGTGATGTTTGATTGGAGCACACACTAGAGTCAACAACACTACATTCATGAATATTTAATCAACTTATAGTCAAGAGCTTAAATTTAGCCCCACAATGCCCAATGCCTATGGTAGAAAAGGGTATGGCTTGGAAAATAGCATGAAAACACTTGAAATGGTTTACTTTTTTATTATACTTTCTGCTTAAATTACGAGAAAACGGGAACAAGATGTCCTTCCATTCTCTTCAAAAACAATAATCATTTCCTCAATTTGGACCTTCAAATCAACTGCTATCTATATAGAAACCTTACAAGAAATGGTAGACTCTCATATCAGGCCCGGCTTGCACTCAAAAGGGCAGCCAAAATAAACGGATTTTGGTATTGCTTCATGCGCACCTCAGCAGACACTCCCTCGTGTTTCATAGCCAAAGCTTTTATGTGCTCATCTAAAAATTGGGAAAGCCGTGACTACCATGTGCTCATCTAAAAATTGGGAAAGCCGTGACTACTATGTGCTCATCTAAAAATTCGGAAAGCCGTGACTACTATGTGCTCATCTAAAAATTAGGCCCTTCTATTCTAAAGAAACTTTCTAATCCTCATCAACTCTAGTTTGAGTAAAAAAGTATACTGTGTTGAGTAAAAAATGTGAATATATAAAAGTAGAACTGATACCTATTCAGTTCATAAATTATGCTTGTATATTATAATTTAGAATTAGATTATTAGACGCATAAGAACCATGACCTCTCCCAGGATGGGATTTCCCATCTCGTTCTTTTTATAAAGTCTCCATGTCTATTTGAGTAGATTAAATGAATAGACTTAACAACTAGACTCTTTATATAACCTAAAAGACCAAATGTCAAGGCCGTCATACTAAAGGCTGAAGGCCGAAGGCCAAGTAGATCATACGACTGGACTGGGCGGTGAAGGCCAAGTAGGCGGTAAATTAGAAACGAAAAGACTCAAGAACCAGACTAGCTACATAAATTAGTGTGGGAAGCATCATTCTGTAAGATCCTCCCGTGAGCGCATTTGGGATTTGTAAAGCGAAATCTCATTTCCTCAAGGTTTCCTTGTTAAGCATTGTGCTATGGAGTTTGGCATTTTGATTCCCTTGCGCCTGCCATCGGCAAGCGCAGTGGAAAGGTGTCTGATACAAAAGGTTCGTCAGCTGCTCACAGATCCTGAGGCAATTTTCAGAATCGTGGTCGGGTATGATTCTGACGACCCCGTGTTCCAGGCAGAGGGAGGAACACAGGGTCAGGACTCAGTGGAGGCAAAGATGTCAAGAGATCTCCTCCACCTGTTTCCTGAAGTGCGATTAACTTGGGTCCAGCTGAGGCCCAGCCAGCCCTTCAATGCTTGTGGGGCGTGGAACTGTCTCGCCAAGGCAGCATGCTCAGCTGGAAGTGACATGTTCCTCATGCTCGGTGACGATGTCGACATCGTGCATCGGCCAGGAGCAGGGCCACGCCTATGGGAGCCGCCTGCGTCGCAGCCGTGGAGGAGAAGGCTCCCGGCTGGCCCTGCTTCCCTGTCCTGCATCGATTCCATTTGGACACCTTCGGGAACTTGTTTCCAGTTGCGGAGACCGTGAGCGAGAGGGGATTTTACAATCAGGACGCGGACCCTTTCCTGTGGGAGGTGTATCGGCGATCAGGCCTGGCGGCGTGGACATCCGCAACCGTGTTGAGGAATCGAACTGGCGGAGTGATTGGTGGTCTGACCGAGATCACCCAGACTCGGTACGAGGCCATCCACATCGAATGGAGGCTGGAGCTCCTGGAGCGGTATGCGGGACGACTGCGGCATGCTCTTGCAGAGGCGGGAGCGGATCCGCAGCGTCGCGTCACGATGGATGTGGCAGTCCCGTCTTACAGGTTGGATATCCAGAGGCTTCAAGGGATACTGAATCTGCCGACGCCTCGAGATGCAGAGGTTAGGTTTGTGATCGTTGTAGACCGGCCCATGGCCGAGCTGCAAGGCACTGAAAAGTGGCAAGCTCTGCGGGATCTCGAGACATCGCACCGGGATGTGAGGATTCGAGTAAATGCAACCAACATGGGTGCATCAGAGTCCCGGACCAGAGCTGCAAGAGAGTGCCACTCCGACTGGCTATTGTATCTGGATGACGATGTCATTCCAGATGACAACCTGCTCGACCAGTATGTGCGCCTCATCATGCAGCACCGAGACAATCCTGAAATCCGTGGATTCGTGGGAACCTCGATTCTTCCGGTGGAGCAGAGGCAGGCCACCATGGCTGTGCATCTCGCACAGGTGACCTTCTGGTGGCAGATCGCAGAATTCTGTGACAGGGAAGGAAGGCATGCTGATTGGGGCGTGACAGCCAATCTCCTGCTACGCTGGTGGCCGGGGCTGAAATTCGATAATGCCTTCCCTAAGACCGGAGGCGGAGAAGACATCGACATATGCATCTCCGCATGCGCAGCCTTCCCGAACGGAAAGCTCCTGCCAGCCACCGGGGCCAGAATCCTGCATCCCTGGTGGGACGGAGGAAGACGCTGGAGCCTGTGGAAGAGGGCCTTCCGATGGGCCCAAGGCGACGGCATGCTTCTCAACAAGCATCCGAATTTCACCTTCCTCGGAACCCCGAACGTGTGGGAGCTGGCCACCCTGGTGTTAGGGTTTCATCTGCTCCTCCTCCCCGACGTCGCGGCCCTCTGCCTTTCACTCGCGTGTGCTTGGATCGCCGACCTCGCGTCCTGCGCGGTGTGGATTAATTCCATACCCTACATGCAGGACGAGTTCCCCTTCGGATGCCTCCGCATCCGCGCCAGCCTCGAGTCCGCCGTGGTTCGCCAGGCGTCGGATCTCGGCCACTTCTATGGCTTCTTCCGCCGCGGCGAGCTCCGCAACCTCCTCTCCCGGAGATTCGACTGGTTCCTCGGCTCCCTTCCAGGCGTGGCCAGCTACGAGCGCAAGCGAGGCCTCCTGTTTCTTGGATTCTTCGCTGCTCTGCGCTGGATTATCTCCCGCTGGCTGCGGTAACTCTTGTTCACTCTTCCACGCAACACGTTACCAATGCATCTGCAGCTGCAGGCAAGCATATGCCGTGTGTGCCAGGGTCTTGATCCTTGGAACCTCATCAAGATTCAAGAATCACGATCCTCGACTGCAACGCAAGGCGCGACAGGAATGCTCTTGGGACCACGAGACGGCTCGGGTGGGAGAAAGTGCTTCGCTTTTGCGTGATGCTGCCTGCATACATTCAAGCGGCAGAGGTCGCCAGAAACTATCCGAATCCGATCGTGAAAGTGAAACCCTAAAATGCGGAAGCCACCGACTCCTGGCCGTGTCAGACGGAGCGTGAGAAGGAGGCAAGGGCGGGACACCTGGCGGATAGCATATTCCGTGGCACGGACGAGTCAGTCCGGTTCACAGGCACAGGATTCGGTCTGGCGTCTGATGTCGGCTCTGCGCATCACGGCAGCGCGGATGAGGAGTCATGTGAGGATTATGAGAGTGGGCAAGATGTGTAAATAAAGCGTAATCTAGAATATGCGAAGCCCAGCTTGGGATGCCCCTTTGGGGCGGACATTCTCTTACGCCAAACTTCCGTTTTCTGTTAGAACGGTACGGGAGTGGAATGAGGATCCGATTCCCGATTCCACCATTCCACCACATCCCGTAGAGGATGAAACCGGTCGTCCACGCTATTCCAAGGGATTAACCACTCCCTGTCTGGCTGGGGCCAGAGGAAGCGGATATTCCGTCCCGATCCCTTGCCTCTCCTGGCCCCTGGCCCTGGCCCCCCCGGCGACCCTGCGCTGCAGCCTACACCTCCCTCGCCATGGTCGCCACCATTCCCTTGCCCTCGCGGCCCCAGCGACAGTGCCGCATGCGCCTTGCGCCCTGCTTGATCTTGCGCGCGCGGCAGAGGAGGTGCCTTACGCTGTTGGAGAGGGAGCGGGAGCGAGATCGGCGTCATGAAGTTCGCCAAGAAGTTGCAGAGCCATTTGGAGGAAACCCTGCCGGAGTGGAGGGACAAGTTCGTGGCCTACAAGCAGCTCAAGAAGCGGCTCAAGCTGCTCAAGTATGCGCCCGACGGGCTCACCGTCGGGGCCTTCATCCCGGCCAACGAGGCCCCGGATTCGGATGTGGCTAGGGTGGACAGCATGCTGCGGAATCACTATGGGAACCGGACGCAGGGCTGGCCTATGCGGATGATGGATGAGCGGGAGCAGGGAGCGGCTGCGGGTGCTGGTGTTGGTGCCTGTCCGGGTGCGCATGTTGCTGCGCAGGACGGAGTGGAGAGGACGTTCGCTCGGAAGCGGAAGGCTAGGGACAGCGGAGTGGATAGCGACGAGGATGAGAACTCGGACAGTCCGTTTGAGAGTGGATATTTCCCCAGCGATCAGATGGAGTTCATACGCCTTCTGAACGTGGAGCTCAAGAAGTTCAACAAGTTCTTCATCGAAAAGGAGGAGGAGTATGTCATTCGTTTGCAGGTAAGAGAGGTTGGGATGTGTGTTCGTGCAAGCCTTGGGTCTAGGTCTTGAGGTTTGGATCCGTGCGGATTGAGTTGTTTGCATGTAGTTTTGGAAGGACTTTTGTTGTACACAAGGCTTTGCTGATGTTGCGCTGTTACAGGATCTGAAGAAGAGGATAGAGAAAATGAAGGAGGCGGCTCTGGCCAAGCCGCAGCTCTCGGTGGATGACCTAAGCGAAATGAACACAATCTTCAGGCAGATGATTACGTTTCATGGAGAGATGGTGTTGTTGGAGACGTACAGCTCACTCAATTACACTGGCCTGGTGAAGATCCTGAAGAAGCATGATAAATGGACCGGGGGGGTCCTGCGCATGCCTTATATCCAGACGGTCCTGCACCAGCCTTTCTACACAACGGAGCTGCTCTCACGGCTGGTGAAAGACTGTGAGGTGAATTTGTCTGACTTGTTCCCTGTCCCAGCCACTTCCCAGCAGCAGCCTGCTGCGGAAGCTCTCCTCTTCGACGAGGGTGAAGACAGTGTCGACTCTGAGAGCGAGGAGTCGCATGTAGTCGAGTCTCCGGAGGCTGGATCCGGAAGGGAACGTGCCCAGAGTGATGACGGCGACTTGTTTCCAGTCCCGGCCAGCAACAATTTGGACATTGTTCACAAGAGCTGTGAGGCAGCGCTGAAGACCATCAAGGACATCCGCAAGGGTAGTTCAACGTACAGCGCATTGTCCATGCCACCTCTCGATCCGCCAGACGTGGATGACAGCCTTGGGGTGGTGATCAACGAGGCGGCCAGGGACCCTCCATCGCCCTGCCGTACTGTGTCTGTTTCTCAAGACTAGTGGCTCCTTCAACCTCGACGCACAATGCTAGGATATGATGAGCTGCTGGGAGATCCGGGTGTGTCGGCAGGCGCATATTGTCATGTCATTAGCGCCAGACCCTGCTCCTTGCATGATTGGGAACGATTCTTTTGGCCCCTTCCGTGGCTCATGTCCAGCCGGCTATCCCATCCATTTCGACAGTGGGATATATGGAGAACTCTAGCTGCCTGCACCATGAGACGGGAAGCGGTGGCATGATACAGGAACTTTGAGCTTTCTATGACCTTTATCTACTAGCCTCACCTCTTGTTGTACAGGTGGAGGGCTCCTGGTGTGGACAGCATGCGTTCCGCAGAGTAAGAGCTATAGGTAAATGCTACCTCCAAACCAGAGCGTACATACATACCTTGCTACCCCGGTTTGTGAATGTGTACAGCCTGCCAACTGTCTCTGTTGGCTGTTTGATTAGTTCGTTGACAAAAGGTCTGTCGTTGTTGTCTGGACCTGAGCGGAAGTGTTTGAGACTTCCTTCAAATAAAGGGTAACCATGTGCAGTACATAGTGTACGTACAATGTGCTCTGATTCAGAACATGGAAGCCGTTTTGCAGCGCACTGCAAGTCACGATCACCACTACCTCCTCAGCCAGGCAGGAAAGGTCATCGTCAATCCTGCAAGGGTGCTCAACGTGCAAGATTCGAATATGGGTGGTGGCCTGGGCAGCCCTATCAGTCCCCGAAAGCCATCAAGGCCAAGAGTAGAGCCTTAAACCCACGTCATCACGAGATGGACGTCCTTCGGGACGGGACGACACTCACTGTGTGTTTGAGAACGTGTGGGACGGCACATCCACCACACACCACATGCCTCATGCCCAACCGCGCGGCCCTTGGTTTTTTGTATGTGAGTAGTCTTGACCGGGCGCGCGATGCCACCAAAGGGTTGAAGTGTCATAGTGCAGATCGGAACCCCAGGGTTTAGCGTCCTGCGATCGGATGAGATGTGAGACACGATTGTTTGAACTTTCAGTGTTTTATCATACTTGTTATCAACGTTCCTGGGGATGCAGGGGTGCGTGTTCAAAACCGCGCGGTACATTTCGCACGGTCCAAATCCAAATTAGGGCTCGTCGCGCGAGAGAGCGCACTCCTCCCATGTGAATGGCCTGGCAGGCAATGGTACATGTGCCCATGTGCCATGGTAGGGGCATAGGCCACATAGCCTCTGTGACCTGACCCTACGTACAGGATTCGAAAATAAGTGGCCTAACCTCATCTCCATGGAGGGGCCCGGCCGCCCGGCACTGTGCACTGTGCACTGTGCACTGTGGCCAGCCCTCCACTGCAGCCGGCTTCCATCTTCGATGAGCTGAATCGGTACATACACATCTAATAACGGGTGCCAGCGCGACACCACGTGATTGCATCACCTTGATTTATCTTTATCTGCACATCTAATCTATCTATATCGTTTCGTTCTAACTCATCAATTCGTTTAAACTCTATGCGAATTAATTGTTATTTATGTAAATTATCAAATAGAAAATAAAATTAAGTCGTCAAATAAAATGGAATAGGCTTATGGAATAGGCTTACGTTTAGACCTGAAAGCAAAGATCCAACACTTCTTGTAATGTCACTTGACGTGATGAACAAAAGAATAAACTTCATCATCGAAAGGAAAGGAGCAGTAGCTTTATGCGGTACCCCCATACTTGCATCCATGATATAACTTGGTAGATACCTGCGGATTATAGGTATGAAGCAAACACAAACTATCCAGGCAAGCATGCCTAGCTTCGTGGACCCTTTTCATTATAACATTTTAGAATTATGTTTATAGGTGTGACTAGACGTGGCTTGAATGCTGTGACCTCCAATAGTTAGTGTCCACTTCATATTATCTACCGTCTTCATAAGCATGTCTCTTCACACTGACACCATGCACGCATGAAACAGAATGATGGCAGCATGTCTTTTTTCCAATTTGTGAGAGGCCTATAATGAAAAACTATGAGACATAATGATATAAATATGAGACATAATGACATCATGCAAGCATGAAACAGAATGATGACATCATGCCTTTTTTCCAGTTTGTGAGAGGCCTGTAATGAAAAAATATGAGACTTAATGACATCATGCAGGCATGAGACAAAATGATGACATCATGCCTTTTTTCAGTCGTGAGAGGCCTGGAATGAAAAAAATATGGAATAAAATGACATCATGTAAGCATGAGACAAAATGACAGCATGTAAGCATGAGACAAAATGCTGACATCATGCCTTTTTTAGTCTGTGAAAGGCCTAGAATGAAAAATTATGAGACAAAATGACATCATGCAAGCATGAGACAATCATGACATCGCGCCCTTTTTCAGCCGGTGAGAGGCCTGTAATGCAATCCATATGCATATATTTCTAATATTGAAATCCATATGCATGCATTCCCAACCCCGGAGGGGTGGCTGTAACAAGCCTATTGGTAAAGTACACCCCTCAGTTTTACCTTTTCTAAGATTTAAAATTAGTATTTTAATAAATAAATAAATAAACCCATCAAAGTAGATTAACACAACACTAACAAGCCTATTGGTAAAGTACACCCCTCAGTTTTACCTTTTCTAAGATTTAAAGTTAGTATTTTAATAAATAAATAAATAAACCCATCAAAGTAGATTAACACAACACAAAGATGTCCAAGTTACCAACGAATCTTGTAGGCCTTGTCGAGATAATTTGCAGGCCTTCATATTTTGGTGATGCTATGTGGATCAAAGTCGCAAGTCTACGGACCTGCAAGAATAAGTTCTCGGTGGCACTCACTAAAAGCTTCTGACTCAAGAAGAGCCAGAAATTCGTGACCTAATGTACTGGGAACAATTAGACATTATAGATATTTTCTAAGGTTTGTGAGTACCATCCATGTGTATATTTCAACTTGATGAGTTTTAAGGCTTTGTACGTTTTCGTACGATGTAGCATTTGTTTTCCTTCCGCCAAGCAAGTGAATAGGTGTAGCAACTCGACTCTCCAACCTACCATCTCCAAACGGCCTAGCAGCTTCGAACCCCTCTGCCGTACAAGCTGCAGACAGTACAGGAGCTCCGAACGCGAACTTGATGCTGCCATGGAGCAAACGCCCAAGAGCTCCGAACTTTCTCTCATAGCTCCCGATGTGATAACCCTAAACCAGCATATGTACCCTGGATTCCGTACCGCACAGAAAGACGGGAGAAAAACTTTAAACTCAAACAGGCTCTAGGTACACCATATAACTGCCCTCATCTCTGCAAGTAAAAGTTGCAAGCTGTTGCAGGGATGCTGGAGTTGTCTTGTGTGGAGACACCATACGCATCCCAGCTAGTAGCAGGCAGGAGCACCCTTGATCCACTCTCCTTGGGGTCCCAGAGCCCTGCAGGTTACCAGCTTAACTTCCCCAGCCACAAAAGGAGAAGTTGCCCACTCTGAGCTGAATACCAGCCTGAAACCCCAACCCTTGTTCTTCCTGACCCAGCCAGATGGCAAGCAAGTGCACAGCCAGAACACCGCGCGTGAATTTCCCTCCCAACAGCTCGAGTCTGATTCTCTCTGTTATGATGATGAGAGGTGCCAGGATCAGTGTTAGCCATCCATGTCCATGTCTCAAGTTTGGACAGGAGTGGAGTCAAGCGAGCACAACACCCCGAAAGACATTCTCACGGTCGACCCTTACAACTGCGGTGTGTAATCTCCTCTCTGGCATACTGCCTGCCATCAGACGCTTATTGAACCGCCCTAATACGCTAACCTAGCATCAAGGGAATAGTGTCTTATTAGGTACCCGTCGTTTACTCTACAGAAATCTGTACCGAATAAACAGTTCCTGGAATTTTTTTTCTCGAGTGTCCCCTTTCAAGTCGCTGTCGTGATCAGAGGCAGGCAAGTGAAGGCGGGCTTGCAGGGTTTTACAAGTTTTGGAGGTTTATCATGTTCCCAGCCATGGAGCGGGAGGCGGAGGGACCTTGATTGCAACCTATCAGCAGCAGAGGTGGGAGGGAGGAGATGGACATTGCCATAGCCAGGACGTCCCACTGTGCGGTGGCCTCACTGCGCACCGATGCTGTGCTCGGCGTGGCATCGGGGAATGAGCCTGCAGGGTGCAGCTATGCACGCTGGTCCTGCTCGCATTGCAGCAGCCAGGCGCAGCTGGTGGTCAGGCGGGGCAGCGGCAGCACAAGGGCTTCCAGGCAGGAAGTGCGGTGTCGGGGCTTGTGGACTCTCTTCTCCAACAACCTGCAATTTCGTTGCAATTTCGGGGGAGCTGAGACTCCGGGCTTGATCACCTGCGAGAAGAAGGATGAGGGGGATGCGGGTGAGGAGGGGTCTAGTCCCAGCTCCAACAACGGTGCAGCACTGCCCCCGCCACTGAAGGTACCGAACATGCGTCTCCAGCTCTGTGATAGGGTTTTCCATCTGCTAGCGCCGATCCGATCCGGAATTGTTGAAAGTTTGTGAGCGTGATCTGATGGAAGAATTGCGGTTTGTCGATAATTTCTGGTTGTCTGGAATGCAGGTGAAGCTGGGCAACGCTGGAGCGTCTGGTCAGGGGGCTGTGGACGGAGCTTCATTGCCTGCCTCACCCTCAACAAGTCGCAGCGGGGAGAAAAGTAAGAGGGCAGGGCTCCGGCGTACACCGATAACTGGGGGTGTCCAGAGCGCGACATCTTCCAATGACCTGCCCCACCCTTCTGTGGCTGTCCGGAATCTAATTGAGCAGGTTAAGTCCTGAGAAATTTGCGAAACATGTTCCAAGGGATGATGGTCTCGTCAAGTCACCTGTTCTGGTTTGCATATGCGGGTTGAATTCTTACTCACTGTCGCTTACTGCGCCTGCAGGCTCGTTATGCCCACCTCTGTACCATCATGTCTAGAATGCACCATCGTCGGCGTGGTTATCCCTTCGGTTCGCTTGTCGACTTCGCGACTGACCCCAGTGGACGTAAGGTCTCAGATTTGTTATGCCTGTGTCTGTTAGTCTGTGATAATTGGCATGCTGGTTTCAGCAGTTGAGTATGTGGGCGGAGGGCACGAATGCTGGGTGTGAAAGCTCAACGACCCTGTTTGTGCAGGCCCCATCTTTCACTTGTCTCCCCTTGCCATCCACACCCGGAACTTGCTCACGGATCCCCGATGTACTTTGGTCGTCCAGGTAGGGTATGTGCAGGTTCACGATCCAGGCATGAATAGCCCCTGGTACGTTCGTTGGAAGTCAAAACAAGCTTTGCTGACTGTATGGAGTTACTGCAGATGCCAGGATGGAATGGGCTGGCCAATGCGAGGGTTACTCTCTTTGGTGATGTTTATCCTTTACCTGCAGAAGAACAGGTGATGGACCAAGTTTTGCAGATATGCATTCTGAAGCTCAGCTGAAAAGTTGTAGGTGTAGTTTTTTCGGTCACGTACTTTGTCCTTGGGTGAGGCTGAATTGATGAAAGTTTGCAGGAGGTGGCCCATAAATATTATTCAGCCAAGCACCAACATGGAGTCTCTCAGCGGTGGGGAGATTTTTACTACTACAGGATGGAAGCCATTGGGTAGGAGTGTCGGTTATCTACCTGCATTGCACTCTCAGCTGTCTGCAGTAGAATTGGAGCAAGGCTCACAGTGGTGGTGTGTGGCTTGGCAGTGACATATATTTTGTCGGAGGGTTTGGCACGGTCGCATGGGTCGATGTAGAGGAGTATCGGAAAGCAGCTCCTGATCATATCGCCACTGCTGACGGTGACAGAACTCTGCAGGTCCGTTCTTCCACTTGGCATTGTGATGTCATAGCAGGAAGAACACTGCAGGTCTGTGTCCACTGACTGTTAACACACTTTGGCAAAGACATGCACTGAAATTCTGTGGCTCACAGCCCTTTTCTGTTTCCTTGGCGGGTTTAGGAGCTCAATAACAGATTTTCCAAGCCGTTGAGAGAGCTGTTGACATCAGAGTCGGAGGTGGATGACGCAGCCCTGATATCCATTGACAGCAAGGGAATCGACATTCGAGTCCGTCAGGGGGCCCAGGTACGGTGTCCTAGCATAGCAGTGACTTGAGATTTCCGAACCGGCGTGGCCAGCTTGATGGCTTCACATTGCCGTGTTTACCTTACCACAGGTTAACATTCAAAGGCTCTCATTCGACGAAAGGAATGCCGTGGAGACACTTGAACAAGCTGAAAGAGCTATTCAGAAAGTTCTGGACAGAAGCCACACTCCCAAGCTATATTAGGAAACTGCCAGTTGCCAAGGGGGAACGAGAAGAAAACTATTTCAAGTCCACGGGAAACTCGAAAAACGCAGTGGTGATGTTCCTCGGTTGATATTCACCCTGCTGCTTCCTGTCCAATTTTGCGAGTTGGTTTGCCATCGCAGCTAGCGCAGTACCAAAGCAAACAGGCCTCCCTGTAATTTGTTGAGAGAACTGTCATCTATTCGCATCTCTAGCAAGCGCAAGACTGCTTATGAAGCCAGCAGAGCCACGGGCTCGTATGCTTGAGTTGGCAGGGACTCGCCCTGTAAACCTGTTTGCTGTACATAACGTCCCGGGCTTGTGTCCTTACCCCTTCAATGTTCTACCTATTCGGGACAGCTACATGCCAGCAAGAAAGCCCCACCAGCGTGAAAGCCCCACCAGCATGAAAGCGAGCCAGGAGAAACTTCATATAGCTAGGACGAATGAGATGAATGAAGCGAAAGGCAGCCTCGTCGCGTAGGATTTGGGATTGGCAGGCATGGCGGAGGAAGCGCGCATCATTGACGGCAAAGCCATAGCTAAAGTCATTCACGCCGAAGTTCAACAGGACGTTCAGCGGCTGAAGGATGTCCATGGCTGCGTAAGCTCCCTGCCTGCCCTACATCTTCTGCTGTCTCAACGCTGGGATGCTTTCACGTGGAATGCTTTCGTGGATCCGTTTGATGCCCGAAGCTGACCCACTCTCTGCTCGGTGATAGGTTCCTGGCCTGGCAGTTGTCATCGTGGGAGAACGGAAGGACTCTCAGACGTATGTTCGCATGAAGAAGAGGGCCTGTGCAGAGGTGGGGATTCAATCTTTTGGCAAGGATTTTCCTGCAGACGTATCGGAGGAAGAACTGTTGAATGTCATCTCGGAGCTTAACAGCAACCCGGATGTGCACGGTAACTCTGTCCCATTCGCTAGAGATGAGTGAATGAATCCCGTCCATGAGGAGCTGTGTGGCATCTTGTCGATTGAAAGCCACAACTGATGTCGTCTCATGCAGCTCTGGTGGTACAGGTGTTTTGGTGCAGCTTCCTCTGCCAGAGCATATCAGTGAAGAAAACGTGCTGAACGCAGTAAGCATTGAGAAGGATGTCGATGGATTTCATCCTCTCAATATTGGAAAGCTTTGCATGAAAGGCAGAACCCCGCGCTTCGTGCCCTGCACACCCAAGGTATGCATCTTGTCTACATGGTTTCCTCACGGGCTTCTATATTTTCAGAGGAGGTGAGGTATGCCTCTTCCGTGTGCAGCAGGAGCTCAATTCAAGTCAAGGAATTCAATCTGAATTTGTGGGTGTTTTAGGGATGCATAGAGCTTTTGATACGAAATGGGATCTCTATAGCGAAGAAAAGGGCTGTGGTGGTTGGCCGAAGCAATATTGTGGGCTTACCAGCAGCCATGTTGCTACTGGAGCGTGATGCCACTGTGTCTATAGTGCACTCACGAACCCCTGATCCTGAGAGTATCATCAAGGATGCAGACATCATCATAGCTGCCGCTGGACAAGCTCACTTGGTATATTTCAATCAGCATGTCGCTTTATCGACATCGCTTTCTGTACATGCTAACCCTCTCCAGCTACTGCTTTCGCTTTCGCAGATCAAAGGACATTGGGTAAAGCCAGGTGCTGTGGTCATCGATGTGGGCACGAATCCTATTACTGACCCGTCTAAGAAAGCGGGCTACAGGCTTGTGGGTGATGTTGACTTTGAAGAGGCCAAAAAAGTTGCCGGCTGGATATCACCTGTTCCTGGTGGTGTTGGCCCTATGACCATTGCCATGCTGCTCAGAAACACGGTGGATGCGGCACTTGCAGCAGTAGCTTGAGTAGTAGTTGCTGCAGAGGCCCTCCGTTTTAGGTTTGTTGGTCTCGATCAGCGGTCACACATCAAGCAGCTACAGGTTAGCAAAAGCCTTGTAGTATATTGAGTCTTTGATCACATATCTTACACCCGCTGTGAGGGTCCCCACTGTCATTAGGGCGGTTAGTATCACCCACATGCAGTGCCATGCCCTTTGAAGTGTGCTCAGATCTTTCGTGACCTGAACGAACAGAAAAAAATGTTATCAGTTGTGTTTCCCCCTCCACCCGAGCTCATGCATGGTCGATGAAACACATCATTGTTACCTTGAGGTACATGTGATTCGACAGGGCAAATTCCAGCGGCCAGATGGCCACGGCTCCTGAGATGACCACAAAGTCTCCGAAAAAGGGCAGTAAAGCTCCGAGGAATGTGAGGGTGAACATCCACAGGCTTCGTCCCACTATTCGAACCGTCGAGTTGATGGGGGACCACACAGATTCTTTCACTCTCCCAAAAGTGGAATCGATGTACTCGTATATCGGAAGTGAATAGAGCTGTCAGGTGCATCACATGAAGCCGTGAGAGACTTCAGGGAAGCTGTCGAGGTGGGTACGTACGTAAAAGGGAAGCAAGAAATTCAAATGCATACTCACGTGGAGACAAATGGCTGCTTGCAGGAAGGCAGCGGCATAAGCTACGGTGATCCAGTTTTTGGGACCCCTGAGAGATGCGAGAAGGAAAGGCTGCAGTGCGTTTCCATATGCCCAGTATCCAACGAATCCGAGTCCCATAAAGATGGGGTTGGAGCAGAATATTTGCATCCTCAAAGCCTTGTACATATTTTTATCTGTTGGTGCCTTCACTGTTGACTGCAATTCCAATGAGCGTATATGCTCTCAAGCTCGTTAGTGACTCGCCAGAAATTGATCAAAGACTGCCCAGAGGCTGGTCTGTAAAAATTCAGCCACAAGACAAAGATCGGATAGAACGGTAATATTAATATACCTGGATTTCAGGCAGCATTGTCGTGTTGAAGGTGAAGGCTATGGTTGACAGCGCTCCCAAGACCAAAAAGGCTTTACTCGCTGTTGTTCCCTGCACCGAGTAGTCCCTTGGTGGAGAGTCCAAACCTGGGAAAGACAGGTCCACTTTCAATCAACAGATGGACACATTTTCAAAGTATATATCCTTTACAATGTAAAGGCCCTACCGTTTTGGATGGCTATGACGATGGCAATGAGGGTGTATGTTGCTGATGCTGCCATGGAGAGCCCTGAATACACTCGAAGAGCATGCATATGTGGCACACAAATTGCGAACAGCCAAAAAAAGATGCCAGTGATAGTAATCCAGATTCCAAGGTGGATGTTTCCATCAGCGGTCATTCCAAGATAGACGGCCTGCAAGCACGCAGAAGCGCACTGTGAGTTGATTCCCACCCAGTTCAGGACAGCCTCCTGTACATCAACTGTCACAACAGTTGTCCGGACACTAAAGGCACAACAGAACGGATGCTAATTCACACCACAGTTCTTCAAGTCAAGCGGCCGGCAAGAATGACGAGCATTCTACAGCCTGAGGAATGCCGATGAGCTATCATACCTTGAGCGCCATGCCGGCAAGAATGACGAGCCCAACATCGCCCACAAGAAGGTTGAAGTATTGCAGGAAGAAGACGGTTTTGTACATGAACGGTCCTGTAAGGTCCAGTGATTTGGGAGTTGATCAGCTCGCAACCAATGCGTCACACGAAATCTGATAATTCTAGCTGCATCACGAATCCATTCATCAAAGAGACCCTGCACTGCCTGAAGGCCAGCAAGTTATACCGTAGATGTGGCCAGCGACGTCTCGATGCCTGACATGCCGCACTCCCCCGTACTCGTGAAGAGCAGCCAACAGGGCGTTGCAGTAGTAAGACAGCAACATTCCCCCGACCCAGAGACCGACGCCGGCGTACCAGCCCAAGGGAACCAGAATGAGATAAGGGTAACCGAGCGCAAATGCACTGTTCAATGCCACCACAAGTGTGATGCCGATAACCCACCATGGATCTGCAACAGCAGCAACAGCAGATCGAATTTATTGAGACTTTCGACCAAAGGATGCATGGATGAAACACCTGCCAGAGGGAGCGAGATGTGCACTTGCCTCGTCCAACAGGATGCTGGGTCTGCTTGGCAAACACTTCGACTTGCACTTTCTCCTGGACAGGGAAATTGGCCTCGAGCTCGGCCGGGGAAGCATCCGTGCCGCCCATGGCCAGACTGGGCTGGACATCTTCGGGCAGAGGGCTGGGAAGGGACACGATCTTCCCCGACCGCGAGTTCGTCATGCTGGAAGTGGGCGTCGGATACGGACGCGGGCGCCCAAGAGTCCTTGAAATGCTTCACTCGGGGCAGTACCCAAGCGCATACTTTGATCCGACTGCATCGGTTATGTAGCGGACGGAAGTCCCAGTGGACGCTCACCCCACACTGCACACTATTCAGTTGGGGAATTGGGTCAAGGAACTTCCCATGGTAGAATGAGAATCTCCCTGATCCTGCAGGACTCTGCAAGACCTGGGGGCCGGTTCGGTAGACCGTTCTCTGCTTTCTGAACAGATCGGATTGCCCTGCGCGGTTTTCGATATCACCCATCACCATGATTCTGTTTCTCTTCCTTCAATGCCTTCTCGCCACCGTACAGTAGCTTCTGCTTTCCCCTAAAGTGGTGCAATCGTTCATTCCGTGCCCACCTGCCCTCCTGGACTCAGAACCCCACGTACACTCGCTCGTGATGCAGTCCCCGTTAGCAGCTGTACCATCAAATCAGCCCGTCGCCTAAACGTCATCAGCAAATACACGCGCCTGCTCATCGAACTGCTCCTGAGGCCCAAACCCCGATGCACATGGGCCGGCATCCCATCAGATTCCCCGGTTAAAGATATCCGTTACCCTCTTGTCGGACCTGTGGAATGGAAAGTGGAAGTCCAAGCAAGTCGATCTGGCAAACCTACCCGCTCTGGTCTCGCAGAGTCCACCAAAACTCTGGAGTATGTATGACACATTTAGTGGCAAACCTACCCGCCCCGGTCTTGCAGATTCAGGATTGACCAAAAATCTGGAGTATGACACACACTTCGTGGCAAACGCAAACCTGTCCGCTCTTTCTCTTGCAGATTCGGGAACATTTGACCAACAATCTGGAGTATGTATGCAAACACATTGTAAGAGCACTACTTTATTTTGATGCGAAGGCTCAGCACTGCGCACCAGACCTGAGAAAGAATAGAATACGTATTGTAGACGGGATGATGCATAGCACAGCACTCTCTCCCTCCCGGCGACACACTCCCCGCCAACTGGCTCTTTCTTCACCGTCCACACTGCACAGTGTTGAACGAGTTCGTCTATCCCATCCCGCACAGTGTTGAAAGAGTTCATCCATCCCATCCCATCCCGTCACCCGATTCCTCTTGGTAATGTGCGGGAGAGTGAGCATTTCAACCCTAATTCGTATTGCAAGCAGTTCAGTTCGGAGGGCTTGTAGGAGCTCAGGCGACCTCCCGTCTCCCAAACACTTTGCGGAGTCTGGCACGTGAGCGATCCACTTCAGTCACCTCATGGGCTTAGATGTTTTTCGTTCACCCTAATCAGGATCAGGAGGCAGCACAATAGCACATAGGCGCTCTCTGCGGACATGGTACTTGTATTGTATCTGCGGACATGGTACTTGTATTGTATCTGCGCTCAGCAGGACAGAGCCGTAAAGGACTGTGGACGGGGAAGAGAGAGCTCGTTGCCGGAGGGTTGATCTCCGGGAAGGGAGGGAGGCATGCCGGCCGCACGGTGCATCGGATGTGCATGGGGGTTTGGGGCACACGAGCGGCACGGTGAACAGGCGCGTTTATTTGTCGATAAGGTTTAGGCGTTTAGGCGACAGGTCAAGAAGAACAAGAAAGCCTGCGTCAGCGTGGCACACAGTGCCGCACACCGTGACAACGATCTCAAGGCGGCCGAGCATCTCGACGGCTCGGATTCCGTGCGGGCGTCGCTTCCCCCAGGGAAAGAGTGAGTTGACCACTCATGCCCAACGCCAGTTTCCATGTTCAGACAATCGGACGTCGGTATCTGACAGGCCACTGGGTGATTTAACGCCCTGCTGGATTCACACAAGAATCCTTCATCCAGAATCCAGATGGACGTTGCCTCTCATCAGCCCCGCAGTTGAGCACATTTCCTCGGTTTACGATTGCGTTTACAGGCCACTTTAGACTACTAGTACGCACTCTTCAGCTCGTTTTGCATCAAGATTGAGGCCGTCTTAAGCTTACTCGAGAATCGGCGCTCCAGTCTCTTCCAAGCTGATGCATCAAAAGCTACAGCTCTCAGATAAAGGCAAGGCAATCCAGAAGATATCCTAACCCTAAACCCTGATCATCCTCGGCACTGGCAGGTTATACGTCAAGATTAGGGCCTGGTTTGAGTTTGAAATGACCCAAGGGGAATCTTCTGTTCCTGGACTGTGTTGTCTGGAACTCCGTCAGGACCTTCTGTACGGCACCCTCTACAGTTGGAATGTCGGAGGAGGCTGGAGCTCTGACATGTCCAGGATTTACTGCGTGGCAGATCTGTGCAGAAAGGAGAAACCATTTGTATAAAAATAGCAGCCAACTTGTGGTTGAACGTGTTCCCGTCTTCCCGGTGAGTATTTCTGGCAGACTGAGCAATGGCTGATCCACCACACTACCGGAACGGCATCTTGCAGCTTTCTTGGAGGACGCAGCCACGCTGTCCAGCACGTTACGCATGGTGTTTGCAGCGGCTCGAGGGTGTGGAGACCTCTTGATGCCAGTTGCTCTCTTACATGGTGTGATCAGCGCTTGTGCACATATGGAATCCCCGGACTTCAGGACACAGGTTTATAATTTTAGATATGGAGGTACCATGTCCTGCACAGTTGGATCTTCCACTTTCCGACATCCTGCAGCTCAGGGACAGTTGCAAGGCTGATCCCAACAGTGCTATGGATGCTTCCAACTCCTCGCTGATAGAAAGAGTCATCGGACTGGCACCCTCAACTTCGCCATATCCAAAGCATAACTGTTCAGAGGTGTTGGGCTACCCTGTGCTGCAACATGTGCCAAAAACGGGAGCTGTGTTTTATTTATCTCTGCTGGCTGTCGGTGACGTGCCGTATCCCCGTCCATTGACTACCCTGTTAGCCTCTTGTTAGCAGTGGCTGGGTCGAATTACTGTCCCAACCCAGTGCTCCCTGCTTGTTTGAACCGTTCCCTTCAGAGCTTCCAAAGCATGTGGAGACCCAGCCTGCACAAAGTAGAAGAAAAAGCTTATCACTCCTCATGCCGTCGCAAATGTACGTTCGACATCAGAGCAAGGTGGAACCACCTGCACAACGAAGACAGGTATGCCAGCGGACGCTATTGATGCAGCTTCAGCGATTTTGGTAGCCATACCGCCAGTAGTGTCATGTGCTGCCACACTGGTCTGCACTGGTTGGGACAAACTTGGGGATGAGCTTGTGACAGAACCATGTTCTCTTCTATTATGTTAAGAACAAGGCAACAGTAATACCTGCAGTTCCTGCCCCAGGAGGATCGATAATCGACCAATGCCCATCCTCCACCACTGTCACCACATGCTTAAGAGGAGAAGATCAGCAACGAATTTCTACAAGGCATATGCATTCTCCTGTTTGAAAAAGACCCAATGGCCTGCAGGACCTGATGCTCTGGATTCCTTACCGATTTCCTTCAGTAACACCGCACCTGGAACTGATGGAGGTCGATCAAAGACGCCAGGTACGTTGGTCTTCAAACATGTTAGGGGTGGGCAGTTCAATAGAGATGAAAAACTTGCAGCACGGCTCTCTCTCTATACAGGGTTGTGATAAATAACCCATCTCATGTACAGAACTGGAAGGATACGAGGAATACCACATAGCTGGGTTTCAAACTCAGTGCCAAATGACGAACAACGATGTCACCACTAAGAATTCGGCAGCCCTGAGCAAGGGAATGGGCATGTGTGGCTGAGTAAGCTGCAGATAACATAAGAAACATGCATACGAGCCTCACCTGACTGCTGTCCAATACTGCATCTCCATGCAAAATCTGTACCACATTCAGGATCTGTTCAGTGAATGGCAAGCCTGTGTGAACGGGAAGTAAGAAGCATGCCATGTCAAGGGGCTGCTACCGGCAAAAGGCCTGCGTCGAGGGCTCGCTTGACAGCAGCTGTGTTTTCCTGTTCAACCTGCAATCAGGACTAAGACTTTAAGGTAGTTAAGCCAATACTACGCAACGGGTGATCAACCTGGCTTATGATGACTCCTGAAACCAGGGGACGTCCTACTTCAGACAGCTGAGTACAATGGCAACAACAAGCATACCAAACTATACAAGCATTTCAGATAGTGCCACGTATTACTTCTCCAGCAGCAGTTGACCAGCCGCCAGAGAATGGAGAGAGACTGACAGCTGGAATACCCTCTGCAACAAACAAGTTGTCAATGGACTAGCAGCAAGAAGGCCAGCTAAGACATTTTCTGTTGCAATGTGCATCAAGTCTTTCAAATAATGCTTTGTTTTCAAGAGCACACCTGTGGCAAATGCCCTAACGACTTGATGGTTAAGGGTTGTCACCTACATTCACAGAACAGTGCAGCATACATAAGAGCAACGCAGCATACAGAATTGTAAGCAATGACTTCGATGCGGCATGAAAATACAAAGGACTACTGTAGGCACTTACAGATATTCTTGTGGCCACAAAACCTGCTTTGACAAATGGGGCTTCAAGATTACCCAAATTGACTTTAGCTCTGCTAGCTTGGAAGTGACCGAAAGAGCCTGAGACACCCATTTTTCTGCTCAGAGTTCTGAAGAGAAACTCAGACTAGCCCAAGCGGCAAAACGTCACCAACCTGCACCGTGGACCAGAACAAACTTGGCCATATCCAGTGGAAGGTCCCAAGATTCCACATCAGGCAGCCCAGCATTTTCTGACCCACTTCTCCTGCTCCAGTCCATGCTGAGCTTCTTTTCGTTGGAAAAGCCGATGGCATTACATATCTGCTTTGCTGTACAGGAGAGGACGGCCCCATTTATGGTCTCTAGCTCACCTTTCTCCGTAACAGCAGCTCCCCCTGCAGTGTTATCAGAAGCTTGGTTGTCAATCATACTCTTGCGAATGGACGCAACTGGCTAGCCCAGGTGCCAACTCCCGTGGTGGCTTGACATGACATCCGTCAGGAGCGGAATACAAAGTTGTTGTTCTTCCCCTACATCTAGAGATAACAAAATGAATATCCCCCCAGACCCAACGACGTACCTAGCTTCACGATGCACCGAACAGGGATGTCACCCGCCTTGACAAGATCAGGCGCCATTGACAGACAGATTAACTCCGCAAGTAAGCAGTTCCGCTCCAGAATTATATATTACCACACTGGTTCACGTAAGTATGACATGGCGCTATGATACGCTGCCAACTCGATGCTTGCAGCGCACGCTCTCTCAGACGCTGAGTTCGGAAGAGGAAACACCGGGCATTCTCCTTCAGCGTTTGCGGTCTGTAGGCTCGTTGAGCAGATTCTGCTCTGTGAACCTGGGAAGCAGAGTCGTGTAGAAACAGGACCACCCAGACAAGCTGGAGGCCCTGCAGTCGATTGTGCAACACAGTGTTGAGTGAAAAGGATTATCTGGCAATTCGGTGCTTGTAGTGAAAATATGGCAGTTGCTAGTGCTGTCCAGCGTGTGACCCACACTTCTCTTGTGCCGGGACTGTTGCAATTTAATCAGGATGCTGGCTCAGGGAATATGTACAAAATTGTATGCTGGAAAAATTCTTCAAACGGTAAGCGACACACTACAAGGGCTGCTGTTGCGAGGGAGGCATTATGGAGGAATGCATTTGCAGGATCTCCAAGTGGCCTCCGACTGAATTCAGGCCCACTCAGAACCAGCACTGGTACTTTCTCTTTAGAAGAGAGTTTCATTCTCTCAATTTAAGCTCACTTGATCATGTGAGGCTTTATGTAGGTTTTGAGAATACACTACTACAAAGCTCACACACCATTGACATACCTTCCTGTAACTTAGTAGTGATGAGTGTCGGCAGGAAGTTGGCAGAATGTTATCCAGAGTCTTCAGTACGTAGACATGAGGAAAGGAGGAGCCATGGCCGCAGAGATGAACATCTTCTCAAGAATTTCACGGATAATCAGAGTAAGATGCTCCAACATTACGGCCACTCGACCTTGTCCTTACTTCCAAATGTGGCATTTGCCTTAATCTAAGCTGTCTTTGCTGCAGAGCTTTGTGGAAACTCTGCTGGGATCGGGTGAGGATCCAGAGAGGATAATTGAACAAGCTGTCGAGGAGATGACAGCAGATGTCCTAAAGTTCAAGCAGACAACTGCACTTGTGAGTACCAGGGAGAGCTGATTCAGCAGCTCCTAACATTCTTCTTTGTGACAATATAGACGACTGAGAACATATGGTGCAGGTGGTGGCATCCCAGAAGACGGCGGAGAGGAAGTACAAAGATGCTGCGGAAGCTAGTAGTTTATGGTAATTGAACTGCATTCAGAATCTTCTCCTGAAGAGCACTTGGAACAACTGGTCGGCATTTCGAACAACTTGTGACTGCATACGTTGACATTGGTTAAGCATATCCAGGTACAAGCGTGCTGCAAGAGCACTAGAGGCAGGAGAGGAAGACTTGGCAAAGGAGGCTCTTCGAAGAAGAAAGACCTGTGAGGTGGGATAGTTTGGCCTCAGTGGTGTCTAGGACTCCATTATGACTCTTCCTCCATGCGATTTAACGAAGAAGATTTGCATCACAAAAACAGGAGAACGTCAGAGTTTTGAAATCTCAGTTGGACCAACAAACTGCGGTCCTTGACAAGATGATGACCAGTACAAGGGCGTTGGAGAGGAAGATATCGGAGGCAAGAAGTAAGAAGGACCTTTTGAAATCCAGGGCTCAAACAGCAAAGACTTCAAAGTATGTAGCTGAGGTACTGGGTTCAGTTGAGACTCGGAGTGCTATGGCGGCATATCTTCAGATGGAGGAAAAAGGTGTGTCCTTTGCAGAGAACCGATTTCTCGTCTCCATATATGGTGATATTAGAAATTCAATTGCAGCCATGTACTTGCAGTTGAGAAGCTGGAGGCAGAAGCTGCAGCTACTACACAGTTGGGAATAGACGACCTTTCCACAAAGGTATTTTGGATGCAGCAAAATGTTTTGAACTTGGCCTCGTCAGGCATCGAGGTAACGTTATGTGCTGCCACTACCTGCAGTTTGACAAGCTGGAAGAAGACGTTAATGTTAACGACGATCTGGACTCCCTTAAACGAGAAATCCTCTCAAGGCCAAGGTTCCAGGTGATTTCTGCAGATCAGATCCCGACGGTTTATGTTTTCCACCGGAATCTCGACATGTTATGCATAATATTAGGAGATCTCACTGGCATAAAATGCTTGGTGGCAGTGGCAGGAGGCAGAGAAGCTCGGTCCCTGGGAGCGTGATTTTGAGAGATCATCAGGAGGCTTCTAAGATGTACTGTATAATCCGCTCCGTTGGGACATCAATAATTTCCGCTGAAACCCTGAACTACTTATCGACCAGCTCAAGCTTGTTGTAGTGATGTACCACAACCTATTGCTCGACGCAAAACCTTTCTGGGATGACAAAATTGCTGTTAACTCTCGTCATCAAGCTTCTACCTCCTAGGGTCATTACAGACCATTCCCTGGTCCCTATTGGTTGTCGTCTTCAGGGGCTCATCATCTCAGTCCTCTTTCTTGATGGCAGCTATGAAGGATAAGATACCGATGTACATTTCTACGACAGACAGCAATCAAGGTCACAGCTGAGATAAAAGGTCTTTCAGATCGGCTGACCTAACTGCCTGTCTGAACTCTTTCACGGAAAACCACCAGGAGCGCAAACGCAGTGTATATGAGAGCACATGCGTAAGCCACAAGGGATCTATGTTCATCTGCGTGTGGTACAAGCACAACTAGCAAACTAGTGCAGGCTCTTGTGCACCACAAGACTGCAATAGCAGCCAACACACCCCTTACTGCCCTGAAATGCCAGGCACCAGAAGATTACATCAGCAAGAGTCCAAGAAACCGACAGATACAGAATTCTGAAGCACTCGTTAGCACGAAGCCGCAAGCTTACCCGACAGGAAGAAAGATTGCCAAGGCCGAATACACCACCATCGGCACAAGACAGTAACCAATCAGGCTGAAGCAGCGGTGAAAATCCAAACTACCATTCCTCCCAGCCAACATGTTGAAGACTACGTAGAGAAACATAGCTCCCATCGTGCTCCAGCCAATGATCACCCCCATGTGGAATTTTTGAGCAAGAAATTGGAAAAATCCGAAGAGACACAAGAAAATAAAGGGCCCGGAGAGATCAGCCTCCTCGTGCAGATCGGCATTCACCCGCAAAGGGTTCAGGACTGCCAGTGTTCTTCTAAATATCTGAGGAATGTCAATCCCAAGCTCTGCCAAAACAGGTCACACGGTGTGAGCTCCCAGAGTTTATAAGCAAAATCCCTACTCTTCACCATCACCTCCCACACGACAGCATCAGCAGTCTTGCGAAACAAGGAAATCCCAATCACACCGTGAGAAGCAAAGCGAGAAAGGCACCTTCGAGAAGCGGAGGTTCGTCATCAAAATCATTGTATCCCGGTGCTCCATAGGCAACCCTAGGAGGCAGCATACTGCCGGAGGTGGACGACGAGCTCAGATCGAAGGGAAGAAACTGCAATCCTGAGCTAGGGCCGGGGCCGGGGCCTAGCCCCGATCCAGGGCCCAGGCCTGGTCCTCCTCTCATATTCGGAGGCGGTGGCGGTTGTCGGAATGGAGGCTGGCTTTGATAACCTGGTTGCACACCGTACCCCCGTCTGTGCGTTGGCATTGACATCCCAGGAGCTGCATCAAATGAGAGGGCGATATCATCGTTAGGCCCCATCCTCTCAAGCTCCTCTAACTGCTTGTTCCCCTACCAGCTGCCCAAGTTCACAGCTGCTTGTGCTTCAGCTCCGACCTCGGATCGCCTCGGTCCCGTCTAAAGCAACGATTCCGGAGCCGACACCTTCCACCCGTTTCACGCTCCACATACGAAGCTATAGCTGGTGTACAATTTCCCTCCCTGGTGCTTGCTTTCTCAGGCATCCTCCCAGGCCATCGCTTGTACCTTCACAGCTGTCCATCAATACTACTGCCTGCTCCAGGTCCTGCTACACGGGCCGGGCCACCTGGAAGGGGCGGACTACCCGGGTAACGTAAACCCGATAACCAGAGTCATGACCCTCGACTCCCGACTTGCGTTGATCTTTGTGGGGTTTATTACAAAACAAAATGCAAACCTACAGAAACACAGAAACGAGACCGAGAGGTAAAGCCCACTTGCGGTAGGCACGTTCTCAACACGGTCTCGGAGACCCGGAAAGCATATCCTTCATCGGCAGGCACGCGTGCTCTCCCGCTCCCTTTGCCGCCTCGCCTCGCCCCCGCTAGATCGCCTCGCATCTGCGCTGTCGGCGTCTCAGATATCCAGCTGATTCCACTCAGGAGCTTTGTGGCTGATTGCTGACTTTTCTTTGCCTGGAACGTTACCTAAGGAGTGTGAATTTGGTGTAAGTCTCAAGTGCAATGCCCGGATCCATGGCTCTCTTGTTGTGAAGCTTTGGAAGGGCCTGTAGTGATGTGGTCCAGCTTGGATCCCTGTGGCAGGATGGCGCTGATGTCAGGGCAGAACTGTTCCGTGGAACAGTCGGTTGTGATGGAAGCCGTGCAGAAATGCCCTTTCTTGAGGAATATCGAGAAGCCGACCGCCTTTGGGCTGGCATCGTTCAAGACTCCTGCACCTGTAAGTTGCTTGGGTGTTGTTTGTTGCCCGGTCATGGGGTGACGGAACTTGTGACTTATTTGAAGGGGTTGCTACGCATGTTTCGTGAACGCAGACTTTGTTGCGGGGTCCAATTTTTGAGGATGGACCGTCATTCGATGCGATGTTCAGAATTTTTCATGGACGCGGGGGAGTGGTTCCGTTGACAGATGCAGGTTCTGCGGAAGGTAGACGCTCTCATGAGCCCTCCGACGTGCCGTCTGCAGTCTCTGTCAGGTATCATCCCTTGGCCTCGTCTGCAGCGTCGATCAGCCTCTCAGCGTTTGGAGGTGGAGGGCCCTTCAGCTTTGACGCCTTTATGGGGAAAGGCAAGGCTAAGAATTTGAAGCAGAAGCAGCCTTCAGAGAAGAAGCCAGCTGATTCCGAACGCTCTTCGAATGTGAGGCTCTCCGACTATACGAGTGTTGTGTGTTGCTGACAACCTTTTGTTTGTCACTGAGAACGGGGTGTGGGTATATGCAGGCGGCTCAACCACATGAAGCTCTTGGTAGTGAATGGCTGGCCTCTGGTAATTGTCCCATTGCCAAGT
Organism: Anthoceros angustus; assembly: GCA_010909165.1. Lineage (NCBI taxonomy): Eukaryota > Viridiplantae > Streptophyta > Anthocerotopsida > Anthocerotales > Anthocerotaceae > Anthoceros > Anthoceros angustus. The sequence continues at coordinate 1,432,962 of MU008161.1, forward strand.
CATATCGTGCCGTCAGTGGGGTGCTGCCGCTTGTGGCAAAGATGCTGCAACCTCCCGCAGGGTTCAAGTATAAGTGTCCCCCTGCGATTGTTGCTGCCCGAGCTGCATTAGCAAGGACGCCAGCGGTGAAGTCTTTAAGGCCTCAAGCACTTCCAACGAAGGTACTTGCAATCGGCGCTTTGGGAATGGCAGTCAATATACCGCTAGGTGTTTGGAGGGAACATACGCAGAAGTTTTCACCTTCTTGGTTTGTAGCGGTTCATGCTTCCGTCCCTTTCGTTGCTATGTTGAGAAAGGCTGTCATTATGCCAAAATATGCAATGATCTTCACAATTGCATCAGCAATTTTAGGACAGGTTATTGGATCTCGAGCAGAAAGGATTCGTATTGCTGCACAGAAGGTCACTATGCAAGGTTCTATTGAGGTTTCGAATGTCCAGTCAGCTCTTGGCACTACTGTGGCAGGGACAGCATTTTCCGCCACTTTATCCACACATCAGGAGCCATCTATTTCAGCTGCCGGGGCAGAGCTGGTTCAGTCACCTCCAGCTGCTTTCACCGGTGGTCATGGACTGTTCTCTGATAGGCAGCTGGTGGCAGTCGAGCAGTGGGTAAAGGCTGGCGAGATTGTAATGCCCCAAGCTGTTAGCGAGGGACTTGAGTTGTCCAAATCAGCAGGTCAACACGGTGGTGGTGTTGAAGATGTTGGAACAGATTACAGACCGGGTGTGAATGGGAGGGGACAGGAACCCAACAGGCAGCTAGTCCTTCAGCCTTCTCACACATGCGGTCAGGAAGCTTGGGCTGTGCACAGTCGTTCGTGCATAGAACCTCCTGCTGGATCAGCTATATATTGACCCTTCTGCAGAAGACGTCAGTTGTGGATTCGGCCATTTTCGTTGTCATATTCCCTGCAAACTGCTTGGTGTTTGGCCCCCTCATTGCAGGATGGATAGGACATCTCCAGCTAGTGGCTCGTAAGAATAAGTGGAGCTGGAGCCCTGCTTTGTGGGTGCCATTTCCCAGATCGACATTCAGATAATTTGTTGAATATTGTTGAAGCTTCCTGTCTGAGGGACAGACACCTTTTGTTTTACATACTGCACCGGGGTCCCACATTCTTGTGCCGCACCTTCTTCATGGCCTGCCTTGCCTCGGGTATCACTCCCCTCGTCTTACAGTCTCACTTGTAACAATCCTGACTAACATTTCAAGGCACAACACTAGGTTGCTCTAAATTTCCTTATACTACCGATACTCTTGTAGCCCTTGGATCTTCTAGACTTTTCCATTTCTCTAAAAGAAACAGTCAACCTTGTTCCTCAATTCTACTTGGCCCGAATCTTTGGCCCTTTCCTAAGTTGTGGTGTAATTCAGTTTTACTTAACCCTTTCATAAATTTCTTTAATTTGTCATGCAATTTTCATTTACTTCTTCCTCCCCTAATCTGCCAATTTTAAATATGAGCTGGACTTCTCCCCCCTAATTTGCGGTGCAACTCAATTTTATCCATAAGCGGAATTTGAATCACCCCTCTGAGTAAAGTTGAAGTGAACACAAATAACGGAACATATGAACTTTATCTCCACTTTACTCCACAGCAAATGACCTCGAAACGTCCTACCCACAAGTGTAGTTTAGAAACGAGTGCTCAAACCGAGTTCCATCGGCCTTCAAGTTTTGTGCCCGGAGGCGCCAAACTTAAAGGCCGTCCACGGCAGACGATGTGGCGTGGACCGGGCTATAGTTAGGGTGTGGTTAGCTTGGTTTGGCCATGGCTGGAAGTTGTGAAGCCAAAGCAATCGTTTAGGCTTGTGTCTTTTATTTTTCGTATTAAACAGCCCCCTAGTTTTTTGTGTGGTCATAGGGTAGGATGTCACGGTCCCGAAGATATGCCAAGCAACTTTTTTCATTCAGCAAATTTGGTAAACCATGGATTTTAATCCCTTGACATGAAAGGAGATTGAAAGAAGTGCATGCTCCAGTGTGGTATGTACTCATCCAAATGGGTAGTGGGAAGGTGTGTTGAAAAGGTCTTGTGCAGGTCTATGAGCCTTAAGTTTTTTGAAGAAAAAAATTGTAACAATGAAAACTAAAGAAAACTGCATTGCTGCAAACAAGCCATTTTCAGCCTAGTCCTTATGAGGTTAAAGTTCTAGTCTGTAAGAGCTCGGGTTCAAATCACATTGTCAATAATCATGTGGTGCGTCTACGCGCTTATCGTGGCCATTGGCAAACAATTTCCAACACAATATTTTTTTTCCCCATGATGATTCCAAATATGGCTCACTTGTTTTGCTTGTTGTAGCCATTGGCAAACAATTTGTTTCATGTATGCACTTCGCAGTATAAAACAAGTAAGCCATACTTGGAATCATCATGTTATAAACATCATGCCCTCCCCAAAGGAGTTATTGCCATGCGGGATTACTTAATATCAGAATTTGAGTGCGGGACTTCGATCTATACTTTGAAATATCTAGAAAGTCTCCAAATTCACTAAAGAAAAAGTATTTATTCTTCATTGCCTAACCTATTCTAAGACGTATAGAAAGTAATTAGTCATATTTCTATTTTAAAATTATTATAATTAATAACTCATTTCCTAGCTTGGTACACACAATTTCTAAGAGTCAGGGACCTATGTAAAGTCTTGTGTAATACAATTTTAAAGGGTCGAGAACCTATACAAAGTCTCAAAGCATCCCTCAATTTGTAACAGGGAGGACCTCTCTAAAGTCTCTCAAAGCATCCCTCAATTCGAGCTAGGAATAAAGATTCGCTATTATGTTACACACAATATGTTTCACATGTGTCATTTAGATACATGTTTCATTGATGTTTTTGGGTCATAATATTACAATTTTTTTAATTAAAAATACTAGGAGATAAAGTAGAGAATTTGACATAGAAGACAATCTTGTGTTGAATTAGTGTCATATAACTTTTGTTCGAAAAGTGTCAAAAAGGTACTCAAAAACTCGTTTCATTGATGTTTTTGGGTCATAATATTACAATTTTTTTAATTAAAAATACTAGGAGATAGAGTAGAGAATTTGACATAGAAGACAATCTTGTGTTGAATTAGTGTCATATAACTTTTGTTCGAAAAGTGTCAAAAAGGTACTCAAAAACTCGTTTTGAGTGGCATTGTCCTTCTGGGGTTAAGCCATAGTCCTACTCTGCCATATCGACTTGGTTTAGTATGATATATGTTTGATGAAACTTTCCTTATGCATGTTATATTCTGGTTGTTCTAAGCCCTTTTTGATTTCTCTAGAAGAAGCTCAAACTTTTCTTAAATCTACTTTAAACCTCAATCTAACTTTATTAGACCCTTTTATATTTAGTAGCCTATTTCAATTACTCAATCGTTTCCTAAATTTATAATGCAACTCAATTCTATTTCTCCCTTTTCTAACATGCAATCCAGCTCAATTTTATCTATTGACGGAAACCGCTTCACTCTAGCACTTGAACATAAAGATAAGTTTAATGCTAGCTATTTTTTTAATGCAGTAAATACCTAGTTATTTTGTTAATCCTTCTGTGGAATTATTTAATAATATTATTTAATAACAATGACTTCAATATAATGGAAAGGAAATCAAGGAAGCTGTTGGTGGATGCAAATACCTAGTTATTTCGTTAATGCTTCTGCGGAATTATTTAATAACAATGAGGTAAATCTAATGGAAAGGAAAACGAGGAAGCTGTTGGTCGATTGTTCGACGTCCGTGATATGCAAACGGAAATTGCGACGACAGCCATTTTAGGTCTGGTTTTCTGTGCTGAATGTTGTGGCCAGGATCGTGGACTGCAGAGCAGACAAGCTGTAACTGGGATTCCATGAGATGGTGAGCACGAGGGCGTTCGCTTTCCCTACTAGCTTAGGGAATGCGTGCAAGAATTAGGCTGAGTGGAAAGTGGACAGGTTGAGAGAGGGCAAGGGTTGTCAGTAGGGAGGCATCGAAGATCTGGACGAGAGATAGCTCGATTTTCGTGGTTTCACTCATTTCAACTGCCTGCAGCTTGTGCAATCCGGTCTAGGGGTTGCAATTCGGCTGGATCTGACCTTTAACAGCTGGCTGGGAACTTTTGGAACAGGCGGATGTGGTGCAACCCCTCTCTCCTTCTGGACCGGTGACGGAATCTTATGCTCATCCTGGAGTCGCGTTCTTTCACACCATCTTCAAAGTACTGAGATTTGATCCCTATTAACGGATTAGCCACATTGAAATTTTTCTGGCATCAGGCTTTTGTCCTGTTTGATCTGCGGATGCAACGTGGGGAAGCAGGAGCTCATTTTGACACTTGGAAGCTAGAGACGAGCTCAGTGTTGACTGTTTTTCGTTCAGCACGAATTCTCTGGCATCTCAGTGATAGGTCCGTTTGTTGTTGTCTACAGGGAGCAGCTCTGGCATGGTACCTCCTGTGTGGATGGCTTGTAGGGAGTTTTGTTCTTCAGTTTGTGATCACGGTGCTGCTATTGGCTTTGGACTTTTGGACCGTGAAGAATGTGAGTGGAAGGATACTAGTGGGGCTTCGTTGGTGGAACGAGACTAATGAGAATGGGGAAAGCATTTGGAAGTTTGAATCGCTGGATAAGAAGGTTTGTTCTACTGATGTTACTCTACGTCATGATGTAATTTTGTCCACAGAAACACTCACTGCACACTGTGACGATCCTTTTGCAGACACTAGATGCGATGAATAAGAAGGATACTTGGCTCTTTTGGTGGTCTCTTTATGTCACTGTAAGCTTTGATACGCTCATCTCCTTGGATGCACCACTCTTAGTGTCTTGCAGGTTACACTTCATTGTGCTTACTTGATATCTGTGTGTGCAGCCGGCCTTGTGGTTGGCACTTGGTGTCGTGGCTATCATTAAGCTGGAGTTTGATTACTTGCTGATTGTCGCCATTGCTCTAATTCTTGGTGGCGCCAACATTATTGGTTTCACAAAATGCCGAAAGGGTATGAGCCCTACACCTTGTCGTGCGTGCTCTCGATATATTCAACCTGATGCGTTGAGAAATGTTTTGTTTCCCATTGCAGATGCAAAGAACCAGTTTCAGAAGATGGCAGGTCAGGCTGGGGCCATGTACATGGCGTCTAATGCCTTTTCTAGCTTGAGGTCTGCTATCGGTGGATGACGGATTAGAGTACTCGCTTGTTAAGCGCAGCTGAAAATCATGCCGTGGCTGTAGCCATAACACTCTTACGAGGTGGGCAGTGTCATAAACTACCGTGCCGATGCTGAGCCCTGGGCTCACGAAAGTGCTTCTCATTGAGCTGCGAACCTGAAGTAGGGGTTGGATAGCTTGATGTACATAAGACGAGCCTGATATTCCTGTCCAGCAATTGGCATCCTATTCGCATGCCCTTTCCAGGAGCACCGGTATGTTAGGAGGAGTTGCGTATTGCTCTAGGAGATTTTGGCAAAAGACAGTCCGTAACTGGATGTGTGTGAATGATGGAGTGAACCAGTGTCTTCTGCTGACCGTTTTCTCAAGTTCTATGAAGCGGGGAGCCTGTGACTGCAAGGACAGTTGGTGCAACAGTAGTGGAGAAGAAACTAACGAACCGATGAACAAGTTTTGCACTGCCAGAACCAGGTAACGACCGTGTGCAAACGGTTTCCGTGTATTTCTGCTCAGATCAGCAGCTTCGAAGGTGGCCACTGGTTTGGGTGGGACTGGTTAGCGTGTGAAAGTCACGTTGAAGCTCATGTTACACTTGAGGAGGCCTCTCCTCATCGAACCACCTAGGGGGATCGAAGCCAGTGCCGCCTGCAACCACACCGTCACTCTCAAGTCATTCATAGAAGACATAGCACACAAGGCAGCATGCCATCCATGTGCAATGAAGTCTCACCAAGGGGATTGCAGCGAGCAAGGCGCCAGAGTGTCAAAACTGTTCCCTTGACAACTCCATACCTCTTGTAGGCTTCCTGTGCATACACACTACATGTGGGGACATACCGGCAGCTCCCTGGCAGGTATGGCGAGATTTCACCTGCAAATGCACTTGCTTCATAAGAAACACGTTTTCCGCGAAGGACAGTGCCATATTGAGGACTCAGTTGGGCAAGGGCCAAGAAATGGGTATGCATACCCTTGTAAAACTGCAGGAGGGCAAGTGCGAGCTTCACTCCAGGTTGCTCCTTCTCCGGACTCTGCTCTGTGTCTGCCACCAATTCCACTGCCTAGGGTTTCAATGCAGTACAGGCAGGTGTAGAGGTAATCCAAGTCCCATCCACGCAAAATTCCAAGCTGTGTGACGGCATCACCTTGAGGCTCGGTGCCATCTTGGAGTGAGCAAGAGCAAACCCACTTGTGGCTGGCACACTGCGACTTCCCAGCTCTACCCACCAGCTCCCCTTGATAGCAACCAGAAGGCTGAAGCGATGGTGCCACCTCATGGAGCCTGGAAGGACCCCTGTTCACAACTGGACCATGGTCTTGACCAATGCTGGCCTGGCATCCCCGGCCTGAAACGGGCCTGCGAATTCTCATCACCCTCGGCGTGAATTCGTGACGAGCCTTCGTCAAGCCTCACGCGGGAGGGTAACGGTGTGAAGAACAATGTAAAACATACAGACCTACCGCGCTACGAACGCAGGCTGCGGGCAGACGGTGATTTCGGCGAACGTGCGTGGCTTCGGCCTCGATTCACGAAGAAGCAAGGAGTGCGCACTGGTAGACAGCTTGACGAGGTGCACGCCAGTCGCCATGGACCGACCCAGAGGAGCAAGAGTCGAGGAAATCAGGAGGCCCCATGGACCGAACGATGAGAAGCCAAAATGAAGAAATGTTTTTGAATAAAATGATGTGCGTCTGGAGCGGGCTATACAGACTCCATCGTGAAGAGCAGAGCCAAGTGAAAATGAGCTTCGCTAACGAGAGATGCAATACACGATAATGGGAGCCGATGGATTGATTCTGGTTCTACGAGGAATCCGATGAGGCAAGGGCAATCCAACGGCACCAGGTGCGTGCCGGGAGGCAGGCTCCCGGCGCGCTCTTTATTGTGCCCATGTCAGCTCCTCCCCGCCCAGCTGCTCCAGCTGGAGCACATCACTTGCAGTCGCACTTGTTGACGTCATCGTTGCACTTGCTGCAGTCGGGGTCGCCGGACATGGCGACGGCCAACACATTCTCGCTGCACGCCATGATAAGAAGAAGCAAATGTTAGGACAGTCGAACGGAGCGAATTCCGAGAGCCACGGCCAGCGCACCCAACAATTGAAGAAAGAGCAGAAGAGGAGGAGCAGAAGCAGATGCAGAAGCAGAAGCTCACAACATAGCAGAGGCCATTGCGAGCCGGAAGGAAAGCGAGCGGGGCGTTTGGGAAGCTCGGAGACAGCGAGAGCTCGAGAAGGCAGTGAGTGATTGCTTGCTTTGCCAAACGCAAGTTGCGGTGTGGCTTTATAGCCCAAGACGAAGCGGGATGCGCCGGGCGCGGCGAAACGGCGAACGAATCCAGCCAGTGGCGAGTCCATGTTGGCTCTGGGGTGTGTCGCAGTCGTGGTGGTAGCTGCGGGCCTCGTGGGCAAAGGACGCCGGCACGGGCTCGGCCCCACTCTGCTGCCCCATTTTCTAATGGCGAAACCCGCACGGGTTGCGCCCCTCGGGCGAAACGGGCGTTTAGCCGGGCGAGTGCTCGGGCCGCGCGCCCGGCTGCGTGCTCCACACAGGGAGGGAGTGTGCAAGTCCTGTGTCAGGCCTGGGCGAGTTTGTTACACCTGTGGCTCCGGAACGTATGTTGATCCACCATCTGTTTGTCTACCACTGTAAATACAGCGTCTGGGCTATCCGGCTCGCTAGCGCTCTTCAGACGTTCGGACAAGAGTGGGTCCACGTACACCTTATCGAGCTCTGGGAGCCATGTCCATGCCAGTATGCGTTGGCAAGTTAATGCTTGCAGAGGTGCAAGCAGTGTCTCTGCTTGCAGTACGTCGCAGCATCATCTGTAAAGCTTGTGCTGTCAATGAATGGATCTACGGCCAAGGGAAGTTCTACCTATTGGATGAAGGTGTATAGACAGGAGTCTACGTTCTGTTCTCTTGGCTCCTTCCTGAAGCCAAAGTTCCCCAAGCAATTCTCGAGGGTAGAGAAAGAGTGTACACCACTGTACATGAGTATACATGTATGTTTGAATTCGGGCCCGGGGAATCGAGACAAGCTGGCAATCGCAAGACGATGACGAGCAATCTGGATGGGGGCATTGAAGTACACTTGGTACAGGTGCAACTTGTTGGCGAGCGGCTGACGGCAGTGGGACTGTACTGCTGCAGCAAGAGCATGGCTACTGGCCAGGGGGCAGACGATTCCTGAAACTTCCAAGATTCCCAGCTGCAAACGCACTGACGCTTGCAATTGATACTTGCTGCCATTACCCAGACGGACAGGATGTGCATCGCCCATGTGAAGTGGGGGCCAGCTACTGTAACTCGCCAAGCAGGGGAGCCGCTGTGGCAAAACCAGGAGATATCCAGACTCCATCTGGAGCACGGTGTCGGATAGGTTTCAAATTTGGCAAGCTGGGAATCGGATCAGGCGGCTCCTCTCCTCAGGAAGCAGCGGGACTGCCGGTGTCGGTGCAGGTGCAGGTGTGGAATCTTCGATCCCAGCCTCGCAGGGGCCAGGATGTGGGTGGTGGAAGCACTAATCGCCGCTGTACAGCAACGGCAGGAGGTCGGTGGCAGTTGCAGGTTGGGAAGCCATCCGGACGACAGAGACCCGTCCGCTTCGCCCGCCTCTACCTCCCGGGGGCCCAGCTAGCGGGGCCAGGGCTCGGCCAATTGCAGGCCTCGCCTCGGCTTGGCTGGAGAGTATAAAGGCGCAGCAGGCACTCAGCTCTCCTCACACTTTCAAGCTTCCTCGCCCTTCTGCGATCCAAGCTTCCTTCGCCTCTTCCGCTTTCGTCTTGTCTCCTTCGATCAGCCGCGCTCAGCGCCATCTATGGCCTCTGGAAACATGTGTGTGCTTGCAACAGTCGCTCGGCTGTCCTGTCCTTAATTCACAACTTGTGAGCGAGTTGAGCGCTGATGAGTGTTGCTTGTGGTGTGAGTGAGTGCAGGAACATGAGCTCCGTCCTGGCGGCTGGCGCCGGAGACCCCGACTGCAGCAAGTGCAACGACGATGTCAACAAGTGCGACTGCAAATGAAGCGCGCCAATGCGCAAGCAAGCAAGCGTCCCCATGGAGGCGGATTTCACGTTCCATCTTCCGCCTCTGCCTCCGGCTTGCAGCTTGCTGCTGAAGTGGAGCTGTGCGTGTGCAAACCAAACCCTAACGGCCTGTCTCGATCTTTCAAAAGGCATGTCTCGCTCGAGTTGGATGAATCCAAGTCGACTCCATTCTCGGCTAGCGGGTAGGGGATGGGGAAAGGGGATGGGGATGGAGTGGGATGTGTCGTCATGTCATGTTGTCGTAACTCGTTAAATATGTCAAAGACCTCTTTGTGCCTTTTTGGCTACCTATTATAAAGCGGCGTATATTTTGTTATTAACAAATGGATTGAATGATTCGAGAACTCAGTGCGGATTCCCGAACTTCCTCAACATCGTTTCTTGCAAATGCATTGGCCTCTGCTATTGTAGTTGGAAACACTATACGCTATGTTGTGAGAGGCATGTGAAACGTCGAGATCCCGGCAAACCTCCGTCAAAGCAGCTGGTCTGGACATTGTGATTTCAGTCAGAGCAGAAGGACATTGGATTATGCTGTTTAGACACAAGGTCTTCACATAACATATTTCATTATCAGGAACATTGCTCATTCCGATTAGCGTTAAGTCGTGCTTGGAGGTAACTGCAGACCACGGACCAGAAGCTTACGCTGCATAACTCGTTAGATACACGGTTCAGTAGTCCCACAGCACCACTCTCTCAGACTATCGATATCATGCAACTGCGAGTAGCTGGATCTGTCCAAGCTGCATGAAACAGTCACATATAGCTGCCCAAGTGAAAAAATTAAGGTACCTCCTTTTACATTCCAAATTTCCAACCTACGTATGTGCATACGATATCGCCCATCCATGACAAGGTGGGAAAAGGCCGGGGCCCGGAGTCTGATGTTGCCACCGATCGGCAAGGCCTTTCGGAGACTCATCCACTTGCCGGGGCCATTTTTAAGGAACTCCAATGTTGCACCTAGTGCCCAGTGCATCGAATCCCAGTCTCTCAGTAAGTAGCTAGTCTGTACTGAGCATGTCAAGACACAAATACATACATGCACATATACGATGGTATGCCCTGAGGCTCTTGGAGTTCGCCGCCAGCGGCCAGGATGAGTTGTGCAATTTCAGGCAGATAGATAGCTTGCGTGGTAGTCAAGTTATACGGTATACCCCCTCATGCCCCTTCAGATGTACACGCAAGCTTAGAATTTTGATGCCCATGGATATCGAAGGTGTAGCAAAAGCAGAGCCTTTGAATACTCCGTCTGGACAGGATTCCTTCTTATCCACGATGGGCATTGGCGACAAACGTCCACACGTTGGAAATGTTATAGAAATACGACGCAGTGCTCAAGCCCAGAAGTTGTGGTCTGAGTTGGAGACAGAAGCTGTAGGAATTGAAACTATATTCCAGTTCCAAATCGTCATGGGCTTGCCACAATTCCAACTTGCAAGCAAGGTACGTCAGCTGTTTGAACTGATCTACAGGTATTGGATGGATGATGGTGTCACTGCGCAGACAAGCTTCCAATACTTGAACTTGGTTGCAGCAATGCAGACCGTGTCATGTAGACAGACAAGGCTTGAAATCCAGACAAGAATTTCTTGGCAACTAGGCCCCAATCATGTACACAAAGTTGTCCCATACCTGTCGCTGAAGCTGAAGCGCCCAGGGTTGGTACGTACTTTTCGAACACTTCCAGTTTACCGGTAGCGCGGACTGTATGTAGATCTTCAGGTTTGAGCTCGATTCCAAGGGAACTGTAGAAGCCGTTGTACGTTGATCATGGGCACTGCAGCTGGGCCGATTCCGGGCTCGGGAAGACCTCTGCCGCCCAGATTCCTCAACACGAGTCTGAGAAGAGATTCCTTGCGGAGAGTAGTGGGCCCGGGCCCGGGGTCCGGCTGCTCGGGCTCGGGCCAGCCCGGCCATGGCGTGTGTGGCTGCTGCTCTGCAGCGTCCTGCTCCTGACTCCTGACTCCTGGGGCCCCGGTAGTGGAGGCAGATGGACCACCACCAACCCGATCCAGGCCGTGCCTTTCCCACCGCCAACAGCCCAGCTGGTTGCGCCGGCCAGGCAGGGGCAAAACCGCTCCCGGCCCGCTATAAAAGGCCTGGCAGGCAGACCATTTCTCATCAACTGCTCTCTCGCTTCCATCGCCTTCTGCTTCACTACACCACTCTTTGCTCTCCTCCGCGACTCTTCTCAGCGACCATGGCCTCCGGCAACGTGTACGAGCCCCGCCTCCTCCTCCTGCGGCTGTCTCTCCGTTTGCAGACTTGTGCTGGCTCAGCGTTCTGATGAATTGAATGCTGTCTTTGATCACAGGCACTTCGTCCTGGCCGCGGCCGGTGGAGACCCCGACTGCGTCAGGTGCAGCGACGATGCCAACAAGTGCGACTGCAAGTGAAGCGCCTGCTGCTGCAGACATGGGTTGAGTGGCTTCATCATCCGGAGGCGGGGGTCAGGGAGAGCTGGAATCAAGGAAGGCTCTAGGCTGCAAATTCGGCCATTGTTTTGAAAAGGGAGTTTGTAGCATGGCCCAAGCCTCCGGAAGCATGTCAGCTATTTATCTAGAAATGAAACCTCAGCCCATCGTTGTAGACAGCTGCGCTGTAATGTGCGCTGGAACCTTTTGTACGCGTCTTCTTGCATATATGTAAAGGGTGAGAGATTTCCAGCTTACCCCTCTCTCCATCTTGTCAGCTATGCCAGCGAGTGTCTCCATGTCGTCAGCTGTGCTTCGTCTGTCCCGGAGACAGCTCTAGACTCTAGAGAACAACCACGCAATGTTCATGACAAGTGAGGCACTGAATCACATTGCAATTGTTTTCTGATCAGAATGGTTGCCTAGGGAGCCAGCATCGTGCCTCGCTTAGCCTCACCTCTGTAAAGTTGTATAGCCTGTCGCTAGTGCTCAGCGTTGGTGCAGGCGCTGATCGTGAGAAGGCCGGGCTGAAGCTGTCGAACAAACGATCCTGATGCTTTCTCGTGCTACTCATGCTTCTCTTGTTAACCTCGGATGCTTTCATGAGAGAGCGACACATGAGGAAGCTGTTTTGTTATAATCGTAGCTTAAAAGAGGTCCAAAGGGAATTCGTTCCCCTCCATGTGACCCGGGTTTTCACTACCTAACAAGGAATCACTCCAGCCGCTCTGAGGGAAGAAGAGATGTCCACGAGCACTACCTGGTGAAAAATGAAAGCCACAGCAAAATTGTGGGACCCGATAACTAAGGTGTGTCGAAAGGCCCCACAACTTCAGTCACGCACTCAAGATTTCAGGTTTCGGAAAGCCTAAGGGGCTTCACGGTGAAGCAAACAGATGAGACAGTGAGAATAAACACCACGTTGGTTTGTTTCAATATGAAGGCGAGAGGCCCCTTGCCACGGGAAACAAAAACACGAGACACTGCCTCCACAGAAACAGCTTGAAAGACGCAACAAAAATTGGCTACTCATCCTCCTGGCTGCGAAGACGAGCAGAGGCGTTGGTGACGGCAACATTCAACTGCTGAGCCCTTTCGACAATGGCCTTCCTCTTCGCAGTTGACACGTTGTGTGCAATTTCTGCACTGTACTTCCTGCACGTTGGAAGAACATCCATAAATTCCCGAGTCAACCCTACGTGCCCTGAGGATAAGGCTCTGCCCATCTCGCTTTGCAACATTCAGCAAGGAAATGACATACAGGTGCTTCACAACGTAACACACCTGTTGTGCATCAACAGCAGGTCCAGCTCCTTCACGTTGTGCACAAGGAACTTGACAAAACCGCTGGGCAGCACATGTCGGGTCTTCTTGTTCGAGCCGTAACCAATGTTAGGCATCAAAGTTGTCCCCTTGAACTTCCTCCTCACGCGGGAGTCAATACCCTTGGGCCGTCTCCAGTTCTCCTGGATCGCACAGGCAGTCACAAATCAACCACCCGAGTCCTCAACCGCATGGGCCTCACCTGTTGTACCCTATCATTCTCCAAAGCAGGACGCCTCTCAAACCTAGTCCTGCACAACACCACAGCGGAGACGCAAAACACACGACTGCGCACTCTCAAACCCTCGGCTCGAAAACCTCACCTTCACAGAGATCTTGCGGTCAGACTGCATGCGCTTGAACTTCTTCACGCGCTTCTTCACCACCACCCGCTTCACCAAAGGAGTCACCATGGTTGCCGCAGCGCTGCCGCGCCCCGCACCCACAAGTTGCTACAGCCGATTGTCCGTGGCGGAAAACAGAAAGAGACAGGTGATGGTGGGCAACAAGGTTTTGTATGTGCCCTAGCCCTAATTCGTAATTCCTTCCCGAGACTAGTGTCCATATTTTCCGAGTAAGGTGCTACTTTAGGCGACTGGAACATCGTCGAGGAACGCCATGGGTGTGCCCGCTGCGTCATCGTGCGCAGACATGAGCCTCAACACGCTCCACGAGGCCATACAAGCGAGGCGGTTCAAGGATCTGGCGGTCATCTGCGACACCTTGGAGCTGGAGGCTTTGGCGGCGGGGCGCGGCAAGCCGCAGGACTGGCCTTATGCAGTGCACATCCTGGCGCATGTGGCCGTGCAGGACCTGGACTCGGCCAGGTTCGTGTGGAAGCAGATTCCGGCGCAGGTGAAGCAGAACCAGCCGGAAGTGGCGGCCGCTTGGAGGATCGGGCAGTGCATGTGGATCAGGGATCACGCCGGGGTGCACGAAGCGCTGCGCAGCTACAATTGGAGTCCGGAGGTGCAGCCTGTGGTTTGCGCTGTGGCTGAGGAGTACTCGCGCAAAATCTTCAAGCTCCTGTCCACGGCCTACTCCACCATCAGCGTCGCGGACGCTGCCAGGTTCCTAGGGCTGTCGGAGAACGACACGGCGGCCTTCACCGCGCAGCACGGCTGGGTGCTGGATCCCGCCACCAGGATGCTCTCTGTCACCCGGATCTCACCTCCTTCGCAGCAGAAGAAGGACAAGGGTCACTTGCAAAACCTGACCGAGTATGTCTTCCACTTGGAGCACTAGCGGCCACTGCTCCAGCTCTTTCACACGATTCTCATCCGGCCGGCTCTGGAGCAGGAGCTTCACCGGGCTGGCCTCTATTCTTCAGGACCTTTGTAAATTCCGCATCTTCGGTAGAGAATCACCTATGCCTGGATTGGCACATTCATTGAGCCTTTGTTGATGCTCTTGACATCTGAACAGGGTTTTTAGGTGGCCCTTGACATGAACATTTGTATGAATCAGCAAACACATTCTTCCTCTCTTCAACATTTCGCGGCATACCACGCCTGTCCTGGCCCCACACGCTACCTGCAGCTCGCATTAGTGCGTCTCAGGAATCGGATGCGCTAGTGTGGACAACGTCGTCTACCAGCGGCTTACATTACGGGCAGGATTTGTTGAGCGCTTAGGGCAAACAAGGCAAAAATACAAAGGGCAAAACCACACGAGGAAGTCACCAGAACTAGTAAGCGTGGTCTCGCTCGAGGAGTCTGTGCAAGGTGCCGGTCGAAGGGAGATCCGTGCGGCGCATTGAGCCGTCGCGCACGAGGAGCTCTCCTGCCTGCCATAATGGTGGTCCTGGCGGCTTCCGTGATCAGCAAGACCGGGAAAGGTGCGCGATCTGGATCCGCTGGTTTGGGGTTCTGCACTGGATCTATGGCAGTCAGGCCTTGGCAATTGACGTTAGGGTGGTGTGACTATGCTGACTTCGATTTCTGGTGCGCCAGCTCTTGTTTCCCGGCAGTTTGTCGACATGCCAAGGATACGGATCGAAGGGCTGCTTGCTGCGTTCCCGAAGCTCGTTGGGAGTGGGAAGCAGCATACGTTTGTGGAGACTGAGAACGTTCGCTACGTGTATCAGCCGATGGAGAATTTGTACCTCCTCCTTGTGACCAACAAACAAAGTAACATACTGGAGGATTTGGAGACGCTCAGGCTCTTGTCCAAGCTGGTATTGTTTAGATCGCTTTTTGTCTCTCTTGTTCCGGGAATGAAGCAGTTTTGCGAACGCTGTGTCATGCCCTGCTCAACTGGGATTTTGTTTGACTGGATTAGGTTCCAGAGTACTGCCCGACACTTGACGAAGAGGGGATCTGCACTGTTGCCTTCACGCTGATCTTTGCCTTCGACGAAGTCATTTCATTGGGTCATAAGGAAAATGTAACTGTTGCGCAAGTTAAACAGTACACAGAAATGGAGAGTCATGAGGAAAGACTGCACAAGCTGATTATCCAGAGCAAGATCAACGATACTAAGGATGTGATGAAGCGGAAGGCCAGTGAGATTGATAAGAACAAGGTATTGACTTTGATGTTTCGTTTAGTTCTTGTGAGGTTTGGCCTAGCTGGGTTTGCGGTGTGGGATGCTTTGAAACTGTGGAGAACTTGCCCAAGCTAAGGAAGTGGATGATTGTGTATGCAGATATTGCAGAGTGACAGGCAACGGGAATTGAAAGGAGGTTTTGCGTCTGTTAACTCTTCGGGAGCCATCAGATTTGACAATGGTATCAGTGATTTAAGTGATCTGGGGAGCAGTTCGGGATTTGGCTCAGGCCTAGATTCAGACCCCTTCGGAAAACCAAAAGGTTGTATGCCCTTTCTCCCTCTTGCCAGAGCCTCTTGTAATGTCCAGGGCGAAATGCAGGTTAGGTGTGCTTCGTGCATCCTAATAAGCTTAACTTTTATCATTACAGGACGGTCAACACAACCTGTCCCCGCTGTTGCCAAAGGAGCTGGTATGAAGCTTGGCAAGTCACAGAAGGCAAACCAGTTCTTAGAATCCTTGAAGGCGGAAGGTGAAGTGATTGTAGAGGATGTCCATGCGGCACCTGGGCCTTTGCAGACAGCTTTTATTCCTACAGATCCTATCACTATTACTGTGGAAGAGCGGCTTGAAGTCACTTTGAAGAAGGACGGTGGTCTGGAGAATTTTGAAGTGCAGGGTACCATGGCGTTAGTTGTTCAAAAACAAGAAGATGCTTTTCTTCAAGTTCAGGTCTGGTTTTCTTGAAGTTGAGTAAATGACAACATTTTTTTTGTCGAAAGTAGGGTTTTTCCTGCCTACATTGCCAAAACCAACCTGAGGATGTATGCCATGCAATTCAGGGTGAAAGAAGTGTGGTAGTCTGACACTGTGAAATGATTGTCGCAGATTGAAACGGGTGAAAACAGAAATTTCCAGTTCAAGACCCATCCCCTCATTGACAAGAACCTGTATCTAAGAGAGAATATACTCGGCTTGAAGGAGCCGAACAGACCTTTTCCAACTGGTAGCCCCTCAGGGATATTGAAGTGGCGAATGCAAAGCAAGCAGGACTCTCTTGTTCCTCTTGGCAGTAAGTGCTTGGCTGTTGGATTTCAATCTTGCACATTAGAGATCATAATTTTCTGTTGGATGCTCTGAGCCTGGCACCAAGAAACCTGAACTGCATGATGTGAGCTCTACCTCTGATGTGGGTTTGTTGTCTCCAGTAAATTGCTGGCCCTCTGTCTCTGGCGGGGAATGTTACATCAACATTGAGTATGAAGCCTCAAAAGCATTTGATCTGCAGAATGTTGTAATCAGCATACCCTTGCCACCTTTGCGGGATCCACCAAGCATGAATCAAGTTGATGGAGACTGGACGTAAGTGAAGAGACTTCAAGTCCCCTGAACAGTATCATTGGCTGTCATCTTGTACTGATGGATCTTGTACTGGCAGGTATGATGCGCGAAAGTCCGTCCTGGAATGGTCTATCACCTTGATTGACAATACCAATCGGAAGTAAGCCATCACGTCTATGTAATCCCAGTCTCTCCCGCTTTTGCTGCTTGTTAGACATCTGACCGTCGTCCTGTCTGTGAACTTCACCAAAACCATAGTGGGACCATGGAGTTTGTGGTGCCACCAGCAGATCCGTCGGCCTTCTTCCCGATTGATGTGAAATTCACTGCCACCAAGACATTCTGTGATATCAAGGTATGTACTTTGTTGCCTACGTGCTTAGTAAACAAGGACCTTTGGCAATTTAAAATTGTCTGACGTCGTTGAGTACTTTGTCGGCTGCATATTGCTGAATCTGTGTCGTTTGAATTCAGGTTGGCACCGTTAAGAACACGCAAAGTGGATCTCTTGCAAAATTTGCCGGACCCACTCAGCTGGTGGTTGATAGCTACCAAGTTGTGTGATCTTACTGCCGACAGTGATTACACGTCGGTGTTTTCATACGTTGGTAGGCAGGGCATTGAAGCCTGCCTCCACGTCGGATAAATGTGTACTCCTTATGGAAGGAAAGGTGCCGAACAGCCACTAGCACCGAGGAGAGGCCCTCAAATCGCAGAATGATCTCAGGAGGAGAGGCTCTCGCAATTTTTTCATTATGTGCTACTGCTTGTTGGTGGTGAGACCAGGATAGGCTGTAGCCGGGAGAAGCTTCTCCTGGCATTGTATGCCTTAGAACGGCCCCGTCATCTGTTCCCTATTGTTTACGAAGCACGTCCTTGTTTAGCAATCACAATTTTTAAATTGCGAAAGGTCCTTGTTTACTAAGACGTTGGAGCCGACGCAGCGATGTATGGCAGCCCTTACTTGATGTATGGCAGCCCTTACTTGCAATGTATGGCAGCCCTTATTTGCAATGTATGGCAGCACTCACTTGCAATATATGGCAGCCCTCACTTGCAATGTATGGCAGCCCTCATTTGCAATGTATGGCAGCACTCACTTGCAATGTATGACACCCTCACTTGCAATGTATGGCAGCCCCTCACTTGCAATATATGGCAGCCCTCACTTTAGGGCAAAGGAAATGATGAGGAGCTTTAGTGGGTGAGGAGTTTTTCCAAGTCCCACATAACCTGCAATGGTATAGCATTCATATGACCATGGGAAGATTATAGTCTCTTTCAATTGCGCACCTTGCAGTATTGCATTGAGATGACATTGGGAAGAGTATAGTCTCTTTAAGTTGCGCACCTTGGGAAGAGTATAGTCCCTTTGAGTTGCACACCTTGGGAAGAGTATAGTCTCTTGCAATGATACGATGTGTAATGTAGGGGAATGAGAACCCCTTGCTGAAGATTTCTTCCCAGGTTTGTTTTGATTTATTTTAAAAATAATAATTTAAATAGAATCTGTTCCCAATGCATTATTGAAAATTTGTATCGTCTTGCCACCATCCGTTCCTCTACCATGGCTTCAAAAGTGTCTCATAGTTTCTAAACGATGGTTGCTAATCTCAAACATGAGTTGCATTGCACCCAAGCAAATGAATTGTAGGCGTGACTAATCAAATTGAAAAACTGTGTACCTGCTCCTTATTATGGAAGGAAAGGTGCAGAACATCCATTAGCACCGAGGAGAGGCCCTCAAATCGCAGAATGATCGATCTCAGGAGGAGAGGCTCTCGCAATTTTCTCACTATGTGCTACTGCGTGTTGGTGGTGAGACCAGGATCGGCTGTTGTCGGGAGAAGCTTCACCTGGCATCGTATGCCTTAGAACGGCCCCGTCATCTGTTCCCAATCTACAGCAGTTACTCATGTCATTCAGGCTAGAACAGGGGCTCTCATGCTGGCAGACGCCGCTATTCGGTTTGGGGTGGTGCCTCCGAACACACCCTTGAGCTGCCCTCTCTGCAACGCAGATCAGGGGGGGAAATCTTTAGCACATCTTCTTCTTGAGTGCAACCACGTCCTTCCGGCGCGGCAGAGGATTATGGGAGGGCTCATTCGCAAAGTCAGGCAATGTTCCCTCGGTTTTCGAGTGGAGGGGCGAGGATAAAGTAGTTGTTCTCTTAGGGGGTTCTGTGAGAGGGTCCGCGCTTTCTGGCTGGACCTATCCCTTGAAGAAAGGGGACACCCCGGGTTTCGTCCCGGTGGCCCTTTTTCTGGCGGAGGTATTACCCGCCTTCTGGGCCGCCCTTAAGGGTGACCTGGGATGAATTCGAAATCATCATCTTGGTGGGGCAGGTCCTATTGGAAGGATGCAGATGACCTTCCCTGGGGAGTGCACGTTCTTGGGTGAGGGCAACGATCTGTTAGGGGGTGGGGAGACAGGTGGTTTGGGACGGACAGGTTCAAGATGGCGATTTTATTGGAGCCGATGCAGCAATGTATGGCAGCCCTTATTCTCGGGCAAAGGTATAGGTGGGGAGTTTTAGTGGGTGAGGGAGTTCTTCCCAAGTCCCACATAACCTGCGATGGTATCTAGGCACGTACTCAGATGACCTCGGGAAGAGTAAAGTCTCTTCCTGTTGGGATGATACGATGTGTAACATAGGGGAATTAGAACCCTTGCTGAAGATTTCTCCCCCGGGGTTGTTTTGATTTATTTTCAAAATACCAAATTAAAAAAAAAAATCTGTTCCCAATCAGAGGGGAATCAGAACCCTTGCTGAAGATTTCTCCCCCGAGGTTGTTTTGATTTATTTTTGAAATATCAAATTAAAAAAAATCTGTTCCCAATGCGTTATTGAAAATTTGTACCGTCTTGTCACCATTCGTTCCTCTACCATGGCTTCAAAAGTGTCCCATAGTTTCCAAGCGGTAGTTGCTAACCTCAAACATGAGTTGCACTGCACCCGGGGGTTGGAAGCAAATGAATTGTAGGCGTCGCTAATCAAATTGGTGAGGGTTGTTCTCTACGGTAGTACATCCCTACATAACTTGTCCCAATGTTAAATTAGTCACTAGGTATTTGTACCTACACCTTTATTAGCCTCCAATTAGGAAGGCAATGCCATAAGCTGCAGCGCTAGCAACAGCTCCAATGGAGGCTGTTTGGAGGGCACTCCACCAAGGCTTGACGCCTGTGAACTTGCCTTTGACGTACCCGAAAATGAGCAACGCAATGATGGTGAATCCCACTGAAACCTGTAACGCCTTATCGACTCTGGGTATGAGCATGTAGGGGAGGAGAGGAACCAAACCCCCACAGATGTAGGCCAGAGCGATAGTAAAGGCACTCTGCAGAGCCCTTCCAGGATCAGGCTTTTCCAAACCCAGTTCAAACCTGCATCAAAATAAGCAGCCGTCTGAGTAAGTGATTTCGTCTGATCAAATTTCTTAGAATAAAAGTGTGCTAGCCACGTGCTTGCAGAGATACTATGCAAACTGATACACAACTGAGCACGACATATCTTCCATGTCAACTGACAAGATATGAAACTCAATGCTATGTCACCGAAAGGAGATACCTCATCATAAAATCCAGCCAAGCCTCTGGACGCTTTCGAAGTGCTGCCACCACTGGTCTGTACTCCTCAGCCGTCAAGCCGAAATTTTGCAGTATTTCCGCAACTTCATCGGCCTCTGCGAAAGCAAAAAGCACAAGTCAGCTTTCTGGAGTGAAGACATTCGACCACAACTCAGCAACATTTATTTTGTCAGGGCAGATGCTTCTCACCAACATCTGGCACCGTCACAATTTCCTCTTCTTCTCGTTTGCGTTCGCTATTGTAGTGATCTGCATCACTCTTAGCTGCCAAGTACCTGGATTCATGTCCATGTGTCAGTCTAAAGGGCACTGTGACTGATTCGTGTTAAGCACCTTCGTATCTACAGAACTCGGAACAGCTGAATGCGTTGCGCAGGGACTGCACAGCGGTAGATCTTCTCTTCAAAGTGAGCGGATCATCAACAAAATTTCAACTTGCGGCATGATCCTTCTCTAGAGTACCATTTTCCATAACAGAAACCAATCCGCAGCGTAAGGAAAGAGAGAAGAGAGCACACCCGCCGAGGCCCATGGAAATTGCGCCCGCAGCCACCTCCGCGAGTCCTGCAGTGACAACGATCCTGGCGGGAGTGGCAGCTCCCGACAGGCCGGCGGCAAGGGCGAAGGGCACCGTGAGCCCATCCGACATGCCGATCACGATATCCCTCACAACGTCCCCCGCTGTGAAGTGCTTCTCCACATGGCCTCCCAGAAGAGGCCCGTCGAGAGCCATGGATCTCTCCTACCCCTGCTGTCCGAGAACTGCTTTCTGAGCTGGGATTGCGCAGTGCGGGATACTCTGGACAAGAGATGTGCAAACTGCTGAAGGCCTGGCTTGAAGTTCCCAATCCCTGTGCATGGGCAAGCAGATAAATGGCCGGGGAAGAAGAGGTGTAGCTGCAGTAACGGGTACAGGTACAACTGGACAGGGGCTATAGGGAATCTTCCTTGCGACCAGGCTTTCGCCCACTTGGTCTTCCCGTTTCGTTCGGCATTCCAGCTCGCAGGGACAAGTTCTGCAGCTTTCGGGGTTCTGTATGGTTTTTTAATCGAACAACTTGGGTGAGTGATCAACACTAAAGTCCAAACATGAAGCAGCTAGCACCTCTCCTTGCACCTGCCATGCATAATAGGGGAGCATGGAAAGAAGATTCCGGAAGTGAGGCCTTTGGAGGTCGTGTGGCTGACATACGTAGGGATGGTACCCCATTCTGCAGGTGGGGATCCGGGCATCTACCTCAGACCACTCTCGAATGGCACAGCACACGGTGTCAGGGATTCTAGTCTGGTGTGGGGATGGCCTTCACTTGCACAACATCGTCTGTACTTGCCCATGACTTGGACTCCTGGGCATGGGCAGGCACGGAGCTGCTTACCCTGCTCCGAGGGGACCAGCAGGAAAGTAAGCCCTGTATTCAGACGTACAGGAATCTTTTGCAGGTGTGTATGAAACACAAACGCCTTGCGCAGGCCAAGTTGGTGCATGCTCACCTGGTTGAACATGGGCTGGAAACCAACAGAGGGGTGTGCGACCTTGTGGTGGCCACGTTGGTCAAATGCGGGGGCCTTGAAGATGGGATCCAATTGTTCAACAGGCTGCCGCACCCAAGCATTTTGTCTTGGACAGCCATCATTTCAGGTTATGTCAACAGTGGGCTATGCCGGAATGCTTTGTCACTCTTTGAGCAGATGAAAAAAGAAGGCGTGCAACCCAACAGGTATACGTTTGTCAGCTTACTGAAAGCCTGCAGCAGGTTGGAAGACCTGGAGCAAGGCAGGCAGATTCATGCTCATGCTCTCAGACTTGGGTTTGGATCAGATTTGTTTGTTAGCAGCACGTTGGTTAGTATGTATGCCAAGTGTGGGAGCATCAAGGACGCTCAGCAGGTGTTTGATGCAATGTGTCAGCGTGATGTAGTGTCATGGAATGCAATACTTGGGGCACATGCACAGCAGGAGCAAGGAGCTGAGGCTTTGAAATTTTATCGGCGAATGCAAATGGAAGGAATCACGCCCACAGCAAGAACTTTTGTCAGTGCTCTTCAAGCTTGCGGCAGACTTGCGGAAACGGAGGAATGCACATTTCTGGATGGGCAGTTTCTGAAGGTGGCATCTCTGCAGAAGGGACGAGAAATACACGCTAGCACCAGAGTTGGGGGTTTTGAGACCGATATCTATATTGGGAACACTTTAGTCAGCATGTACGCCAAGTGTGGGAGCATCAAGGATGCGGAACAGGTGTTCGAAAAGCTGTCCCAGCGTGATGTTGTGACATGGACTGCCATGATAGCAGGATACGCCCAGCAGGACCGAGGAGACATAGCCTTGGAGCTTTTTGTGAAGATGCAAAATGACAGGGTCAGGCCAAACGCAAGGACCTTTGTCAGTGCTCTCCAAGCTTGTAGCAGCCTTGCAGGGAAAGAGGAAAGCATAATGGTGGATGGGCAATATGTGAAGGTGAGGGCACTGCAGACGGGCAGGGAAATCCATGCTGGGGCAAGTTTATGCGGCTTTGAACCAGACCTCTTTGTCGCCAACACTTTGGTTAGCATGTATGCAAAATGCGGGAGCATCAAGGATGCGGAACAGGTGTTTGAAAGGCTGTCACACCGTGATGTGGTCTCATGGACAGCTATGATTGCAGGTTATGCGCACCAGGAGCAAGGAGATAAGGCACTGCAAATCTATGGGCAGATGCAATCAGAAGGTGTGAAGTCGGATGAGTCTACATTTGTGTCAGTGCTAGAAGCATGCAGCTGTGTAGGAGCGCTAGATGTGTGTGTGCAAGTCCACCATTGTATTGTAGAAAATGGATTGGAGTCCAAAAACTCTGTGGCAACCAGCCTCATTCATGCATATGGCAAATGTGGGAGCATGGTGGATGCTCAACGAGTCTTTGACTCATTGCTCCAGCCAGACGTGGTGTCCTGGACAGCACTGATTTGTGGGTACGCACGACTGGGTGATGGTGAGATGGCCATTGCAAGCTTCGAGGACATGAAGATGGCAGGTGTGAGACCAAACACACTCACGTTCACAGCACTCCTGTCTGCATGTAGTCATGCTGGCATGGTGGACAGGGGCCTCGCTTACTTCCAGAGCATGACTAGAGATCATGGCATCTTTGCAGAGGTGGATCATTATGCGTGTGTGATCGATCTGGTGGGCCGTGCAGGACTCTTAAGCAGGGCAGCACAGCTGGTATCGCAAATGCCAATGCCGCCTGATCTGCCAGTGTGGTTGTGTCTGTTGAGTGCTTGTCGAAAGCATTGCAATGTGGTGCTCGCAAAGCGTGCCTTCGAGGCTGCCATGGATCTGGATCCTTGGCATGCGGCAGCCTACGTGCTCATGTCAAGCATATATGCTAATGCTGGGATGAGGGAGTCTGCAATTGGGGTTGATCAGTTCGGACAGAGTGCCATTGCAAGCAAGAAGCCCGGCCAGAGCTGGATCGAGCATAAACAACAGATACATACATTTGCAGTGGGCGACCACAAGCATCAGCAAAACGCCATGATGTTTAATCTGCTCCAATCTATGGGCATCGAACTGGAGAAAGCAGGGTATGGACCGGTGTGCAAAAGATCGTAGACGCTGGGTGGGACATGATATCCCTCTAATATCACAGTGTTGTCCCTAGCGATTTGAAAAGCACCTAGATACACTCCAGTTGTCCGGGAGAAGGGGAAGTAATCGCCAGCGTCTTATTTAGGTCTATTCAATATTTCAACACCGTTATCTAATATTTAGGTAGTCATTTTTTTTCCTTCAAAAAGTGCAACGCACTGCGGCAGCTGGGGTGCGCTGCGCCTTTTAGTGATAGCCCCCCTTCAAAATCTGGTGAACAAA
This sequence comes from Anthoceros angustus, assembly GCA_010909165.1. Taxonomy (NCBI): domain Eukaryota; kingdom Viridiplantae; phylum Streptophyta; class Anthocerotopsida; order Anthocerotales; family Anthocerotaceae; genus Anthoceros; species Anthoceros angustus. Next base: position 1,457,171 of record MU008161.1, read on the forward strand.
CAGCATTAGAGAACCAGATTTTGCACCTAGAGCTACCAAAAACCAACCCAGCATCATAAAGCTCCTTGCAACGCTTCTCTACCATATCCTACTCAAGCGGGCTCAATCTGTGATGCCTCCGGAAGATAAGCTCCTGGGTGGTAGTCACGATCTTGAACTTGATGTGATCGTACCTGCCCAGCTCATTCCAACTCAATGCAAAAGCCCCCCGGTTTCGATCCAGCATCTCCCTGATCTTGACTTGATCCTCCTCGCTGCATCATCTTGAATTGATGAATCATCTTTATCTATGTCAGCAACCTGCAAAAAGCAGCATTTGCGTCTTTTGCAAGCAGCAAGCTACACTGTCAGCCCTGTGCTCACAAGCCACCTTATGCAGAACATGTCAAATGCATGCCCTAGCAACTTCTTCTTGTAAGCATCGCTGATTCCCATGGTCTGTGTGTTACCGACAACAAGCCCTAGTGCCGCCTCTCGCTCTTCTATAAACGGTTCACCTAGCTCATTTCCAGCACGATCTACAATCATGCCATCACCACCTCGTCTAAAAGCATAAGACTTTGGTGTACTCACCAGTGTTGGCCACGCCCTCCTTGGCTCACCAACCCTATTCACAGGAAAGAAAGCATGAGCTTGTCCATTTTCTTCACAAACTGCGCCTGTCTTCCCTCCTGCAATATGTCTGCAACATACTCGTCTTTTGGTACTGTTAAGGCCCTATGCTACTTGAGCACTTCTAGGCTTGCTACGTTTGTCAAGAAACTGCGGATTCTGTGAGCATAACAACCACACTGTACTGCATCAATGATCAATTCCTGCCCCAACCAGCTTCGGATCTTCTCGTAGTCATCCCTCACAGACTGTCGCTTGTCAAACCCTGCACACACATTCTCAAGTATGTACTAGTACTTTGGGTTGACAATCTGGATCTCCTTCACGATCGGGCCACTTCAACTGCCAGGGACATTCCATCTCCCTTCCCTTTGCCTGCAGCTGAAAATGACTTACAGTCTCATCCAACTATGACTATGTCCACTGGATGCTTGAGAGCTTCAATTTGCCGCTTCTCTACCAACTTGATGTCAACTGGCAACCTATTCTGACAACCAAAAATGGCCTCCTCCAAAATCATGGAAATTATTTTCAAATTTTAACGGTTTTTTAAGCACGCTGTTTGAAATTACCCATGCCCTAATATTCATGATTGCAAATTGTACTGGAATCGGAACGGTGAAGAGAGACATGACACGGCCAAGTTTCTTCCCTATTCTCGAGCTCACTACAGGCCGGGACTATCTTTCTATGGAGGTCATAGCAAATGAAACTCGTGTTTTGTGTGTTGGACACCATCTTTGTGAACGACCAAGGCTGCATTGTCATCTGAAGTGTCAAAGGTGATGTGTTCTTTCTCATCCTCTTGCGCAAACAAGCGACATATGGCCTAATGTATGTGAGTCATAATGTGCATGGGTGCACGACAAGTGGTTGTAAGCCTTAGTGTAATGCAGACGCATGCACATCGGCGCTCACAGAAAACATATCAAAGGACGTCAGCATGCCGGCGCCCCATGGAGGAGCAATACATATCTAAGTATGGTTTAGGGTGCCGGCTTGCTAATGCCCATACCGAACCCCTCCGACATGTTTACAATAGGGTGTCATGGACGGATCAAAAATCGGCCGTGAAGTCATTACTTGTGAAAGAATTTAGAAGTCAAAGGGCGCCGACATGCCAGCGCCTTTTGCACAACACAAACTTTGACAGAACAGTGTATAACCCTCGACCTACAGAAGTGCACCGTAACCCGCACGCTCGTCAAAACAAGGCTAAGACCCTAAACCCTAGGGTTAGGGTTATACTAATGAAGGCGCCAATATGCTAGCACCCTATGCTCTTATGGAGATAGCCTAATTAGAACAAAGGATTTCCGCTTGGGTGCCAGCATTCTTGCACCTTGTCACCATCATTTCAAATGATTTGGACACAAAAGTTACATCCCACTCTGATGGATTGCTAAGCACATGAGCGAGTGCTTTTGAAGTGCCGTGTTTAATGTGAATTAGTGACTGGACAAAAACTACCAAGCGATGATAACTTTCTCAGAACCGGCATTGATTATTCCGCCGGAATGAATATTATCGTGTTCACTGCAAAACTGCCTTCAAACCATTGGAAATCCAGAACAGAGCTCAAGCAAGTGGATGCCCTTCGAACCTGCCTACCATTTGATCACAGTGTCATCGATCCTCTAATCCTGCGCTTTCAAGACTCCAATCTGTCACAGCGTGTGCTCGAGATACGCCTCTCCTAGCTGCCAAGGCTTCGTCTCTTTTCGATGCTGATTCTCACGCCATCTTGTATCCCTAAGATGCTCATTCTTGCAGATATTCAGTATGCCACCTCGCCCTTCCGGCTTCGTGGCTTTCACCCAACTAAGCTCCTACACATCCTCCCACATTTTCTCTCGATGCTCGTTGTGAGCTGAGAAGGCGGACACAGCACCATGAGCGGCCATCATCTTGCTCTTTCCAAACAGCCTCCGCATGTCCAAAGGTATCCTCGCCACCCTGGCGAAGTCACTGTTCCTTTTATAGAATTATGGTAGAGAGATCGAGCACACACCCACACTCGTGCACAAAGCTTATGTATTAAGAACAAGAGAAGGGCACGTATGTTCATGTCTTAAAAACGGTTATCATAACTACTACGTAACCCATCTAGGGTTTCATAGACAAACTTTGGTATATTTTAATGTAACTCATCATTACCTAAATATCCTCAACACCCCCTCTCATTAGATATACGACTAGCACACTAATTGATAAGCAAAACCATAAGCGGATAAGGCTAGATATGCCATTCGCCCATCGCTAGGGAATCTTCTAAAAACTCGCTCCAATCTTCAGTGCCACAGCAGGGCTCAAGCTTTCACAGGTATGGCAGGATCTGCAACTGTTCCGATAGATCTGTAAACGTTGAACGACACGAACTATCTCATCACTGCTTCTGCACAACGAGCAACGAAATTCTGGGGACACTCAGGGAAAGCAAGCCGAAAGAGGTTTTACTCTTGTCACCTTCTAGTTTTAGAGAGTGAGGAATCATCGTAGTCCTATGTAGTTAGAAAGCTTACTAAGACTGCTCATAGACTGTTCTAATTAGCTACGAGACTGAGACAATGACTCTAAAACACCTAAAGCCTCTTTAAATTGATAGTGCTTTTGCGTGGGCAGGGACTTGGTAAGCACATCTACTGCATTTGATTCGGTAGTAATATACTCCAGCTTGACAAACATCATAATTTTTGAAGGGGGTGAATAATCTCGAAGGGGGTTTTCCGTAAATAATCTCTGAAGGGGGTTTTTGATGGGCCCTAAAATGGTTTTTAAGGCATTCGAAAACATCTCCAAAAAGGTGTCACCCACTAAAGTTCCTACTTTCCATCCAAAGAATGTTTGGAATGGTGGTTGCAAACTCGAACCTATGGGATTAATGCAAAGTAGGAACGGTAAGGAAGGCCGTTCCTGCCGAGAAGAGATGACTGTAAATTCAGTTTTGGGAGGAAAATGTGGTTTAGTAAGGACACAACAAAAGCCACGGACAGGGTATTTCCAAAACACGGTAACATGGAATCCGGACGTACAACATTCACTGGGACCCGGGACAAAGCGTGATTTCGGTTTCACTCATCACCAGAGTTCAATCCTTCGTCATCACTGGGTCCAGCTTCTCCAGCATTGTCATCACTATCTTCAGTGACACTTTGACTCGCAGGCTGCATGAAGCAGCGCAACTCGCAGAGCTTATCCCTTATCGCTTTTTTGTCCACCGCATACACATGTTTCCGTGTGTTCAACACAAACCCACAATGTAGGATGGCTGTTTCATTCAAAAACACCTCCTGTATGTTTTTTGGATAATGGGCCTTATTCCCTTTTTTCCTTGGCATCAAACCAGATGGGTTGGCACTCTGACGGACTATGTATTCCTACACATATCTCCCTTCGTACGCATATGTGTGCTCGGTCCGATACCAGTGGATAAGAAAGTGAGGTCGTAGTGCATCTAGACTCTCCCCAATCCAGAATGGCCTGTTATGTGTGTCCATAGTGCACGGCACTGCCAGAAACATCCCCTTCAAGATTTCCATTATGTCCCCATTCATTCGCGCCATTCCCACTGTTGCCTTCCGGCATTTTGATATGCCCCCAAGTACATATCACGCCGTGGGAGGTCCCTCAATAATGCCTCATCTAGCAAAGCTTCATCCGCACTTGAAGTGGTCAGGCTGTATGATCCACTTCTGCACGTGAAAACCACTTCCAAGGACGTAGCACTAGCCCAATGTTATTCTCCACAATGATAGCAATCTCCTTCTGGTCCACCCAAAAGGCTTCCCACCACTTGTACTCTTCAGCAGTCACCTATGGACGCAAATCTTTTAACCCTTCCTGCAAATGGGCCACACCTTCCGTCGATGATAGGATACCTGTCATTCCCTTCTTGTCCCCTCCCTAGCTCCACCCGCATGCACGTAGGATGGTGCTAAGGGCGCCACCGACCGGCGCCTCCCTAGCACACGCCCATGGGCCGGCCGGCCTCCCTAGCACACGCCCATGGGCCGGCCGGCCGCCCCAACACGCCCGCCGCCCATGGGCGCCGGCCGGCCGCCCCAACACGCCTGCCCATGGCGCCGGCCGGCCGCCCCAACACGCCATGCCCCGCCATGGGCGCCGGCCGCCCGCCATGGGCTCCTCATAGGCTGTCTTCAAGAAAATGAATATTTAGCGCCTCTATAATCCCGTTGGTCAAGTGCTTGGGAAAAAAGAGTAGTAATGAATGGATTCCGTGTTCGAAACCTGTATCTTTTGAATAACTCAACTTTGTTGATTTTAAGGATGCTTGCATGGGCGCATGGGCAGCTAACTTTGTTCATTTTAAGGACGCTGGCATTGCCTTAAAGCCCAAGTGGTTGCATTGAGTGCGGAAGGTTGAAGACCACTGGCGACCTTTTGGATGAGTTGACCCTAGATCTTTGTGTGGCGGTCGATCGTCCGGGGGCCCAAGAATGATACTATTGAAGGCGAGCAAGCAATGGAGGAGATGACAACTTTGAGGCGGAGGATATGGACCGCCTCGAATATGGCGGTGGTACTTGACTCGATTTGGCGCAAGGCATGGATGAGTTGCCAGCCGCACTCTTGAATGACTATTGTCGATCTTGATGACCACTTCCTCCTTTAGCGATTGTTTGTTGCAATGTTCTCACGACCATTGAAATGAGACTCCCGCTAGTACAGGATTGTTTTCATTGTGTTCCACCACTTGAAGTAAAAGTTTTCGGTTGTAATAAACATATGAAAATGGCAGCCTCTATGCATTCTATAAAACGCAGACGGGCCCACACCCTCATGCTCCAGTTCTCGGTGTAGACTTGAAAGTCGTCTTTTATCAAAGGTATGACCTCGAAAGGGTGTGCATTATCAAAGTAGGCGGATATCTCTGCGAGGAAGTGTACAAGGGGGTCTGTCTCGAGAAGGGTTACTATATTCCCTCCCTTCAAAAATTATCATGTTGACATGTCTAGTCTCTACAGCATGCCGAATGAAATGATAATGCACCTCTATATGTTTGGTACGTGCATGGAAGACTGGGTTTTGAGCTAGGGTAGATGACAGTAGGCTCATGCTGCTTTTGCATAATTACCTTCCCCACTCAGCCTCTTTAGAGGCTTCAGTGAGTGCCTTATATTCGGACTCTGTTGAAGACAATGAAAGGCTGCTTGCTTACGGCAAGACCAATTCATTATTGTAGAACCAGCAAGAAAACAATAAGCAGAGATACTCTTACAGGTATCAATATATGAAGCCAAATCTGCATCAACAATTAAAGCATGTGAGCAAGAGGTGATGATTCCCTGATGGTTTATAGCATAGGCCAAAACTTGTTGTACCCTTAAGATAACGCATCATACACTTAAGAGCCACCCAATGATCTCTGCCTGGATTTTCATAGAACTGAGCAATAGCATTGATTGTGTTAGCAATATCAGGTCTCGTCTGATTATTTAGGAACATAAGTGTACCTACTACCATGCGGTAGGGTATATCTTCCATGTCCTTTTTGTCTTGTTTAGATTGAGGACATGAGGCAGAGGAAAGCTTCACACCAACCGCACCGGGAGTGGCAATAGCTCGTGCTTTCTCCATGTTGAACCATTTGAGCATACCAACCACATATCTACCTTGATGTAAATAAATAGCTCAAGTGCTATCTCTATGTACATGCATGCCAAGAATATACTTAACCTTGCCAAAGTCCTTCATCTCAAATTCCTTGCTAAGATCAGCCTTGATCGTGTTTACAAGTTCAACATTATTCCCTGGAATGACTAAGTCATCCACATAAAGTGCAACCAGTACAAATGAGCTATCTCGACGCAGCACATAGATGTTAGTGCCAGCTTTATTTTGAACAAAGCCAATCTGTTGAAGATTATCTATCCTTTCATACCATAGTCATAGACTTCGCTTAAGTCCATAGATGGAGCGGTTTAACTTACAGACTTTGTGAGGAAACCGTTTATCTTCATAGTCTTCAGGTTGATCCATGTAGATCTCTTCTTGGAGATGACCATAAAGAAAGGCTGTGCAGACGTCTAGCTGGTAGATCTCTAGATTAAGTTCTGCACACAGTGCTAGCAGCATCCTTACGGAAGCAGCTTTAACGACGAGTGAGTAGACCTTATCCCCTTGATAGTCCACTCCCTCTTTCAAGCTATAACCCTTAGCCACTAGCCTAGCCTTATATCTCTACTTCATGAAACTTAGTTTTAAGATCCCATTTACACTTGACAGTAGTTCTACCCTTAGGCAAGTTGACCAAAGTCCAAGTGTTGTTCTTGATTAACGAGTTGTACTCATCATCCACAGCCAATTTTCACTTGGCCGCCTCGGGTATGGAATAAGCCTCTTGAATGGTTAAGGGATCTCTCTCTGCAACAGCATCACTTAAAGCAAAGAGAGCATCCGAAGAACCCTCATAAGCTAGACCAACTTGGTGGTTAAATTTAATGTCAAAGAGAAGGTTCTTCCAGAGGTGTCTGGGCTGGCGGTCGTAGGCATAGCAAAGTCTAGACCACGAGGTTCAGAATCACCTTTATCCACGGGCAAAGCCGTTGGCACATCCTCGTGGGCTTTCTCCATTTCCCCCGCTCGAGCAGGAACAGGGGGCACAGGGGCGGGCCCCGCAAGGGGACCAACAACCGGTGGCACTAGACGTGCTGGAGGGAGAGGAGCCATAGGAGCCACAGGGGGACCAGCATCGGGAAAGGTGAAAGGGTGAACAAGAGGGACAAGGGAAAAAACACCACGCGAGCGAGGAGTGCTCGAGCAAGAAGAAGCACCATTAGGAGTGTCAGGAGCGACCTCGAGGGCCGTCGCAAGAGCAGGCACTATCTTAGCCTCATCAAAGGTGACAGTACGTGCGTAAACAGGAGTTCGGGTAGCCAAGTCCACTAATTTGTAGGCCTTGCGATCATCGCCATAGCCAACGAAAACCAACTTCCGAGCACGAGCATCAAGCTTGTCGCAGAGCTGTGAATAGGCAGGGCAACCAAATACACACAAGTGTGAAATAAGGGGCTTGGTACCATGCTAGCACTCATAAGGTCTATGGCCAATAACCGACTTCGTGAGCACCTGATTCTTGATATAAGCAACAATAGACATGGCCTCCGCCCAAAAGGACTTGGGCAGCTGGGATTGGGCCAACATTGCACGAGCTATGGACATGAGATCGCCATTGGCCTTCTCAGCCACGCCATTTTGTTCAGATATGTAGGGCACCGTGAACTGCCGCAATACTCCGGTCGTATCACTCTGCTTGTAAATATTGCAGGCCCATGAGTCGCATCTACACCGAGCAAGACATCGTAGGTCCTTGTATTCATGACAAGACACTAAACTTCAACCACACACGCATCTAGTGTACCTGGCTTCAAGTCAATTTTTACAGGCTCCTTGGTCATTCCCAAAACCTGTTCTCTCGTCCCTGCTGAAGTCGTAATTGTCACATCACTAAGGACTAATTTGCTGCCATACAGCTTGAGCGCCTCCTGCACTCGTGCTCCCAAGAGGACTGGATTTGTTCTGGTGTCCACATGCACCTGCTTCGGAGCTAAACCATCAAAGGTGATCTCTTGACCTACGTTGGCTACCATGGCCACTCTGCCTTGTCCTTTGGCACCTGGTTTCAAGTGATCCTCACACAAGCTGAGCATTCCAGCTACAAAATCACCAACACAAGTCTCTGCACGGATCCATGCCTCATTAATTGCTTGAATTGAGGAGACTTTACTCCCAAATCGCAAAGGATCACGACGGGAATTTCCATAGCCTTGTCCAACAGCAACTCTGTGCTCTACAACTGCTTACCCGTATATGTGCTCACGATGTCACCATCCAGCTGTCTAAATGACATTGGCATTCTTGCTAGTCATGCAGCTCTGCCACCTTCCGAGTGATCCCTGCACCGAGATATCAATTGTGGCTTAGCTTTCTTCCGCGTCTCAAATGTCCTCCTAGCTGCTAAGGCATACAACTTCTCCTCAGAGCTAGAATCCGCCTTGGGTGCTCATCAGAGTGCACATTCATGCTTCGAGCCAGCTCTTTCTGCAGTTGTTGGACCTAGCTCATGAGCGCCTTGCTTGTAGGTCTGCCCTTTGTCTTCGACTTCTCTGCATCCCTAGTAGACTTCTTTGGACGAAACTCTGGATGAGCTTGCCAACAGACCACCTCGATATGACCCCATCTGTTGCACACCTTGCAATTCTCCTTGCCCTTCGATGCTCCAAGCCTAATCTAAACCATATTACCGGAAAATATATTTTTATTGAACTCCATCATTTCCTTAGAAACTCTCCTACTATCGTACCCCAAAGGGTGATTCGGCTTTAATTAATTAAAATTAAGAAAATTTGAAAATCCAGAAATTATTATACTTAAAACACCCAATATGTAAAAATTTACAAATTTAAGATGCTGAAAACAAGGAAATAGAGTTTGTGTGGAAAATTAGGGCCTATTTAAGGGAGCTCTATCTTTATCTATTAATTTTGTATAGATAACTATGTATTCTAATCAATGTTGAAATTTGATAAATTTATTTTTTCATAAATTTTGAAATTTTAAAAAATATAAATATTTATGTTGAACCTTACGTTTTCAAAAAAATAATTATTTCGGCATTACCCTGTTGAACCACCCCTCGGGGTACGGTACTTCAAAGAAGAAGAAGTATATTAAAAAGACCCTTAAGATGAAGACAAAAAAACCTTTGAAGTATTATTTCATATTACACATTACACGTCGGGTTTCTTATAAAATCGTGTACTATAGTTTAGAGTGAAAATCAATTTACCATTGAAGTTTATAAAAAAATTAAATTATTAATCCATTTGATGCAAAAAGTAATAATTTGATAAGAGGTTGTGTCAAAAGGTACTCCAATGGGCCTATGTAATTTGATTCTCGTGTTGGAACATCTTGACGCTTCCCGCGAATCCATTTTCTAACACAAGACAGAGAATCACACAAGCCCACTTCGACCTCGTGACCGGCTAGCAGATAGCTTTACATCCACACCACTAAACCATTGGTCTTTAGTGGAACTTGAAGGTTTAGATATTCTATTAGTATTTAAAGTTTGTTCAACTCTTTACATAATCTGAACCATATTCCACAAAGAAATATTTTTGTCGAACCTCCATGATTTACTTAGAGAATCTCCTACTTTTTTAAACAAGGCCATTGACTTGGAAGATGGAGAAAGTATATAACACCCTTAGGATGAAGACATAAACTCCTGAGATATTATTTCATGTTACACATTACACGTTGGGTCTCTTATAAAATAGTATTCTATAGTTTTGGTTAAAAATTAAGTTACAATTGAAGTTTATAAAAAAATTGAATTATTAATCTATTTGATGCAAAAAATAATAATTTGACAAGAGGTTGTTTCAAAAGGTACTCCAATGGGCCTAGGTAATCCGATTCTCGTGTTGGAACATCCTGACGCTTCCCGCGAATCCATTTTCTAACACAAGACAGAGAATCACACAAGCCCACTTCGACCTCGTGACCGGCTAGCATATAACTTTACATCCACACCACTAAACCATTGGTCATATAACTTTACATCCACACCACTAAACCATTGGTCATATAACTTTACATCCACACCACTAAACCATTGGTCATATAACTTTACATCCACACCACTAAACCATTGGTCTTTCGTTGAACTTGAAGGTTTAGATACTCTATTAGTATTTATATTTTGTTCAACTCTTTACATAATCTGAACAGAAAAAGAAGACTTTATTATAAAAATGAGATGGGAAAAACCCATCCACCCCAATAAGAAAGGGGGAAAAACCCAACGAAGAGCACCATGCCATGGGGAATAGCCCCCACTATCACGCATTTCAAAACTACCAATCGCCCGAAGAACTTCGTGGTCAGGGATGTGAAAAGGCCTACTTACCACCGGTGTCAAGAAGTCGTGATCTCGCCATCCCGTTCTATACAATCGCTAGCCAATGCCCTCTGCAGAGCGATGGAAACCCTCTGTCAAAAGAAAGCAACAGTACAAGAAAGGGGGAGGCCAACCCCATTCCCGCGGCTATGATAAGCCTTGGCGAAGGCCTTGACGAACCTAGAGAAATCCTTGCCCAAGGCTTCGTGAGTCTCAATGGCAAGGGGCACGAAGGCGTGGTCGTCCTGCATAAGAGAGTACTTGTGGACCTTGGCTGTCGCGCATCCCTCCGCTGCCCAACCTGGAGGGTTAAACTCTCCCGGGTGGGATCAGGTACAACCACATCAGCAACCAAAACCTGATCCCCCTAGGTCAAAAATAGGTATGCCCTAAGCGAAACCCCATTGAGCAAGGTGTAAGGGCGCTCCCTAAATGGAAGGAACCTGCCTTCCCTGGCAATAGAGAACGTGACGTCCCGGACGGCATCATGTGTAGCGATACGCTGCCCACCCGCGGGACAGTGAGCCAAGTGCATCCCAAAGTCATCGAGAGGGGCCCCGCAACTAGAAGTTGAAAGAGAGCAAGCCAGAGGATGGACCAAGCTGCCGGTGAAAACGACAGCGTGGAAAAAGTTGTCTGATGCGATGGGGCGCTGAATACTAGGTCGAGCCGAAGCAGGCGAACCCCCCTTCCTCCCGAGCAAGAGCGAGACGAGCCCGAGTGGGCCTAGAATGGAGGAATCCTGAGGAGGGCCAATTGCGCCCGCCCATATAGTTTCTCCAGGAGGGACGCATGAAGCCCCTGGAGCCCAACCTCGGAAAGCGAGGAAAAGACGCAGATGAGCCCTCGCGAGAGGATAAAGAGTCCCGGCTAATCTTAGTGAGGCTGCATGGAAAAAGTCCCTTCTCAACGCCCGCGATAAAAGCCTGTGATATGTGAATGCCGAATTAAGAAACCAAGGACAAGATGGGGCGAGAGAGCCCGCCCCTACAAAAGACTGAAGGCGAGGCCTCTGTGGCCGAAACTGCTGCCCCAAAAGCGATGGGAAGGAATGTCTGCCACTTCGCAAGATCCCCAGCCGCACACTCAAAGGTGCCTAGGCCAATGATGTCACCTAAAACCTGCATAAGCCGCTTGTTGAAATTCCTTAGGCTAGACAAGAAACCGGGAGGGGCAACTGCTCGAGAAGGTGCCACAGAGTAGCAAACAAAAGGAGAGGATCCCAAACGCCACTTGCGGGTCTCCCAGTTGAGAAAGGTCGTCGATGTGCGTCAAATCCTCAGCCAAAGCCGCGTCCACATAATCTTGGGTGAAGGCAGGAGGCCCAATCGAGACACCAAGAACCCGAAGCCCCGGCAGAGAAGCAATATGCCCTTTCGGGTACTGGAGAAAAGTCACAACGCCAAAGGGAGACCAAACCTTGCATTTGATGATTTTGACCTTCAAACCAAGGCGGGAGAGCTCTAAAGCGAAAAAATCAAAAGCCACTTTAACCTTGTCTCCAGGCCCGAGGATATGGGTATTGTCGGCCACAGACAGATACAAACATTCCCACACCGAAGAGACAATAGAACACAAAGCCCTGAAATGCGCCATGGCAAAGAGAGCACCTCTCAGAGGGTCACCTTGCCTAGTGCCCGTGGCCAAGCTCAACACAGAAATCTCTTCCACCAAGGGGCCATGCTGATAATAGAGGTTGGAAGGAGACCCATAAAAGGAGCGGACAAAGGGAATAAGGCTGGCCAACTGCCCACCTGCGTTCTTGAGCTCGTCGATAATGGCCGACCATGAGACAGAGTTGAAGACATTATCCACATCGACCTGAAGAGCAACCCAATAAGGGTGGGTCTCGAGAACCACCTCCACACCAAAAGCCACAGACTCCTAGCCCCTTGGCGTAGCAATCCCAAACTGATGAGGACTAAGATGGGCCTGGAACTGCTCCCGGAGCTGGATGGCAAATAAGCCGCAGGAACGCCTCCCCGACAGCGATAGGACGCACCCTTGGGGTGAGCTTCTCCATCGCCAATAACCTGCTCGCACCCATCACTTGGGAGATCCGAGGAGGAGTCTCCCCCCTCGCCACAGCAGCAACCAGAAGAAACAGCTTGGAAAAACTGCTAGAAGGATCCTTACGAGTAGAATGGTTTCGAAGATGGTCATAGAACGTTCCAAACAGGCCACCCGAAGAGAGGCGCGGGGCAGTGGTTAAGGCTCGACAGAAGATGGCCCTGTCAAGACAGAAGAGCTCCTCCGAGACAAAGTCCCGAATATCCTGCGAAGGAGCTCTTTGTGCCCGGATGAAGGGCGCGAAGAGTAGCAATGGTCTCCTTAGCCTCCTTAACTCAAGAAGTGATGAGAATCTCCAGAAGAGCACGCACCTTAGCCTCTTCAACCCAATAAGTGGTAAGAATCTCCAGACAAAAGCTATAAATCTTAGCATAAATGGACTCCACACTAATAAATCGATAGTTAGAAAGGAGGTAAGGATCACCAGCCTTCAAAATTGAATGAATATCATTCTCACACCAGCTACAGAAATCCATGGGGGAGAGCATCATTGAAAATGGAAGCAAGGTGAGACGAGAGTGAGACAAGGTCAGCATAATGAAAGAGGTCTCCAAGGATGCCAGCAGAATCCATAGCAGTCCCACTCCGAAGCTTCTTTATGTCTCTGGCCACGAGATCTGGCGAAAAAAACCTTAGACTAGGATAAGAAGACTTAGGAGCGAGGATAGCAGAGGGGATATGGTAAAGTCCATCAATTAAGGAAAGAAGTTCGGGATTAGCTTTGAGAAGAATGGGGGACCTAGCGTGGAATTCCTTCCAGAAGGCGAGCCACCAGGAGACGTCTACAAGGGGGCGCTGAGACAGTTGTTTTCGGTTTGGAAGAACTGAGCCTTTTTCATGGAGAGGAATGTAAGGCTTTATAGTAGCTTTATTGAGAGGAGATGGCGAGACAGGGTAGAAGTTGGAGTTGGCGGAGGGTCTGGTGCAATTGGGAGCGCATGCGTTAACAATCGGCGTCAAACCAAGGATGGCGGGGAGCAGTTTTTGTGGGATGGAGGGAGGTTGAATTTGAATAGAAAGGTAAACCTGGCGGAGGAAAGAATAGCCGAGGAAGAGGCGGAGGCCATAGAGAGGAAGGGAAGGTTTTAAGGAATGAAGGCGAGGGAGACTTTGAGCAGGCGAGAATATTGAGAGGCTTGTACATGGGAAAGGCGGAAGTGGGTGGTGATAGAGAGTGGGGGAGAGGGAGGTGCAGAGGTAGGCAAGGCACGAAGCTGAAAGCAATCAGCCACATGGTAAGATTCAATGCGGACATCGTCATTAGTCCGCAAGTTAGAGATGCGGGAAAGAAGTTGAGCATCTCCAATAATATAATCCAGCCTGCTAGAATTATGACCATCGCCGGAAAAGAAAGAATTTCTGCAATCGTCCGGCCAGCGTGGTAGCCTACTGAAGATGAGGAGATTGTGAGCCTCAACAAGCTGTAATAAGGCAGAGCCATAGGCATTGAGATCATGGGTGTCATCAGAAAACCTGTTGAGCCCAAAATTCTGTGGGTCCAATGGGAATAATTTGTCAGAGTCCATAGAATCATAAATAGAAGCTTGCTGGCAACTAGTCCGAGCATTGAAATCGCCAATAGAAGAAAACTCAGACATAGATTCGGAGAGGTCGACATGTGGGTCGACACCGTTTGCAGCATATTTGGAGGACCGAGAAGCAAAATAACAAACAACCACATAAGGTCACGCACTGAAGACAGAAGGGAGGCGGAAATCTTGACCCATAGAAGGGTGCTTTGCACATCAATCCTGACCAAAGAGATAAAGGAAGCCAAGGACTCACGGAGATAGCAGGCGATACCTCCAAAGGCCTTGTCCCGAGTTACTGGAGGAAAGACATTGAAAACCTAGAAAAGAAGGCATAGAGCGGGTATGGTGCTCATGGGTTTCCACCAAGAAGACGATGCCATGGCTCGTAGGAGGCGAATTCCACCCTTGAGAAAATAGAACCATTGCACCGAGGAGGCAGGCGGTACACAACAATACGGGCCTCGTTTTCCTATGGAGGAGGCCGGCCTTGCACAATGTCCCTAATAATCAGTTTGTCATCAATGAAATACGCCACTCGTCTTTCCAATTTTGCCTGCTTGCATACCCTACTAGAAAAGGCAGCCTATGTTACACTTTATGTTAAGATTTGGACCCCCGGATGTAACACTTATGTTGCAATTTTGGGGTCATGTAACACACAGGCGCTTGTTACACTTTTGGCTTGGAAACCAAACCGGGTGTTTGTTGCAACCATGTTGCAAGTGTGTTGCAATTTTGTTGAGATGAAGTGAGGCGCTTTTGTCCTCTCTCAAGATTGCAACACGGTTGCAACATATAAAGTGTTACAAGAAAAGTCTTGTAACACTTTTGGAGGCTTGGTACCGAACCTCCTCCCCATCTACCTTCCTCCTTTACTACATTTACCATATAGAATACTTGGTTTCCTTATTACCTCGTATGAATACATATAAATAAATACATGTATCGACGTAGAATCTGGTATTGGTAATATTCCATATACGATAATTTCTATGACATACGGTTATATTTCATTTTGTATAAAACAGTTATCGACACACTTGCACGTAAATTGTACACGTCCGAGGATACTATACTTTGTATTCATCATTCACGAAAACTACGGATACATCCATACATCCACATTTCACCCGTGCCTATTTTTGTGTATCCTGTCGCGAACCTACCTTCTCTAGCGGGCGTTACGTGCGGCTTGTCCCCATGCCCATCGGCTTCTTGCCATGGCTCGCCCACCCTTCTTATCGATTTACTACTTTGTCCTTCGCTAGGAGTTTGCTTTGCGCCGGTTGGTTCTTTCGCTCCATACAGGCGCTTCTTCATTTCTAATTTCCTACTCCTCATCGTATGCATGAGAAGGAAACCTCCTACAACCCCCATTTTGCGATTTTCTTCCTCCCTTCCTCTTGCGTTCGTCCGCGACCGCTTTTCCCCTTTCCATCGCATCCACCTCCCTTCCAGGTCTCTGCACGCGCAGTACAAACATCGCAGCATGCCCTTGATACATATGCAGCATATAGTGGTGTGCACAACGACCTTCAATTGCTTACCTTCCCCCCATCTTTTCTTATGTACCTCTTGCCCAATCGCTCCTTCCATCCTCGCTCTTTTTGTGGCGGCGCCACAGTCACCGGCCCCGCTCAGCCTCACCTCCCCGCTTTCCTCTTCGGCCTCCACCTTTTGTCACGGTGGCGTAGCCTCCAATGGGGCCCAGCGGAGGTCCATGCTTTCGGCAGAGTGCGCCGGTATGTGTCTGCACGAAGTTAGGCACGCCCTCAATGTCGTCCCCTGCCTCATACTCTGCGCCATTTGTTTGGCGTTCGCCATCAACTGTACCCCTTTTGCCGTCTGCCTCTTTCTCCCTCCCCCTCGAAAATTCCCTCATGGCTGCCACTCGCCTTTTGGCCCCACCACGACCATGGCTTCGCTTGCGGACCCCGCCTCTCCTCCATTCGCCACCCTCTCCCTCTCCCACCCCATTTGTTCCAGCGCCTGGCCATGACCCCGCCTCCTCCATTCGCCACCGCCTCCCTCTCCCACCCCATTTGTTCACGACGACACATGCCGCCTTGGGTGACGACACAATTGCCTCCCACGGAAATTCTCATCCGCCCTCCGATTCCATCCCTCATGTCTTTCACGGCCCTCGTCACTCCCTCGACCCCATCTCCGTCCACAATGTGCATTCGCCGTCACTGGCGATGGCGGGCACCCTCAACCACGCCCTTTACCGGCTGCCCTCTTGACACACCCTCCTTCCGTGAACCGGCATGGCCTCTGGTGATTCCAAGTCCCTCCACCTTGCAGCCATGGCAACTTGTGATGTGGGCACACCCGTGGTCGTCACGGTGCCCTCTCCCTACACATCTTCTCACACTCTCGGCATTCACACTATCACCAGGCATGGACGTTCCATCACCTTCGGGTGATCGTGGCGTCGTCGGCACCACGATCACATTGCCCGTCATAGCCTCACTCTGGACACTGTTTCCACCATCTGCACCATCCCACCTTCGTGGCAGACCAAGCCTGCCCCTCCCCTCCGTTTCTCTTTCGTGTTTTGTCTCCCCTCCTCTCTCCCAATGCATTCTACTCCCCTCCTCCTACTTATCCCCCCATCCACACCACCACCTCCTGCGGTGCACCGCCTGTCTTCCATCCTTCGTCTAATGCCACGGATCTGGATCCATCTCCAATTCCATGTCGTTCAACAAAATTCTCATCTCCCTTGTCCTCTGGCCATAGCCCGAACCTCCGGGTGGTTCGGTTATTCCATGTCTTACCCAGTATGAACTCGGGGAGACCCGCCATCGCGAACCGCCCACAGAGGTTGCATGGAGATCGTCCTCTTTAGTCTCCCAAATTCAGCCTCCTCTTGATTTGGGTACCTCCCATGCTTCTTCTCAAACCAAGCACCCATCCAAAACGCCCTCCCTTGCCCCAAGGGTTTGGCCCCTCCGTTTTGGCCTCTCTTTGTGCAAGTTCATACTTGATGGCTCGAACTTCCGTTCGTTGCAGCTCCATCCGAGCCTGTGCAAGGGCATCTTCCCACTCCTCCTCGTCCACCATGCTCGGCTTCTTACCCGCTCCTCCCCCTCTCCCTCTCCTCTAATGCCGCCTCCACATCGAGTGCGCGTGCGAGTCATTTGCGAGAAGTGTCGGCTTATGCTGGACTTCACCACCAGGTCGGGGAAGGCTTCCGACACCGATTTCACTAACCGTCCCTTCTCCCCCCTCGGAACGTCGCGCCATCTTGCCATGTTCCCCAGTTCATTCACAACCTTTGTCCTCACCAGTTTCAACAGCTCTTCGTGCCTTGCTTCGCTCAGACCCCCGAACAACATCGGATTCCCTTCCCTTCCTGTCCTTTGCTTTTGCATTGCCTCCTTGACCATTCGCCATTCCTTTTATCAAGGCATCGTGCATCGTTGTCCACCTCACACCACTCCATCGCATCCGGTTCTGCACACCTCCTCTCCCTTGTCATCACACCTCCCCTTGGAACCGCCGCCATTCCTCATCCAGTTCTTGTCGGGCGGTGTGGACCCCGCAGGTTGCCTGCCATCCTCGGTTTCGTTTGCCTTCTCCCAACCACCTCCCGTGTTGCCATGGGCTGCCTCCACATGTCCTCTGCATGAGCAGTGCAGCCCGGCAGGTGCCATAGCGTCCCAGCGAAGCGCATCAACGTGTGTACAAATTGTGAACAAGGCGTTCTTGTCAATCCGTCTCGAAACACCCACCTCATCGATAGCAAAGCATCGTCACCCTGCGTTCAATTCGCGCAATGCTCCAAGTCCGCGCCGGTGGGATATTCCACGTCTCCATGTCCTCAAATCGCCATTGGTTGGTGCCATGTTCCTTGTCCCTCACAACTCTCCGTGTGTCTATGTAGGATGCGGTGGCACGGTGGCCGCGCCGGATCGGTGTTAGGTGGGGGGTGGATGGCGAGGTAGCTCGAGGCAGCTTGCCCTCTCATCCTCCCCACCCACCTACGGATAGGCGTCGGCGGCGGCGTCGGCGCCGGCAGTGGTGCTCTAGCGGTATCGATGTCGCAAACTCGCTTCCACGCCTTCCATCCATTGCCCGTTCGGGGCGCCATCTGCGAAGGCATTGGCTTGCCCTTCCGAGATAGTTGCCAAGCCAAGGTCGCCCCGCCAAAATTCAAAGCTCTTCATATGGAAAGCCTTTGTTTGCAAACTCGTCGGCCGTCATTAATTCTTTGGAAATCGGCGTCCTCACGTGCCCTTTCTCCGCCATAATGACTAGTGTTTTATATTACGACAACTTGTAGTCCCTTGCCCACAATTGAGTGCGGATCTAGGCGTCATCATTGCATATTGCCGATAATGTCGTGTCGTCATGTGAACACCGCCCAAGACCACGGTATTTAGTGTCACGTTGGTTCGCTTCCATTGGAGCCACATTACATTCGTTCGCCATCGGAGGTTCGCCCCATCTTCGTAGTGTCACGTTGGTTCTGTCTTCCAATGGAGCCACATTACATTTCGCTGGTCCGGGAGGTTGCCCATCCTCGGCGTCCATAGGCCACATGCCATGCGCTATATGGCTCGTCCACTCGCTCGTGTCCCTCCATCCCTCGCCGGCAGGGTACCAGCGATGGCCCATTTATGTTTTCATCCCGTCTCCGGATGCATGCATCACTGCGATGGCCACAAGCGGACCATCTATTGAGCGCAGCACACACAAACTTTCTCCGTATTTACAATGTCAAATCCGGTGTCGACTTTCGCATCGATGGCCTTGTCCCTCTGGTGACACTCTTCCATCTAACCTTCAACAAAATTGGCTTAAAATCATGCGAACTGCAGCGGAGTATTTGTTCTATGTGCGTAGAGCGCTCCTCTTCAATGTCGCCAGCCGTCGATGATCTTGCTCACCGCGTCCTTTGTACTCGGCGTTTGTCCGCCTCACGATTTTGCCTTTGTTCCACATGTGGCTATATGCCGCTGCAACGCAGCCCATCCATGATTGCGGTCACTTTGGGTCATGCAAGGATGCCCATCCCATGCGTTCGAGCCCTTCTTCCATATATCCACGAAAGTCCGTCGACCATCCGTACCGTTTGTCCTAACTTCTTCCTCGTACATGTCCAAACGGTGCAGCACCTCTGTGATACAACACATATGTGTGCGCCTGGCGTGCCTCCACGGCATCCATAATGTACGCACGGCCGACACCCAGCACCTTCTCCCCCATACGTTCATCTGCAGTCCATGCTTCTCCCACGTGAGCATAATAATAGCGGAGAAATGTCATGCCGAAATGCAAACTCTCCTCCCGCATGTACCCCACCGCTATACTGGACTCGGGTCTCGCCGTCAGTCCGCTTCTGGATCCTAAATATCTCTCCACGGTACATCCACCTAGTGTGAAGCCCAGGCCCAGCCACCTCGTCCACTAAGTGTAATATGAGGTGGGTTGATATATCAAACATCTTGGGAAATTGCTTCTCGAGAGAGCACATTACCCTCACTTGCCTCTTGTGTGCTTGGATGTCCCGACTCGGTATCGTCCGTGGCAAATCCACCTAAAGGCGTCCTAGCTTTACAACCTTGTACACCTCGGCTCTATGCACCCCGGGACGATGGGGAATATGATTTCCAACATAATGTGCGTCATGGCATTTCAGCCAACTTTCCCGCTTTCCACCTTAGCTATGTTGGACCCATAGCACGTGGGCGGATGCGTTTAATGCCCTCAATCACGGTCTTCAAGTCGATTTGGACAAAGCGTCTGGCGCTGGTATTGGCCATCGTCACCTGAGCCACAACCATCTTTTCCCCGCTTGCTACCATGTCCATGCGAGCAATGTCATCTCGCTCTCCGTCGGCGTGTGCCATATGGCCTCTGCATTGTTTTTCCACGTGCATCACATCCTTTGGCGCCCACACAAGCATGTGACGCCTTGGAGACTACGAACAAGGGCGACATTCTCCTGGTTCCAAAGTTGCCCGCGGGGACGCGGTGTCGCTTCTCTGCGTGCCATATCCGTCACAATATCATCGAAGCGTTGGCGGCTTTGGTTTGGGTCGGAGGTCCGGATCCATCAAACCAATCCATCCTCCCACCGTCCATCATTAGGCGGTAGCCAGGCGATCCGACATAAGCGGGCTTTTCAAATCTGGAATAGCGAGAATCAAGGTCCGACCAATACACGCCGCTTCCTCTCACTTGCAATCCGGTGAGGTACCCAACCCGGTGTCGGCAATGATGCGAGAACATTGCGTAACTTGAAATGCCTCTTAGGATGGTTTAGCATTGAGAAATCTTCCATGTCCACCCCTCCATAACTCTCTTGAGTTCATCTACCGGGGTGCCATGTACACATCGAAATTTTAACCATCCCCGCACTGTCGGAGGCATGATGACATGCGTCCTTTGTCTTGGCCTGGCATGTTGTGCACAAATACCAAAACCGCCATATGGACGTGTTTGCGACACTGTGGCGGTTGAACCGTCTGGATAATGCTAACCTCAAGTTCCTCGGCTCATCCGAAACCATCAAGCATCTAGTGCTCTCCATGCCGGGTATCCGCCATCATGGACATGTCCCCATTCTCGCTTTGCCTCCCGACATACCAAGTCATCAATCGCTATTTCCGCCATTCGAAACATGCGTTTGATCGTTTCAAGGGAAAATGCGGAGGACCTTCCGAGGACTCGGCCGTTCATCAAACCCATCCACGAACGCGTCCACACTTTGGGCAATGGTTGCGTCCCGTACTCGCCCACGAGCGAGCATCTTCTCACAAGCATGGATTTTCTCATATCGGGGCCAAATAGGTGCAAGGACTTGGCCTCGTACATGTCCTTGAGCTCGTTGATCGGCAAAAATCCACACTTAAGATCTTTAAGAGATTAATGCGGCGTCAACGATGTCAAACATGGTTTGCCAAGACAACAACAACGAGTGGCGCTTAGCGGCTCTCTTCGCTTTCACCCTTGTTCTGGTATAAAGGCGTCTCGCGGCCGACAAGCGGTTCTGCGCGGTTCCCTCCGTGCCAAGTGCATGATCGGTTGCTTCCGGCAAGTCGTCCACGAGTGCATATGAGGTACCTCTTCACATCCGTTCGTCCATGCTCCACATCGGGCGCCACTTTGGTCGCCCCATTGCCTTGTCGCATTTCATACTCCTCGGGCCCGTTTCCGTGTCTGCGGTGGAGAGCGCCTTCAAGGCCTCCGCCCGTCTGTCAAACTTGGCTCCGTGCGCGGATAAACCTCGGAATGCAAATTAGAGAGCAATGGGCGTGCGGGCACCATGAGCTTACGCGGCTTGAGCCGTACAGCAAGCATGCAGTCTTGAGATGTGCTGAATCACAGGTCGCCACACGCAGCATGGACAAAACATGTAAACCTCATTTGCAAATCGGGGCATCTTGCACGTGGTCCCGACCGGTGTCGACCACAAGCGGCAATCGGCGACGCACGGGCAACTATGAATCGCAGACTCGCCGGAATTCATGTCCAATTCACAACGACCCTCAGCACGCTTGTAGGTGCGAGGCATCACGCCGCGGTAGCGCGTCACCTCCAAATCGAGAACCGGTCCTTCAACATTAGAGCACCTCGGGCGAGATGACGTCGGCGATGAGCGATGACGGAGAGGAAGTACGGTTGTGGATTCACGCCATGTTCATCCGGGTGAGCGGCCGGGATGGGATGAATCATTGCATTGGCGGGATGTCACGGCCGAATAAACACTCCGACATTGAGCGCGCCGTCGGTAGTGGTGAGGTGTGGCGGCTATTGAAAGGGAGGAGATGAGCAGCGGCGGGCGCAGTTAAGCTCGCTACATGTTGTGAGTCATTGCACTTGCAAACATGTGTTCAGGCTAAAACGGATGCCCTCCTTCACAATTTTACATTCAAACCCGGGGGCGGTTGCATTGAAAGGCGGAAGATGCTCGGACGGGCCCATCCTTGCGCCACCTCCTTGATTTGCACGCCGTCCATAGCGAGGATAGTGTTGAGCTCATGCTCTCAAAGTCTCTATACAACTCCCATGTTGCGTGCGCCATTGCGGTGAAAGGCGGCACCCGTGCGCCACAGTGTTCCATGCCGTCTCTTCGCCGCCCCAAGTCCATTCTTGAGGTGTGTGTAGCTTGACCATAGTGGCCGGCCGGATGTGAAGCCCCCACAACGGCAGTTTGTTCTATCCAGAAACAATCGACTCAAGTTCGCAGAATCCTCCGGATCGTGGCCTGCAAAAGTGTAGCTCCGGTATGCGACTTGCCTCTTCTTCCCATTGGGAAATTGCTGCAGTTGGCGCGCGCCCGTGGGGAGACGGGCGTCCCAAAGCGAATCCTCCCCCAGCTTCCTCTCCCTTCGGCATGGTCGGTGGGAGTGTTGTGTCTTGCCTTCCCTTCCCTCTCAACCTCCCTTTCGCCTTCAACTTTCGAGGCTTGAGTCACTTCGTTCCACCTCGATCCATCACGGTTTGGGCGGACACTTGTATAGTTTGTCGGCACTATCCGGAGGAACACGCGATGGCAAAGGATCCCAAAGTTTGTGAATCCATATGGCATCCGCGCACGATTGACACGCGTCAAACATAAGTGGCGTGGGTGGCGGTGACATGTCATACGCTCCACACGGTATGGATGGGCACCAACCCCATCCATCCATTCCGAAGTGGACATGACAGTCATCGACTTTTATTATTGATGAGTAGTACACGTGGTACAAATGGAGGAATCACATTTCCCAACGCCGCTTTAAGAATGGTGAAGTATACCCCGAATGAGGTATAACTGGCCCCGAACACGGCGATCATGAGGCCAAGCAGGGCGACGGCCAAGCCCCTCGTCCTTGATGGCGTGGGGAGAGCAACCTCCGTCCGCCATCGATCGCCAGTGAGCGAACGCAGCCCTCTTCCTCGATGGCCATCGTCGATTCGCGGCCGTGTGTGCAATATCCACAATCGCAATGTTCAAGCAACATCGAAGGTGAGGAAATGAACGCTTGAGCAACATATAAAGAAATCCAAACATCCACGAGGTTCAAAGAAATGATCGCCCACAGTCACGGCTTGCGAAACGAGGTGTGACAACCGATTTGTGACACCTTCCATGCCACATGAGGTTGGATACCATCGCCACTCGTGACCATTGGCTTCCACATTGCCACCCCAATGGCGGATTCCCAGTTGCATGCACACGACACGCCCACTAAGATGGGCGAGACGCCCCTCAGCGCGCTTGGGGTCCTTGATGGCCATCGGCGAGGGGCGGGTGTGCACCGGAGATGGAGAGAACAACAAACCAATGGTGGTTCTCGGTTCCACGCACCTCCAAGCGTGGTTGGTTTCCTACACATGCCCATGGCAATTGCGACGGATGAAGAGAGAGGAGAGGGCAAGGGTTGGGAGTTGCGCCTCCTCGACTATTCCACAAGGGCGCATCGCTTGGAGGAGCAACGGTCGCCACAACCATGAAGCGGAGGCCCGGGCAAGGTCATTTAAACCGTGCATGCGAGATGAGGGCGCGTGCAACCAATTGTGCGTCATGGCGAATGGAGGACAGTCGAGGAATCTTTCATGTCGACGTTCTGTAAAAGGCAGGCATGGCGGGCTTTCCGGCTATCGATTTCCATGAATGACCACTATTGCAAGTTGCAATGAGGATGGCGGTCGGTTAGTGCGGGCATAGAGTGGCGATTCCAATGCCGTGCTCTCTGCGTGATATGAAAAAGGCCACAAACGTCCGTCTTCCGACGTGAGGGTTGTCGTCATTGCGATTTTCACAATTTCAGCCATGTGTCATCCTCACCGCCATGTCTCCTAGTTGATGGTCGGTGAGCACTGGCGGCCTCAACAGACATTATGCTCACGACCGCGATGATGGCGATCAGGATCTTATTTGCGATATCTGTGGTTGCGCATCTCTCTTGCTGGTCAAAGAGGAGCGAGCTCGACAAGTGCCATGCCGTGTGCGGAAATGATGATCACGGTCTTCCTTACATCACGGGACATGGCACGCCAAATGCTACCGTCACCATCACTTATTGGCAATGGCGCACGGTGTGGACATTAGCGGTATCTTCACTTTGATGAAGGCAACCAAGTCAAGTGGGTTTCAAGTAGGATACATCATAGGGTTCGACCTACCACTTGTCCTTTTGTCATGGCATATTGTATGCGGGCCATGTACTTGCAAGGATCATAATAGCAGATGGGCGATGTTTATTGCCATTGTGGTTATAATGTCCCCGCAAAGGAAAGGCGGAAAAGAATGGTGGCTGTGGATGATCTCGCCACTCTTTCCCTCCTCCCCGTCACCACAAGGTTGACGAGTGAAATAACTACTTGGACCATGGTCATTCGATTGCATTAAACAATGGTCCTTGGTCATTAGTATTCCATGCCACATGCATTAACCATCCTTGGACCATGGTCATTTCGATTGCATTGCGAACAATGGTCCTTGGTATTGAAAAGTATTCAACAATGACACATATGCATTAACCATCCTTGGACCATGGTCATTTTGGATTGCATTGCGAACAATGGTCCTTGGATCGAAAAGATGCTCAACAACATTGAACACATATGCATTAATCCTTGGACCATGGTCATTCGATTGCATTGAACAATGGTCCTTGGATCTCGAAAAGTACTCAAAAGCTCGATCACATATGCATTAACGTCCTTGGACCATGGTCATTCGATTGCATTGCGAACAATGGTCCTTGGATCTCGAATAAGTAGTCAACTGTTCCACCACATGTCAGTAACCATCCTTGGAACATGGTCATTAATTGCATTGCGAACAATGCTCCTTGGATCTCGAATAAGTAGTCAACACTTTACATATGCGTAACCATCCTTGGACCATGGTCTTTTCAACTCACAAACCAACAACATCCATGGCCCATGGGCATCCGCTTTAAGTTGCCAAATTCGTCCTTGGGTCACGAATTATCGTGCATGCCGCCTATATATGCAGTATGGGGACATGCCAACGAACAAAAGGCAGGTGTGTGGGAAAAAGCATAATGAGGTGCGAGCCATGGCCGACACACAGACACCATTCACCCATGGGCATCCAAAGCATCGCCAAATTGTCCTTGGTCACGAGGCGTTCAAATCTGCCGGGCTATATATGTGAAGCAGGGGACATGGCACTTGAGCAGGTAGGTGGTGTGCGCCGGCAAGAGGCCATCAGCGTCTTTGGAGCCAGTGTACGCATTATGGCTCGACACTTGACATGAAGGTAAAACCACCGATTCGGACGTGATGTTCGTCCGGTATGGCATGTTGAGCCGGGCCATGGCGCATGAATGACCATACAACATCCTTGGCACATGGGCATCCGAGCTTGTTACCAATTTCGTCCTTGGGTCACGCAGTATTGTACTTGCGGGCTATATATGTGAAGCATGGGGACATGGAGCTTCGTTCAAAGAGGTGACGGTGTCCACGCCAAAAAACGGCATGGGGGCATGCCATGGCGGACACATGGGTAGGGCGGATGGAGTGCGTCGCGGAAACATGGCATCTTGTGGCAAGGAGCCAGTGGCATGTCCTTTCGCCCCTCCCTCCCTCCGTCACCACAAGGTTACCACCTTCGGAAAACCCATATCGTCACTTTTGCACTCGCTCGCGGTTAGTCATCTAGCGTCGCGATTGGCGTGGTTCGCTATGGTTTGGGACGTGGACTTCAAGATTTGGCCGAGGCGTTCGTTAAGCCTACAACCCGCTATAACCCGTGACTTGGATGGCGATCTGTGAAAGTGGTTGTGACGCGGAAAGCGGAGGACGGAGGCCGCCCTGCTTTGCGCCCGGAGAGGCGGTGAAGGTTTGGAAAATGGAAGGGCGCGGCGGCGGCCGTTTGCATGGTCAAGTGGAATTGCGGCCTCGGACGGGTGCCAAAGCGGAGGAACCGAGGCAAGCGATGTGGGCGTCGCCGCCTCTGGGCGGGAGTGGATGCGGGAGGGTCCCGTGGAGCCGAATGGAGGCATGGAGGGGCTTGAGGGGAGGGAGTTGCACGGTGTGGAAGGTGTTGAGGAGGCGGCAACAAATCCTCCTCATTCCACGTCTGTCTCCAAGAGGTGGGCTAGCGGTGGAGCTTGTGGGTGCAGGGGACGACCCGCCGCAGGACTTTGAAAGGGCCCTCCACGCTGAAGAGTACGAAATTGCCCAGGTGCGAGCAGCGCGGTGGCATGTGGAGGACGGAGGTCTTCGAGGGCGCACCTCGGATGGCGGGAGGAGAATCGGGCTCTTCTAGAAGAGCTTATTTTTGGTGACCATGGAGACTCAAGGGCGGGCGGAGGTCTTTTCAAGGGCGCAAAGTGCGGCCTTTGGAGTTGATATTGCTTGAGCGGAGGAAGAGGAGGAGGCCACACACGCATGGGTCGAGAGGCCTGGTGAGGACACCACGGCACGAGGATGGTGGCGGGAGGAGGCGGGAGTGGAAAATGGCTGGTGAAGAGGTGGAGGAGGACCCGACAACATTGCCGGGAGATAGGGGAGGCAGAAAAGTTGGCGGTAAGCCACTTGGACATCATTGCCGTGTTGTGCACGCATGGTCGTGGGGGTTTACATGGTGAGCCTGTGTGATGGAGGGTGGGTGGAGAATGAAGATGAGGAGGAAGAGCCCATCGACGAGGAGGGGAGTCGGAAGGCCTTCCGGTAGCGTGTTGGAGCTAGTGTGCGAAGATGCAGTTGATGGTACCATGGTCCACCACGAGACTTTGAGGGATGATTGGTGAGGAAGGTATGAGTTCCCTAGTGTAGATCGCGAGGATATCGTGTCCGGGTTTGCGGGGCTTGGACAAGAAACCACAACGTTGGCAAGAAGGTGCGACAGTGCGGTTATTTGGAGGAGAAGGGAAAGATGCGAAATGGCTGCACCCTCCGACGTCGGCACAAGGCGTGGAGGCAGTGGAGCAAGCGGTGGTAACGTTGCACAAGCACGGTGGTGTGTGGCCAACCCCACAACAAGCGGCCCATTTCGACTTGCAAAAGCATGGGACCAATCCATTTGGTCCCATGGGAGCAAAAAAGTTCGAGAGAGAAGGTATGTTCAGCGGTGGGGAAGGAGCGCAGCATACAAGAGTTGAAATGGGCTGCGAAACATGGATTGGAGAGCATGCGGGACTAGTGGTATGGCGATAGATCGGGGCCTTGGTTGAATAGCTATGTGGTCAAAAAGTGCGCATGTAGGACATGAAGGCGTGAGCGATGGCGATGTGTGTGCATGGCTGCAGTCGGAAGGAGAAGGAATAATGTGCGGTGAAGGGCACGAAAGATGGAAGGAACCATAGCATGTCCCGAAGGGAAGGGAAGGTGGAGCAGGAGGGCATCACACTCGTGATGTCGGAGGCGTGGGGATGGTGTGGAAGGTGGAGGCGTGAGTGTGTTGCCACCCACAAGGCGAATCACAAGATCTCTCCAAAAGTGTGAGTTTGGTGGCAATGGCGGCGGATGAATTGAATGCGATCATTTTGCCTAATGTAACTTCTTGCACGGTGAATATGCAGCCTATGGGGCCGAGTGCAAGGCACAGCGTGGAGGTTAGTGGCTCGAATGCCGCTCAAAGGGTCGACATGGCGGGAGAAAGCAGGCGGGAGGTGCTAGGCCAAAAGGTCGAGCAAAACGCTATTGAAGATGCGAGTCGAGACTCGGATGGCCGAGCTGTAGTCTTGCCGCCATGGTATGTGCAAGTCCATGTCGGCAATAAGCGGATTGATTTGTCTTGTGGGACTCGTGGATTTTGATGCGGTTCCTTTCTTGCGTTGTGCAGCGGGGAGCAAGCGGCAAATGAAACACGCACGGCAAGCGCATCGAGGACATTCACAAAGCCGCCATCGCGTAGCGTGGGGGTGGAGGGTGAGGGCGATGTGACGGCACACGCTTGATTGGTAGTGCGTCGAGGCGGGTGCGGTCGATCCGCGAGCAGATGAAGGAGATCGGCCTCATAGCACACACACGTGGGCGGGCATTCCATAGTTACGTGTAGCGTTTACATTGTCCTTCGATATGTTTTTGCAGTTGTGGAATGAACCCGAAAACTATGGCATATGTCTTTCAAGCGCACATGTTCGTATTTGAGCGGAAGTCTAGATAGGGAAAACGCACAAATGGGGCGTTTGAAGAAAGCATGCATGTGTCGCATTTGGTGGTAAATGTGATGAGGTATTTATTAATCTATGGTGTATACTTATAACTATGGCATGGTTAGATATCTATGAATTTGTACCTATACATAAAGAATGTATTCAATATATATATATATATATATATCATATTGATCATGTATGTAGGATTATACAGAACATAACATATAAATATATATAAATGGACATATAAATAATGTAGAATCCTACCATAATTAGTATAAGGGTTTGTTGTATATGGGGCTTGAAAAGAAACCAGTGTGGACATAGGGTGCATTGAAGAGGGAAGATGGAAAGAGAATGATACCTACGAGGAGATAGAGTTCTTGGTAATTGCTATGTAGGAAAAGCAAGAGGAAGAATAAAATCTGGTGGGAGAGGGAGCTCATTGTCACAATCATAACAACACAAGAGGGAAACAATAAAGAAATGGGTGTCATCTGGAGCATTAACTAGGAGTGTGAGGTGAAAGGAGAGAGAGCATGTTGTTAAGATGGTAAGAGAAAGTGGAAAACAAAATCACAAACTTAACACCAAACCAACAAACTTGATGACAAGCTCTTAATGGCGAGGTGTAAGGTCAGAGACCACTTGCATGTTGTTAAGATGGTGAGAGAAGGTGGAGGAAAATCACAAACTTAACACCAAGCCACCTAACTTTTGGGTGTACCACATGGAAAGTGTTACATGAAATTGTAACAAAGGACTATAACATAAGCAAGTTTTCATTGTATATGTTTGAAATCATAAACAATGCTAGCGAGAGGGATGTTGTACTTAGGAGGGTGAGGTGATGAGAGAGAGCCGGTTCATGTTAAGATGGTGTGACATGAGAAGAATAGTGTCAATCTTAATACCAAGCCTAAATAGCATGTTGCAATTTGGAAGTGTTACATGAAATTGCAATAACGACTGTAACATAGGCTGCCTTTTCTAGTAGGGATACTAGCAACTAATCCTTCATGTGGGCCCATTGGGTGGGGGTGAGGTCTGGGTTGACAAAAACCTCCAAGCCTTTCAAAGAAGTACATTGCCGCAACACCTACAACCTGTCCTCAAGGGAGTGGAACCAAACAATGAAAGTCAGGAGGACAAGAGTGGTCCTTACCAACTCTCCAAGCATGTTCAAAATGGACATTGACCTTAATGGTGTGCGCCAGAAAATTCCTATCTGCAGCCTCAAGCGTGTCACCATAAATACGTGTAATACGGAGATTCCTTGCTCGCTTATCACGGTCACGCGACTCTTGAATAGTTGCATTGACAATAGCAGGGGAACTAATTGTAGCATATGTCCAACCCTAAACCATAAACCCTAAACCCAACCCCCTAAACCATTGGTCTTTAGTTGAACTTGAAGGTTTAGATATTCTATTAGTATTTATATTTTGTTCAACTCTTTACATAATCTAAACCATATCCCACAAAGAAATATTTTTGTCGAACTCCATGATTTTCTTAGAGAATCTCCTACTTCTTTAAACAAGGCCATTGACTTGGAAGAAGGAGAAAGTATATAACACCCTTAGGATGAAGACATTACACATTACACGTCGGGTCTTTTATAAAATAGTATTCTATAGTTTTGGGTTAAGTTACAATTGAAGTTTATAAAAAAAATTAAATTATTAATCGAATCTATGTTCTTTACCTAAAATAGATTCGAATAGATTCATAATCGAATCTATTAACTTTAGGTAAAGAGCTTAGTCGCTCCTTTTCAGCTTGACCCCCGAGGTCCACTTTGGTTGTCCCCTGCTAGATAGGTTTTTTCCCATCGTTTTTTTTTCTCAATAAAATATATATTTTATCATAAATTGCTCAATGTAAGATCATAACATATGTAATTAAAAAGAAGGTGGATGGAGTATGGGTACAAAGAGGACAGAGGACGATTTTTTTCTTCCTGAAAACTTTTGGTGTCCGGTTTGGTAACCCAAAATGGGGTAGCCCAAAGGACTCACCAAAGCGGCCACTTCGCGTCACCTAAGATAGAAAGGGAACTTTCTTTTTCCCGCACTCACTGGTTTTTCGCCAAGACGATGAAGAATTTTTTTCCCCAAGACCGCTCCACTTTAGGTGTAGGTGCATGCCACCCGCCTGCTTTTAGGTTCATGTCCTAAGAGATTGGAGCAGATGGTTTAGGGCGAGGCGAGAAGCACCGATTTGGCGGGCTGCTGCCGCCTGACCGTGGTTGGGGCGATCGGGCGAGCGGGGGCAGGCGGGGCGGGAGGCGAGTCGGGCGGGCGGCGGCAGTGCAGCGGCGTGTCGAGCGGCGAGCACGCAGCGCCTCCAGGCGGCGCGCCCGGCAGCGCCCTCATTGTGTGGCGGCGCGCGGCGGCGGCGGCGAGCGGCCACCGCCACGCGGGCGTTAGCGGGCCGCGCGGCGGCGGCCGGGCGGGTGGGGGTTTCGCGCGATCAGCGGAGAAGGCGGGCTGCGCTCGGGCAAGGCACGGGGCGGAGGAGGAGGCTGCGGTGGCGGCGAGGACGAGGCGGGGCAGCCGGCAAAGTAGACGAGGGATCGAGGCAGGTGCGCGGGCCTGCAGGGCCGAGGACGACGGGCAAAGGGCCTTCCTCCGGGTGACGGACGGAGGCGGCCACCAGTGCAAGGAGGCAAGGAGAGGCGGGCGAGGCGGGCGGGGCAAGGCGAAGGCCGGGGAGGCGGAGGAAGGCGGTGGGCGCAGGGACGCGACGCTGGGCAAGCGGGGCGGGGCGCGCGAGGCCAAGGCGGGGCAACGGAGGCGGCGGCGACCGCCAAGGCGCGCGCGAGGGAGGAGGCACCCAGTAGCCCTCCCCATCCTTGCACCAAGCCGCAACTAACCTCGCCCTCATTCCTTCCCGCCCATGGTGATGCCGAATTGTTTGATGCTCATTTCTTTGCAAACGGCCGACACGCAGATGGTCGCCGTGCCACCGCAGTATTATTGTAGGCTTTGCGGGCGGATGGCGCACCGCCCACCCTCTCCTCCTCACATGCCGCAGCGCACACCGCAGCCATCGATGTGGGCAAGAAGGAGGAGGGTTCCACGATCTCCTCCGAGCTCACCCGATCCTAATATGTGGAGTGAGTTGTTTTGTCTTATGACCCCAAGAAGCCAATGCATCCTTTGTCCCACGAGGAGCTTGATGCGCTTTTGCAAAGATGCGGAGGACCACAACGACCTCATCCGCCACATAGAGAACTACCCTTGACTTCAAGTTCTTTTCGAGTGAGGGAACGTGGTCGCAGTATTTGACCGGACTCGACTTTATCATGAGAGTGCCTTCGGAAGCGCACTATTTCATGCATACCCATTTTGATGGGTGGCCATTGGGTCCTAACGATCACCGCGAGGCCTCGCGGTCCAAGCACCCGAGTCACCGGAGGACTTGCCGTGGATGGCCAAGTTTCACTCCGGCTTGACTCATGTGCGCACTACCGGCCTCGACGCTTATCGCCCCTCCCGGATTTCATCTCAACGCCTTCTAATTGGACGACGCCAACCATGTCTTGTGGGAGGAGATGCGACCTCTACATCATCGAGTTGATCATGGGGTTAGGATCGTGGTCATGTGCTTTAGGCACCGTGGAGCAGGGTTTTGATAGGACTTGATGTACGAGGCCTTTACGGTTTAGATTTGTAGGTGTCTTCGCACCGCTTCCCAGCTTTTGACTTGACCAAATTTTGACGCTTCCTCTTTCGTGTATTCTCACCACTCGCCGATATCCGTGCCCACGTTTTCAACTTGGCCCTCGGTTCATGCTTGCCACAAGATCGTGTTCCCTCGTGCGCATTTTGGCCCGCTTCCATTCTCCTTGGCCTTGTCAACCTCGCCTGCTTTTGCCCCATTTTCCATGCGCCACGCTTGTTTATTAATTGACAACCCATACAGTGCCTTCTTTCGTGTGATTTGGGTCCATGGAACTCGCCTTCGAGGTTCGCCGCTTTGATAGCCGCCCACTTCAAGGGAATGCGGTTTCACACAAAGGTGATTCCGACACGCTGCCTCCACAATTTTCATGCACCATTCGGAAGGTCGTGATGTAACTTGCGGAATGTCTCGCCATGCCATGTGGACCGCGCTGAAACCGGTTCGGACGCAGGAGGCTATTCCATGAGCCCCGCACATGTGTCCACGCTGTGGCCCCTCCGCCCTCACGCTTTATCCTATCGGCGGTGATGCCCTCCCCCGCCGCCTTCCCTATCCATGTCTCATTGCCTCCCGCTTGCACCACACGCCCTAGTCGCCCCCGGCCACCCGCGACGCACCTCATATGAAAAGTGCTCAAGAGGTTAAGGGCTCTCCATGTCCACAGGCAATCGGTCCGCATTCCACTCCCACACCATCTCCGCAGAGGGATCCCGTCGCCGCAATACAAGCACACGTCACCGCCTATGCAAAGCGATACATGTCCGGAGGTAATTTGTACACTTCAAGCCCGCCAGACGCCATGTCCTCGCCACTTGCATGTCCTACACAAAACATTTGTCGTCATCAAGAATGCTGGTGTTCACATTCGACGGTCTTGGTGACGCTCACTTACCCCTCAAGAATGCTATCGAGGAAGCGGTGGCACCTCCGTGCAACATTGCGCGCATCGTGGTCCGGGGACATAGTAGTCGTTGTCGTCCTCCTCGTCTACCCCATATGCAAAGGGCCCTACCAGCCGCCCAGCCTCCTCCTCCTGGAAGGCCTCCGGGGACGTGGCCAGCTATGTCATCGCCTCCCGACCTCATTTTCCTCACTGCAAGTTCCACACCTAACGAAAGTCGCCACTGTCCTCATGGTGGGCATGAATCGCGGCAAGGAATGTATGTGCCAAGGGTTCGTGGTATCCAACTCACCGTCCCGCAGCTCCAACATGTACCTCTTGTGAAGCCCCACTTCTCCTTCTCCGTGGTGCTCGATCCGCCTCACACCCACGCACTCCACCCACCAACCACGCCTGCTATGTCCGCACGGCCCGGCTTCCGAACGAGCCGCATTCGTGAAGCACATTGCGGCAAATCCCTTCACATGACATCCAAGATCCACCTTACCCGATTGTGCACCGATGGCCCCGAATGAAGTTCCTCCTGCTTCTCTCGCCTCGGTTCAGTCCTCCTCAACTAGGTTGTTCAACAAATCGGACCGAATCCGCGGGTGCCCAAACCTCACGCACCGCCTCCGCACGCCTTGTAGATTGTTCCCGCCCGCTTGTTGTCCTCCAAAGACCGCCACGCTATGTAGTGCCCCATCTATGGCGCACCTCAAGTGGAACATGTACATCTTGCCGCAGACAACACTCGCACCTAGCTTGTCGTTCGCGCTATCGACTCCGACCACCATGTGCTCCAAGTTCGACACTCACCATGTGCCACATGTACATCGGTGTTTCGGTATTGCACCACCAACGCGCGCAATGCGACCTCATTTCCATGGCCTCCACGCATGGCTCGCAATGCCACCGCCTGGGCACAGCCCCGCGCGGCCTCGCACAATCCTCACTCCCCTCACACCCCGCCGTGATGGTCACATTTTGTAGGATGAGGTTGCACGCCTTCTATTGTTCTCGCCGGACCCGTGCAGCCTCTCCATCCCGGCACCGTGCCCCACCTCCTCAACGTGCGTGCACATCCCCACCGCTGCGAGCCCTTTCAATGTCCGGCCCGCCTCCTCCGCCTCCGCGATGTTCCTCAAAGTCTCCACTTGAAAGGGCAGCCGACTGCCTCCTTCCTCCCCGCCGCCGCCTGCTTTCAGTCGAGGGCTCGATCGCCTCCACCTCCGACACTTCGCCTCCCTTCCTCCATCGGATCCCCTCCGCCCCTCTCCGCGCCTCGGCCCCTCCATCTCCTTGCAGACGCCCATCTCCCCTCCGCCGCCCACCCATACGGTCGCGGCCCCTCACCCCCCTCCCCTCCCACCATCCTCTCATTGCCTGCCCCGCCCTCCGCCCGCCGACCCGCCTCGGCCCCTCGCCTCCGCCCTCCCTCCTGCTCCCGCACACGCCCGCCTCCCTTCCTCCCACCTGCCACGCCCACGGCCCGCCCACCCGCCTCACGCCCGGATGGCGCCACGGCCCGCCTCCGCCTTCCTCCTTCCGCCTGCGCCCGCCCGCGCCCGCCTGCCCCTCCTACTCCGCCCGCCTCTCCCGCCTCCCACTCCGCCCCTCCTCCTCCGCCGCCCGCCGCCCTCCGCCTCCCTCCATCCAACCCCATCGTCCGACCCCTGCTCACGCCGCCATCCACCCGCGCCTCGCTATCACCCTCATCTCCTCCTTCCCGCTCCGCCCTGGCGGCCCCTCGCCGTCCCTCCTCGCTCGCGCCCGCCTCGCCCTCTCCCGCTCCTCCGCCTCCTCCTCCCGCTCCCGCCCTCGCCCCTCCAGTCCTCCATCGTCGACCCCCGTTCACGCCGCCATCCACCCGCCCTCGTCATCACCCTCATCTCCCCTCCTTTCGCCGTCTTAGCCCTCATCGCGCCCCCGCACTCGCGCCATCAATCAGGCCATCGCCCAGGCAACCCCTTGGTTCTCCGGCGTCCCCATGATCTGCGGTGTTTGGCGTACTCGGGCCTATCCTCCCACACCGCCGCTATGCGGTCTCCCGAGTGGATTCACTACTTGGAGCGCCGGTTCAAGACCGAGCACGCCACTTGTTCCATCATCGACAATGCGTGGTTTCCTCATCGCCGTCGACAATAATTCCGCTTTCACGCCAACAATTTGTTTCATGAAATGAACGCCATGTGCCTTATTCACTTGAACGCTTTGGTTGCTTTGACCATGCCTAAGGACATTCATGCCTTGCTTCTTTCCACAAATCCACGATACAATGTTTCAAAGAATACCTACCCCACCATTATTCCTACGCCTTTCCACCCCACAACTCTACGGTGATAGGCCACCGGTGTGTGCACGTTGAAGAGAAACACGAGACTCTTTGTAGCAAGCCCTACACTGGAATTTCGGCTCCCATATCTGCGTGCTCGAGGATGACGTGAGCACGAAAGCCTCCTCTTCGCAAAGAAGCTCACCTTGTCCACGACAAGACATACGCACCGTTGTCAAGGAGAAAGCAACCGACATTGCGACCGGCGGCACCCCCCTCGCCGACCCGCGGCAATTGTCATTCGCCCCCGCCGATCCGCATGCCATCGCCAACATGCCCATGTAGTCCGCCCGTCCACACATCTAAGCGGAACTGTCGCGGTCCATACGATATGCACCGAGTGTCACATCCCCACTCCACCCAGGCCACCCATCGCCTTTGCGTGTCTCCGCGCATGCTCCTTTTCAGAGGATGCATGGCGCCCCGAGCCCAGCAGCATCGTGTCCACCACCGCCGTCGATGGTACACGGGTCGCCGCGATCGAACCCACCCACGACACCGTCGACCATCCACCAAGCAGATGACTTCTGCATCCGCCTCACCACACCACCATTGCTGACTCTTTCAACGCGGCCAACTCCATCGCCCGCATCCCCTTCTCCTTCCGTGTTGGACCCGCCCCAACCCACCAATCCGTGAGCGGAGGCTCCTTGTTCTTCGCAGCCTAATTCAAATGTGTCCATGTGCTGAAATAGATACCCTCGGTGCATGTCGCAACCCCGTCCACAACTGCATTGCCCACCTCTCATCCGGAGCATCCTCCACTGCATGGTTCCATCCTGCACGCACCAAAACCACCCACGAGTCCAAGCCCGCAGCCCTTGTCTCCTCCACCTCAAGACATGCGCCACCATGTCCCTCGCCACTTGCATGTCCTACACAAAACATTTGTCGTCATAACAAGCTGGTGTTCACATTCGGGGCGGTCTTGGTGGCGTTCACTTACCGGCAATGCTATCGGAGCGGTGGCACCTCCGGTGCAACATTCTTGGCGTCTGGTCCGGGGACATAGTAGTCGTTGTCGTCCTCCTCGTCTACCCCATATGCGCGGCCCTACCAGCCGCCGGCCGCTCCTCCTCTGGAAGGCCTCCCGGACGTGGCCAGCTATGTCATCGTCTCCGACCTCATTTTCCTCACATGCAAGTTCCACACCCTAACGAAAGTCGCCCCTGTCCTCATGGTGGGCATGAATGCGTGCAAGGAATGTATGTGCCAAGGGTTCGTGGTATCCAACTCACGGCATCCTGCGGCTCCAACATGTACCTCTTATGCAGAAGCCCCACTTCTCCTTGGCCCTCCGGAAGTGCTCGATCACCCCTCACCCACTACCCACCACGCCGTTATGCAGCGCGGGCTCGGCTTGGAAGTTCCGAGCCGCATTCGTGAAGCACATTGCGGCAAATCCCTTCACATGACATCCGATTATCCACCTTACGATTGTGCACGATGGCCCCGAATGAAGTTCCTCCCGTTCTCGCGGCCTACAGTTGAGTCCTCCTCAACTAGGTTGTGCTCCGGAATCGGACCGAATCCTGCGGGTGCCCAAACCTCGCACCGCCTCGCGTCGCCTTGTAGATTGTTCACGCTTGTTGTCCTCGGCCGCACGTTATGTAGTGCGTTGCCCCATCTAACGCGTGCACCACGAAGTGGAACATGTACATCTTGTCGCACTGCTCGCACCGTTAGCTTCTGCGTTGTCTTTGCGGCTATCTCGGCGACCACCATGTGCTCCAAGTTCCGCTCACGATCCATGTGCCACATGTACATCGGTGTTGTTACATTGCACCGAATCTTGCATGCGACCTCATTTCCATGGCCTCCTGCATGGCTCGCAATCGCCGTCACACCTCTCTGAGGCACGGCGGCCAGCGCGGTCTTTGCACAATCCTCACTCCCCGGTTCACACCACCGTGATGGTCACATTTTGTAGGATGAGGTTGCAGCGTCTTCTATTGTTCTCGACCCGGCGTGGCGGCCTCTCCATCCACAGGCACCGTGCGGCCACCTCCTCAACGTCCGCGGTGCACATCCCAGCTCGCCTGCGAGCCCTTTCAATGTCCGTCCCGCCCTCCTCCGCCCCTCTGCGATGTTCCTCAAAGTCTCCACTTCGAAAGGGCTGCCCGGCGTTCCCTTCCCTCTCCCGCCCGCTGCTGTTTGATGTCGAGGGCTCTGTGATCGTCTCCACCTCCGACACTTCGCTTTCCTCCCCTTCCTCCATCGGATCCCCCCTCCCGTCCTCTCGCGCCTCGGCCTCCATCTCCCCTTGCGCCCATCTCCCCTCGCCCGCCCACCCACCCATACGGTCGGCCTCACGACACCCCCTCGCCCCTCCACCATCCTCTCATTGCCTGTGCCCGGCCCCTCCGCCTGCCTGCCGCTCTGGGCCCGGCCCCTCCCCTCCGTCCCTCCTCCCGGTTCCGCGGCCCGCCCCTCCCCTTCCTCCCCACGCGCCCGCGCCCACTGCCCGCCGCCCGTCACTCGGATGGCGCTCACGGCCCCTCGCCCCTTCCTCCTTCCCGCTCCGCCCTGGCGGCCCCTCGCCGTCCCTCCTCGCTCGCGCCCGCCTCGCCCTCTCCCGCTCCTCCGCCTCCCTCCCTCCCGCTCCCGCCCTCGCCCCTCCAGTCCTCCCATCGTCGACCCCCGTTCACGCCGCCATCCACCCGCCCTCGTCATCACCCTCATCTCCCCTCCTTTCGCCGTCTTAGCCCTCATCGCGCCCC
Source organism: Anthoceros angustus (assembly GCA_010909165.1). Taxonomy (NCBI): domain Eukaryota; kingdom Viridiplantae; phylum Streptophyta; class Anthocerotopsida; order Anthocerotales; family Anthocerotaceae; genus Anthoceros; species Anthoceros angustus. Next base: position 1,495,013 of record MU008161.1, read on the forward strand.
CGCACTCGCGCCATCAATCAGGCCATCGCCCAGGCAACCCCTTGGTTCTCCGGCGTCCCCATGATCTGCGGTGTTTGGCGTACTCGGGCCTATCCTCCACTGCCTGCCCTCTGCGTGGTCTCCGAGGGATTCACTACTTGGAGCGCGGTCGGGTTCGCCGAGCACGCCACTTGTTCCATCTACGACAATCGTGGTTTCCCTCATCTCTCCCGTATGTCGAATAATTCCTTTCACGCCATAGGCAATTTTTTTCATGAAATGAGCGTCATGTGCCTTATTCACTTGACGCTTTGGGTTGCCGATGACCCCATGCCTAAGGACATTCATGCCTTGCTTCTTTCCACAAATCCACGATACAATGTTTTGACCTACGACCCCACCATTATTCCTCGCCTTTCCACCCCACAACTCTCTGGTGATAGGCCACGGTGTGTGCACGTTGAGAAACACGAGACTCTTTGTAGCCCCCTACACTCGGAATTTGGGCTCCCATATCTGCGTGCTCGAGGATGGCGTGAGCGACTGCAAAGCCTCCTCTTGACAAGAAGCTCACGCCTTGTCCACGTACAAGACATACGCGATCTGGTTGTCAAGGAGCGGCAACCGACATTGCTGACCGGCACCCCTCGTCGACTCCGGGCAATTGTCATTCGCCCCCGATCGGCGCATCCATCGCCAACATGCCCATGTAGTCCCGCCGGTCCACACATCTAAGCGGGGCGTCAGCCGGTCCATACAGTATGCACCAGTGTCACATCCCCACTCCACCCTGACCACCCATCGCCCTTTGCGGTGCGCATGCTCCTTTGGCAGGATGCATGGCGATCCGATTCATCGAGCATCGTGTCCACCAGTCGCATGGTACGTGGGCGATCGAACCCACCGTACACCGGTGACCATCGTCACCAAGCACGCATGACTTGCATCCGCCTCACCACACCACCATTCTTTTCACGCGGCCAACTCCATCGCCTTCGCATCCCCTTCTCCTTCCGTGTTGGACCCGCCCCAACCCACCAATCCGTGGCGGAGGCTCCTTGTTCTTCGGGCCTCCGCAATTCAAATGTGTCCATGTCTTTGAAATAGATACCCTCGGTGCATGTCGCAACCCCGTCCGCTGCATTGCCCACCTCTCATCTGGAGCATCCTCCACCGCATGGTTCCATCCGCACGCACCAAAACCACCCACGAGTCCAAGCCCGCAGCCCTTGTCTCCTCGATGCACTCGAAGACATGCGCCACCATGTCCCAGTCCATCCGCTATGCGTGACGCGTTCGAATGTCGTCCGCAAGCGCTCGCGAACCGGCATGGACGGCAGATGATGTCGACGCTCTACCCCGTCGCCATCGGAACGCTGCGCCCGCCGCCATCGCCGCCCACGTGTCCTCGCTCGCCAACGGATCCGCTACCGCCTCGTGGCCCCATCCGCAAAAACAACCGCATCGAGCCACCGCCGCCTTCTTCGTTCCATGCTCAATGACCCCCACCCTCCTTTCCTTAGCCTTTGCCGCGACCCCAACCCCAACCTCATTGCTCACGCCCGCCTCTGTGTCTTGCACCCATCGACCGACCGCGAAGTTCGAATGTCCCTTCACCCATGTGGTTTCGCCGACTTGTTGTCGCGCCCCGGCCGCCGGAAACGTGGTCTGCTCGCCGATGACCCGCCATGGCTCCACGATTTCCACAACTCGACCGCGAGAATGGAGTGTCCTCCAACGGCGCATGGACTCTTCCCTTCCGCTTGAAATTGAATAAGGCGGGCATCGCGATTTTCGGAGGCACCCGCAGGCGCGGCGTCATTGCTCCTCCCGCCACACTTTAAGATTCCGCACGCCCGCCACGTTGTCCTTCTCGACCGCAGGGTGCATTAATTCGCCTCCTTTTGTGTGCACAAGCTACCTCCTTACTCACAAGCGAACCGCGACCAATGAACACGCAACTTGCGCTCATCAATAATTACCAATGGGATGGCATTTGAAACATGTAGTCCACAATCCCAATCGAACATCACACATCACACAACGACTTGGCCACCTCTCTACAACGGCTCGGCAATCTACGCTAGGCCATGCCATAAACCGTGTTGTGAGAAATGGCGACACTCGCCATACAGTGTCCTCGAGTCATACAATGGAAGGAGCAATGTCCGCACGTCATGGCTGGGGGAGCTGTCCTCCGTCATCAATGGTACTTCAAACACCACAATTGGCGCCTCACCAAAGAACACGCGGTCCGTAATGAAGGTGCAGCTCTCGCAAAGACAACCTACGACTGCCGCGGAACATGGTCTTCACTGTGGGTGCATGCCTCAAAGGTCGCCCCTGCTCGTGAAGTTATCTGTACATCCTTGAGCACCGGAGAAAAAGAACCGACCACCTCCAAAGATAACGTGTTCACAATGGGCATCACCGCCGAAAGGCCCAAGCTGCACCACAAGTCCGAACCCGCCCCCACAAGCCCCAACATGCAAGCACTTTTAAACAAGACCTCCTGCTAGCCTCTCGGACCATGCTCACCTCCATGCCAAGCGCGGTCCCGGAGAAGCGTGCAAAATGTCGAAAAACTCCGGATCCCCACCGTGATGAGGGCAACGGCCTCCTTGATGGCCGCATGCCGGTCCGCACTTGCCCATGAGGCCTTCTTGACATAGACAACACACCCATCACCTCCGGGTAGCACGCTTTCATGTCCGCCTTGAAGGCCTTCCTCAAGAACGATGAGCCCGGCGCATCTTGCCACACCTTCGACGTCCATCCGGCCGCCAAGGGCGTGTGCAATTGTGGCCACGGCCATGGGGCATGACACTTGCACGGCCGCCAAAGACCATGTACACGAGGTAGCCAAAGAACCGAGCGTGAGTCGAGGCTGCGTGTTAGAATGAAAGGCTGCAGCTATGATGAACACTCCACACACACGCGACTCACCACACAATCGCTCATCCGCGAGATGGACTTCCCTTTTGATGTGGTGTGTCCCGAGCCCCGGGGTTGTCCTCGCCTCAAACACGCAGCTCATGAACATGGGATTCTCGCGCACTGCCGCCATGCTCGCCGATGCAACGAGTCGGCCCTCACAACTGCCTCCGCCTCAACCCCCATGCTTGCGATCGGACATGGAACCGTGGGAACAGACTTCCCATCACAATGTTGCTTGAAGAGGTCGTGGCTCGCGCTGCTGCCCACCACACCCGCAAATGTGAAAGTGGCCATGGCGGCCAGTATCGGCACTTCAATTCGAATGGCAAAGGCGCAGGAGGTCCTACCTTCAGACAATCCGCCTCACAGGCGCGATGCCGTCTGTGGATGGGCTCCAGTGGTATTTGTGAGGCGAACCGGCGATAGCGGAGTTGGCGGCATCGGGCCTCTTGCGCCACTTCCGTAAACCGCCGACGCCTCCTCACAAATCGTTACGCCCGCCCGCCGGCGACGCCTTCCATTCCTGGATCGCCGCAGCGCAGCAGAACTCCTCCTCATCAGTAGAGTGGCGGAGGTTGGTTGTGGCCCATGTCTCCAAAGAAGTCCTCGTGCTCTATGGCCCCGAGATCGAGGGCCGGGTCTACGCCTTCCAGAATTCAAGAGCGCGGCGGCGCGACCGCCGATGAAGCCTTCATCGCCCCGACATCGTAAAGCTCCAACCCCGGACGCCACCACCGCCGCAGCAACCTCCCGTGTCTATCCGATGTCCTGCCTTCTCCATAATCGAGTGCACTTTCCAACACCGCAGCTGGTCCGGATTCCCCATCCTCGCACTTCTCGCGCCGCGCAGATGTCGAAAACATCTTGGCCTCACGCGCGCGCATTCCGCTTCGCGGGAGATGGTGGCGCTTTCGCAGCCTCCGTGAGGACGGAAGCAGCCATGCCGCAACCACGCTCGTATGTGAATCGACCGATATGGATGGCGCAGGCGCTGCTCCCACCGCACCGGATGCTCCAGCATCGTCATTCGCCAGCCGGAGGGCGCCGCTGTCCTTTCATCTGCGAATCGCCAATGACTACGAAGGCCCCACTGCGGTAATCGTGCTCGGCCCGCGATGACGCCTGAAGCCACTTGGTCGGTCGGATCTCGGCCCCGACCGAGATCGAGTCTGTCCGGTCCACCACTTGTGTGCACGTCATCTCCGTGAAATCCGCTTCCCGCTGACGCTCCTTCCTCCTCTTCCAAGACCGCTTTCGGTAGTTGCGGACCATGAGCGGCTATCCGGGATACGGGATCCCGACATAAAAGCGCACCTTGCAAAACGTTAGCGCCTCGTGATGCGTTACCGGGAACAGAGCGGTCATCTGTGAGGACCGCAATGGCGAATCGCTGGTTGCACCTTCCGTTGCGCTCGATGAAGCAACCAGGCCCAAATTGCTGGGAAGGCGGAAGAGGGCCGCCACCGGCCCACGAGTCAAACTCAACCCATACCGCCTCCCACGGCATGGCAGCACGTGCAACTCCACCACTGCGCTCACGCAATCCTCCGACAAAGCGCCTCCCCCAGCCTCGGTCCTAAGTGGATGGCCTCGTAATGCGATTCGCGAACCGTAATAGAGAGCTTCTTCATGTGCACCCGCCCCGACCGCCAGACGCCCGCCTCTCTGCCTCCCCCGAACCATAATCGGGTGATTGCGCGTTGTGTGAGGGGATGTTTCCCATTGCCGCACGCACCGCTGGGGTGTTCCGGCGTGAGGGAACGTGCACCCCACCCTCACTGCCCCGGAAGGTACCGCCCGGCCGCCCAGACTGCCGATCCCGCACGTACACCCAAGGGTCCGCTGGCCGGTGTCCGCACACCGAGGGGTTTGCGGATTGCCTCGCGCCGTGAATTCTAGCGGGTGAGGCTTGGAAACGCGATGAGGCCGACCTTGGGGATTTGACTGAAGACATTTGCATCCTCGTCGTCGGAGTTCACCCAATCTCCGAGAATGTCGCCACCGCCATCGCATGATTCACCGGCGCTCCGGCCTCCTCGCTCGCCATGTTTTCACTTGGATTGGTGCAGTCCACCAAAAAAATGGGTGTGTTTGGTCACTCTCCGCGATTTCAAATCAAGGGTGGGAGATGGCGAGGGCGGTGTCCGCGATAACCACCACCGGCCGATGCGGAAGATACGAGCGCCTCCCGCCTTCATGCCTTTTCCGCATGACAAGAGCGCAGAGGTTCATTATTTCGTGGAGTCGTGCCCCAAACGCCTCAAACCCGCTTAGGATTAATAAGAATGCCCGCCTTCTGCGACGGGAAACACGACATTCATTACATCGGAAGAGAGATGCGGCACGCGTGCCGTCCAAAGATGCACCTCGTCGGATGGCCGCATTGTTTAAGGCGAATGGAGATGAGGACATGTTGCTTCGCGCCCTTCTAGAAGACGCGTTGTTTATGTTTGAAGTATTCGTGACCGGACAGAGGCCGTGACAAGAATGCCCCGCGACGCTTGGAAGACGGGTCGCATCTTCAGCAGACAGGGCCATGCTCATAACCGGTGGCGGTCGTGAATGCGGTTCGCAGCCTCGTACAAAACATCGGTCCGCCAGGAAGGGGGGATTCCGACATGACCAAGGACGGCCGTGTTCGCCGTAGCATGCGGTTTATGTCAAATCACTTCCTCCATACTTACCAACCCAAGCATATATAGTGAATTTGTCCCTGGCATTTCCGAACCTGAATGGATGGCGGAATAACAGATGGATATTGAGTATGAGGTTTTTTTGTTCACACATATCTAGTAGGAACAGGTTTTTGGGCCAAACTATAAGGCCCAAAAAAGGATGGAACATAATGCATAATGTTTCAATTTTCAAAGGCCAAGGAAGATAGTGGTACATATAGCAGAGGACTTGACAACCTTGGCCTTTGGGATATTTGAAAGGAGGAAACATCATGCATGGTGTGTCCATGCCAAAGGCCAAGGAAGGCGAGGCATATACTACAAAGGACATGTCATCCTTGGCATTTTGGGATTTGTCACAAACGAAACATCATGCATGTTGTTTCAACCACCAAAGGCCAAGGAAGTTAGTGCTACATATACTAAGGTGTAGGCTTCTGCGGTTGTGGGCGGGATGGCGGCACCCACCCTCTCCTCCTCACATGCATGAGCCAGCAGCCCTGCGGCCCATGTGTGGGGCGGTGGAGGAGGTTCCACGATCTCCTCAGAGCTCACCCGATCCTAATATGTGGAGTGAGTTGTTTCTGGTCTTATGACCCCAAAGCCAATGCATCCTTTGTCCTCGAGGGCTTGATGCGCTTTTGCGACATGCGGAGGACCTAGCGACCCATCGCCACATAGAGAACTACCCTTGGACTTGAAGTTCTTTCGGTGAGGAGTGTGGTGTTGGTGGACTGGACTTCCCTCTGCGAGTGCCTTCCAGCTGGGCGCACTCATGCATACCCATTTTGATGGGTGGCCATTGGGTCCTAACGATCCTGCGAGGCCTCGCGGTCCAAGCACCGAGTCAGGAGGACTTCAAGGCGTGGATGGCCAAGTTTCACTCGGCTTGACTCCACGGTACAGGTGGCCTCGGCCTTCTCGCCCCCTCCTGGATTTCATCTCAGCGTCTTCTCTGAATTGGGCGCCAACCATGTCTTGTGGGAGGAGATGAGCGACCTCTACATCATCGAGGCGGTGATCATGGGGTTGGGGCGGTGGTCATGTGCTTTAGGCACTGGAGGGTTTTGATAGGACTTGATGTACGAGGCCTTTACGGTTTAGATTTGTAGGTGTCTTGGACCCGCTTCCACGATTTGACTTGACCAAATTTTGGCTTCCCTCTTTGGTGTATTCTCACCACTCGGCGATATCATGCCCACGTTTTCAACTTGGCCCTCGGTTCATGCTTGCCGCGCATCGTGTTCCCTCGTGCATTTTGGCCGCTTTTCCATTCTCCTTGGCCTTGTCAACCCCCCGGCTTTTGCCCAGCTTTCCATGTCGCGCTTGCTTATTGACAACCCATACAGTGCCTTCTTTCGGTGTGATTTGGGTCCGGAACTCGCTCTTCACGAGGTTCGTCGCTTTGATAGCGCCTCCACTTCAAGGGAATGCGGTTTCACACAAAGGTGATTCCGACGCGTCTCCACAATTTTCATGCACCATTGTCGGAAGGTCGGGAGAACTTGCAGAATGTCTGCCCATGCCTTGCTGGACCGCCGAGAGTTCTTTGGGCAGGAGGCTATTCCATGAGCCCTGCGTCATGTGTCCTGTGTGGCCCCTCCGGCCCTCACGTTTCTATCCTATCGGCGGTGATGCCCTGTCCCGTCGCCTTCCCTATCCATGTCTCATTGTCCCCGCTTGCTACGGCCCGCCCCCGTCCCGTGCCCCGCGCACCTCATGAAAAGCGTTACGAAGAGGTTAAGGGCTCTCCATGTCCACAGTGTGCCAGTGCATTCCACTCCACACCATCTCCTGCGGAGGGATCCCGTCCGCAATACAAGCACACAGGCATCACGCTCTATCGATACATGTCCGGAGGTAATTTGTACACTTCAAGCCCCTCGTCGCCATGTCCCTCGCCACTTGCATGTCCTACACAAAACATTTGTCGTCATCAAGCTGTTGGTGTTCACGGGACGGTCTTGGTGGCGTTCACTTGTCGGCAATGCTATCGGAGAGCGGTGGCACCTCCGGTGCAACATTCGCGTCTTGTGGTCCGGGGACATAGTAGTCGTTGTCGTCCTCCTCGTCTACCCCATATGCACGGGGCGGCCCTACCGAGCTCGCTCCTCCTCTGGAAGGCCTCCGCGGGGACGTGGCCTGCTATGTCATCGTCTCCCGACCTCATTTTTCTCACCCTGTGCAAGTTCCACACCCGAACGAAAGTCGACGGCTCTGTCCTCATGGTGGGCATGAATGCTGCGTGCAAGGAATGTATGTGCCAAGGGTTCGTGGTATCCAACTCACGGCATCCTGCGGCTCCAACATGTACCTCTTATGCAGGCCCACTTCTCCTTGGCGCCCCTCCGGAAGTGCTCGATGCGCTCCTCCACCCACCCACCAACCACGCGTTATATGCAGCGCGCTCCCCGGAAGTTCGCAGCCGCATTCGTGAAGCACATTGCGGCAAATCCCTTCACATGACATCCGGTATCCACCTTACGATTGTGCACGATGGCCCCGAATGAAGTTCCTCCGTTCTCTCGCCTCGCTGGTTGAGTCCTCCTCAACTAGGTTGTGCTCGCGAATCGGACGAATCCGCGGGTGCCCAAACCTCCGCCTCCGTCGCCTTGTAGATTGTTCTGCCCGCTTGTTGTCCTCGGCCGCCACGTTATGTAGTCGTTGCCCCATCTATGGCGCGTGCACCACGAAGTGGAACATGTACATCTTGTCGTCTGTTGCAACACTACGCCGTTAGCTTGCATGCGTTGTCTGCGGCTATCTCAGCGACCACCATGTGCTCCAAGTTCCGCACACTCACGATCCATGTGCCACATGTACATCGGTGTTAGTGTATTGCACCGCGAATCTCGCGCGACCTCATTTCCATGGCCTCCTGCATGGCTCGCAATCTGCCGTCACACCTCACAGGCACGAGCACGGCCCCGCGGTCTTGCTGCACAATCCTCACTCCCAGTTCACACCACGCGTGATGGTCACATTTTGTAGGATGAGGTTGCGGGCGTCTTCTATTGTTCTCGGCGGACCGTGGCGCCTCTCCATCCACAGGCACCGTGCCGGCCACCTCCTCAACGTCGCGGTGCACATCCCGGCTCGCTGCGAGCCCTTTCAATGTCCGTCCGCCCTCCTCCGCCCCTGCGATGTTCCTCAAAGTCTCCACTTGAAGGCGCTGCCGTTCCTTCCCTCTCCCGCGCCCTCTGTTTGATGTCGAGGGCTCTGATCGTCTCCACCTCCCACTTCGCTTTCCTCCCCTTCCTCCATCGGATCCCCCCCCTCCGTCCTCTCGCGCCTCGGCCTCCATCTCCCCTTGCAGCCGCCCCATCTCCCCTCCGCCCGCCCACCACGCCCGCCCACCCGCCGCCCCTCCGCCCCTCCACCCATCCTCTCATGCCCGGCCCCTCCGCCTCGCCTCGCACGCTCTGGGCCCTCGGCCCGCCCGTCCCTCCCTCCCGGTTCCGCAGGCCCCTCCCCTTCCTCCCACCGCGCGCCCGCCCACCCACCCATGGTCGGCCTCACCAACACCCCTCAGCCCCTCACCTGCCATCCTCTCATTGCCACTGCCCGGCCCCTCCGCCCTCCTCCGCCCCTCTGGGCCCTCGGCCCGCCCCTCCCGTCCCTCCCTCCGGTTCCACGGCCCGCCCCTCCCCTTCCTCCCACCGCGCCCCCCACGGCCACCCACCCGCCCGTCACTCGCACCGGATGGCGCTCACGGCCCCGCCTCCGCCCCTTCCTCCTTCCCGCTCCGCGCCTCGCCGCCCCTCGCCGTCCCTCCTCCGCCCGCCCCTCGCCTCTCCGCTCCCCTCCTTCCCTCTCCCGCGCCTCGGCCCGCCCCTCCGTCCCTCCATCCAACCCCATCGTCCGACCCGTTCACGCCATCCACCCGCCCCTCGTCATCACCCTCATCTCCCCTCCTTCCCCACACGCCGTCTTCGCCCCTCATCGCCGCCCCCACTCCGCGCCCTCGTCAACCGCCATGCAGGCAACCCGCCCCTTGGTTCTGCCGGCATGATCATTGCGGTGTTTGGCGTACTCGGGCCTATCCTCACTGCCCTCGCCGTTGCGTGGTCTCCGGCGGGATTCACTACTTGGAGCAGCGGTCGGGTTCGCCGAGCACGCCACTTGTTCCATCGACAATCGTGGTTTCCCTCATCTCGGTATGTCGAATAATTCCGCTTTCACGCCACCAATTTGTTTCATGAAATGAGCGTCATGTGCCTTATTCACTTGACGCTTTGGGTTGCCGGACATTTATTAGGACATTCATGCACCTTGCTTCTTTCCACAAATCCACGATACAATGTTTGACAAATACCGACCCCACCATTATTCCTCGCCTTTCCACCCCACAACTCTCGGTGATAGGCCCTGTGTGTGCGTTGAAGAGAAACACGAGACTCTTTGTAGCAACACTCGGAATTTCGGGCTCCCATATCTGCGTGCTCGAGGATGGCGTGAGCGCACAAAGCCTCCTCTTGACAAGAAGCTCACCTTGTCCACGTACAAGACATACGCGATCTGGTTGTCAAGGAGAAAGCGGCGACATTGCGACCGGCACCCCTCGTCGACTCCAGCGGGCAATTGTCATTCGCCGCCGATCGCGCATGCCATCGCCAACATGCCCATGTAGTCCGCCCGGTCCACACATCTAAGCGGGCGTCATGGCGGTCCATACGGTATGCACAGTGTCACATCCCCACTCCACCCCACCAGCGCCCCGCGCAGTGCGCGCGCTCCTTTTGGTAGGATGCATGGCGATCCGCGATTCCGATCGAGCATCGTGTCCACCGTCGCATGGTACACGTGGGTCGCGATCGAACCACCCACGTACACAGTCGACCATCGTCACCAAGCACGCGACCACATTGCATCCGCCTCACCACACCACCATTGCGCACTCTTACGAGCGCGGCCAACTCCATCGCCGCATCCCCTTCTCCTTCCGTGTTGGACCCGCCCCAACCCACCAATCCGCCGTGGCCGAGGCTCCTTGTTCTTCGCAGCCTCCGCAATTCAAATGTGTCCATGTGCTGAAATAGATACCCTCGGTGCATGTCGCAACCCACTGCGTCCACAATGCATTGCCCACCTCTCATCCGGAGCATCCTCCACTGCATGGTTCCATCCGCACGCACAAAACCACCCACGAGTCCAAGCCCGCAGCCCTTGTCTCCTCCGATGCCTCGAAGACATGCGCCACCATGTCCCGTCCATCCGCTATGCGACGTGCGAATGTCGTCCGGCAAGCGTTACTGCGAACGGCATGGACGGCGAGATGATGTCGGCGTCCTCTACCCGGTCGTCCGCGAACGCCCGCCCCGCCATCGTCGTCCACGCTCGTGTCCTCGTTCGTTCGCGGATCGCGCTGCTGTGGCCCCATCCTGCAAAAACAACGCGCACGAGCCCGCCGCCTTTGCGGTGCGCGCATGCTCCTTTTATTTGTAGGATGCATGGCGATCCGATTCAGTCGAGCATCGTGTCCACCACCGTCGCATGGTACACGTGGGTCGCGATCGAACCCGCGTACACGGTCGACCATCGTCACCAAGCACGCGACATTGCATCCGCCTCACCACACCACCATTGCGCACTCTTGACGCGGCCAACTCCATCGCCTTGCATCCCCTTCTCCTTCCGTGTTGGACGCCCCAACCCACCAATCCGCCGTGGAGGCTCCTTGTTCTTCGCAGGCCTCCGCAATTCAAATGTGTCCATGTCTGAAATAGATACCCTCGGTGCATGTCGCAACCCTGCTCGTCCACAATCTGCATTGCCCACCTCTCATCTGGAGCATCCTCCACTTCTGGCATGGTTCCATCCCGTGCACGCACCAAAACCACCCACGAGTCCAAGCCCGCAGCCCTTGTCTCCTCCAGTCTGCCCTCGAAGATATGCGCCACCATGTCCCCAGTCCATCCGCTCTGCAGACGTGCCCGAATGTCGTCCGGTAAGCGTTCTGCGAACACTGGGCATGGACGGCAGATGATGTCGACGTCTTCTACCGCGGTCATCACTGCGGAACGCGCGCCCCCTGCTTCGCCATCGTCGTCCCACGCTCCGTGTCCCTCGTTCGTTCCGCCCAACGGATCCGCCGCGCCTGCCTGTGTGGCCCCCATCCTGCAAAAACAACCGCGCATCAGAGCCACCGCCGCCTTCTTCGTTCCATGCTCAATGATTCCCCATCCCCCTCCTTTCCTTAGCCTTTGCGCCCCAACCCCAACCCGGTTCACGCCCGCTCTCACGGGTCTTGCCAGAGGACCGCGATTGAAGTTCCCGATGTCCCTTCACCCGAGGTTCGTCGACTTGTTGTCGCGCCCTCGGCGTCGTCGGAAGCGGTGGTCTTGCTCTGCCCGATGGACCATGGCTCCACGATTTCCACAACTCGGGTCGCGGGAGAATGGAGTGTCCCTCAGCGGCGGCGCATGGACTCTTCCCTTCCGCTTGAAATTGAATAAGGCGGGCATCGCGATTTTCGGAGGCACCGCAGGCGCGATGTCATTGCTCCTGCCACACTTTTAAGATTCCGCCGCGCCGCCACGCGTTGTCCTTCTCGACCGCGGGTGCATTAATTCGCCTCCTTTTGTGTGCACAAGCTACCTCCTTACATACTCTGGCGAACCGACCAATGAACACGCAACTTGCGCTCATCAATAATTACCAATGGGATGGCATTTGAAACATGTAGTCCACAATCCCAATGAACATCACACATCACACAACGACTTGGCCACCTCTCTACAACGGCTCGGCAATCTCGCTAGGCCATGCCATAAACCGTGTTGTGAGAAATGGCGGTCGGCACCCTCGCGCACATAGTGTCCTCGAGTCATACAATGGAAGGAGCAATGTCCTGCGTCATGGCTGTGGGGGCTGTCCTCCGTCATCAATGGTACTTCAAACACCACAATTGGCGCCCCTCACCAAAGAACACGCGGTCCGTAATGAAGGTGTCTGACCGCTCTGTCGCAAAGACAACCTACGCCTTGTCGTGGCGAACATGGTCTTCGCTCGGTGCATGCCTCAAAGGTCGTCCGTTCGGAAGTTATCTGGCATCCTTGAGCACCGGAGAAAAAGCGACCACCTCCAAAGATAACGTGTTCACAATGGGCATCACCGCCCGGCGTCATGCACCACAAGTCGAACCCGTCCCCACAAGCCCCAACATGCAAGCACTTTTAAACAAGACCTCCTCGGTTAGCCTCTCGACCATGCTCACCTCCATGCCAAGTGCGGTCCCCGAAGGCGTGCAAAATGTCGAAAAACTCCGGATCCCAGTAGTGATGAGGGCAACGGCCTCCTTGATGGCCGCATCTTGTCCGCACTTGCCCATGAGGCCTTCTTGACATAGACAACACACCCATCACCTCCGGGTAGCACGCTTTCATGTCCGCCTTGAAGGCCTTCCTCAAGAACGATGAGCCGGCGCATCTTGCCACACCTTGCGTCCATCCGGGCGCCAAGGGCGTGTGCAATTGGCCTCACCAAAGAACACGCGGTCCGTAATGAAGGTGTCTGACTTGCTCTGTCGCAAAGACAACCTACGCCGCGGCGAACATGGTCTTATTTCGGTGCATGCCTCAAAGGTCGTCCCGTTCAGGAAGTTATCTGCTGTACATCCTTGAGCACCGGAGAAAAAGCGACCACCTCAAAGATAACGTGTTCACAATGGGCATCACCGCGTCAAGCTGCACCACAAGTCGAACCCGTCCCCCACAAGCCCCAACATGCAAGCACTTTTAAACAAGACCTCCTCGGTTAGCCTCTCTGGACCATGCTCACCTCCATGCCAAGTGCGGTCCCGGGAGCGTGCAAAATGTCGAAAAACTCCGGATCCCAGTAGTGATGAGGGCAACGGCCTCCTTGATGGCCGCATCTTGCCGGTCCGCACTTGCCCATGAGGCCTTCTTGACATAGACAACACACCCATCACCTCCGGGTAGCACGCTTTCATGTTTGAAGGCCTTCCTCAAGAACGATGAGCCGGCGCATCTTGCCACACCCGCGTCCATCCGCGCCAAGGCGTGTGCAATTGTGGTCATGGGGCATGACACTTCGCACTTCGCCCGGTACAGGTAGCCAAAGAACCGAGCACGTGAGTCGAGGCTGCGTGTTAGAATGAAAGGCTGCGGGCTATGATGAACACTCCACACACGCGACTCACCACACAATCGCTCATCCGCGAGATGGACTTCCCTTTTGATGTGGTGCGGTGTCCCGAGCCCCGGGGTTGTCCCTCGCCTCAAACACGCAGTTCATGAACATGGGATTACGCGGTGCCGCCATGCCTCGCCGTCGTGGCGAGTCGGCCTTCACCGTCTCGCCTCGGCAAACTACCCCCATGCCGGGTTGCGTCTTGGACATGGCAGGTAGAACCAGACTTCCCATCACAATGTTGCTTGAAGAGGTCGTCAGGCCCGCATTCTGCCGGCCTCTACATCATAAGCGATCGGAAAGTGGCCATGGCGGCGTATCTTGGGCACTTCAATTCTTGAATGGCAATAGGCGCAGGAGGTCCTACCTTCAGACAATCCGCCTCTTACAGGCGTCTTTGCTGCGTGGATGGGCTCCAGTGGTATTTGTGAGGCGAACCGGCGCATAGCGGAGTTGGCGGCATCGTGGGCCTCTTGCGCCACTTCCGTAAACCGCCCGGCGTCCCTCACACGCTCGCCGGCGGCGCTCTCTTCCATTCTCGGTGGCCGTGCGGGCAGCGCTCCTCATCAGCAGTGGCGGAGGTTGGTTGTGGCCCATGTCTCCGGCAAGTCCTCGGGCTCTATGGCCCCAGATCGAGGCGGGTCTCGTCTTCCAGCGGCTTCAAGAGCCTCGCGCGGGCGAGTGCGATCGGCGATGAAGCCTTCTGCCCGACATCGTAAAGCTCCAACCCGGACGCCGGCGCGGCAACCCCTCCGTGTCATCCGATGTCCGCCTTCTCCATAATCGAGTGCACTTGGTCAACACCGCGTGGTCCGGATTCCCCATCCTGCACTCTCTCTCGCGCCTCGCGGATGTCGAAAACATCTTGGCCTCACGCTCGCGCATTCCGTTCGCATGGGAGATGGTGGCGGCTTTCTTCGCAGCCCTCGGAGGGCAGGCGGCGCCATGCCGCAACCCCGCTCGTATGTTTCGGAATCGGCCGCCGATGGCGGATGGCGGCTGCGTTCCACCGCCGATGCTCCGGGGGCCGTCATCTCGAGCGGCCGGAGGGCGCCGCCCTTTCATCTGAATCGTCAATGACTACGAAGGCCCCTGCGATTACCTGTGTGAGGTCGGCGATGGCAAGCCACTTGGTCAAGTCGGATCTCGTCCGGCCGAGATCGAGGGCCGGGTCTCGTCTTCCAGCGGCTTCAAGAGCCTCGCGCCAGTGCGATCGGCGATGAAGCCTTCTCGCACGACATCGTAAAGCTCCAACCCGGACGCCACCAGCGCGGCAACCCCTCCGTGTCTATCCGATGTCCCGCCTTCTCCATAATCGAGTGCACCCGGTCAACACCGCGGCGTGGTCCGGATTCCCCATCCTCTCTCTCGCCTCGCGGATGTCGAAAACATCTTGGCCTCACGCGCTCGCGCATTCCGTTCAGCGCATGGGAGATGGTGGCGGCTTTCTTCGCAGCCTCCGAGGAGGGCAGGCGGGCCATGCCGCAACCCCGCTCGTATGTTTGAATCCGCGATGGCGGATGGCTGCGATCGCAGCGTTCCCGCCGATGCTCCAATGCGCCGTCCATCTCGGGCGGCCGGCCGGGCCTTTCATCATCGCGTCAATGACTACGAAGGCCCCACTGCGGTGCACTTGTGCGAGGTCGGCGATCGCCACAAACCACTTGGTGTCGGATCTCGGTCGAGAGATCGAGTCTGTCCGTCCACCACTTGTGTGCACGCGTCATCTCGTCAATCCGCTTCCCGCGCCGCTCCTTCCTCCTCTTCCAAGACCCACACTTTTCTCGGTAGTTGCGGACCATGAGCGGCGTCATGGCGTGGGGGCTGTCCTCCGTCATCAATGGTACTTCAAACACCACAATTGGCGCCCCTCACCAAAGAACACGCGGTCCGTAATGAAGGTGTCTGACCGCTCATCGCAAAGACAACCTACGCCCGTCGGCGAACATGGTCTTTTTCGGTGCATGCCTCAAAGGTCGTCCGTTCGAGGAAGTTATCTGTACATCCTTGAGCACCGGAGAAAAAGCGACCACCTCAAAGATAACGTGTTCACAATGGGCATCACCGTCAAAAGTGCACCACAAGTCTGAACCCGTCCCAAGCCCCAACATGCAAGCACTTTTAAACAAGACCTCCTCGGTTAGCCTCTCTGGACCATGCTCACCTCCATGCCAAGTGCGGTCCCGGACGTGCGTGCAAAATGTCGAAAAACTCCGGATCCCAGTAGTGATGAGGGCAACGGCCTCCTTGATGGCCATCGCCGTCACTTGCCCATGAGGCCTTCTTCATAGACAACACACCCATCACCTCCGGGTAGCACGCTTTCATGTCCGCCTTGAAGGCCTTCCTCAAGAACGATGAGCCGCGCATCTTGCCACACCACGCCCTTCCATCCATCGCGCCAAGGGCGTGTGCAATTGTGGCCACGTCATGGGGCATGACACTTGCACGCCGCACCATGTACAGGTAGCCAAAGAACCGAGCACGTGAGTCGAGGCACTGCGTGTTAGAATGAAAGGCTGCAGGCTATGATGAACACTCCACACACGCGACTCACCACACAATCGCTCATCCGCGAGATGGACTTCCCTTTTGATGTGGTGCGGTGTCCCGAGCCCCGGGGTTGTCCCTCGCCTCAAACACGCGGTTCATGAACATGGGATTACGCGGTGCCGCCATGCCTCGCCGATGCGTCGAGTCGGCCCTCAGCCGTCTCGCCTCGGCAAACTACCCCCATGCCGGGTTGCGTCTTGGACATGGGAAGAACAGACTTCCCATCACAATGTTGCTTGAAGAGGTCGTCGGGGCCCGCATTGCCGGCCTCTACATCACCCGCGATCGGAAAGTGGCCATGGCGGTAGCGTATCTTGGGCACTTCAATTCTTGAATGGCAATAGGCGCAGGAGGTCCTACCTTCACAATCCGCCTCTTACAGGCGTCTTTGCTGCGTGGATGGGCTCCAGTGGTATTTGTGAGGCGAACGCATAGCGGAGTTGGCGGCATCGTGGGCCTCTTGCGCCACTTCCGTGGCGCTGACGTCTCCCTCACAAGTCGCCCGAGCGGGGCGCTCTCTTCCATTCTCGGTGGCCGTGCAGCGCGGCAACTCCTCCTCATCAGCAGTGGCGGAGGTTGGTTGTGGCCCATGTCTCCGGCAAGTCCTCGGGCTCTATGGCCCCGAGATCGAGGGCCGGGTCTCGTCTTCCAGCTTCAAGAGCCTCGCGCGTGCGATCGGCGATGAAGCCTTCTCCATCGACATCGTAAAGCTCCAACCCGGACGCCACCACCGCGGCAACCCCTCCGTGTCTATCCGTGTCCTCGCCTTCTCCATAATCGAGTGCACTTGCGCAGCTGTGGTCCGGATTCCCCATCCTGCACTCTCTCGCGCCTCGCGCGGATGTCGAAAACATCTTGGCCTCACGCTCGCGCATTCCGTTCGCATGGGAGATGGTGGCGGCTTTCTTCGCAGCCTCCGGAGGAGGGCAGGCGGCGCCATGCCGCAACCCCGCTCGTATGTTTCGGAATCGGCCGCCGATGGCGGATGGCGGCTGCGTTCCACCGCCGATGCTCCGGGGGCCGTCATCTCGAGCGGCCGGAGGGCGCCGCCTTTCATCTGAATCGTCAATGACTACGAAGGCCCCTGCGATTACCTGTGTGAGGTCGGCGATGGCAAGCCACTTGGTCAAGTCGGATCTCGTCCGGCCGAGATCGAGGGCCGGGTCTCGTCTTCCAGCTTCAAGAGCCTCGCCCGGTAGTCACGATCGGCGATGAAGCCTTCTCATCGACATCGTAAAGCTCCAACCGGGCCAGCACCACGCGCCCCTCCGTGTCCGGTGTCCTGCCCTTCTCCATAATCGAGTGCACGGTCAACACCGCGGTGTCCGGATTCCCCATCCTGCACTCTCTCGCGCCTCGCGGATGTCGAAAACATCTTGGCCTCACGCTCGCGCATTCCGTTCGCATGGGAGATGGTGGCGGCTTTCTTCGCAGCCTCCGGAGGAGCGGGTGCCATGCCGCAACCGCTCGTATGTTTGACAATCACGCCGATGGCGGGATGCTGCGATGCGTTCCACCGCCGATGCTCCAATGAGCGGCCGTCCATCTCGAAGAGGCCGGAGCGCCGCGTCACTTTCATCTGCGAATCAATGACTACGAAGGCCCCACTGCGATTGCTGTGTCCGAGGTCGATGGCGCTGACCACTTGGTCGTCGGATCTCGGTCCGGCCGGAGATCGAGTCTGTCCGTCCACCACTTGTGTGCACGCGTCATCTCGTCAATCCGCTTCCCGCGCCGCTCCTTCCTCCTCTTCCAAGACCCACACTTTTCTCGGTAGTTGCGGACCATGAGCGGCGTCATCGGGATCGGGATCCCGGACATACACCTTGCAAAAGCGTTAGCGCTCGTGATGCGGTGCTAGGCGGGTCATCGTGAGGAGGCAGCGGCGGCTGCGGGCTGCACCTTCGTTGCGCTCGATGAAGCAACCAGGCCCAAATTGCGGGAAGGCGGAAGAGGCGCCACCGGTCCACGAGTGCGGCGGCCACGGTCCAGTTCAAACTCACCGTCATACCTCGCTCCACGGGCATGGCGGCGTGCGGCAACTCCTCCTCATCAGCAGTGGCGGAGGTTGGTTGTGGCCCATGTCTCCGGCAAGTCCTCGGGCTCTATGGCCCCGAGATCGAGGCGGGTCTCGTCTTCCAGCGGCTTCAAGAGCCTCGCCCAGGCGGTGCGATCGGCGATGAAGCCTTCTCATCGACATCGTAAAGCTCCAACCCGGGGCCACCGCCGCAACCCCTCCGTGTCGATGTCCCTCGCCTTCTCCATAATCGAGTGCACTTGGTCAACACCGCAGCGTGGTCCGGATTCCCCATCCTGCACTCTCTCTCGCGCCTCGCGCGGATGTCGAAAACATCTTGGCCTCACGCTCGCGCATTCCGTTCGCATGGGAGATGGTGGCGGCTTTCTTCGCAGCCTCCGGGAGGCGAGCGGGCCATGCCGCAACCGCCGCTCGTATGTTTCGACAATCGGCCGATGGCGGATGCTGCGATGCGTTCCACCGCCTTTGGATGCTCCAATGAGCGGCCGTCCATCTCGGGCCGGCGGGCCGTCCTTTCATCTGCGAATCGTCAATGACTACGAAGGCCCCTGCGATTGCGTGTGCCCGGTCGGCGATGCCACAAAGCCACTTGGTGTCGGATCTCGTCCGGAGATCGAGTCTGTCCGTCCACCACTTGTGTGCACGTCATCTCCGTCAATCCGCTTCCCGCACGCTCCTTCCTCCTCTTCCAAGACCGCTTTTCTGGCGGACCATGAGCGTCATCGGGATACGGGATCCCGGACATACCTGCAAAAGCGTTAGCGCTCGTGATGCGGTGCTGGGAGCGAGGCGGGTCATCGAGGAGGCTGCGTCGGCGGCTGCTGCACCTTCGTTGCGCTCGATGAAGCAACCAGGCCCAAATCTGCGGGAAGGCGGAAGAGGCGCCACCGGTCCACGAGTGCGGCGGCCACGGTCCGGTTCAAACTCGGCATCATACCTCGCTCCACGGGCATGGCGGTGCGTGCAACTCCACCATGCGATCTGCGGCAATCCTCGACAAAGCGCCTCCCCATCGCCTCGGTCCTAAGTGGATGGCCTCGTAAATGCGATTCTGCGGAACCGTAATAGAGCTTCTTCATGTGCACCCCCGCGCGCCGCCCTCTGCCGTCTCCCCGGGAACCATAATCGGGTGATTGCGGCGTTGTGTGAGGGGATGTTTCCCATTGCCGCACGTTGCAGTTCGCCGTGGAGGAACGTGCACCCCACCCTCACCCGGAAGGTACTGCTCGGTCGCGCCAGGCGTCGCCCTCGATGCCGCCGCCAAGGTCGCGCACTGGCCGGTGTCGCACACCGGAGGGCCTTGCGGATTGCCTCGCGCCGTGAATTCTAGCGTGCGGAGGCTTGGAAACGCGATGAGGCCGACCTTGGCGGTGGGGATTTGACGAAGACATTTGCATCCTCGTCGTCGGAGTTCACCCAATCTCCGAGAATGTCACCGCCATCGCATTGCGGCGCGGAGGCGCTCCTCCTCATCAGCAGTGGCGGAGGTTGGTTGTGGCCCATGTCTCCAAGTCCTCGGGCTCTATGGCCCCGAGATCGAGGGCCGGGTCTCGTCTTCCAGCTTCAAGAGCCTCGCCCGGTAGTCACGATCGGCGATGAAGCCTTCTCATCGACATCGTAAAGCTCCAACCGGGCCAGCACCACGCGCCCCTCCGTGTCCGGTGTCCTGCCCTTCTCCATAATCGAGTGCACGGTCAACACCGCGGTGTCCGGATTCCCCATCCTGCACTCTCTCGCGCCTCGCGGATGTCGAAAACATCTTGGCCTCACGCTCGCGCATTCCGTTCGCATGGGAGATGGTGGCGGCTTTCTTCGCAGCCTCCGGAGGAGCGGGTGCCATGCCGCAACCGCTCGTATGTTTGACAATCACGCCGATGGCGGGATGCTGCGATGCGTTCCACCGCCGATGCTCCAATGAGCGGCCGTCCATCTCGAAGAGGCCGGAGCGCCGCGTCACTTTCATCTGCGAATCAATGACTACGAAGGCCCCACTGCGATTGCTGTGTCCGAGGTCGATGGCGCTGACCACTTGGTCGTCGGATCTCGGTCCGGCCGGAGATCGAGTCTGTCCGTCCACGCACGTCATCTCGTCAAAATCCGCTTCCCGCGCCGCTCCTTCCTCCTCTTCCAAGACCCACACTTTTCTCGGTAGTTGCGGACCATGAGCAGCGTCATCGGGATACGGGATCCCGGACATACAAAGCGCACCTTGCAAAAGCGTTAGCGCTCGTGATGCAATGCTGCGGGAAGGCGGGTCATCTGTGAGGCTGATCAGTGGCGGACCACAGTTCTCGATGAAACAACGGGGCCCAAATTGCTGCGGGAAGGCGGGCGCCACCGGTCCACGAGTGCACAGCCTGTCCCAGTTCAAACTCGAGAACCGTCATACCTCGCTCCCACGGGCATGGCGGGTGCGTGCAACTCCACCATGCGATCTGCTGCGGCAATCCTCGACAAAGCGCCTCCCCATCGCCTCGGTCCTAAGTGGATGGCCTCGTAAATGCGATTCTGCGGGCGTAATAGAGCTTCTTCATGTGCGACCTGCGCCTTTGCCCGGGCCCGCCCTCTGCCGTCTCCCCGGGAACCATAATCGGGTGATTGCGCGTTGTGTGAGGGGATGTTTCCCATTGCCGCACGCGTTGCGGGTTCCGGCGCGTGGAGGAACGTGCACCCCACCCTTGTCCGGTACACTCCGGTCCGCGCCCAATTGCGTCGCCGATCTGCAATGCACACCGGCCAAGGGTCCGCCGCACGATGGCGGTGTCTGGCACACCGGAGGGCCTTGCGGATTGCCTCGCGCCTTTGAATTCTAGCGTGCGGAGGCTTGGAAGGCCGACCTTGGCGTTGGGGATTTGATCTGGAAGACATTTGCATCCTCGTCGTCGGAGTTCACCCAATCTCCAGAATGTCACCGCCATCGTGCACGACATTCCGGCGGGCGCGGCCTCTCCTCGCCGCCATGTTTTCACTTGGATTGGTGCGAGTCCACCAAAAAAAAATGGGTGCCTTGGTCACGGCCTCAGCCGCGATTTCCGATCAAGGGTGGGAGATGGCGGGCGGCGTGTCCGCGATGGCGAACCAGCCGCCGGCCGATGCTGCAGGAAGATACGGAGCGCCGTCTCCCCGTCTTCACAGTCTTTCTGCATGACAAGAGCGCAGAGGTTCATTATTTCGTGGAGTCGTGCCCCCAAACGCCTCAAACCCCGCTTAGGATTAACAGCAAATGCCCGCCTTTCTGCGCTGTACGGGAAACACGACATTCATTACATCGGAAAGACGGAGATGGGCGCGCCGGTCGTGCTGCCGTCTCCAGCATGCACCTCGTCGGATGGCCGCATTGTTTAAGGGCAGATGGTGGAGATGAGGACATCTTTGCTTCGCGCCCTTCTAGAAGACGCGTTGTTTATGTTTGAAGTATTCGTGCGGAGGAGGGGCGGAGTGGACAAGAATGCGGCCAGCGGCGCTTGGGAAGACGCGGTCGCATCTTCAACAGCAGCCATGCACATGCCGGTGGCGGTCGTGAGCAGGCGGTTCGCGGCCTCGTCTACAAAACATCGCTCCGCGGAAGGGGATTGACCAAGGACGGCCGTGTTCCTGCCAGCAATTTGCGGTTTTGTCAAATCACTTCCTCCATACGCTTACAGCCCCAACCCAAGCATATATAGTGAATTTGTCCAGCATTTCGAACGAATGGATGGCGGAATAACAGATGGATATTGAGTATGAGGTTTTTGTTCACACATGTAGTAGGACGGTTTTGGGCCAAACTATAAGGCCCAAAAAGGATGGAACATAATGCATAATGTTCAATTTTCAAAGGCCAAGGAAGATAGTGGTACATATAGTGCAGAGGACTTGACAACCTTGGCCTTTGGGATATTTGAAAGGAGGAAACATCATGCATGGTGTGTCCATGCCAAAGGCCAAGGA
The DNA here is from genome assembly GCA_010909165.1 of Anthoceros angustus. NCBI lineage: Eukaryota > Viridiplantae > Streptophyta > Anthocerotopsida > Anthocerotales > Anthocerotaceae > Anthoceros > Anthoceros angustus. The sequence goes on from MU008161.1 coordinate 1,517,276, forward strand.
AGGCGAGGCATATACTACAAAGGACATGTCATCCTTGGCATTTGGGATTTGTCACAGAACGAAACATCATGCATGTTGTTTCAACCACCAAAGGCCAAGGAAGTTAGTGCTACATATACTACAGGTAGGCTTGGTCTTCCCATATGTGTGTGTCAATAGTTGGATGGCACAGCAGATGTAAAGGTAAAACATCTTTAGGGTTTAGCGAAGGGACGTTGGCGTGTTAGAGCATGTGCACATATGCATGTAATCCGCATATATAGACATAAATATTACATATGTCTTGTTCCTTGGACTTTGGCCTATAGTAGGATTGAGGACATGCTAGCATCCTTGAAAGGTTGGTATATAATATATGGATATATATGTAGGAGAAAGTTGAAAACTAAGCATGTCACGCAGATGTGCTCGGTTTTTCTTCCTCTATCCCTTGCAGAAAGCAAATTTTCCATGCATCGTCGATAAAGTTCCTTGGCATATGCCTAAGGATCTTTGTGCAGGTAGCAATGGACAAGCTTCTTATTTTTTGTTTCCCTTTAACATGTACATCGCGAAAGGGTTTTCCTTTATATGCATCAATGAAAAGGGTCCTTGCACTTTGGTACAAGTGACTGATAATGTCTTCGTCTTGGAAAAGAGGTATATTATGTTTCTCTATATATGCAGGAAAAACACCGTATACCTGCATGATATGTGAGAAGTTGTGCTCTCTAGTTTTGCCTTCTTCTATCCTTCGTCGATGGCAAAGTTTCCCATGCATCATGAACAAAGTTCCTTGGGGCATGGGGAATGAACTTTGTCCATGATGCATGCGCGCATATTGTTTTTGCCCTTTTTCGAATGGTTTTTTGTTCACACATGTCTAGTAGGACAGTTTTTGGGCCAAACTATAAGGCCCAAAAAGGATGGAACATAATGCATAATGTTCCAATTTTCAAAGGCCAAGGAAGATAGTGGTACATATACGGAGGACTTGACAACCTTGGCCTTTGGGATATTTGAAAGGAGGAAACATCATGCATGGTGTGTCCATGCCAAAGGCCAAGGAAGGCGAGAGAGGCATATACTACAAAGGACATGTCATCCTTGGCATTTGGGATTTGTCACAACGAAACATCATGCATGTTGTTTCAACCACCAAAGGCCAAGGAAGTTAGTGCTACATATACTACGGTAGGCAGTCTTCCCATATGTGTGTGTTAGTTGGATGGCAGCAGATGTAAAGGTAAAACATCTTTAGGGTTTAGCGAAGGGACGTTGGCGTGTTAGAGCATGTGCACATATGCATGTAATCCGCATATATAGACATAAATATTACATATGTCTTGTTCCTTGGACTTTGGCCTATAGTAGGATTGAGGACATGCTAGCATCCTTGAAAGGTTGGTATATAATATATGGATATATATGTAGGAGAAAGTTGAAAACTAAGCATCGCCGATGTGCTCGGTTTTTCTTCCTCTATCCCTTGCGGGAAAGCAAATTTTCCATGCATCGTCGATAAAGTTCCTTGGCATATGCCTAAGGATCTTTTGTGGAATGGAAAAGCTTCTTATTTTTGTTTCCCTTTTCTATGTATCGCGAAGGGTTTTCCTTTATATGCATCAATGAAAAGGGTCCTTGCACTTTGGTACAAGTGATAATGTCTTAAATCTTGGAAAAGAGGTATATTATGTTTTCTATATATGCAAGAATAACACCGTTAACGTGCATGATATGTGAGAAGTTGTGCTCTCTAGTTTTGCCTTCTTCTATCCTTCGTCGATGGCAAGTTTCCATGCATCATGAACAAAGTTCCTTGGGGCATGGGAATGAACTTTGTCCATGATGCATGCATGATATTGTTTTTGCCCTTGATTGGCCGGGTTTTTTCGCTGACTTAGGAAAATGGTCCTTGGCCTTTGGTAGAAGTGAATGGTAATGTCTTCATCTTAGAACTAAGGTATATTATGTATGTCTATATATGCAAGAATAACACCGTTAACGTGCATGATAGGATAGAAGTTGTGTTGTGGGTTTTTTTGCCTTTTGTGCTTTGCGCATTTTTTTTTTTCCATGCATCCTGGACAGAGTTCCTTGGCCTATGGCGAAGGAACTGTTTCCAGGTTGCATTGAAAAGTTCCTTTCCATATGTTACCTTTTGTATGCTTCGTGCATCTTTCCCGGCATGTGGGAAAAGGCTCCTTGGCCTTTGGCACATGTGACTATGAATGTATTCGTCGTTGAACTGAGATATATCATGTATGTCTATATATGTGCAGGAATAACAACGTAAACCTGCATGACATGGGCGAAGTTTTGTTTTGGTTTTGTCCCCTTGTAATCTTCGCCTGTGGCAATTCTTTGAATGCATCCTCCAAAAAGTTTGGCCCATGGGGATTGATTTTTTCCCACGATGCGTGAAATTTTCCTTATGTTTTTCCTCTGTATGCTTGGCCTATGTGTATGCTTGGCCAATGGAATTGTCTCTACATGCATCATCGAAAAGGGTCCTTCGCCTATGGTACAAGACATTGTTCATGACCGGTCTTTGAAACTAGTTATATCATACATGGCTATATATGTAGGAATAACGTGGAAAACAAACATGGTGCTTGCGGTTGGTATCGATTTTCCCTCCGCATCGTGGCGTAAATCATTGGCCACATGGCGGATGACGTTTGCATGATGCATGCCAATACGTTGTCTGCATGCGCACATTCTCAAGGTTGTGGAGTCCGAGGCACAAACGCGAAGGCAGCGGCAAACTGTCCGTCCTGCGATCCACAACGGCGGTGAAGCGTTGGGAAGCCGATCCGAACTTGCGTGATGGGCGGAACGAACTGGCCATACGAGGGAAGAGGGAAGCGAAGAATGGCGGAGGCGCGGACAATGGAAGCGGCGGACGGCGGGGTGCATAGAACGGGTTGTGGCGCTGCGCGCCATCCGGTGTTGTAAGGCGATTGGTGTGGAGGTGATATTGCGTGCGATGGACACCTCCCGCTTTTTGCTTGCTATGCGATCCGAACTTGCGTGATGGGCGGCAACACCGGTGTGATGGATGGAGAGGAAGGAGCGAGTGCAGTGCGCGTGCTCGGCGATGGCGATGGGCGGCGGTGGGCAGCGCCTTTTCGCACGCACCTCCTTGGAATGGAAGCGGAGGAGTTTGCATCATGAGTGGCTAGTGGAAGCGCGGAAGAGGTGGTGCGGAATCGAGGGTAAAACATACAGTGCTTAACGATCACAACACGGCGAGCGGCGAGGCGGGGAAGGGGCGGTTGTCGTCCGGTAGCAGTCTTGGTGATGCCGAAGGAGGTGAAGCTCCGGCGGGACAAAGGGAAGCAATCGGAGAGGGCGGGGTGGTGGCAGCGGGATGGCCGTCGGGCGAGGCGGCGGGAGGCGGGGTGTGCCATGGATGGCGGGCGATGCGTTGGCACTCGGTATGAGAGGTGCGACGGATGAGGATGGGGGTCACGAGGAGCTACGTTTTCTTGTCGCTTTTTGCTTGCTATGCACAGCTTATGGCGGTGCCATGCAGGCAATTGTGGCATTGGTAGTAGTAGTGGCGGTGGCGCTCACTGTGTTGTGGGACCGAGACGGTGACCCGGAAAAGTTTATAGCTATAATTGGTGTGAGAAACCGAATAGTGATTTCTAAGAGTCTGGTCATGGCGGTCCAGTTCACGGTCATCGCAAATGTCGTGGGAAGAGGAAAGGAGTTGGCGTTACGCCTACAAACAAAAGGTAGGCCAAAGGTTGACAAAGGGGCCGGACGCCCGTTGGTTGCCAAAGTGGTTCGCGGTCGGTGGTGCTGGACAATTGGTGTCCATAATGATCGATTAGCCAGCGAGGCGGAGGAGTTTGCATGATGCATGCGAGATAACTTTTGGGCGTAAATTGGGCGGCCGCGGCCGCCCAGGCAGTATGGCGAGCAGTTCCGTGAATCCAACACAGGAGGACATGCAGTGGCGAGGGGGTCGCCACCATCACCTCGCCAACCACAAGTGCGGGCAATTGGAAATTTGGGAGCGATAAAGGCGGGGAAGGGCGGGGTGGAGGGAGAAGGCGGGATGCGGAAGGCGTGGAGGAGAAGAGCATGGCGGGGTGGCGGGGAGGCGGAGGGGCCGGGGAGGAAGGTGGAGGACACTCGCCGGCGGCGCCGGGCGGCGGCGCGACGGAGAGGAGGAGCGCCATGGCGAGGAGGCCGGCGCCATGGCGGGCGGTGAGGCGGGCGGCGAAGGAAGCGGCCAGCGGAGGCGAGGGCACCTTCCCTCCCAGCGGCAGCGAGGCCAGCGGAGGGAGGAGGGGTGGAGGAGCAAGCCGTCGTCGTGCCGCCATCAGCGTGGCGAGGCCTGGAGGCGGGGAGGCGGGGTGGAGGCACCAAGCCATCCCGTGCCTGGCGTGGAGGCGGGGTGTGCCATGGATGGCGGGATGGAGGCACCAAGCCATCCCGTGCCACGGCCTGGAGGAAGGCGGGCGGCGCAGCGGCAGCGAGGCGGGAGGCGAGGCGGGATGGCCGTCGGCCATGGCGGCATCTCGGCGTGGGCCGTGGCGGGCGGAGGGGGCACCTCCCCATCCCGGCCAGCGCCCGGCGAAGCGGCGCAGCGAGGGGAGGAGGAGGGGCGGTGCCTCCCCATGGCGGCAGCATCGCCCGGCGAGGGCACCTCCCCATGGCGGAGGCGGGGAGGGCATCATACCCTCCTCCCGTGGCGGCAACGCCGCCATCGGCAAGGGCGCAGTGCAGCAGGCGGTGGAGGGCATCTTGCCATCCCACCTGCCATCGCCAGCGGCGGAGGCGGGCGGCGCAGAGGAGGGAGGAGGAGGCACCTCCCCATGGCGGCAGCGGTGGGGCGGGCGGAAGGGGAGGAGGAGGTCCGATGGCACCACCATCCCCAGCCCACAGCGTGGCAGCCCATGGCGGCAGGCGGGAGGCAAGGCGGAAGGAGAAGGGGCGGTGACCTCCCCAACGCCCGGTGGCGGGGGCGGCGGCGCGGAGGAGGCACCTCCCCAGCGGCGGCGAGGCGGGAGGCCAGCGGAGGAGGTGAGGTTGCCCTCCCGGCGGCAGCGAGGCGGCGGGGGCGAGAGGCGCTCGATGGACATGGCGGGATGGAGGCACCTCCCGTGGCGGAGGAAGCCAACCCCGGTGGAGGAGCGCCAGGAGGCGATGCGCCCGGCGGCGAGGCGGGAGGCGGAGGGAGGAGGGAGGAGGCGGGCGGCGCCGGCCGAGCGAGGCCGAGCATGTGGCGGTGCCATGTCGCCGCCGCCATGCCCGGCCAGGTCGGCCATGGTGGCGGAGGGGCGATCGCCGAGACCGAGGCCGACGGAGGGGCCGCGATGGCGGGATGCGGGATGCGGAAGGCGTGGAGGCGGGCGGCGCGGCGGCGGCGGAGAGGCGGGAGGCGGTGGCGGGCGGAGGCGGCATCTCGGCGTGGAGGCGGCGAGCGCCATCCGGTTGAGGAAGGTGTATGGGAGGAATAACCGCCCAGGTGGCGGCATCTCGGCGTGGAGGCGGCAGCAGCAGATTAGGCGGAGGCTCGGGAGGCGGCTGCGGAGGGAGGAGGGAGGCTGCCGCGAGCTCACGGCGGTGGAGGCGGCATCCGGCGGCACCGTGGGAGGAGGAGGAGGAGGAGGAGGAGGTGGGAGCAAGTGCGGTGGCGGCGGAGCGGAGGCCATGTCGGAAGAAGATGGAGGCGGAGTGCGGCTCAACCCCAACTCCGCGGAGGGCGAGCACAAGGGGAGGAAGCGCGACTACGAGTCGGACACGGTGTCCGGCAAAGTGGCCAAGGCGGGTGCCTCCGGCCCAATGCCGGGCATGGCGGTGGCGGAGGCGGGAGGCGGCGCAGAGGAGCGATGAACGCGGAATGCTCGGCCGTCGAGGCCATGGAGGGCACAATTAAGGTTCTCCGGCAGATGACGCATGGAGGACGAGGGAAGTAGGCGGCGTCGTCATCCCTTGTGCTCGAGTTGCATCACCGCGGGGTTTTGCATAGGGGCGAGCATGCCTTAGGAAGGCCGCAGAGGAGATAGGGTTGATGCTAGTGCAATTTTGCGATGTGTGCGTGGACATCCTTTTTGATCAATGCAATGGCTCACTGAAAATTTGGCGCTTTGGAGGCCTGTAGTTCTTGGCGAGGTTGTTGGGTGGCGGCGGTGGTGGTGTGGGTTCTTGCCGCAGCTTATGGCGATGTGTTTGTGCCGACCATTGTGGTGAATATGTATGCCAAGGGTGGCAGATTGGAGGACGGTCAGTGAGTGTTTCATAGACTTGGTCATTAGGATGTGGTTACCTAGACTTGCATAATAGGAGGGAATTCCGACCACTGTGTGTGCGTGACAGCCCTTCATGTATACCGTGATATGGAAGAATAAGGCATGGGTCTACCCAATTGGTCACCCATCCCTCTTCCAGCGTGGAGGTGGATCCCCGTGAACGAGGCAACGCGATACCTAAACCCTACAAACAAGAATCCATTGTCCCTAGATAAGAAGACACGGACACGCCGCGGCGTGTGCGGGGTTCGCAAATGATGGCTGCCTTCGGGTCATTATTGCCGGCCATGGCCGAAGGGTTTGGAAACCACATTGATTGCGGCAGCGGGGGCGGGTTAGGGTTTGCCGGGCATGGGATAGCATGAAAGAAAACTTAATCGCAGGAGGAAGTGTGGAAAACTTGAAAACATAGTTTCCCGGTCCCGGCTCTTTGTTTTCAAAGTTGGAAGGACAAAACATTTAAACCAAACTTAGGGTTTCGGGACTGAAAAGTGTGTGTCCCCTTTGGTGCTTGGCCGCTCTTGGTTAGGGCGCCAAAGCGGCCATGTGGACATGTGCTCTGAAAAAAGAAACCGTACTGGAATGTAGGGTATATTCCTCAAGATCCCCACGCCTTGCATGGGTTTCGCGAAAAAAAAAATGTCCCATCCCCTCTGTCCCCTTTGGTATGCCATACAGGAGACCACTCCCAAATCCAGCAAAATGGGGTTAGAGAGGGCTACATGGGCAACGCATGTGAATCCCTAGCGGAGTTGGTGACTAGTCATATCGGTCATTCATTTGTGGGCGTAGGAAACGTTCTCACATGGAATGAAACGCGTTGGGTGAGCTTTTGCAGCAGAACGACACACAGTGAATGAAGAACCAGAGATGTGTGGCAGTCTGGGGCGTGGTACGGCATCCGATCTGCTGACAGGGGTTGAAGGCATAGGCTATCGGCGGCTCTTGGGACTGCTCCATTCTGAGCGTTGTGTGGAATCGTGGGGAGGATTTTTGACGTCCTCGGGTCTGGCAAGCATCTGCGAATCCTGGTGTGTCGATTTCCTGGCCACGTCCCGCTCTCGTCATTTCATCCTCGCCGGCAACTTGTTAAGTATCCAACTGAAGCATGGCGGAAGAGCGGTACAACATGCGGAATCCTGCAGTGAAGCGTATTTTGCAGGAGGTGAAGGAAATGCAAAACGATCCCAGTGATGACTACGCCAGCCTACCACTAGAGGTTAGGTCCTCCTGTGCAGCTGTGTCTGTCAATCAAGCCAGCTAGTTGAGCATGGAGAAGCTGACGCGCTGTGGTTTTCCAGGGTAACATTTTTGAGTGGCACTTCGCTATTCGAGGGCCACAGGATACCGAATTTGAGGGAGGCATTTATCACGGCCGGATTCAACTCCCTCCTGAGTATCCTTTCAAGCCTCCTGCCTTTATGCTTTTGACGGTAAACACACAAGTTTCTGCACAGCTTGTTTTGTGTAAGAAAGCTACTTTACAGGCCTGGTGACCTGACTGAAATGATTCACATGCTTGCAGCCAAACGGGAGATTTGAGACCCAAACTAAAATATGTTTGAGTATTTCGCAACATCATCCAGAGCACTGGCAGCCTTCCTGGAGTGGTGAGCAACTCGTGTGCACGCTTCCTGTAGATATTTCAGAAATAGGGTTTGGCTGTTTTACCCTGAGCTGTCATGTTTGATTGAATTGTCGTGCACTGCCCCCAGTTCGCACAGCTTTGGTGGCGCTAATAGCATTCATGCCGACGAAGCCAGATGGAGCATTGGGTTCATTGGATTATACTAAAGAGGAAAGGCATGCTCTTGCCATCAAGTCCCGGGCAGCTGCTCCAAAGTTTGGGAATGCCGAGCGCCAGAAGTTGATGAATGAGGTGAGCAGGTTAATTAGTGCAAGTTTGCCATGTAGTGGTTGAGGAAACTGGCGTTTGTTTTTAAGTGCCCTCCTGTCGTATTTGCAGATTCATGAACAGTTGCTAAAGAAGTCACCTCCAGTACCTGAGCTGCTAGCCGTAGCCCCTTCCACTCCTTTGGTTGAACAGGAAAACGTGGCTGAGGACGATGACTCGGGAACTGACGGGGACAGTGATCCAGAGATGGTTGAGAACCTGCACGAGGTGCATGTGAATGCAAATGCTGGGCCAATTGCAGTGAGTTTCAGCGCAGGGTTTAGGCTTGCAACCAGGGCCCCAGCTGGCCAGCAAGTTGGAAATGTAGAAGTTGTTGATAGGCCAGCAAGTGCAGGAGAGACGAGGCCCGCTACTGGTGAAGCAGTGGTAGCAAGACCTCGATCATCTAACGATCGGGGATTGACGTTTTTGGCAATTGCGATAAGTATTGCAATCATTGCTCTGTTTATCAAGAAGATGCTCAAGTCATCCGGAACACTGGACCAGGCACCGAATGCTGTCTGAAGGGCACACTCCTGATTCACAGGATTGCATTCTCTGTAGATAGTGAGGTAGTTGGGACCGTCTCTTGTGGGAATCTGGCAGCTCCTAGACAGTTGTAAATGTTTTTTGGTTTTGACCAATCACCCCATCTGTAGCGGGTTCAGCTAGCAGATTACTTTCTGTGGAAGCAGTTTGCTCTAACCCTGTTTGGTTTGGAACTCTCCAGGCCAGCAACAAGTGTGAAGAAAGCAGCTGCCTTGCAGCAGCAGCGTGCAAAGTAGCTGGTATCATAGGTGTTGTCCGAATTTGTGTGGTTGCTTTCCCTTTCTGTTGCTATGGCGAAATTTTGTGATTGGATGTTTTTGGTTGGTATTCCTGCAAGCTCACTATCAGCCAAGTGTGTGTTGAGCTTGAAAGTGGTGAGAGAAGGGCTGGACAGGCATTTGCAGATGCAGTAATTCTAGTGCCTCATAAGTGTCCATTAGGTAGGGTTCCTTTGATAAGCGGCGTGCAGTGCAGAGGATCGTTATATGCCGGAGGTGAAAAGCTGGTCACAACCCAGCATGATGGGCATCTGCTCTTAAAACACAGTTGCGGATGAATGGAGAGCGCTTCAGATATTGGCCGGATGTTGTCCTCATAAGTTACATTCGAAGCGTCCATGATGGAGGCCACGTCATGTTGAGGTCACATTTGGAGGGAAGAATTTCAAGAGGCAAAGAAAGATGTATGGCAGATTTACTGTCAGGTGGACGACAGAAACCGACAGTAGCAGTGGAAGACGTGTGGGCCACAGTTGCCTGTTTCTCTGTTTTGGCCGCTGCATTCTCTCAATGGCAGCTGATTGTGTGGCACTGCAGGGTGATCGGTCCTTTCCAGCCGGCCTGATAGTACTTTCTGTTGGACGTTGCGTTGCGCTGCAGCAGGCAGGCCGGGCCGCCGGACGAGGTAAAGGGAAATGCAATGCCCATGGCCAATTGCAACAAGCCTGGTAGCTGTGAAGTCATGATCCCTCCTTCGCTGTCGCAGGGTATGCATCCGACCACTTCACAACCGTCCCGAGTGCCTAAAGCAGGCGCCGGAAAGCAAGGGAGTGAAAAGACAAGAAACTGTACCCCACTGTTGCGAGTGCATCATGAGAAGACCGCGCGGGGGTGGATGTGGCTCGGTCCTAGGAGAAAGCGAAGAGCGCATGCGGCGCTGCAAACGAGCCAGCCCCTCTCTCACATCATGAGGATGCCATGTACACCACGCTTCTGACAACTGGCTGCAACAGCTTTACTTTTGCACACCAGAAACAAGGCGCGCCCATGTACTGTGCTGTACCTCGCCTGAAGAGCTCTGGCGCGCTGGCCAACTTGACCTCCTTCCTCTCATCATCCATGGACTCTGGCTGCAGGCTGTGAGCTCGCGGTACGAGCGTGCTGCGTGGTGCCCTTCTGGAATGCTGGCCCCGGGCCTTGAATGCTAGACAGAAGCATGGCCTCAGGATCTGGCTTCCCCGCACCGATGTCCGGGAAAACAAAGCATTTCTGTTGCCACCCTGGACCTGGGGCCGAGGCTGGCAAAGCGAGCCCGAGCCCGAGCCCGAGCTCTCGGGTCCGCGATGCCGCCTTCCCGCTCGCGCCTCCAGTGTTCAGGACCCGCCCATCCCATTCTCATTCCCATTCCCTCCCACCGCCCAGCAGATCGCCCAATGATTGGTGCGGGGCCTGGGCCTGAGCCTGAGCCCGAGCCCGAGCCCGAGCCCGAGCCCGAGAGCAGGGCCTGAGGTCACGCCCTCCCGGCCATGGCCGAAATCGAGTCCGGGACGCCCTCCAACTCGCGCATCTCGGGAGCCTCCTCGTCCAGCAAAATCTACAACTCCAGGCCCAACACCGGCGACTCGCCCGAGTACCACGACACGCTCACCTTCGACGCCGACTCCTCCATCTCCAGGTCCTCCAAGGACACCTCCGACCGGGAGCTCTGGGGCTGGTACTTGTACGACTTCGGCGCCGCGGCCTACCGCTGCGGCGTCGTCGTCGTCTTCTACCCGCTGCTCATCGTGTGGCTGGCCACCAGGGCCTCGCTGCACCAGCAGGGCAGCGACATCGCGGCCTTCCCGTCCCCCGACTTCTCCGCGGCGCAATGCGGGGGGAACGTCACCGCCGACTGCTCCGTGTGCGTGCTCGGGGACGGATACCGCTACCGGGGCTCCGGGGGAGGCATGGCGGAATTGCCCGCCGTCCGGGTCAGCCTGGGGGGCGCGCTGGACCTCAGCCCCTACTCCCTGCTCACCGTCCTGCTGGGCGTGGTGCTCGTGTTCCAGCTGCTGGCCTTCGTCACCCTCAGCCCGCTCATCGACCACGGCACCGGTAAGAAGAGCCTGCTGGCGGTGTCCACCGGGGTGGGCGTGGCCGCCCTCATGCTCTCCATCAACCTGTACAAAGCCACCTTGTGGTGGACGGCTGTGCTGCTCTTCGTCGTGTCGGATGTGGCGTTCGGCCAGGCGCTTGTCGTCTACAACTCCTTCCTACTCCCGCTCACCAAGGGCCTGCCCGAGTTGCGCCAGAGCCTCATGGTGGGCACCAGCAACAAGGATCAGGTACTTGCTGGAGTTGCTCAACGTTCCCCCTTGCCTGCATCGCATTTGGCTGCCGGCTCTTCATGTGTGTGCCTGTCATGGAAGCAGGAGCTGGCCAGGCTGCACGTGGTAGGGTCGGTGTCGCTGGGAGGAGCCACATTCGGGAACGTCGGGGGTTTCCTGGCCGTGGTCTTGGCATACGGGAGCGTGGCGTACATCCCCGGGCTCACGGACGCCTTCGCCTTCCGGGCGTCCATCACGATTGCCGGGGTGTGGTGGGCGGTGTGGACCTTCCCCGCGGTGTCCTGGCTGCGGTGCTACCGGGGGCCGCCCTTCCCGGACACCGTGTTCAAATGGGGGCTGGGGTGGCAGAACCTGTGGTGCCTGCGGACGGAATGCGGCAGGCTCAGGTATGCGTTCTGGATCCTGGCTGCGCACTTCGTCTTCACCAACGGGAGCACCAGCCTGTTCCAGGCCACGGTCTTGTATGGGAGGGAGACGCTGTGTATGAGCAACAGGGAGACGGTGGTGATGGCTTTGGTGGTGTCTCTGTCTGCGGTGCTGGGGTGTCCCTTGTTCGGCTGGCTGCAGAACTGGGCGGGCTTTGACAGCACCGTCGTCATCGCCAACATTCTCACGGTCATGACCATCACGGCGTGCTACGCCATGCTGGGGTTTGTGACGGGGCAGGACTCCGTGGGTCTGCACCACCAGTGGGAGGCCTATGCCATGGCGGCCTGCTATGGCTTTTGCTCCGGAGCTCTCATGTCCTTCTCCCGCACCCTGTTCCTGGACTGTGTCCCGCAGCGGCAACAGGGCCTCATGTTCTCCCTCTACGGGCTTGTGCACCAGGCTGGGACCTGGGTGGGTTCGCTCGCCGTCTCCGTCTTCCTGCAGTCTTCCTTAGACCTCAGATACTCCTTCCTGTATGCTGCGGTTATGCTCCTTTCCGCATCCATTCTGTTGCTGCTCACCGTGGATCACGCGCAAGGGATGATAGACGCTGGCCATATCATCAACCGAGACAACACCGATGACATTCCGATGAGTGTTATCAGCGGAGACTCTCCCAATGTCAGGGACTTTTCCTCCTCCTCCACCGTAGTTAGGGAATCCTCGTCCAAAGAGCAAAATGTAATTCCATTTGGCTTTCTCGTCAGACTATGATGCTGCCCAGGTTTAAATTCACCTGCTACACCAAGACCAGGCCAGTTCTATCTGATAGCCTAATGAAGGTTGTCCGCACGCAGCGAGTGATCTGTCGCCTGTTACATGCTACACTACCTTGCGTGTCTTTTTTGATCATGAATAATGGCACATCAAATGATCCTACCAAGGTTTCTGCCTCACAAAAATTAGACAGAACAGCACCTTGCCCTAAGTAGCTAACACCCACCACTAGCAGGTTGGGCTCTCAAACTACAGCTGATCTCATCTGTTCACTCCCTGACCTCGGAATGCTCACTGCTTGTTGGTGACGCCTCATAGCTAGGATACCAGCGTTGCATCTCACACAACGGTATGAGGAGTTTGCTATGCACCGCGTCCGCAGGCAATAGTAGCAGTGCAGATGCCCACAAGGAAGGGCAGCAACACTCACAGCGATGTGTCTCTCCTCGCAAATGGGACATGCATCCTCGGGAAGATTGGCAACAGAAGAGTGCCCATTCAGAAAAGGGAATGCCAGCTTCCTCATGGACAAGACATTCAGCAGTGGCAGGAATAGCAACAGTAGTTCCTGCACATGACAGCAACAAAATCCAGTCAGTTCGAACAAGAATGCTTTTGACTATGTTACCCTTCAAACACGCAGATTACGTTACAAGGAGAAAGTATCGATACTGCGCTTGAGAGCCAGCACATACCGAGAATTCATGCCAGACCAACTGCCGATTCATATATTCAAAGCTCACAGCTCTGTTCATGGTAGGTCGTTCATAAACCAAGCGTGCTCTCAATAACCTCTCCACAAGAGTAGGATACCTGCTTCAGGTACAGGTTATTTCCAGTCATTAAACTCGTGAGAGCACGAGAACATGCCTTCAAGGACAGATGAAAGTCACCTTCCAGAGTATAAGAAGACGAGGTGGTTCAAAAAATTGGCGACGTTGCATACTTTTTCCAGCTTCTGCACCAAACCCCAAGCCCAGCGCGTCCATGAATTCTGCCAAACATGAAAGGCGTTACATCAGAAACTCTAGTGACCATGACACTTACCAGACTTGGTATGATAGCACGTGTGTAGATATTGAACCTGTTCACCATCACCCCATCTTTGAAAAGCCGAGAACATTTGAAGGCGAGCCAATCCATAACGGCAACCGACCATGGCCAAGCAGTAACATATCTTTTGAAACTTTGTGAGGCCTGGTCCTTCAAGTCCGGTTCTCACTGTCCAGACAAAAACAGGAATCTCATAAACATGCACCACACCTACGATGCAACAGGTCAGAAACAGAAACGACTACCTACCTTTTCCAGCTGCTGCAAGGACGTCGTAACCCCGTTCATCCCGATATCGCAAATTCATGAGCGCATTACCAGGAGTAGGACGGTCTACCCAAATGGAGAATCTCCATATCAGTGCTCCTAGGAAAGCATTTAGCTCTGGTTCGTAACGAGACAGGAAACCTGGCTGCACAAAATAGAGCGTCACCAGCCCACCAGAAGGAACGGGAATTCCACCCATAATGTATATGAGAAAAACACCACTAAGAACTTGCAGATCTAACACAAAAATGAGCAGCACGAGTGACCATTCCTAGCCTACCTCTGTAACAGAAGGGCGTACCTGTGACAACGAAAACACTTTCATGAGCTGCTCTTTCAGCATGCCAGCCATCTCCAGATCAAGTCTTACGGCATCAAATTGATTCACCCGTAGAATTGGTATAGAAACTGGTCTCTGAAACGAATCAGCAATCAGGGCAAGAGCCGTCAAATTCAGAGCCCTAACACTTGCATTCGAGTTGCACAGGTAATGCATGAAAGCTGTCCGCAGCTTTGTTCCAAACATCTAATTGTCCACAAACCAGGAGATGAAAGATGGACACACCTTAAGCGCCAGCCGCATCTGCTCCCACTGTCCTTCAACAGCTCGAAACTCATCCCTCCAAGCATGCTCTGGAGGAGGAGGGACATTATGCAGACGCCTCCTCAATTCCTCCGACCTGCCGAATCCCAAATGACCAGGGGCCTGCAGAGACGCGGAGCTGCTGGCCATCACCGCGCCCCAGTCCTAACCCTAATTCGCCGCTCCTCCCAGCTCTCATCAAAGACGCCTACCGCTACAAGGTAGCGGAATGGCGGCAGCGGCATCAGCGGCAGCTATTGCTATCGAAGCTGCGCCGTGCACTTTGATGCATCTCTATGCACAAAGTAAACGGAACGGCCTGTAAAACGGATGTGGAATACTTAAGAGGTAACAGTCGTTACAGCAACAGCGATGCGCCAACCACCTCCAAAGATGCGCAGAACTTCGCCTGCTTTGCGCCCGCGCACTGCGCTGTTTCTCGAAGCGGGGAGTGCAGCGTTCGCCGTAACCCAGCCTGCACTTGGCAACAACTTGTAGAATTTATCATACTTTATCCACCTATATTCTATCTTTATTATGACGCTGCTTAACAAGCCGGCTCCTAAAACTCGTCACGTTATTAATGGGCGCGTGTATGTGCAGACGTGGGGCCCACCATTTAGACGCTAGTTGGATGCCAGCACGTGCCTACGTCCAGACCTAATGCGGTCGGCGACTCCGCATAGAGACTCAATGTACTTCCATCGGCGACTCCGCATAAAGACTCAATGTACTTCCATCCCCCTGCTATTGAAATCCAAGGGGCTTTGGGTAAGGTTTTTTCTCGTTTTATCAAGGAGTGTGCAAAGGCCTACCACAACCACAGGAATGGGGTTGGTCTTCCCCTTTCCAACGTCATGATATATTTCAAGCAACAGGTTTCCATCGTCCTATAAAGGGCCTTGGCCAGCGCTATCTTTAGGAGGATCACGAGTGCTGGAGACGCGGCATTGGCGGCACTAGTGGTAAGTAGGCCCTCCCCTATCTCGAACGGCGACATCTAGGGGGCAGTTGGGGGTTATAGGGTAGATTAAAGCAGGGGCATGCCCCCCTGGCCCGATGCCCCGTCGTGGGTTGTCCCCTTTCGCCTCGGAGTAGATGGGATTTCCCATCTTGTTCTTTTTATAAAGTCTACACATTCCCCCTATCAAGATACCTATAGCTTACTTTGAAGCCTACACTAAGGCTTTCTTTCTAATCCATTCTTAGAGCCTAAGAATAAATATAGAGACAGAAATAAACATTCAAAGGATTCACAGCAAAAAGTGAGTTTGTTCTCTTCTCTCACATATACCTAGAAGTATGCTCAATCTTATCATGGTACATATGGCTCATTTTCCAGCCTAAATTGAGAGCATTCTTCCAAATCAAGCCGTAGAGTCTTCGGGCAAGTATGGAGATTGCAATAAGCATTTAAAGGCATGACGACAGAAAATGAGTTATTGAGCAGGCTCACACTTGATTCTCATCTCACATTAGGATTGTGTACATCTTCTCCTTCCTATTTTTTGCGAATGCTTTTAGCTGGTAGCAATCTCGACAATGTTCTTTTTTCGTTTTAAATTATCTCCAAGGCCACTCTCCATTTTGTTCAGCTAGCTTTGAATCCTATGGACGCTCAAAGGAATTCAAAGTTTGTGCTCCACGTGATCGGGCTTCTAGCTAACGTAGTTGACACAACAGGATATTGGCTCCAGCACAAGCATGCTTCACCAAAGAAGTATTTGATCGTAGGAGGTTCTGCATTGTCCGAAGGGTATCCTCCTAAGCTGTGTACCAGCATTTATGTGGCATATCTTGAGGTTTTGTTGATGCTTGTAAGCCGTTAGCACATGTCGTGTCCTCTCCTACAAGGGAAGGCTTGACCTGACGTAGATACAAGAGTACGGAGAAGCTTACCTGTTGAATGTAATTGGCCATTCATTCGTACACTACAAGAAAATGAGGGTTTTTACAACGGTTTTTACAACGGGTGTTACAATGCGGCGTTTTAAAACGGTGCAACTTTTAAAACGCCGCAACAACGCCGTTGTAAAACGGGAGCTTCATGATATTGTAAAATTGCTGACATGGCCAGTTCCAGTGCCATGTCATTAAAGTGGTAATATGGCGCCACATCACCGCCACATCACCAAGTGATGACATGGCATGTTGTTGCCACATGGCCCTTCATTGCCACATCATCAGGTGATGATGTGGCATGATTTGATGACATGGCCCTCATCGCCACATCACCATGTGATGACGTGGTGCCCATTGCCATGTGGCGCCTAGTCGGTAACCCTTGCCATGTCACCTATTTACAATACCTTTTACAAAACCATTCACAACATCCCAATTGCAAAAGGAATTACAATATCTAAGTTTGAGACGTCTCGGTGTGGGTACAACGCACTTTACAACGACCAGTTTTACAAAACCATCTACAATATCCCAATTGCAAAAGAAATTACAGCATCTAAATTTGAGACGTCTCGGTGTAGGTACAACGCACTTTACAACGACCAGTTTTACAAAACCATTTACAATATCCCAATTGCAAAAGGAATTACAACGTAAGAACTATAGAGGAGAAAGATCCTCACTTAACCCGGGCTTCAATCTAGGCACCAAATTGTCCAAAAACCAGCTGTCATCGTCCACTTGCTTGCGCTCCAATGTCAGTATTACGGCTCCTATGGCAAATCCAAAAAACAAAGTTAAAATGGGAGGACAATCAAAACTTGCAAATCAAAACTGCACCCACAATCAATTGTGGGTGCAGTAGGTGACTTTAGGTAGGGAGCTCAGTTGCTCCTCTTCACCTCGACCTCGTGGTCCCCTTTGGTTGTCCCCTCCTATATGGACTTTTCCTATCGTTTTTTCACCTTGATAAAATCTCCCCCCAGTGTGGGCCCCATTAAGTCTGAGCAAAGAAGTAAGATATCCTCAAAAATTATCTAAGCTCAATTGAGTATATTCTATTTTTAAAGATGAAAATATGCTAGGATTTTAGTTTTACCTTAAACTAGTTCAGACAATATTTCCCTCCAATTGATTCCCACAACGGAAGGTTCAAATCCTTTCACTTCATATTCTGTTCTTAGTAGACTAAACAGAATTTTTTTCTTTTTTCTTCTAAGTTCAATTTAATATACTCTATTTTCAAGAATATGATGCTTTAACTAAACTCTTGCGATATGGAGAGACCCCGTCATACCAATTAGGGAAATCCTTTGTATCCTCTTGTTCTCTACCTTGAGGACTTTCCTTTTTGGCTGGACTTCTCTCGATATGGAAAGAGCCCATCATAGTAATTAGGTAAATCATTTATATCCTCTTATTCTCGATATGGAAAGAGCCCATCATAGTAATTAGGTAAATCATTTATATCCTCTTATTCTCGATATGGAAAGAGCCCATCATAGTAATTAGGTAAATCATTTATATCCTCTTATTCTCGATATGGAAAGAGCCCATCATAGTAATTAGGTAAATCATTTATATCCTCTTATTCTCTAGCTCGAGGACTATCCTTGTTTGGCTGAACTTCCACTATAAATACTCTTCTAAGACATGAATCTTTATTCTTTCTTTATCTCTCGTTCGAGCTCTCCTAAAGTCATCTTATGTTAAATATATCTTTTCCTTAGAACAAGACCTCTAGTGTGTAATTAAACTGATAATTTATCTTATCGATAAAAAAATTATACAATACGCAAAATAAACTCTCTTGTTTTTAGAGAAGACCAAGCTTTATATTGTTGAGAATTACAAAACTTGCCCAACACGAGAAGCAAAGAAGTGGATTTGTTATTGGATAAAAGACGACCCTAGAATTCTCAACTGAATATTAGGGAAAGCAAACAAATAGCTGGGAGCAGGGGCCATCGAAGGGAAGGAGCTAGAAGTGCCTAACCACATCTTGCAAAAAATAAAGAAGAAAAGACCTGGGAAAGTAGGGACCTCCACACCTAATAAGAGTAGCTAGAGAGCGAGCAAAATGAACTCATTCTCTACACAAGTCATGAGGCTACCGTCATCCAACACTCAAATGAGAAACATGAGAGAACAAGAATTACCGTCTTCAATACAAGCTGCCCGAAGTTTGTGGTTTGGGCGTGATGAAGTACTCCCCTCTCAAATGAGAAACATGAGAGAACAAAATTACCGTCTTCAATACAAGCTGAAGTTTGTGGTTTGGGCGTGATGAAGTACTCCCTCTCAAATGAGAAACATGAGAGAACAAAATTACCGTCTTCAATACAAGCTGCCAAGTTTGTGGTTTGGGCGTGATGAAGTACTCCCTCTCAAATGAGAAACATGAGAGAACAAGAATTACCGTCTTCAATACAAGCTGCCCGAAGTTTGTGGTTTGGGCGTGATGAAGTACTCCCCTCTCAAATGACAAACATGAGAGAAAGGGAATTACGAACTATGTGGTTTGGGCATGATGAAGCACTCCCCTCTGAAGAAGCACTCCCCTTTGAAGAAGCACTCCCCTTTGAAGAAGCACTCCCCTCTGAAACAGGGTCATCTAACAACCAAGCTATATTCAGGCAAAGAAACTCATCAACATCATCCACAACCATTCGTGCGATGTGGTTTGATGTGCGAATCGATGCAGCTACTGCTGACCTTATAGAAAGGTTACCTGTAACTCTTTTGAAGGTATGCATCTCATGAAAGCCTTGTCATGAATATTATGTGTATTGCTCTATATTGCTTGTATTTTATTGTATATTGTAGGTGTCATTATATCGCATATATTGCATGCATGTCTTGCCTAGTGCTAGCTCATGTCACTCCATCTCTTTTTTGTTAATTACCTATTGGTATTCAAGTTTTTACAATTGAATTGTGAATCATTTGCTCAGCCAACGGACCGTCCTCAAGACAATTGTGTGGTTTGTTTGGAAACACCGAAATGTGGAGAGACTGTCAAACGTCTTCCTTGCCTGCACTCGTTTCACCATCAAGTAAGTATTAGTTGCCATGAGTTATCATGTATGCATGTAAAACTTAATATTTATTCCAACTAAAGTTGTATTTTTTTTGCATGACATGTAGTGTATCGAAGACTGGTTATACTCAACCCCCTCATGCCCTATTTGCAAAACTTCCTTAATGGATATACAATTGGTTCAAAAATATCCAAAATATTAATTGTAAAGAAAAAAAAGAAATTTATAGTTCACTAAGGTTACACATGTGACCATCATGGAACATAAATAGGGTAAATAAAAATAATTAAATACATAAAAATAGAAAAAAGTTACTTGCACCAAGGGCATCCACTCCCTCTCAGGTACCCCATCTAAGTGCCGATGTAAGCGTAGGATGCATAATAGCCCAACGTCTTTATAGCGTGTGTGTCCATTTGGTCTAAACCATTTGTTCATTAGAGTCGACTAGGTAAGAGGGTCTAAAACATGGGTCCTTGAAATCTCTCTTTAAAATGAAAAATAAAACCTAGAATCTAAAACTTTACTAATTATTGAAATATAATAACTTAACTTATATAACACAATTCAAACGTTGCCGTAATAAAAATTTCATAACGTTGCCTTTCGTAAATTTTACAACATCGCCCCCAAAAAAGGGTGCTGTAACCTGTTGTAAGGTTCGCTGTCCTCTAAATTACTTGGAACGTAAATACTCGAAATACCCGATCCAATTTCACCCCAAAGGAAGTGTGCTGAGTCTAGATTCCGAGCTCGAGGAATACGGAGGTTGCGCCCAAATGGAGGCCCTTTTAGATCCATCAGTTGAAGAGTTTGATGCCCCAAGGAACGTCCTCGCAATGTCGAACATAAGGAAGAATTTTGCCAGGGTCTCGGCCGCCCCGCCCCTCGCAATCCAGCAGGGGCGGGGAATGGAAGCAGGGTTCGATGGAGAGGCCCTTGGAGCAGGCGGGGTACGGAACCCTGGCTGCGCCATCTTGGGCCTTGGTCAGAATCCAGGGGCGCAGCCCGGCCATGGATTGAGCCACGTAGCCGAAGGTGGACCAGGCGCTGGTCACCAGCTCGTCGCTGAAGGAAAGCAAGAAGATTTCGGCCAGAGCTTTCAGATCGTGGAGCTTGTCTTCCGCTTTCTGCCATAGCTCGTGGCTTGGCTCGTGGACGCTCACAATCTGGCCAGTCCCAGTAGGATGGCGGAGGAACATGTCCCGGAGCTGGTCGTAGTAGTGCTGCTGGAGTGACGTCACCAGGACGGACAATCTGGGTGCTCCGCAATCTTGGCCTTTGCCAGTCCGGGAGGGCGTTGGCCTGTCAGTGAGCGTGATGTTGGGAAGGATATTGTTGCCGAAGATGCACGCCAGGAGCTGTGGTGCGGCGTAGCTTGGCACCTTGCTGGAGCGGTCGAAGGTGCGAACCTGGATGCCCACCTGCATTTCTGCTGCCGCAAGATACTGCTGTTTGAAGCGGGAAATCAGGCCCCACACCTCGTCGGAAGGATGGAACAGGTAGCGGCTGAGATGGTAGAAAGCAGTTTCGCGTTGCGGGAAGAGTCTTTCCAGCTCTGGCCTCAACGATGGAAGGAAGTGAAGCCCTGGGATGACGTAGTTGTTGGACCTTATGAACAGCCATGGGATGGATCGCAGGAGCCCCTGGCCTTTGGAGCAGAAGAATCTGCGGTCGTTGTCGTCGTACGTGTGTGTGAGATGCACGTAACTGTAGGGCTTGGCTGGGACGTCCTGGCTCCTGTTCCAGCCTGCGAGAAGACATCCGAACCTGGCTGGCGAGCTTTCATTCAGCGCTCGGAGCCAAGTTGTTGGAAAAGTCCGTGGAAGGTACCAGGACGAGCCTGGAAAGGGTTCGCATACAAGGGCCTGGAAGGTTGCATCTCCGTCCACTAGAAGAACCCTGTCTGTCAGAAGTGCGTACACAAAGGCCGAAGCGATGCTCAGCAGTCGGTTGCCCAGGCCACTGTAGGCGATCCACACCACGTACTGACATCCTCCCGTGTCCTGGCTCAACATTTCTTCAACCCAGCCTTCCCTGGTGCCGTCCATGCGGATGTTCGCTCTGGAAGCGCATAGCTTGTGGAGAGCCTCATACCTACGAAGCCTGGAGACGAGGTAATCAGAGGCCTTCAGTTGCGAGGCCCGCCGGTAACGAGGCAGCTGCGTCCGGCTTTCACACTTGCAGTCCAGGGAGCTCCTGTCTGCAATTTTCAAGACCATATCACATTGCTACAGTCCCTCTTCATGCTTCGAAGACTTAATTTTCCTGGAATTCCCCTTGCGGATGCAGCACTAGGCACATTGGATGGAATTCATACCTGTGGACGTGTTGGTGGCGGGAGAGAGATCATCGTTGATCATCCTGGCAAGAAATAAGTAAGTACTGGCGCAGATCAGAAGCACAGTTGCCACCAGAAGGTAGACCTTCCTTTCTGCTCCCCTTGGTGGCGAGAATTTGCAACCGCATAGACATATCGGCGACTTGAAAGATACGGACTTGAAAGAAGCCATTCAACCTTCTCCAACAGCAGTCCATGTGCACTCCTGATTGACTACCACGCGTTTGGCAAAATAGGCTTCTGAACGCCTGCTCTCACTAAAGATGCCACGACTAGCAAAATGCGCTCCACCCCTGCCAAGATAGTGTCGCTCTGAATTTCGAACGGAGATCCTGCGGTTTCTTGGTCGTCACACTTGGTTTTCGTGAAAGTGTGCTCCACCTGAGTCCTCAACTCGTCTAGCCGGAACACTCAAATGCTTGAGACTGTGTCCCAATGATGTGCGCTCCTTACAGATCAGGAGGCGTGCATTTTCCGCGGCAATATTTGCCTTCTATGCGAACCATATGTCACTAGGGTATCCGTTCTTATGGTATATATTGCAAACAGTGCGCCTGACCGATTGTTGATGGCATGTCGTGCGGTAACGTTGTGTCATTCATTCACAGCTTTAGCTGGGAAGTTGGTCCACGCATGCCCTGACAAGTACCAGATCACCATTTCCAGGGGATCTTTCAGAAGCGAGTTGTCATTGCTGAAAATAGGGCCATCTGACCGTAGGCGAGTGCATTGTGCTTCTGTAGCAAACATGGTTCTGGCATTCCCTGTAACAAAACTGACCTATTTTGAGGACATGTGGGCACTTCAGGCTAAGGCCACAGTCTTGAATTTCTCTCAAGTACGTATCACAGTGTGCAATGACTTGCTAGTGACTGACGCTGGGAGGCTAACGTTGTGGACTTGAATGTATGCAGGATGGAGATCGCTTAAGTGTTGTGCTAGATCAGACGATCCTTTATCCACAAGGAGGAGGTCAACCGGCTGACACGGGGTTCATCTCTTCTCTTGATGGACAAGTTCAATTTCTGGTGAACGATGTGAGGTTGAAGAGTGGCATAGTAAGTGCACTCGGTCATTGTATCGCCTTTGATGCAAGTGTATGTACTCCATGTCCTAAACTTTGGTTCGTCAGGTGCATCACTATGGGATCTTCCAAGCGAACCAGAATGCGAATGCCTTTCAACAAGGTCAGGAAGTAGCCCTGTCTGTTGACAGACCTCGACGAGAGCTTAATTGCAGGTCACCTCGGCAGGCCTTCACCACCACGCTGGATAACTTGGTCTGTTCTTTTACCCACTGCTTCTCTGTGTTCTGGCATTGATTTCAGGCTTCATTCAGCAGGGCACCTGCTAGATGCTTGTATGCATAACGTGGGACTTCCTTCATTGGAGCCAACAAAGGGCCATCACTTTCCTGACGGGTGTTTCCCTCATCATTGACATTTTCTGATGTAATACATTTCTGTCATTTTGTCGCCGAAATAACTAACCCTAGCACGGTCTGTTCATGTCTATAATTCAGTCCTTTTGTGGAGTACAAAGGTTGTATACAGCCCAACGAGTTAGACAGCAAACGTGCTGAGCTAGAGTCAGATGCAAACAAACTTGTGGCAGCAGGGGGCAAAGTAGGTGTTATCACAACCTGGAGTGCTTGGCAGACTTGCCCTCATTGAAGAATTGTAAGGTTTTCACTTCAAGTTTGTCAAAGAGCTTGAGATGGTATTGTAGGTACGTGCTGTCATCGTGCCCTATGACGAGGCAGCTAGTCTATGCGGAGGAAAGCTTCCTGATTACATATCAAAGGTACCCTTTTATCACATATCCTGGTCAATTTGCAGGTGTCCCCCCAAAAGTGCACTGAAAGAAATGCTATTAGTTGAGACAACGTTTGTGTGTTGACAGGAGAGTGCCCCTCGCATTGTCTTGTTGGGTGACCACCTTGGATGTCCTTGCGGAGGAACTCATGTCGCAGATATCTCCGAAATCGGACCCATAAAGGTATGTACTTGTTTCATTCCTGAACAACCGTTCACTGAGATCCTGTTGTCGCTGTTTAGAGTTCACGTCAGTCTAGATGTCCTGCAGGTTACTAGCATTCGAGTGAAGAAGGGTGTGACTAAAGTCTCGTACAACCTGCAATAAAGCATTTCGATTGCTGTATCTGAGGAAGGCCACCATACATGCTCCGCATGCCATGTGTGTGTCTCGGAAGTTCACCAGTTTAGGTCAACGTGGAGGTAGGACCGGTATATCGGTTTGCTATGAGTTGTGATCTTTGGGGGTCGCCATCTGTCTTTTAGCGAGTAGCCGGTGCGGGGCGCAACAGCGCCACAGGAGCCATGGTCACTCCTCTGGTGAAGCGCACGGTGGTGAAGAAGAGGATCAATCGCGCATGCAATCTGGTTCGGGTAGATGTGGGTGGACATGGTGGGTGCCGAAGCAATGTTGGGAAGAACGCTGGGGGAGCACTTAGGAACGTGAAGTTTTTGTACTTTGACGAGTGTTTTAGGAGAACTGGATATGACCGAAGGGTATTGACTCCCTCGTGAGGAGGAAGTTCAAGGAAACAACCTTAATGCCCAACATTGGTTACGGCTCGGGTAAGATGACCCGAAATGTCCTGTCCTTCGGCTTTGTCAAGTTCATTGTCCATAACGTGAAGCAGCTGGATCTGGTGTCGGTGCCCAGCAGGTTTGTACTTTGTTATGCTGTTCCTGATAGAATTACGTCGCAAAATGTGGGTTTTGGAACGTTAGTTGGTTCATTCTGCACTTGCGCGCTCGTGCAACACGCAGGAAGTTCAGTGTGGAAATTGCACAAATTGTCTCAACTGCGACGAGGAAGGCTGTGTTGAAAGGGCTCAGCAGTTGAATGTTGCTGTCACCTCTTTGTCTGCTCGTCTCCGCAGCCAGGGGGACGACTAACCAGTACGTTTTGTAGTGAGGAGTTTTAAAGAGTGTTCCTTTCATCTACCGTTTATATTATTGGCATGACTCGGCTCTGTTTTGTCGCAAACGCCAGGTGATGAACGACAAAGGCATTGGTCGATTAGCACAAGGAGTAGGGTTCTGAACGTTTAGCCATTGAAGACGTGAGGAACACAGTTCCACTGAACACAAGACATGGTTGTCTGAGCGGCAGTGTGAGAGGGGTATCTTAATACGATAGTGCAATGTCTTGCAATTGAGATTTGCTGCGGCAATCTGCGCCTGCTTCCTGCTTCTTTCTTCATTTTGGAAAATACATGGTTCAGCCTAGTTTCACTCTTGGGATGCTTATGATCCCCAACCATAAAACTGTGCACCCGTCCGTCCATATCTGTCCACCAACTCTGACCCGGCTGCTTCCATGCCCTGATTCTTATTCTCCTTGCCTGCATCTCCTGTGCCTGCTCCCACAGCTGCGCATCGGTGTATATATTCCACATCAACATATATGCTGCAGCATCATCCCCGTCTAGCTTCACTGCTTCATCAAAAGCCTGCCATCCTACCTCCACATCGTTCCACTTTCGACAAGCACCGAGAAGAGTGTGCCAAATTGCAGCATCAGGCAGCACAGGCATGGTGCTTATCAAAGTGAGTGCCTCATCCAATCGGCCTGCACGGCCCAGGAGATCCACCATGCATGTGTAGTGGTCCACAGTGGGAGTGATGGCGTAGTGTCTGCTCATAGCCTCAAAGTACGCTCTTCCCTTGTTCACTAGACCTGCATGACTGCATGCTGTTAGTATGCTAAGGAATGTGATGCCCACTGGCTGTATGCCATCCTCTCGCATTCTCTGGAGCAGGTCAAAGACCACTTCACTGTCTCCTTGGCTGGTGTAGCCTGCAATCAGGATACTCCAGGTGATAGCGTCTTTTTCGGCCAAGGCATCAAACACCTGCTGTGCATCAATCATACTCCCAGACTTTCCATACATGTTCATCAAACTGTGGGCTACCAACACATCAGCATGAAGCCCTTGTTGTTCAATCTGAGCATGCAGATGCCTTCCCAGGTGCAAAGCTGCCATATTTGCACATGCCTGCAGGACGCAAACAAATGTCACGGAATTGGGTACAGCAGTGCCTTCATCTTGCATAGCACTGTAAAGTCCGAGGGCTTCCTGGCCCATGCCCTGCTGGGAGTACCCTGCTATCATGGCGTTCCACGCCACCACATCTTTTTGACCAAGTCCATTAAAAACGCCCTGAGCATCCTCCAAGCTGCCGCACTTTGCATACATGTTCACCAAACTGGTTGCTACAAAAACGTCAGTTTGATCTCCTCGTTCCCTAATCTGCATGTGGAGCTGCTTCCCCTTCTCCAGAGCAGGGCTGCCCACACTTGCACATGCCTGCAAGAGGCACACAAATGTCACAGAGTTCGGTACAGCGATGTTGCCATCTTGCATAACGCTGTAGAGACGAAGGGCTTCCTGTCCCATACCTTGCTGGGAATATCCTGCTATCATTGCAGTCCACGTCACCACATCTTTTTGCCTAAGTCCGTCAAACACCCTTTGAGCATCTTCTACACTGCCGCACTTTGCATACATGTTTACCAAACTGTTGCCGACAAGCACATCAGCTTGGAGTCCTCGTTCTCTAATTTGTGTGTGAAGCTGCTTCCCCTTCTCCAACGCCAGGCTGCCCACACTTGCACAAGCGTGCAGGAGGCACACAAATGTCACAGAATCAGGCACAGCCATGCCATCTTCTTGCATAGCATTGTGAATAAGAAGGGCTTCCCGCCCCATGCCCTGCTGGGAATACCGTGCAATCATTGCATTCCACATCACGACATCCTTTTGACCAGAACTGTCAAACACTCGTTGAGCGTCTTCTAAGCTGCCACACTTTGCATACATGTTTACCAAACTGTCAGCTACGAACAAATCAGATATATATCCTCGTTCCTTGATTTGTGTATGAAGGTGCTTCCCCTTCTCCAACGCCACACTTCCAACACTTGCACAGGCTTGCAGGAGGCACACAAATGTCACTGAATTGGGTATAGCGATGCCTTCGTGTTGCATCGCACTGTAAAGACGAAGGGCTTGCTGACCCATGCCCTGCTGGGAATACCCAGCTATCATGGCATTCCAAGTCACCACATCTTTTTTGACAAGGCCGTCAAACACTCTTTGAGCAACCTCTAGGTCGCCACATTTTGCATACATGTTGACCAAACTGTTGGCCACAAACACATCAGCGTGATATCCCCTCTCTCGAAGTTGTGCGTGAAGCAGCTTCCCCTTCTCCAAAGCCGGGGTGCCCAAACTTGCACATGCCTGCAATACGCACACGAATGTCACGGAATCGGGCACAGCCTTGCCATCTTCTTGCATAGCACTGTAGAGACGAAGGGCTTCCTGCCCTATGCCTTGCTGGGAGTACCCTCCTATCATGGCATTCCATGTCACCACATCTTTTTGCCGAAGCCCGTTGAACACTCTTGCAGCGTGTTCCAAGCTCCTACACGTTGCATACATGTCCACCAAGGAGTTACAAACGAACAAATCAGGCTCAACCCCACTGGCCAACACATCAGCATGCACCTCCTGCCCAGTTTTCAAATCTGCTCCTCTGGCACAAGCCTGAAGAGCTGCCACAAATACATGGCCATCTGGCTTCACATTTGACCTGCGCATCCGCTGATAAAGCTGTATGGCCTGCTTGTCTTGTCCATGTTTAACATGCGCAGAAATAATGGAAGACCACATGAAGGCATCTGGTTGGGAAACAGCGGTGAACACATCCATCGCGTCTTGCAACCTCCCGTGGGAAGCATACATTCGCAATATGTGGTTGCCCAGGAACGTGTCCGACTGATACCCCATTCTCACCGTCAATGCATGGACGCGGCGACCCACAACAAGATCCTTTCTAACAACACAATTCTTGAGGACAGTATACAAGAGAGATTTGGGAATACAACCATCTGTCTGCACCAAAACTCCCAAAGCCTCCACAGCCTCAGTGTGAAAGCCCTGATGACATAGGTTGCTAATGGTACTAGCAGTTACACCCCCTTCAGGATCAGCGCCATCCGTGACGCGCCAGGTGGATTCAGAAGATCGCAGATCAATCTCCATATTCACAACAGCAAGCTGCTTATCCAGCAAGCTCGTGCTTTTAGAAATCGTGTAGCCAGAGAATGTCCTCGGACTTCCTACGTTTGGGAGCCAGGCGATCGCTGCAGAGACGCCTGGACCTGCCGCTTCGCTGCTTGACAGGTTTCATTGCTTGAGGTCATATAATGCAACGATTGTCACTACACATGCACAAGATGTGATTGAAGTCAACTTTTTTCCATCTGCTCAGACTTGGTGAAACTTCAGAGCAGGAAAAGTAATGACTCTTCTCAATTAGAAAAAATGAACTCCAAGATCTACGCAGTATGTAGAGCTCTTGACGAATGCCATGACATCTGTGGAGAACTGGAGACTACAAGCTTGGGGTACTACTACAGGAGCCCGTGCATATTGGTACATCCACTTCATCGCGGAAATTGATAGAACCATGGCTATGCATTGGTTCACAGATTCTGTTGGTTCTCCAGATTCAACGTATCTGGTTCAGTTGCAAAGTACTTAGCAAGCAGTGGCAGTAGAAAAGTAGTTGTGGTTCCGAAAACTGGATGCAACCATCCCGTCTCAACCAATCCCTGAGATTGTGCCATATCAAGACTTCTCTTGATTGGCAGCGAAGTCCTTGGACAGAACAAAGTAATGGCGAGATGGTGGGGATGCCTTGCACAGAGAGACCAGAGCACTTCATCAATCTGAAGGGCGGTTTCCAGATAGAACAGTTGCCCCACTAACTTTCTCTGGTACAAAATCTGGTGGTACAAAAGAGAGCACAATCAGGCTTGCATGGACTGCTCCTGTCCAACTCAAGAGAAAAACAACAGAATCATGACAGTAACCTGCAATGAATTCGTACTTCTCCTGGCTGTTGACAACAGATACTGCAAAAAAAAAATTGTTCAGACACCATGAGAGGGCACAAAAAAGCAGGGAGGAAAACAGCGGCCACACAAGCAGTTTAACCTAGATCCTTGTATTGCAGTGACAGCCGATTGTCCTTGGTCATCTTCTCAAACGCATCCTCTACAAACTTCTCCAGAAATAGATCCTGCAAGCCGAGAATTAATGACATGCATGGAGTGAGACGGTTGCTAGGCGGACCGCAATCAGCAGGCAAACTCCAACCTACCGCAGCCTTAGCGATGAGGTAGCCCGCCTCAACACCGACCCACTGAATGTCCTCCTCACTCTTGATGAGCCGGCGAACTCTGGAGATTGGAAAGGAGAGAGTGAGCGCAGCAGGCGACTTGGCAGACTTGGGAGTGTTGCGCCATGACGAGATCGGGCTGGGACAATCCTCCACAGAAGTACCGTTGCTGCTGCGAGACTTGGACTTGCCTGCCCTTCCTCCCGTAGATCTCAAAGGGAGCTCGGCTTCAGCCTCGGATTCCAGAGAAGGCTCCTCCGCCTGGCTCCTCATGCCTGAATCCACACAGTTCCGGCAATCCACTAACCCATCCACTAGGGTTTAAGTTTGACAATGGCTCCCTTCCTTTCCGGACATGAGAAATGTTCCACACCACCAAGAGGCATCGGCTGCCCCAGGCACTCTTATAGAGGTGCTCCTTCGGGTAGGAGGCTTTCCAAGAATATAACTGAATTTATACGACTCTGTTTCTGTTGATCGAAGAGGATGGCTGTTGGATTCCTCTGTTTCTGCTGTGGGTTTCTCCTTCTCCAGTTTGGAGGGTACGCCATCGGCTGCTCCTTTGCCAGAACGAGGCTATTCAACTCCGCAGCGTAGTCTGCGGCCGTGCAGCTACGCTTGCGACTCTGCCTGGGCCACAAGTAGGAATGAATGCTATGAAGAGGAAGCGATGAAATTGCAGGCTATTAAGCGTTTGTTGGGCTCACCTTTGCACGTCCCTTCCTAACCTGTCGAGTCTGTTGGAGACAGTGGTTACTGGTCACCCTGACAAATTTTTTGTCACCAACTAAGAACCCAAGATGCAAGGCAGAATTTGCGATTGCTGGTACTCTGCACTTTCTGCCCTGCCCGATTCGATCCAAGAGGTAGGTAGAGGCTCAAATGACCCAGAATGGAACTTTCACAAGTCACTGGGGAGATGAGTCCGTCCTCTAGTGCAATCGGCCAAGATGACCCCATGGAAGAACGTCTGTGGGGAGCCCTTCCTGACCATATCATGGAAAGGATCCTTGCCTACTTGCCGATGCATTCTCTGTTCAGGATGCGGACGATATGCCAAAAATGGAATGAACTGGTGATGTCGGAGGACTTTGCCCATCTTCATTCTGCTAGCTCTCGTCAAAAGCCATGGTTCATCACATACACTTCTGGCAACGTGTCGTCGGCTTTCAATCCTACCACGCACATGTGGCATGATGTCTCCATTCCCCTGATCTCTCCAGAAAAATGCGTGCTTGCGTCCAATCAAGGACTGCTGTGCTATGGCAGCGAGTTTTTTGCTTGGCCAAATCTGTTCACGTACAACCCATTTAGGAGGACATGGAGGCGTTTGCCTTCCATGCGCTTCATCAAAACCATATACACGGTAGGCCTGGCGTACGATAGAGGGAAACGAGCATACAAAATTGTGGTCGCTGGCTTCTTCGATGATGCAGAGAACGGAAGGCTAGCAACCGAACTCTATGACTCCACCGCCAATTCGTGGACAGTGGGAGGTACACCGTGGCCAAGCATGTCAGATGCATGGAGGCTGTGTGCAGGCTACACGCTATGGGCTCACGGAGTGTTCTACTGCCTCACTTTCTCTCCCTGGGGTCTGGTGTCGTACAGTCTCCAGGATGGGCGCTGGAGCAGAGTTCCCGTGCAGATGCCCCCAGAAATTGTGTCCCCCTCTCTTGCAGAATGTCGGGGGAGCCTCATCATGGTTGGTATGTTCGAGGAAGCAGGAGACTCGTTTAGCATCAGAGTGTGGGAGCTGGATGCTGTTAAAAGGGCATGGACTCTGGTGGAGAAAATGCCCGAAAGGCTGTGCACTGATTTCATGACTCTTCTGCTCCCCTCCAGGCACTTCTTCTGCTTTGGCAGCGGGCATATGCTGCTCCTCGTCATCTCCGAGGTTGCACCCTCTTTGCTCTATAACTTGACTGACAAATCCTGGGCGTGGATCCCAAACAGCCCTCATCTACCGGACAACGATAACTGGCAGCTCAGAGGCATTTCGTTTGAACCAAGGTTGGATACCTTTGCCTAACTTCCAGTAGCTCTGCTCTAGACTCGGATACTCGGAAAGCACAGACCTTACCACCTTCCATTGAGGAGATGGCGAAACACGGGACAAGCCTTGTACAACTTGTCCATCCCTTGTAGCCATGTTCTTTGTTACAAACAACGCTATAACACACAGCACATCCTCAGAGTTCTCGAGCTGAAAGCAATGGCTGCAGCCTGGATTTGCAGTCCGTAGTCTCACGTTGACACACAATTGTGAAAACTGAGCACTGTTCAAGACCTAGCCATATCTCCTGATGTGCGGCAAAGTTACCACCAGCCCAACAAGAGCTAGACAACCTTTACATACCACCAAAATACACAAACTCTCTGACAAAATTGTGCTTTACAAGGACGCTGTATCTGCAGCTCTGGGGCTGCAGCAAATTGCCGTGCACGACTTATCTGTCCCGTGGCAATCAAGCTACAGTCGAAGAGAGGCAGGCAGACATGTTGAAGACATCGTCACAGCCGTGACTGCTCAACTATCTTCGTTTGCCACGGTTTCCTTCTCCGCTTCAGTTCCACCACTGACCATCTTCTCGAGGGAATCCACGTCAGAAAGCTCTGACAATGTGTCAAATCGTATGGAGTCTGCATCCTCACTGCAAGATTGTCAAGCGCTTATGTCAGGCAGCCGGTGAATACACATTCTATCAAGGTGCTTTCACCCACCCAAAGACTGTAGTTATGCAGAGGGAAGAAGGCAGTACTCAGTGACACCAAATATCTCCTTTATTTGAAGAGCACCACGAACCGCTGCAGGACAGAAATCTTCAAGCTGGAAAGGAGGCAAAGCGAAAGCATAAGGTCACGAAAAATCGAGTAAGCAAGCAATTTGAGGTATAACAGGGTCTCCAGTCTAATAAAAGTACCTCTGATAAGTACAAAAGCTTCTTGAAGAGAGCCTGTACTGCAATCTTCCTCTCTAACCCCTTAGCAGTGAACCCTCTGGTATCCATAATGACAGGTCCTTAAAGCAAACAACATAACCAGGTTGGTAAGCATTGACAGTATCCCACAGTTGCTCGCAAAAAGTATGGTACAGTTGCTCGCAAAAAGTACAGTACAGATCAAGCAGGAATAGCGACAGTAGTCACCTTTTGCTTTCACTATTCTCCGTGAAACCTCATTGAGAATCTCCGGAATTTCCTCATAACCAATTGATGCAACTGCTCTCAAGTGAATGAGATCTGCCACTGCATCTGTATTGAAGGGTCGTTCATTCAGAGCATACCGGATATATTTGCGCAAAACTTCGCTGCTGCTAAAGTCACACTGCAAACAACGATTGACATACACCTCAGACATGAAGCAAGCAGCCCTCAAATACGTACACCCGACCCCTGACCATATTCCAACTGCTCTAAGTAGCAAGAACCAAAACAATACCTTCTTCGCCAAAGCAGTCAGGTTTTCAGACGTTAACTCAAGCCGCCTTGTCGGTAGGAACTCACTGAGACTTTCATTCAAAAACGCATTTTTCCCAACCTGACACACAAATCACAGTGCTTCAAATTCGTTGCCCTGGACTGCATGACCAGCCTAGTGCATGCAAAAAATGTGAAGGCTCTCGTTCTCAGCATTCATAAAAGCGGCAGACGCAAATCTCCAGACCAGGACATCCCAACACACCTACCTGGCGACGACGTTTTTCCTTAGGAGAAGAGAGCTTGGCGACGGTCTTGACCGTGGCCAGCACAAACGTGATAGCAGCATACGCCAGCGGCACCGCCACCAGCCAGGGCAACCCGCTCTGACCTACTCTCGGCCCGGGAATGGCCTGCACAGCCGTCGTGGCATAGAACGCAATGTCCTCCCCCTTCTCCTGTATCCACGAAATCCCTAAGTCCGGGTCCACCTGCTCAAGGGCAACGGTATCCTCCTGCACCTTGCTCGCCGGCGCAGACACACCATCTTGCGACTGCTTCTTGGCTTCCACGGCAAACCGGAATCTTCCGAGCCGGCCGCATCCGGCCCCCACGAAGACGGACGAGCATAGAAGGGGAGCAAAATCTGCGCTGAACCCCGACGCCGAACGGAGCGGCCAGGCCGCACCAGATTGAGCCGGGCAGCGGACCTGAAGCCCAGCCTGGGGCCGCGGCCCGGGCCCCCACGCTCCCTTCCAACATTGGTGCACAGCCAGACAGGAAGAGGAGCGGAATTCCCTAGACGAGCAAGACGCACCGGCACCGGCAGCAGCAGGCGCTGCGGCAGCTTGAGGCGGGTTTGAAAGCGCCATGCCTGCGCAATCCCGGCCTAGCACCAACCATCCAAGCCCTTCGCACGGGGCAGCGTGTCCCGCATGGCCCAAGCCGGCGGCACCCAAAACCCAGAACCTTCCACTGCAAACGTGCGCCCCCCGGGATCTAACTAAAACTCGTCCGGGGCTCCTGCAAAGCTCTGAGATGTGTCTCAGGCTTGGCCCAAGGCCAGCGCTACCGCGTCACCGCGCACTGAAATCTCTAAAGCCCAAATCGCACCAGCAGGAGCGAATTGAGACTTCTTTTTTCATCCGCGAATCGAAACCTCTTTTGC
Organism: Anthoceros angustus; assembly: GCA_010909165.1. Classification (NCBI taxonomy): domain Eukaryota; kingdom Viridiplantae; phylum Streptophyta; class Anthocerotopsida; order Anthocerotales; family Anthocerotaceae; genus Anthoceros; species Anthoceros angustus. The sequence goes on from MU008161.1 coordinate 1,550,651, forward strand.
ATCCGCGAATCGAAACTTCTTTTGCATCCGCGAATCGAAACTTCTTTTGCATCCGCGAACTGACGCTTCCAATACGAAATATATAGAATCCTTACCGCTAAATCTGACGCTTCCGCAAGGTTCAGCAACCACCAACGCTTCCTCAATCGTACACACATCGTGAACCCGTTATACAGTCAAACCCCTCTAATTGGGACCCCTATAAATGGGAACCCCCTTTAAATGGGACGCTCGGGCTTACTCCCTTGAATGTGCTACATGCTAAATGGGAAACCCTCTAATTTGTAAATGGGAACATGTCTCCCAAACATTCAATGCAAGTACACCTCTGTAAAAGGGAAAATACATATTTTAAAAAAAATAAAAAATTGAGGAAATCGTCTTATCGAGATTACGTATATTCCTACAGAGGACCAAATATGGCAGCATTAATCCCTCCGCCTGTCAATGAGGAGGGTGAGGAGAATGATACAGTGTCAGTGGAGACCATAGCGCCAAGACCGCGTACGACAAAGGATGCTGTAGATAATGCTATGAGGATAGCGAAGATGTTTTGGGAACAGATGCCACATAACACTCTTGATGCTTTGAAGTTGCATTCTCGGTTGGATGAAAGTAACTCGGCATCAATCAAGATTGATGATTATTTTAACCCGCAAACTAGAATTAGGTTGGCAGCTATGTAGTATGAGGAAGCATTTTGGATTTTTTGGATTTTTTGGATTTTTTTTGATTTTTTGGAAGCTTTTAAGCTCTTTCAAATGTTTGATTTAAAGGATTTTTTGATTTTTAAATATTTTTATTTTCAAAAGATGAAAATGCCTAAGCAGGAACCCTCTAAATGGGACGATTTTTTGCTACTCCCAATTGTTCCCAATTAGAGGTCTCGATCAGACAACATTTATGTCGTTACTGCTTAGATACTATACCTTTATACTATTTAATCAAATTCTAGATACCATATCTTTGACATAATGGATATATGGATTTTAACTCTCAATGGCACCTATTCGTGAAGACTCTTTATGCCTTACTTTGTTTTGGATTCTCTTGGTGAAAAATTACGTATCCTTGGGGTGCATAATGTTCCCCTTGTCCTATTGCATATGACATATGAACTTTGAATCATGAATCCTACATTGTTGTGGACCACACCAAGGTTTCGAACCCAAATAGCAAAAAACGAGCACCGGCTCAACTCCAGCGACTTGAATTTAAGGTGCTTTTAAATCACCATGCAACCCCTCCCTTGTGTACCATGCTCTCGCTCCCCATGTGCCACCATACCGGTGGTCATACCGCCAACGGGCAGTCTGCATTCAGTCTTCATTCAAATTTTCTTTGAAGGGAAAATTATTTCGCCCACCACTCGATAAAAAAAGGTGACTTATGTGTTGTGCATATTCTCAAATCACCTTGTGCTCATAGAGACTAAAGTTAAAAACATCCCAACACCAAAGAAGACTTGTGTCTAAGAGTGCAAGAGTGCTGGCAACTTAAAGTTCATTATGTAGGTATACAAAATGTGTTTCAATTAAGAATAATGTGCGTTGCACATTGCCGATTACCTACCTAAGATAGTGTATCTTTTAGGCATAATAATGAGCTAGCGAGGAACCGGAGCCCTTATGTTCCAATAGAAGGAATCCATAACTGCATCCCAAGCTACAAGGGGGCCTAAAAACTTCTATGTTGCCTATGGACCTTGGTGGCCCTCCACTCAATAGAAAAAAGGCCAGTTTTGTGCCATGCCTATTCTCATACTATCACCTTGCGCTCATTGAGATTAAGTTCATTTCATCGCCATCATGGCACTTGCAAAGGGGACCACCTCACTCGTAACTCTACAATCTAATTCAGACCCTACGCAGCCTTGGTGGCCTCAGATTCGGCTTGCTCCTTAATGCATACTAATCCCTTGGCACGCCCATACCTCACAGCCGCTCTCTTCTTCTCGGGCTAACAGTTTCTCTTTGTTTCTTGCTTGCGTCCTATTATCGATGGCGCACCTTGAATTCATCCTCTTTCGCCTCACAGCCCACGTCTAGAAGAAAGCTGCTTTCATTATTCGATGGGTAGGAGGATCCTGATATCATAACCTGAAATTATTATTTTGTAGATGGGTACTGGATGTTTGTATGCCCTCTCTCATTGTTGATATGGTAGTCAATCACCCTAGGCCCGATTAACTTCTGTCATGAGTGCATACAGCAGCTGCAAAACTACCCTACTCTATTTTGTGGCCCTCAAACAACAATTTCCTAACACCAAAGACGAAAAACATCTCAACAACAAAATTAAAAAACATCCCAACACCAAAGACGAAGTCTAACATCGCAACACCAAAGAAGACTTGTGTCTAGGAGTGCTGGCAACTTAAAACTCATTATGTAGGTATATAAAATGTGTTTCAATTAAGAATAATGTGATTTGCACATTGCCAATTACCTACCTAAGATAGTGTATCTTTTAGGCATGATAATGAGCTGGCAAGGAGCTGGAGCCCTTATGTTCCAATAGAAGGAATCCTTAATTGCATCCCAAGCTATAAGGAGGAAGTCCTGAAAATCTCCATGTTGCCCATGGAGAGGTTGAAGAAGTGGGCTCAATATTGTGTCCTTATACCTCAAATGATGAGAAGAGAACGAATCTGGATAATGGAAGTCTTGCCAGTTTCCCATTGAAATGTTGCGAAGGACGTAAGAGTCATAATTTGTACAAGAAGATGATCAAGATCTTATTCAATTTGCAAAAGACTTAGAGTAGAATCTGTCGGAAGTCCAAGATGCAAATGAGCCGGTTATAAGCGTCGAGCCATTTACAAGCGTATTTTTCCAACTACCCTCGGTGCCTAATTGTGAGGATGATCAGGACCTGATTCAATTTGCACAAGTGTTAGAGTAGGATCGTTCGAAAATCCAAGATCAACCTAAGGTTAAAAGTGTACCCTTCCAATCGTCGCCAGCGCCTAACTAAGCGCAACTCAAGATGTCCAAAAGCCTCAAAGAACAAGGCTAAGGATTGCCAAGAAAATGTTGCACATCTGAATGTTGCAATTAACAATGATCATGTCTAAACTAATTTGAACAAAAAATAGTGCAGAACATGCTGAAAGATGAAGATGGAGATAAGGTTATCTTGCTTGTGGCCGATGATGATGTTACTAAGAACAATATTGCTAAAATTAGAATCTACACAATTTCTAGAATGCAAGAGAGAGCAAAAAGGGGCAATGAATCAGCGAGTCCATACGGAGCTGCTGCAAATCCCAAAGCATAGAAAATTTGGACATGATGCAAGGAGAGAGCACCCGGTCGTCCAAGTTGACTAAACTTAATGATGAAAAAACATATTTGAGTGTCAAAAGGTACTTAACCTAGGATAACCTCCATGTTTTAGGGTCTAAGGTTTAGGTTTGTTCAACTTTCTTTTTCTTTTTGTTCAACAAATCAAAAAATCTAGTTCAATTCAGTGTTAAGATACGTCTCCAAGAGTCGTCTAAAAATCATGATAGGATAATCCGAATTATAAATCTTTGGATAGTTTTAGGTATTTCTACATTTTTACGATTGTTGCTTTGATAGCCATAACCAATTACTCTAGGCTAAGTCAAATTTTATCATCCTTAGCAAGTGTATGGTATTGCAAAATTACATTGCTATGTTATGTAGTCCTTGAACAACTCCAAAGGGCAAAAATCATCTTATCATCAAAGAAGACAAGATTGTGTTCAGGAGAATTGGCATTATAAAAATTGATTATGTGGGTTTTCAGATTGTTTTGCAATTGAAAATAACGGGCGTTGCACGCTGTGGAATATCTAAGATGGTCTATCTTTGGGCACGAATGATGGGCTGACAAAAAGCTAGAGCCCTCATGTATCAATGGAATGAAATTATCCTTCATTGCATCCTAAGGTACAAAGGGGAAGTATTGCCTGATGAAAACCTCTATTCCATGTTTAATTAACACTGATCAATGCTTAATTAACATAAGCACTTCAGATTATTAATACTAATTACTTACTTACATATAAGGAATTAGATAAATTAACACAAATCAATCACTGAACCCAAGTGCTTAGATTAATATCACATGGTAAGACAAAATCCAATATAATATTTTGACTATTGAACTTTGCTTTCATTGCATCATACGCAACATATTGTGCTATAAATCTTTCCACGTCTTCATACATATGAGACCAAAAGTAAGTGACTCTATCTTTTTGCCCTAGTGTTTTTCAAACTTTCACAACAATCATCTCCTTATCCGCTAATGTTGGCACTTCTCAAAGTTTCTCCCCTTCCTTGAGCAATATCTTGCCATCATGCCATGTATACCAAACCATCTTGCGTTGGAGTTTTCCCATTGCTGACCCTTTGATACCCAACACCCAATGTTTCTTTTATATGCTGTGATGCTCCTGTGGTGTTGCTGAACACCAAGATGTCATCAATATACCAACTCTAGGTCAACTATGTCATGAAAATAGATGGATGTATTTTTCAAGCCAAAGAGCATCATTTGCCACTCCCATAGTTGATCCTTCCCCCAAAATGTTGTCTTACTCTTGTCTTTCTCTTTTATGTCTTACAGTTGTCTCTCTCTTTTATGACAATTTGATTGAATCCTAACCAATCAAGCGTAGTGACATACTTGGCTTTCTCTACAGCGTTGAAGATCTCATCTGGTGCAAGCAGAGGTATCTCTTCATTGGGGTGACGTTCATCGAGTGGTCTATAGTCCCCACATATGCAACGATTTTTTCACTGGATACTTCATCTTTCTTCAATGGCAAAACAATAGCGGCTGCGTCTTTGATCAGCCCAACGGATGTGAGCTCCGGACACCGTTTGTCTACTACGTCCCACTCCACCGAATGACGAGGATGTAATTTCTCTTCCTTGTAAGGAAGATGTGATATGTTTTGTAGTGTGGTTGGGATCGCAATAAGCTAAATCTCAGGATGGTGCAAGACCACCCTTGAAAGGACGAAATATAACACTCTTGTAAGGGGATAATTCTTTTTTTTAAATGCATGAAGACATCTTTAATTAGAATAAATCTAGAGTCACAAAATAGGGGTCACACCCGACCCCGAAGAAGGCCAAGAGCCGAAAAAGCTCAAGTGACAAAACTGCGGAGGCGGAGGGATAGTAAGGATATGATACTCAGGCGGAGAATGTGCTAACAGTGCAGGCGGGTTGCGGTCAATTCCGACTTTGATCCACTCCGGGAGCGATGGAGCCGGAGGGCGGACCAGGCCAAGGCCACGGTCCCGGCCCGGGCCGAATTCGAGGTCGAGGCTTCGCGGACGGGGAAGGGGAGCAGGATGATCGGCGGAGCCCCGCGTGGGCAGCGTTGGCGGGATCGGAATCCGGGTTCACTCCGGGCCGGGATGAGGAGCCCATGTTGCCGCGAGCTAGCGCTGCGAATGTCCGCGCTGCTGCAGGCCCAGCTGATGACGAGTGTGCACTTGTGACCAGCAGGAGGGAGCTGTGGGGGTGGTATCTCTACGAGGCCTCCAGCTCGGGATACAGTGGGTCCGTGCTGCCGGTGTTCCTGCCCCTGCTGGTGCTGACGCTGGCCACCAGCAGAGCCTGGAAGGAGCTGGGGTCGCACACCCCGCCTGCCTGCGACTCCACAATCAAGATCGACTGCACCAAGTGCGTGCCCGGCAAGGGCGACCAGCTCTTCAACGCTTCCGGGTACGCGTGATGGGTAATGCGAGGTCCCGTGTCTCTCGTTCCTGTCGTTCGGCTCGACTGTTGCTGTGCTGGTAGCTCAGGGCTGTGGGAATGCTGTTGGGTTGTTGCAGGTTCCACGACCTTCCGCATCTGAGAATCCATGTGGGAGGGCTGCCGCTCAACCCGGTCTCCTTCACCACCATCGCCATCGGGTTTTCCATCCTCTTCCAGCTCGTGGTCTTCGTCTCCTACGGCCCCTTCACCGACTACGGGAACTGGCGGCGGGCGGTGTGGCTGTGGGCGACTGCCGTCGGGGCGGCAGGCTGCGTTGCCTGCTTCGGCCTCTTCTCGCCTTACACCTGGTGGCTGTCAGGGGTCCTGCTCATCGTCACCAACGTGTGCTACGGAATAGCCTATATCTGCTACAACAGCTACCTGCCCTCGCTCACGGACACGTTGCCGGAGGTGAAGGAGTCGCGGCACCTGCCTTTGGAGAAGCAGGTGGAGATTCGGATCCAGGCAGAGAACAGAATCTCGCTGGCAGGGATAAACGTGGGGAACCCGCTGGGAGCTGTCTGCATTTTGCTGTCCTTCACCGTGGCTCTTGTTCCTGGGATAGGAGACAACCTCGTCCTCCGCCTCACTTGCGTGATAGGCGGGCTGTGGTGGGCGCTGCTCTCCATCCCCAGCTTTTTGTGGGTCAGGAAAAGGCCTGGCCCTCCCCTTCCTGCGGGCGCCGGATTCTTCTTCGGGTGGCGGAAGGTGTGGACCCTCCTGCGAGAGTCCAGGAAGTATAAGTACGCTTTTCGATACCTGCTCATCTACTTCGTCTACTCCGACGGGTACACCACCTTGAACCAGGTGGGGGTTCTGTTTGCGCAGCAGGAGCTCTGCATGTCCACACCCCAGCTCGTGGGCCTGGTGGTGCTGGTTGGCTTCTTCGCATTTGTGGGCAATCCGGTGTACGCCTTGGTGCAGAACAGGATGAAGTGGAGCAACAATACCATGGTTATGCTGGGCCTGCTTTTCATGGGCACTTTGCCGGTATATGCAATTCTGGGGTACTTCAGTGGTGACACATGGGGACTCAAGACCAGCTTGGAGATGTTCATCTTCGCAGCTTGGTACGGGACTTCCTTCGGTGCCCTCTGCTCCTACTCTAGAACCCTGTATGTGGATCTCATCCCGGTGCAGCAAGAGGCTGCCATGTTCACGCTCTTTGCGCTCAGCTCCAAAGGAAGTTCGTGGCTGGGACCTTTGATTGTTGCGCTGCTGTATCAGGTGTTTGGAAGCCTCAGGACAGCCTTCGTGTACGCCTTGATAGTCATCTGTGTTCCCATCCTCCTGCTCTACCTCTACATCGATAACACTGAAGGCATGACAGACGCGGGCCGTGTTACGGATTCTTTCATTCGGCAAGATGAAGAAATGGCCGAGCGTGTCACCCAGAGCCCAGCACGATAACAGTACGGTATTCGCTTCCATCAAATCCATTCTTTGTGGTTGTAGTACTTCAACCTGGGTCCTGCTCGTCCACTTGTATGTAACTGTATATGTACGTACGTCACTAAAGCAGCAGTCTCCTGAGCTGGTCCTGGAACTGCCTGATCACTTTTCAAGCCTTTTATTATTGGTACAGTGTGCCTGCAGACGAAGGCATGGAATGTCCGTCAGGCTTGAGCCATCTGGATCAGAGCAGTGAGCAAAGGACAAGGTGTCAGAATTTTGTCAAGTCAAGAGAGCCGATTCCTAGTAAGTCTAAGGCTGAATCCGATTCCTAGGAAGACAGCCCGGTGTGAACCCACCCTAATCCCACTGGTTCCCGTGAGGCTATTGGGAAGGGCATAGCTCTGTCCCTATAACGCAAGCATGCAGATGGAGAGCATTGACGAGGTATGGGAATTCTACTGGAAGCAGCAGTCATGCTTCGCCATCTTCGTTCTCGTGAAACCCAAATTGGCCGGAGTTGGCTGTTGCTGGTGGTATCGCCGCTGGTGGGCTACGGGATGCCCTGGTACGGCCATTTCTTCGGGGAAGGAGAGAATCCCGCCACCTCCGGGCATCCTCTCTGGTCGCTTGCGTGCGACTACAGAATGCTTGGACCCATTCTGGCTGGCCGCATGGAGCGGGATATCAACCACTTAAAGTTGCCGGAGTGAGCTATACGGGTGTTGCAATGGAAGCCCCCCTGAAGCCGCTCTGGTGGCCTGTTGTAGCCATGTCCATCTTGGTAAACAGCTGTTACAGCCGTGCTTCACTCCGGGGACGATTCTCATCCCCGACGAGAAAACTGTGCACCAGTCCGTCCATGTCTGTCCACCAGCTCTGGCCCGGCTGCTTCCATGCTCCGTCTCTTCGTCTCCTTGCCTGCATCTCCTTCGCCTGCTGCCACATCTCGGCACTGGTGTATATGTTCGACATCAACACATATGCTGCCGCATCTTTCTTGTCCAGCTTCACCGCTTCCTCGAAAGCCTGGCGTCCCACCTCCACGTTGCTCCACTTTCTGCAAGCACTCAACAGAGTGTGCCAAACTGCGGCATCCGGCGCTACAGGCATTCTCCTTATTAACGCCAGTGCCTCGTCCAATTGTCCTGCTCGACCCAGGAGATCCACCATGCACGTACAGTGGTCCGCCGTGGGGATGATGCCGTAATCTCTGCTCATTGCCTCGAAGTACTCTCGGCCCTTGTTCACTAGACCTGTGTGACTGCATACTGTTAGTACGCTAAGGAACGTGATGCTGTCTGGCTGTATTCCATCCTCTCTCATTTTCACAACTAAGTCAAAAACCTCGTCACCGGATCCTTGACGAGTGTATCCTGCAATCAGTGCACTCCAAGTGACAACATCTCTTTCGGGCAACGCATCAAACACCTGCTGTGCATCAACCATACTCCCCAACTTTGCATACATGTTTATCAAACTGTTGCCCACGGTGATATCAGTATGAAGGCCTTGATCTTCAACCTGTGAATGCAGCTCCCTTCCCACATGCAAAGCTGCCACACTTACACATGCCTGAAGGAGGCACACACATGTTACACAATCGAGTGCGACAGCCCCTTCTTGTTGCATGGCCCTGTAAAGACTAAGAGCTTCCTGCCCCCTGCCCTGCTGGGAATATGCTGCTATCATGGCACTCCACGTTACCACATTTTTTTCACCCAGTTCGCCAAACAAGTCCTGAGCATCCTCCAAGCTGCCACACTTTGCATACATATTTACCAGGCTTCCACCCACAACCACATCTGCCTGCAATCCTTGATGTCGAATCTGAGCATGTAACTGCTTTCCCATCTCCAAAGCGGGGGTGCCCAAATATGAACATGCCTGCAGTAGGCACACAAATGTCACGGAGTCCGGTGCAACTATTCCTTCCTCTTTCATAACATTGTAGAGATGAAGGGCTTCCTGGCCCATGCCCTGCTGGGAATAACCTGCTATCATGGCATTCCACGTTACCACGTTCTTTTGACTCAGCCCTTCAAACATGCTCTGTGCATCCTCTAGGCTACCGCACTTTGCATACATGTTTACCAAGCTGTTGGCCACAAATACATCATCCTCAAATCCTTGTTCTCTAAGTTCCGCATGAAGCTGCTTGCCCTTGTCTAAAGCTGGGGTACCGACACTTGCGCATGCCTGCAAGAGGGATACAAATGTCACAGAATTGGGTGCATCCATACCCTCTTCCTGCATTGCATTGAGAAGATGAAGGGCTTCTTGCCCCATGCCCCTCTGGGAATATCCTGCTATCATAGCATTCCATGTCACCACATCTTTGTGAGGAAGTCCGTCAAACACAGCTTGAGCATCCTTGATGCTCCCACACTTTGCATACATGTTCACCAAGCTGTTGCCTACAAACACATCAGCCTCAAGGCCCCGTTCTCCAATGTGTGCATGCAGCTTTCTTCCTTTCTCCAAAGCCTGGGTGTCCACACTTGCACATGCTTGGAGGAGCGGCACAAATGTCCCAGAATTCGGTGCAGCAATACCTTCTTCTTGCATATCCCTGTATAGATGAAGGGCTTCCTGCCCCATCCCTTGCTGGGAATAGCCTGAAATCATGGCATTCCACGTCACAACATTCTTCCGAGGAAGTCTGTCAAACACTTCACGAGCATCCCCTATGCTGCCACACTTTGCATACATGTTAACCAGACTGCTGGCTACAAAAGCATCAACTTGAAGTCCTTGTTCTTTGATTTGTGCATGAAGCTGCTTTCCCTTCTCCAAGGCCGGACTGCCTAATCGAGCACATGCCTGCAGGAGGCCCACAAACGTCACAGAATCCGGTGCAACCACACCTTCTTCTTGCATAGCGTTGTAAAGACGAAGGGCTTCCTGCACCATGCTGTGCTGGGAATATCCTGCTATCATGGCACTCCACGTTACCACAGTTTTTTGCCGAAGTGTGTCAAACACACCCTGAGCATCTTCTAGGCTGCCGCACTTTGCATACATATTTACCAGGCTGTTGGCTATAAACACATCAGACTGAAGCCCTAGTTTTCTAATTTGTGCATGGAGCTGCCTCCCTTGTTCCAAAGCCGAGTTCCCCACATGTGCACATGCCTGCAGGACGGACACAAACGTCACAGAATCAGGTGCAACAATGCCTTCTTCTTGCATAGCCCTGAAGAGACGAAGGGCTTCCAGGCCCATGCCTTTTTGGGAATATCCAGCAATCATGGCACTCCAGGTCACCACATCCTTACTAGGAAGCCCGTCAAACACTCGCTGGGCATCTTGCAAGCTGCCACACTTCGCATACATGTCCACCAAGCAACTAGAAACAAACAGATTGAGCTCAACGTCACTAGCCAACAGGTCAGCATGCACTCGCTGCCCCGACTTCAAATCTCCTCCCTTTGCACAAGCTTGCAGAGCTGCTACGAACACATGGCTATCTGGTTTCACGTCTGACCTTCGCATCCGATCATACAGTTGCAGGGCCTGGTTATCTTGTCCCTGCTTAACATGAGCAGAAATTATAGAAGACCACATGAACGCATCTGGTTTGTCAACTAAAGAGAACACATCCATCCCTTCCTGCAACCTGGCATGAGAGGCATACGTGCGGAGGATGTGGTTGCACAGGAACGTGTCCGACTCATAGCCCTTCTTCAAACTCAGAGCATGAACGCGGCGACTCAGGGGTAGATCCTTCCTCGCTTTACATTGTTTGAGGACCGTGTAAAAGAGAGCCTTGGAAACATGAACATCTATGTGCACCAGAACACCCAGAGCCTCTACGGCCTCATGTACCTGCCCCTGCTGACATAGTTCTCGCACAGTTTCAGACGTCACCCCACTTTCATAGGCCGCAGGCTTGCCAGGGACGCCATCATCTGGCACACTGGAGCTGGACGCAGGAGAACGTGCACCATCAGCCAGCTTCGAATCCACCCCTGCCGGGACCTGCTGGGACTCCGGCGAGTCCGGCGACATGCGGCTCTCCTCATGGTGCCTGTCATCCTGGACCAATGCGGAGTGTTTCCACAAGAGCTGCTGATTGCTGGAACGCCCAATTCCAGCCAGACATCCTGTTGCACGGGCTGGCTCTCTCGCCACGATGCTGCACTTTGCAGCTTCGTTGTTTGCCAACGGTTTGTTGCGTGAAGTCAACTGGGCGAGTGGTCTTCCCAGCATACCCCTTACCCTCCACACAGCCATGGCTCTCGCATGAGCCCACGGATGCTAGGGCCCCGCACCCGCACCTGCAGCAGAGGTTGCTCCAGAGCTGCACCAGCACGATTGACACATAACATGCGTCTGGCAGACGTCTACGAGCTCTCTGCAGATGGTTTGGATGGTTACAGGCGATCCTTGCCCATTCTGATTCGCCCTTCAGTACCAAGGCCATGCTCCTGCTTTCTCCCGTCAATCAAATCGCCTGCTCCTGCCTTTGGATAATACGCAGATCCTTCCCAGCCGCACTCTCTTTCAGGACCGTAGAAAAAGACAGACTTGGTGACAAGAAAATCACTGTGTACCAGAACTCCAAGCTGCCCCGCCCACACAGTTCGCTCACACTTTCCGCCGTGACGTCCAATTCGAGTTCTGCAGGCCTGAGAGGACCATGATCATCCGCCACTCTCCAGTCGGATTTAGGGGGACGACAAACCATCGGCAAAGGTACTGTACCTGGCGGCTTCTTTGTCTACCAATCGTTGGGATGAAAAATTTCATCGCCACTAAGGACGGAATGGGGTAATGGACTGATCGGACAAGGACAAAAGAAGAATGTGTTGAACGTGATGCGCTTTCTCCTTTTGCACTAGCTGCTGACATCTTATTATCTCCACATGATTACAACTTCCTTCGACAAGATGATCAGAGCACCGGGATTGGCTTGGCTTCCTCGTAGTCTACCAATCAAGAAACAGTTGTCTTAAAAGGGAAAACCACCTAGGCAAATGATCACACAAGCACGCAAGAGTTCAGAAAGAATGGTAAAACAAACGGGAAGGTAAAGCAGACAGGGGAGGCGATTCATACCCTGCAGACGCTCATGGTGTCACATCACGACGTCACGTATGGAGCAACGCGCCGATGAGAAGCATCACACCCTGGAATGTCCTGCGAGCAGCAAATTATTAGATAGTATCCTCCTGGCTGGTGCAAAGAGGGCGAGCATCCTACTACGTCTCCACGTGAAAGCGAAGATCATACATCTAAATCGGCAAGCTCCGCTCGTTTCAGCTGTGGTCAGAGACAACTCCAAACTTGTGCCCACATGGCAAGGTTTTACATTCAGGGGATTTCCCGTCTGTACACTGCGGAATTGGGAGGTCGAAAGATGTTTTGATGCGTCCACACTCTCCTAGTTTTTTCGACATCATCCAAGGCCCGCCAGTAGGACCTTCGAAGACTAGCAGCTGCGTCATCATCCTGCAGCGCGAGGGTGGGTCATGCGCATCAGAAAAAGGCATCTGTGAAACAACGGGACGCCCACCTCACCAGAGAGCCAACAAGCTTCACCTCCCTGAGCAAAGCTGGAAGAGAGAAGCAAAGCGAGCAGATGCCGAGCTAAACCTGAAAAATTGGCCTTTTGCCAAGGCGCTTTATTTCTCGATCCAATCTTCCAGTCAACATAAGGCCAAACATCTTGTAGTCACACACAAACGACCACAGCGGGTGATTGAAGGTTGCTGATGAGTTCCCTTCGATGAAAAGATGGCTGTACCATGCCAAGCCATAGCCAAACAGAGGCGCAAAGATGAAGAGCCACCACTTCACAACAAAGGCAGCCAGGAAGAAGAGCGTGAACATCCCCGTGCCACAGAAATGCCACCGCCTGGTCGCTGCCTTGGTGTGCTGATTCATGTAGAAAGGCCAGAACTCCTCCAAGCTTCTGAACTGCATCGTCCCGGACTCCACCGCAAGAAACCTCACCTGCCCTGAAAACCCTAGTGCGGGCACCACATCAGGCCAGCGCTCCCGTCCCGGTCCCGGGGCTCAGATCAAACCATGGCAAGCCGATCACGTCCGCTTCTGCATCCGGAGATTAGTCTCACGCAGTCCTGCGGCTCATCCTTCCGCCGTCCGCCACAAACCCAGGCTCTGGGCCCGAACGCAACTCCACCCAACACCAGCACAAGCTGCTTCTCTTGTCAAGAACACCACCTCTGCTGCCACCATGCCCAGCCCGGGCACCGCCCCCTGCATGCGAGCTTTTGGAAAGTGCGACGACCATTATGCTCCGTTAAACGCCTGATTCCATGATGGACCCAGTTGATGGGGAGGAGTTCATGCCTTCTTCGTCCATGTATACATTGCTTCTTGGTTGCCACTTGTCATGTGGTGCGAGGAGGAAAGCACGTGCACATACATTTGCTAACTGCATCGAAGCTTGGTAACTTGGCACCTGATTTGTTCAGCCTCCTGGTCTGCAGCGCGACCATCTACATATGTATCCTCGGACAAGGACGATCTGTTAGTCTGCTCACATCCGAATGCTTCGACCTGTGGTTAGGTTTCACGCCTGCTCCAGCGAGCCATGCCTGCCTGCAGCGTTGCAATTCACGGGCAACAGGATCCTTTGCGGGGACAGTTTCTGCGGGCCCAACAAAACAAGTACCTGTTCCTTTGAAGAGGAGCTGACTTCAATGAAGCAACCGTTCGCAAACAGCCCAGTATGGCTTGATCTTCTCGAGGTGGGCACATCTGGAATCCGCATGGGTCGCGTTGGGAGATGGGTCCTGGCCAGGTGCAGCTCTGGAGCAAGCTCTGGGGCGGGTGGGGGGACCCAGCATCCGTAGGCTCATGCGAGAGCCATGGCTGTGTGGAGGGTGACAGGTTTGCTGGGAAGGCCCCTCGCCCAGCTGACTTCACGGAAGCAGATGCTGGCAAACAACGAAGCTGCCAGGTGCAGCATATTGGCGGGAGAGCCAGCCCGTGCGACAGGGGGTCTGGCTGGAATCGGGTCTTCCAGCGACCAGCAGCTCTTGTGGGAGCAGTTTGCGTCGGACTCTGCATTGTTGGTTCAGGATGGCAGGCAATCGCGGGATTCCCGAAACAGGGAGTCTCAGCAGGTCCTCTGGTTGAACGACCGGTACAAGCCGGCAGGGATGGATTCCAAGCTGGCTGCTGGTGCACCTGCTCTTGCGTCCAGCTGGAGCGTGCCGGATGATGGCGTCAGTGAAGTGACGGCTGGAATCGTGAGAGAACTATGTCAGCAGGGGCAGGTCAGTGAGGCCGTTGAGGCTCTGGGTGTTCTGGTGCATACAGGGTGTTATGTTTCCAAGGCTCTGTTTTGTACGGTCCTTAAAGAATGTATGGCGCGGAGGGATCTGCCTCTGAGTCGCCGTGTCCATGCTCTCAGTTTGAAGAAAGGGGTTGAGTCCGATATGTTCTTGTGCAACCACATTCTGCGAATGTATTCTTCTCATGGCAGGTTGCAGGAAGCTGTGGATGTGTTCACTGAGCTTGCTGAACCAGATGCCTTCGCGTGGTCTACCATAATTTCTGCGCATGTTAAACAGGGACAAGATAGACAGGCCATACAACTGTATCATCGGATGCGAAGGTCAGACGTGAAGCCAGATGGCCATGTGTTTGCCGCGGCTCTCCAGGCCTGTGCAAAGGGAGCGGACTTGAAATCTGGGCAGCTGGTGCATGCTGATGTGTTAGCTGCTGGGGTTGTTCCTGATTTGTATGTTCGTAGCTCCTTGGTGGATATGTATGCCAAGTGTGGCAGCTTAGAAGCCGCTAAGAGAGAGTTCAATGAAATTGATAAAAAAAATGTGGTAACGTGGAATGCTTTGATAGCTGGGTATGCCCAGCAGGGCCTGGGGCAGGAAGCCCTTGATCTCTACAAGCTTATGCAAAAAGAAGGTATAGTTGCACCTGATTCTGTCACATTTTTGGGCCTCCTGCAAGCGTGTGCCCGTCTGGGGCCTCCAGCTTTGGAGAAGGGGAGGGAGCTTCATGTAGAAATTAGAAACCGCAGGCTTCAAGGTGAATTGTTTGTAGCCGGCAGTGTGGTGAACATGTACGCAAAGTGTGGCAGTCTAGAAGATGCTCGGGGCGTGTTTGATGGACTTGCACACAAAGATGTTGTGACGTGGAGTGCCTTGATAACAGGATATTCCCAGCAGGGTAAGGGGCTAGAAGCTTTTCGTCTTCTCAAGGCCATGCAAGAAGAAGGGCTCACTGCATCCAGCACTGTGACATTTGTGTCCCTCCTGCAGGCATGTGCAAGTGCAGGCTCCCTGGCGTTGGAGAATGGGAAACGCCTTCATGCACAAATCAGAGAGCGAGGGCTTCAGGCTCTTGTAGTTGTAGGTGGGAGCCTAGTGAACATGTATGCAAAGTGTGGCAGTCTAGAGGATGCTCGGGCTGTCTTTGACGAACTTGGTCACAAAGATGTGGTGACTTGGAATGCCATGATAGCAGGATATTCCCAGCAGGGTCTGGGGCAGGAGGCCCTTCAACTTTACAGGGCTATGGAAGAAGGTATGACTTCACCTGGTGCTGCAACCTTTGTGTCCCTCCTGCAGGCATGTGCAAGCATGGGGACCCAGGGTTTGGAAGAGGGAAGCATCTTCATGCACGTATCAGAGAACAAGGGCTTCAGGGTGATGTAATTGTAAGTGGGAGCCTGTTGACCATGTATGCCAAGTGCGGCAGTCTGGAGGATGCCGAGGCGTGTTTGACGGATTTCGTCAAAAAAATGTGGTGATGTGGAATGCCATGATCGCAGGATATTCCCAGCAGAGCATGGGGCATGAAGCCCTTGGTCTTTACGATGCTATGCAAGAAGAGGGTATGGCTGCACCTAACTCTGTAACATTTTCATCCCTCCTGCAGGCATGCGCAAGTGTGGGCACCCTGGCTTTGGAGAAGGGTAAGCAGCTTCATGCGCAAATCAGAGAACAAGGACTGCAAGCTGATGTGTTTGTAGGTAGTAGTTTGGTCTACATGTATGCAAAGTGTGGCAGTCTGACGGATGCTCGGGCCGTGTTTGACGGGCTTGGTCAAAAAACTGTGGTGACCTGGAGCTCCATGATAGCAGGATATGCCCAGCAGGGCATGGGTCAGGAAGCTCTTGGTCTTTATGCTGCAATGCAAGAAGAAGGCATGGCTGCCAATTCTGTGACATTTGTGTGCCTGCTGCAGGCATGTGCCAGTGTGGCAGCTTAGAAGCCGCTAAGAGAGAGTTCAATGAAATTGATAAAAAATGTGGTAACGTGGAATGCTTTGATAGCTGGGTATGCCCAGCAGGGCCTGGGGCAGGAAGCCCTTGATCTCTACAAGCTTATGCAAAAGAAGGTATAGTTGCACCTGATTCTGTCACATTTTGGGCCTCCTGCAAGCGTGTGCCCGTCTGGGGCCTCCAGCTTTGGAGAAGGGAGGGAGCTTCATGTAGAAATTAGAAACCGCAGGCTTCAAGGTGAATTGTTTGTAGCCGGCAGTGTGGTGAACATGTACGCAAAGTGTGGCAGTCTAGAAGATGCTCAGGGCGTGTTTGATGGACTTGCACACAAAGATGTTGTGACGTGGAGTGCCTTGATAACAGGATATTCCCAGCAGGGTAAGGGGCTAGAAGCTTTTCGTCTTCTCAAGGCCATGCAAGAAGAAGGGCTCACTGCATCCAGCACTGTGACATTTGTGTCCCTCCTGCAGGCATGTGCAAGTGCAGGCTCCTGGCGTTGGAGAATGGGAAACGCCTTCATGCACAAATCAGAGAGCGAGGGCTTCAGGCTCTTGTAGTTGTAGGTGGGAGCCTAGTGAACATGTATGCAAAGTGTGGCAGTCTAGAGGATGCTCGGGCTGTCTTTGACGAACTTGGTCACAAAGATGTGGTGACTTGGAATGCCATGATAGCAGGATATTCCCAGCAGGGTCTGGGGCAGGAGGCCCTTCAACTTTACAGGGCTATGGAAGAAGGTATGACTTCACCCGGTGCTGCAACCTTTGTGTCCCTCCTGCAGGCATGTGCAAGCATGGGGACCCAGGGTTTGGAAGAGGGGAAGCATCTTCATGCACGTATCAGAGAACAAGGGCTTCAGGGTGATGTAATTGTAAGTGGGAGCCTGTTGACCATGTATGCCAAGTGCGGCAGTCTGGAGGATGCCCGAGGCGTGTTTGACGGATTTCGTCAAAAAAATGTGGTGATGTGGAATGCCATGATCGCAGGATATTCCCAGCAGAGCATGGGGCATGAAGCCCTTGGTCTTTACGATGCTATGCAAGAAGAGGGTATGGCTGCACCTAACTCTGTAACATTTTCATCCCTCCTGCAGGCATGCGCAAGTGTGGGCACCCTGGCTTTGGAGAAGGGTAAGCAGCTTCATGCGCAAATCAGAGAACAAGGACTGCAAGCTGATGTGTTTGTAGGTAGTAGTTTGGTCTACATGTATGCAAAGTGTGGCAGTCTGACGGATGCTCGGGCCGTGTTTGACGGGCTTGGTCAAAAAACTGTGGTGACCTGGAGCTCCATGATAGCAGGATATGCCCAGCAGGGCATGGGTCAGGAAGCTCTTGGTCTTTATGCTGCAATGCAAGAAGAAGGCATGGCTGCCAATTCTGTGACATTTGTGTGCCTGCTGCAGGCATGTGCCAGTGTGGGCAGCTCGGCTTTGGAGAAGGGCAAGCAGATTCATGCGCAGATTCGAGAACGAGGTTTTGAGTCTGATCTTGTTATAGGGGGGAGCCTCGTAAACATGTATGCAAAGTGTGGCAGTGTAGAGGATGCTCGAGGTGTATTTGACACTCTCCCTAAAAAAAATGTGGTGACATGGACTGCCATGATAGCAGGATATTCTCAGACGGGCATGGGGCGGGAAGCCATTAGTCTGTACAGGGCCATGCAAGAGGAGGGCGTGGCTGCACCCGATTGTGTGACATTTGTATGTCTCCTCCAGGCATGTGCAACTGTGGCCGCTTTGCATCTGGGCGTGCAGCTTCATGCACAGATAAAGGAACAAGGGCTTCAATCTGATGTGCTTATAGCGGGCAGCTTGATACACATGTATGGGAAGTGCGGTAGCATGGTAGCCGCACAGCAGGTGTTTGAGGAAATGCCCGAAAAGGGTGTCGTCATCTGGAATGCACTGATCGCTGGATACGCTCGCCAAGGAGACAGTCAAGCAGTCTTTGCCTTGATTTCTAGAATGAATAAAGAAGGCATACAGCCAGACGGCGTCACATTCCTCAGTGTATTAACAGCATGCAGTCATACAGGGGAAGTGAATAAGGGGCGAGATTACTTTGACACTATGAGCAGACACTATGGCATCATGCCTACGGCTGACCATTACACATGCATGGTGGATCTCATGAGTCGTGCAGGAAAACTGGATGAGGCACTAGTCTGGATAGGGGCAATGCCCGTCGTGCCTAATGCTTCAGTTTGGCACACGCTATTGAACGCATGTCGAAAGTGGAGCAATGTAGAGGTGGGACGCCATGCTTTCCAAGAAGCAATGAAGCTAGACAGCAAAGACGCCTCAGCATATGTGTTGATGTCCAACATATACACCAATGCCGATAAGTGGGAGCAGGCACAGGATCTGCAAGCGAGGAGGAGAGGAATTGGTGCCTGGAAACAGCCGGGCCAGAGCTGGTGGACGGACGTGGAGGGGCTGGTCCACAGCTTTTGTGTCGGGGACAAGAATCATCCGGAGGCTGAAACGGGCCTTCTCCAATCATGATGAATGAAATGAAAATGTTCCACGACTGGGCTCGTTATCACGCCACAGATCTGATGGTGGAGAAGCCAGCCGGCCATAGCACATGCCCTACAAACCATGTACCCGAGGAGGGCAGAGACTTATTGTGAAATCTGCGGGCCACCTGGGAGCACTGCTACCTGCAGCGATGACAGACGGATTCTTGTGTGCAACACTCGAGGCCGGGAAGGCTGGCTGACTGGTATGTTCAGACAGACATTTCATGCACTTCATGCATGTCTCTGTGCCTTAAGTGCACGCATTTGACATGTTGCTTGATTTTGCAGAGGTTTACGGTGGCTGAACTGCAACGACTACGTCTCGAATAACCAGTTCGTAAAGACGTTGTCCAAGATTTACCCTTAACGTCTAAGACCTCCAATATATAGATACGGCTTAGGGCTTTGCCATCCTGCATCTTTGTATGTGGTCGCAGCTACCTTTGCCTGCGGTCGCTGCGAATAGATGTCACATGCTTTGCCTCGTATCTGACGGGCGACATTATGCAAAGGTTGTAACTGTATCGAATACATTTTCCTATGTCTCTTTCACACCGCACGCGTGCAGTCACAAAGCAGCGATGGACTGTGCCCGCAAGTGCTTTTAGATCCGCGAGGTAACGGTTCGAAACTGGGAATCCCATTGGTCGGAACACAAATTCGGTGACCATGATCCTGTTGTCTTCCTCCTGCTAACCTATCCGTCGACCGGCTTGAGCTACTGTCAGCTCCTTTCCGGTAAAACAGTGGAGGCCGCTTTAACCAGCATTTCAAGAGCGGGTGGGACAGCCTGCGCGCATTGCTGCAACAAATCCACTAGCTGTTCTGCAAGAGGGGCCATACCACCAGAGCAGATGCTGTACACCCTCCCATGGATGGTCTCACTGGACATGCCTGTGAGCACAATACAGTATGCCGAGAAGCTGGAAGGGAAATCGTAGAAGATGACGTTGGAAACATTGATTGATTTCAGGGGGAAGCGGCCCAGCATGCTCTCTACCAACACGAGAGTATCCACCTCGCCTTCCTGGAACTTCTTCACCACTGGAAGATCTGCCAGCTCCTGTTGTTCTTTACAGGCTGTTAAATCCTCTACGCTCAACCCTGCCTGAAGCATAGAAGCAAAGAGGTTTGGCACGTTCTCTCTGCGCTTAAGAACCACCAACATCCTAGGACCGGACCTAGACTGCACTTGCCGAGTTCTCACTTCCTCGAGAATCTTGTCAAACTTGACAAGTTTCTTGTTGTCATGGATCACCACGGAGACAGCTTGTGTAATGCAAGCACTTCGCAAGGCCGTTGAGCTGTAGGATGTGACTCTGACAACAGGGTCCTTCATGAATAGCCGAGCAGTTCTGACGACGTTGCCAGGAAAGGCCTTACTGAGAACAACCATCTGCCTGCTGGAGTGCACAGTGGCTTCGATTCTAATGAGCTCTGACTCGAAGCCTTGAGCCAGCATGTCATCTAAACCATCCAAGACCAGAAACGATACCCCCGTCAGCTTGAGGGCATCCAGAGCCACGAGCTCGCAGAGTCTTTCTGGTGTTGCTACAATCATTTCCGGTGTCTGTGCTTGTAGACCTTCCAATTGTCGATCAATACCCGTGCCTGTGTGCACTCCTACACACGATATCTGCAGCAACTTCTTCAACACCTTCGCAGCAAGCCTCACCTGCTGCACCTGATCCTGCGAGGCAACCAGAATTACTGCAACGGGCTTCTTGTCAGAGGCTGCCACACCACGACCCACAATATGAGCAGCGGCGGCAGGAATGTAACACAGCATCCTCTTCTCCGGAGCCAGCTCAAACGCTCCCAAGACATCAAGACCTCTTCCGCACGCGCTCCAGCACTGCTTCTCTAACTTCCCACCCATGCCCCCCGAATTTGCTGACAAAATGCCATGCAGAGATATCTGAAATGCCAGCCCTGCAGCCTTGTCCTCCTTCAAGTTCCTAATGTTAGCATCAGCCGGGGGCTTGGATGTGTTGGCTCGCCACACAAATCTGGAAGGCACATGTCCATTGCCTGAAGGCAGAACACTTTTCTTCACTGCACCCTCAACCAAATCAAGACCTGTTCGCTGTGGCTTCCCTATCCCCCCTCCTCCAGCCTGCGTCTCTACAAAACTGTGAAGCCCCTCAATCAGCTGTTCCACTTTCCGCCGCTTCCTGGACGTGGCATCCTCGTCAACTTTCTCCTGCCCCTTGCCCTGCACCCCTTCATCTCTTTTCCTCTTGATTGCCCTGATCCCTTCAGAAGGCGGAGCATCCTCGCCATTGCCCCTCTTCTTCTTTTGCTTACTGGACCCTGTGTCGTTGAAGGGATCCTGGGGAGTAGGCAGGGTGTAGCACATCCCCTCACATTTTCGCCGCGTCCCGAGCTTCCGCCTCCGCCGATGCTCTTGTGTTCCTTGCACAGCTTCAGCAGTGTCTGCCCCAGCCCTCCTTGCCCTCTTCCGGACCGCCTTGTTTCGCTTCTTCAACAGAGCATCGTCCCCCTTCGCCATCTCCCCTTACGCATCCCAGCGACTCGCTCCAAACCCTAATACATCCCGATTTCAACGTCAGACACAGCTGACACACAGTGTTTCATGATCCCATAGCCACAGCCAAATGGGATGGAGAGCTACTGGAGGAGCCAAAACCTAAACCTATTCTGCGAGAGCTGATCTCACATGCAAGCAGCCGGGCGAGCAGGACAACGCCAAGTGAGACAAAGAGACGATTCCCTGAAATTGTGGCGCACAGAGCTCGTGAGTCAGATGCAGCAGAAGGGGCGCGCTTGCAATAAGCGCTCCAGGAGCTTCTCCCGCACCCGGCTAGCTATTGAAGGAGCCTGACCTCAATGCGACAGCTTCAAGCCTGCTGATCATCCCTGCTTGCCTGCTTGCTTGCCAGCCTCGAGCCTCGCAGCGCAAAGCAGTCCAGCCTCGAGCCTCGCAGCGCAAAGCAGTCCAGCCTCGAGCCTCGCAGCTCAAACCAGTCCAGCCTCCTGCACCATGGCTCTCACTTGTGAGCGCAGCTTGCAGAAAGATTACTGGAAGGAGCACACGCTTGTATTGAGCGTGGAGGCTATGATGTTGGACAGCCAAGCGGCGCAGCTGGACAAGGAGGAGAGGCCGGAAATTCTGGGCCTGCTGCCTCCTTTCAGTGGCAAGTCTGTGATCGAGCTGGGAGCTGGCATTGGGAGATTCACCGGGGAGCTTGCCAAGACTGCTGGCCGTGTTGTGGCTATGGATTTCATGGAGGACGCCATCAAGAAGAACGAGGAAGTGAACGGACATCACAAGAACGTGGAGTTCAAGTGCAAGGATGTGACCTCCTCGGATCTGGGAATTCCAGACGCGTCGGCGGATCTGGTCTTCTCCAACTGGCTGCTCATGTACCTGGCGGATGAGGAGGTGGAGGAGCTGGCCTCCAAGATGATTGCATGGCTGAAGGTGGGAGGATTTTTGTTTTTCCGGGAATCCTGCTACCACCAGTCAGGGGACCACAAGAGGAAGAGCAACCCGACGCATTACCGAGATCCCAGCTTCTACAACAAAATCTTCGAGGAGTGCCATATCCAGGAGGAAGACGGCAGCTACTCGGAGCTGCAACTGGTGCAGTGCAAATGCGTCGGGGCTTATGTGCGCAACAAGCGAAACCAGAATCAGATTTGTTGGCTCTGGACGAAGGTGCCCTCATCTGCTCCGGAGGATAAGAGCGTGCAGCGGTTCCTGGACACTGTGCAGTACACGCAGACAGGCATTCTGCGGTACGAGCGCATCTTTGGGAATGGCTTTGTGAGCACGGGAGGTTTGGAAACCACCAAAGAGTTCGTGTCCAAGTTGCATCTGCGAAAAGGGCAGAAAGTTCTGGATGTCGGATGCGGAATCGGTGGAGGTGACTTCTACATGGCTAACACCTGTGAGGTTGAGGTGGTTGGCATCGACCTCTCCGTGAACATGATCTCCATCGCGCTGGGAAGAGCCATCGGTCTCCAGTGCAGCGTCGAGTTCGAAATCTGCGATTGCACGAAGAAGGTGTACCCTGACAGCTCATTCGATGTGATATACAGCCGGGACACTCTCCTGCACATCCACGACAAGCCCGCACTGTTCCGGAACTTCTACAAGTGGTTGAAGCCCGGAGGCAAGGTGCTCATCAGCGACTATTGCCGAGCTCCAGAGACTCCATCCGAGGGCTTCAGCCAGTACATCAAGCAGCGCGGCTATGACCTACACGGCGTGCAGCAGTATGGCCAGATGCTGCAAGACGCAGGCTTCGAGATCGTCGTTGCCGAGGACCGCACTGAGCAGTTCGTGGAGGTGCTCACCAAGGAGCTGGAGGCGACGCTTAGGACCAAGGACGCCTTCGTGCGGGACTTCTCGGAGGAGGACTACGACGCCATCGTGAGTGGATGGCAGTCCAAGCTACAGAGGTGTGCGAAGGGTGAGCAAAAATGGGGCCTCTTCCTTGCAAACAAAAGCAAGTGAGGTACTGGGGTGAGTCTGATCCATCGACGAAGCATATGCCCAGCACCCAGTTCCGGATGCTTGAAGGGACCGCAGGAAATCCGAATCTGTGGATACTGTACTTTGCACTTCCTTGCCGAGCATAGCATCCTGAGTTGGATATCCGTTCCCGTTCTGTGATGTCGTAAGGCCCTTATGGTGATTTATGTTTTTGCTTCGCTTCCTCTGTTTTTGGGGGAAGCGGGATACTGTATTTGGGAGCTGTGATTCAGAGCTTGCTGAATTTGTTCTTTATAGACAGCATCTCCTTCAAATTCTCACGTCAACACTTCAGAGCAGTTCATTTCAGGAGAAATCTTGTTCTTCCGGTGGCCACTGGGCTTCAGCTTCTCGACTCCCATGACGGTTTTTCGTCTCATCAGTGGACATCAATAGAATACTAGAATTCCTTTCCACAGTTTATTGCATTGCTGGAAAGGCAACAGCTAGCCTAGATATGTACTCTAGGCAGTCTATGTGCAGCAGGTAGTATGCTGCTACGGGACCGGGTCCTCTTGCATCGCCTATCATGCTCGCATGCTGCATGTGAGTACACGTGAATTTTGTCCTGAAGCCTTCCAATTTGGCCTTTGCGTAGGTGGTACGAATGGCATCTTCTCTATCATCCCTCCTTGCTGTTGCAGCGCGTTTTTGGACCGATGCCCGTTGTCTGTTTTCGAGTTGACACAGTACAACCAACCACCTTATGGATGCATCTATGTATGTACAGTCACGTAACCAGCGATGGTCGCCCATACATACGTATGAGGCATCATAAACGCTGGCAGGATGACGGAGCACGAGGGCAGCGAAGTGAATGTTGTTAGTGCGTGGACACGCCACAACTCATGACAATTGGGAGTAGAGCCGTTGTGTCCTGAATGTCAAGAGCATGCTGGCCGCAGCTCCAGCAACACAGATCAAAGCCAGAAACCGCAACGAAAACTGGAAACACCGGTGCCCATAGCAAGTGTGCTGATCATCGAATTGAGGGTCCAGACTTTCCTCGTGGAGCCGTTCCACCTCCTCGTCATACAGGAAACCAATCAGCTTCGCGGACAGCAGGAAGGCGCCCACTGGCGAGCAGGACCTGTCATGGGCACACAGCGTGCTAATCGTGGGAAACCCAGACAGGTGGCTGGAGCAAGGTGGTAACTACTTGCGGGGAAGCACTTACACAATGGTCTTGTAGATCGCTGCAAAGTGGCGCAACCCGAATACTTCCGACAGGATCGCAGGTGTCAAAGCCCAGAACGATCCATAGCAAAACCCCACCACGGCTGACCCTACGTACAGGAGAGAGACACCTGTGCAGCAGATGTAAGTTAGTTCCTGTCTATTCCAAAGCCATGTCATGGAGCCGTGTGTGTGTTGGACTTACGGCCGAGTGACAGCAACAGGCAGCCCCCGGCCAGAGCTGCTTGTGATAGGAAGATGCATATGGGTCGTGGATAGCCTGCTCGCACCATCGCATCAGAGCCGTATCTATCAGGCCAACAGAGAAACCCGTGGGGTTTAAAGGTGGTCTTTCTGGAAGGGCCAAGGATCGAAGGTGATGCAGGCAAGGCAGACTTACCCAGCAGCCAGGCGACCAAAGCAGCTCCAGATGCTTATCAGACCCACGTACAGTTCCACATTTCTGGAAAGGAGAGCTTTTCCCATCTGCAAAATGCCACAATGCCACATTCGACAAGGCTTCCCGAACAGTATGCAGCCTGCCCCTCTACGTCCAGAAAAGGTCAGGAGAGGTTCCAAGATTGTGCCCACCTGAGCCAAGTTGTTGATAACAGCTAGACCACTGCCTGGACCAGTCATCATAACCAGAGCCAGCAACCTACATGAAAGGTGCAGGCACATACAGGCAAGCCATCAGTTTATAGTGCCCTGATGCTGTGAATGACTCGCAGTCTGCTCATAAGTGGGTGGTTTAGCAGCACTCACCAATAGTCGAGTTGCTGCATACTTTGCCATAATGTCAAGTCGCTGGGCATTACTTCTTCCTGCAAAGAGGTAAGGTCTTCTACATTGAAGCTTTCGCTGACGGCGTTCTGTGCTTTCAGTGGTATGGTGTCGTCTTCAGGCCCTTCAATGTGCAGAAAATGAACTTTCTCAGCCCACAGCTCATACTCGGTGGCTGTGTACTTGGAAGCCTTCTACTTCAAGGACTTCGGTGACCTGACCTGACCTGACTGATCACCACCGGAGTTTTTCTTTGGCACATCATATTCTATTGATTCTGGTGTCGTGCCATCACCTGATTCCTCTGTTGGTACTGCTTCAGGTTTTATATATGGAAGATCACTCGTATGAGGTGGCAGTCTGCACCCTTTCAGACTAGCAGCAAGAAAGGGGAGCAATCGGCTTGAGACCTGTGGATTGCACACGAATGTGTTAGTTAGCACAGCTTCTTTCACTCCTCACTCTGGAAGTTGATGGAAACCTGCTGAGCTGATAGACACATGCTCAGATTGAACCTCTGGCTTGTAGTAATGGCAAGAAACCTTTTTGGTGGGATGCATTCTATCAAAGGCAACTTGTCAACTGTTACACAAACATACAAGAAAGGTAACTCACCATCAAGGTATAGGTTACCACCAGGATGATGATCATAGAGAAAGCGAAGAACATAAGCACAGGTTTATCCACTTGTAACAAGGCCTGCGCATCTTTGTCGAAGGTTGACCACAGTTCAGTTGCTTCAGCAGAATGAGTCTGTCAACTCAACATTTCTCCCACAAAGCTCCACCTAACAGCTCAACGGCCAGGTAAAATTTGAATCAACAACTAACATATCACCTGAGTGACAATCGCCACCAGAAGGAACACGGCAAGTACGATTACGCCACCCTGGACCAGACCAAATGACGGAGAATTAAAGTCTCTGTATGCAAGGATATGGGCCCTTCCAATGTAAATTCCACCCACAGCATAATTCTACACATGCTTCCAGAACGTACATATGCAGATTGAAATCGCTGCTTAGCATTCTCATCCTTAGGATATGTTGAAGGCACAATGAAGAATGCTAAAAGCAAGCCCACAATGGAAGGCGTGAAAGCAACCATGAGAACAAACTCGTCGACATCTGGTTGGAGAAATGCCTTGTAAATCTGTGCAAACAAGTGGCAGTGCCGAACGATGTTTGCTGTCAGCACAACAAAAAAACTCACCCCAGCCCATATCATGCAAACAACCATAGCTGAGATGACACTTCGGCAAAGGTTCATGCTTTACCGTCACAAACATTGCGCCACTAATACCAATCTGTGCTTTCAAGAGACCTACTACAGTACCACGGCTTTCCTTGAAATTCTGCAAACTGACCAGTCGGAATATCAAAAGCGCTTCAGTCTCACAATCACCTAGTCGAGAATCTTTGGCGGGTGAGCAACAAAAAAAGCACCAGGTCTGTGTTTCGCAATGTGCAGCAACTGGCAGATAGTTGTGACCACAAACCTGGTCATCATGCAGGCCGTGTCCATCCAACTGTCACCACCGACACCTACTGCTATAGATGTACACACCTACCTTCCAATCACAGCTATCAGGAGAAACAGCGTTCACAAATGAAACTAAAACATCCAAAACGTGGCAAGAACTTGGATCAGAGTGCTTGACACAATACCAGCCAGAAGGGCGTTTCAACTCTCTCCGTGACTGTCAACCACACCTACACGAACATGGGCGTGTTCAAGTACGAGAAAGATGGAGAAAGCTGAGATGACCAGCTTAGGAGCCAGACATATCACAACAAACGCAACCTGCTGATCAGAGATCCACTGACCATAAAATAGCCTAGGAAATGCAACGAAGCTCCCACAGAAATGGTCACCCAAGGTGCATAATGGTTGTACAGGAGGCCACCAATTATGCCAATGCAATAGCCGAAGTCCTTAGCAGCTCCGACATCATCCGTCTTCTCTTGCGTATAGTCCAGAGCGTCCTTTAAATGCTCACTGTAAACTGCGTATGTGTAAGTCAGGCCCCCGCAGCCCTGCATCAAAACAGGGACATGAGCTGCAGTCAAATTGCAATCTCGGATTGACGACTACCGGAAACAGCGACAGGCATGCCGACACCTCGGCACATCATACGCAAGTGCATCAACCACGAAAAACCCCAGTACCTGGATCAGCATTGCTGCAGCCAAACCAGTCCATCGGTTTCTCATTTTCTCCAGGGACAGAGACCTGCTCCCCGAGTTCGCGTCCGTCGATCAAGTTTAATCCCGGTTCGAGTTCGAGGAGCTTGCACATCGATACACAATGGCCATCAACGTTGGCCCGTACGAGTACGATGTACGCCCGGGAGTGCCACATCATCATCCGTTGGGACACCGGGATGGAAGGCAAATCGGAAGCACAGCACTTCCGCCCGGCATTTCCGTCCAAAAACCGGAGGAGGTTGGCCTCCGTGATGACGTGGCCTTATGGGAAACATCATAGGCCATTGGGTGTCGACGGAAAGCGTTCGGGGAAGGCAGACGTATAGAGTAGGTAGACGGAAAAGAAAGGATGGAATACGTATCAGTTCACCTATCTGAATCACATCCTTCCCATCAGAGGACCCGCGGCCAGGAGCTATGTTTAGCGAAGCCAGCCAGATCCAGCGCTCTGCCAGAGCTGTGTTTAGCGAAGCCAGCCAGCGCGGGGGGAACGAACGTGAATCTCGGCATGATATGCGTGGATCAACAACACCTCTATAGAACTCCAGTAACAGAGAGTAACAAATGGTACTGGAATATAACTCCGCCAGGATATTCGGCGCTTTGACACAAGAAACGAGGTGGCCAGGAGTTGAACTAATGATCTGCTGGATGGCAGTCAGCTGCCCTACCACTGAGCCACACGGAAAAGACAAATTACACGGATGTTCACTTTTATTTATGCACTGAGTTGTACCTCTGCTGTGGGGTTTTGTTGAGGAGACAACACCCTCCCGCCGACGAGGTGGTCGATGACGGGGGCCGATGCTGCGAGGAAGGCCACGCACTGCCGACGCACCTCCCTGACAGATATCTCAATACACTCTGCTGTGTTGGAATAGGGAGCCGCATTTTTTGTGATCATGAAGCAGGTGAACTGGCTGGTAGTGTTTGCTTACGGTCTGTTTGTGTGAAGTGGTACAGATCCAATTTCCGTGACAGGCAAGTGTGATTTGGATCTGTACCATGGAATAGGTCTGTGTAGCACATGATAACATGGATCAACAAAACATTTCTGGCAAGTTCATTTGGCTTAAGGTCCTTGTTGCAGTTCAGATCTAACCTTGCATGTGGCCGCTTCATGGATACCATTTGTCATAAGCTCACTCATGGTCTTTGAGCTTCGTAGGAACACAATGAATTGTGGTACCACTGTGAAGGATGCTTGCTACACAATTACTGGGACTCTGAATTATTTACCTCTTGTGTCTTCTGGCAGGCAATTGCAGGCATCCTCGAAGCCAAGGTCATTCAAAGCACACCGTTCATGTGTCCGCGCCTTCTCTACTGAAGAAAACCTCAAGAAGGGCTTCCTACGCTGCTGTCCTGACATTTTCCGGAACTATGGGAAAGCAGGAGCGCAAGCAGGTACCCAATCTGAGCATGTTGGTTGTCCAAGTAGACAAGCCAAACATCCTGTGTTGTGCCAGAGTAGGCAAGATCCGTTCTCGATACCCAATCTGACAGCTGACATGAATCTTCTGACCAAATTGATATCATCAAATGCTTTCTCTCGAGCTTTTACAAGGTGAGGTTCCCCAGGAGAAGGGGCAGGAGGGGTAGGAGGGGGAGAACGGCATCGATGTGTTATAACGTGGACAGTATTGATAGCAGAAAAACCCCAGCAAGGCATGAGGCCAGCAGCCCTTCCATCCCTACCGTGTCGTGCGCACGAAGAAGGCTTGATTCGGTTTACCCATCTTTTGTTGGGGTCACACAACCTACCGCTTGCGCAGCCCACATGAATTTGGGAGCCGCGCTCAAGCAGACAGGCGCGGAGGGATCAGGCCTGCCATACCGGTGGCCATGGTCATTTGTTTAAGGTCAGCAAACATCACAGCCGTGGAGGAGACGCTGGCCAGGTTATAATGGCCATGGCGCGTCAGCACATGGATGCAACGAGCGCGAGGACGAGTGATGTGAATTTCAGCATCTCCCCCTGGGCCAGCAGCTGAAGGCGCTCGGCACGGCTTGCGAATTCAGGCCAAGCACCGATTGACGCAGGCCATGTGACCGATGGACGCAGGCCATTGGAAGTACTGTTTCAGCCTTGCTTGACTTTTGGGATGCTTTCATTCCCAACCTGAAAGCTATATACATATGTGCACCAGTCCATCCCTGTCTGCCCACCAGCCCTGACCCGGCTGCTTCCAGGCCCTCATTCTTTTTCTCCTTGCCAGCAACTCCAGTGCCTGCTCCCACATGTGGGCACCGACGTATAACTTGCACGTCATCACTTATGCTGCAGGCATACGTGGTACAGGGGAAGGCAGGCGTGGTACATTCTATCTAAATTATCCTTCCCATAAACGACTCCCGCGCCACGACACAATAAAGATCCGCCACCAAAGCTGTGTTGGTGAAGCCAGCCAGCCAGCCCCTGGGGGAATGACAACAATAACTTAATTTGTGTCCGTGGGGGAACGAACGCGGGCCACACATTGCCAGAGCCGGAGCTGGAAATGCAAGATCACATGAAATGCATGCACATGGATCTCGCTGGGAAAGGTGTCTACCTTTGATGAGCCAGCAAAGCTTAGCTTCCTGCACAGCTCAAGCTGAACGCCGCCTCTGATGACAACCGTTATGTTATCTGAGTCTCATTGGCTGTGTCACATTTCCCGAATCCGAGCTGGAAGTTCCCCTGGTCGTTGAACCAGAATCTCCCAACAGGATGCCGTAACCTTGCATCTCGATCATCCTGTCTTCACAGTCGATGACATCAGCCTTGCTGTAAAACTCCTCAGCCTTCAGCAGCTTGGATCCCTTGATCGCTTGCAGCATTTCCACGACTTCACTCATGGACGGTCTTGAGGTTCTTGACGACCCCACGCATGCCGCCGCAACCTGCCACCACAAACTGTTAGTCTCCTTTCTGCTGTCAGCTGATCTGAAGGGCTCCTTACAGCTGTAAGCTGACTCACCTGTGCAACTGCCCCAACTGCATGGAGCTCCTCTGCTGAAAGCGTGGACAACATATGCGAGTCAACAATTTCGTGGACCCTCCCACTCTTGATCAAGGGGATTGAGGACAAAGCAAGGTTCGGCTCCTCTTCAGGTTTGGAATAGTCCATCGGCTTCTTGGACGTGATCAGCTCCAGTAGTACAACCCCAAAGCTGTACACATCTGTTTTATCGGTGAGCTTGCAGTTGCGGTAATATTCCGGATCCAGATAGCCAGGAGTTCCCTTCACGAGTGTGAACACGTGTGTATCTTCCAAAGCCACCAGCTTGGAAAGCCCAAAGTCCGCAACTTTGCCGTTCAAGGCGTGGTCTAGTAGGATATTGGCAGACTTGACATCACGATGGATTATTGGTGGTGTTGCCTGAACATGCAAGTACTTGAGTGCCTCAGCTGTTTGAAGAGCAATCCTGAACCTTGTCTTCCAATCAAGCCCGGTGCCGAGGCCATCCTGCAAAGTGCCATTGGGTACGAACTCAAACACCAGCAACGGAATTTCCCCCTCGATGCAGCAGCCTAGAAGCTTGACGAGATTCCTGTGGTTCACTTGCGAGAGGATGTCCACCTCGTTTACGAACGACTCCACATCTTCGGCATGCTTTCCCATTTTAATGGCCACGGTTCTGCCATCATCCAAAGTCCCTTTATACACTGTGCCAAACCCTCCTCTCCCAACCTCGTTATCTGCGGAGAAGCTGCTTGTTGCTCGATCCAGCTCAGCATAGGTGAAGAAGGTGCCTGTAGTGAGTCGAGCGGCACTCCCCTTCAACATGCCATTGATGGCAGGCGATCGGGCTTGACCAGAATTGCCGAATCTACGACTAGTCACAACATGTCGTTCAGAATACCTGCCTCTGGGTTTAGATCCATACTGCCGCCGATAGTACCGAAACCCTACAAAGGCTAGAACAACAATTGAGATGACGACGGTAGACACCGCTACCGCTGCACCCACCAGAACAGATTGCTAACGTTCAGTTGCCAGAGCTTTCTTCAGTACTCAACACCAGAAGAAACCTGGACAGCAAGCAACATGGGTCTACCTGCCACTGGGAACGTCTTCCCCTTCTTCCCCTGATCGGTACTGGTATTCGAGCTGCCTTCCCCTGCCAAGGCCCATTCGCGTTCAGACAGGTTCCTTCTACATACCAAGCAACAGTGGAGGACAAGGAGAGGGAGCAGGACCAGGAGCGGGAGCTTTCTGAACCGGAGGCGGTGAAGGCGAAGGCGAAGGCGAAGGCGCAGGCGAAGGCGCAGGCGAAGACAGGACCCTGACGAAAAACTGCATTCCATCCAGGCAGTCTGCACTAGTGTCGGTACTGGTTTGCCCGGAGCTGATGAGGTATACCGTGCCAGCGAAGGGAAGAATGAGCGTGAAATCGCCTGACCCGTTGAAAGGATTACCCCTGTTCGCGATCGAGCAGCTCGTCAGGTCACTGGCTGACCAGAGCTGTGTCACGTCATGGATTTTGTTGTCGAACAGGAACCCTAAGGCCATGGCAACATTAACAGGCAGCCACCGAGATAGGATGAAACGCCATGAACAAGCATGGCAGCCAGCCGCTGCAAACAGCACACCATCTTACACAAGGAATCGTTGACGTAGAGCGTCACATTCTCTGCCCACTTCTGGTAGAAGCTCGCGTCGGCCTCAGGAAACCAGTTGGGGTTGGATTCTAAGCCTCCGACACGGTACTTGACAGCCTGGGCGTGATCCACAGGAGCGGCAGCCAACATGAGAGCGAGCAGCGCGAGTGCCATCCCCATCCTGGCCATCCTTGACGACGCCATCTCTGGCTATGCCGAGCCTCCTCCAACTGCAACTTGGTAACCACGTGCACTCTCGAGGCTGCTGGCTACCGCATAATCTTCTAGCGCTGTCGTTTGGCAGCACAGCTTCCTTTCACTTTCCTTAGCTGCTGCGACCGCGACCGCGGCCGTGCAATCTTAGCTCCATGTGCAGGCTGCAATCCGTTGTATAAAGGGACAAGTGACAGTAAAATATGCTTGCCCTCCTTGAAACTTCGATGGCTGGCGAGAAGGCGAGAACTGGGGCTGGCTTGAACGCTTCAACTTTGAACTTGGAGATGCTGCGCACTTCCAGGGCCCGAAGGCTCCAAGAAATATCAGATAGTAGGAGCGTGAGACGTACAATAGACTCGACTTGACTTGACTCGACTCGACTTGATTCGACTTGACAGAGCTGGAAGTGCCTGGGTATCGATTCGATGGGAATTATGGGATCCGGGTAGCCCGCGGGGAACAAACGTAAGTCTCAGCCTCGGATGGTCTGCGAAAGTTCACAATGTACTCTAGCATAGGAATGCGTTAACGGTTGAACACTAGTAGGGGAATGCGTTTACGGTTAAATAGTGGCGTGCACATAGGAGGCAACCAGGACTGAACTGATGACCTATCGGACTGCAGCCCATTGCCCTACAACAACAACAACAACAACAACAACAACAACAACAACAACAACAACAACAACAACAACAACAACAACAACAACAACAACACCAACAACAACAACAATTTTATTGATGTCCACTAACTAAGGATGGATATAGCGTAAAAAAGAGTGAAAAAATTGAGTACACATACATACATATGAAGTAGAGAGGCGCTAATTGTGTGATACAAACAAGAAGGCAATCGAAATAATCAATGACCAGTGTCACGAAGAGGTCGGGGTTGAGGCTGATCACCAAGGAACTCATCACCAAGAAAAAAGGCCACGTATCCACGGCTCGAACAGCCTTAAAAGCTGGCAATTTCCTCCTTATTTTGCAACTACCCAAAGCATGAGCACCCTTGAAAGCAGGTAATTTCTTCTTCTTATTTTACCACTGCCCAAGGCATGAGACTCCAAAATAACCAACTGATCACCATGAAAAAAAGGCCACCTAGCCCAAGGGCAGGAGCAGCCGTAAAAGCAATTTCTTGTTCTTGTTTTACCGCTGCCCAAGGCATGAGGCTCCAAAATAACCAATTGATCACTACGAAAAAAAGGCCACCTGTCCCCAAGGGCAGGAGCAGCCCTAAAAGCAGGCAATTTCTTCTTCTTATTTTACCACTGTCAAGGTAGCCGTAAAAACAAATAATTCCTCCTTTATTATTTTACTACTGCCCAGGCACGAGCAGCCTTAAAAGCACGTAATTTCTCTTATTATTTTGCCACTGCACGGGTCTACTACCACTGAGCTATACCATGTGAGGTGACACAATTTTAAGCGAAATGACATATATACTTCGTTTTTTCTTAAATGCTTTTATCTACGCACCTAATCACTGAAGAGAAAGCAGGTAACTTGCGTGCGCGTAGTGCCAGTCAGGCTCCAGGAGGTCAGCAACGAGCCCGCGTGGTTGCGAGTCTGATTCCGGCTTTGCTAAGCTCGCAAAGTTGAGCTGGTTACTGGACAGGGAACTCGTGGACGCTTCATAGGATGCAAGATCAGCGTTGCACAGGCAAGATCAGCGTTGTACAGATCTGCGCGTCGCCTCTGTGATGCGATGCCATTCCGAAGGCTCAGTGTCCGGCAATGCGTTCCGGGGACGAGTGGTGGCTGCCGGGAATGGTGCACGCAGGGATTCCGCAACTGACCTGCCCAAGGTGCCAGCTTGCAAGAGCAGGGGGGTTGTGATGGTCACTCAGAACATGGAGGGCAAGAATTGGAGGTTTTGGCCAAAGTGGGATCGATGGATATGCCTGTCGGCTTCTATGGTTCTCATGGTAAGGCCGATGGTGCCAATTACGTAGCTCTTCTACGGCAGGTGACATGGTCCTTGCCGGCCGAATCTGAGCTGATCGTGTGATACGTCCGTTTCCAGGGTTGCAATGGCTTGACCTACACATACGCGATCTACAGTGAGCATTTGAAGCAGAAGCTTCACTATGGTCAGGAGCAGATTGACGATATAGGAGCGGCTAAGGATTTTGGGGCAATTTTGGGAGTTCTGTCGGGGATATTGTACAACTTTTATCCACCTTGGGTTACGGTTTCAATTGGCGGGGTACTCCACTTAATTGGCTATGGCATGGTAGGTCTTCTCCCAGCATATGAACTCATGAGCAGCTCTCGTGGTGCGTGTGTCACATCTGTGCTGACCAAGATGATTGCGTAATTGTCGAATTCAGGTCTACTTGACGCTCATGGGCAAAGTCTCATCATCATTGTGGATGGTATGTCTGCCTTGTCTCGGAAATTCGGTTCTGGATTATGCCGGAATGCTATTGAAGTTTTAGGATGTTGCTCTTATTAATTTGTCTGTGTGGTTGCCTGGGAAAGGTAGCTGTGTTTGTATTCTGCCTTGGGCGTGGGTGGTGATGGCTTTGTTGACACAGCGGCGATCATGACCAGGTACTTGTTTTCTCATCAAATTCCACCTTGGACACTCTTGGGTAGAGAATGCGTGAATAATTTGATCCGTTTTGCCAGTGTTCAGAATTTCGATGATCATCCTGGCACGGCCATGGGCATCATCAAGGCCCAAGTGGGAATAAGTGGTGGAATGTTTGTCGTGGTATTTTGCTCTCTCCCTACCAGCACCTCTCAACTGTACTGAGTGACATGAAGTAG
Source organism: Anthoceros angustus (assembly GCA_010909165.1). NCBI lineage: Eukaryota > Viridiplantae > Streptophyta > Anthocerotopsida > Anthocerotales > Anthocerotaceae > Anthoceros > Anthoceros angustus. The sequence goes on from MU008161.1 coordinate 1,585,771, forward strand.
TGTGGAGCTTCTGCCTATGTTATGCTGACACTTTCAGATTTCTTGCTTGACCAGATATATGACGCGTTTCTTGAGCCAGATGTGGAGAGATATCTGTTGTTGGTGACCCTTGTTCCATCCATAGCATATTTTCTCGGGGCATTTCCTACCAGGCCATTTCTGGGTGAAAGTCTTCACCACGACAAGTCCGATGATACTCAACGATTTTCAGTTTCTTATGTAATTTTCTCCACCAACGTTAAAAAAATTCTACATTCCATGAACATCGACTTGTTCTGAACTAGTAGCGGTATATGCGTGTCTTGCAGGGCTTGACAGTGTTCCTTGGTCTGTTTCTAATGGTCACATATACAGTCAAGGTAAGCTGAGCTCTTTGACTTAAGCCAAAGTATGATTCTTGTAAGTATACATACTGGAAAAGGCTTTGTCTTTTCACACACAGTCTTACATGTGAGACTGGTTGCTGGCAACCATGGAATTCTCAGGCAACCTCGAGCCTAGCAGAGCATATGATGGGCCCTGTTGCACTCGTGATGGTTTTTACTGTCATTGTCTTATACACGGTGCCGGTATGCTTCCTTAACACAAGTACTCAGATTATACTTAAGTTTCTCTATTGTTGTCTTTGGCTATGCACTGCATGATGTAGCTGTTGCCGGACAGTATCATGTGCCCAGAAACATTTGAATTTTTCTTGTGCTCCTGCTTGTAAACTACTGTGAAATCAAGTCTGAGACCTTAGCCATCCGGCTTCAAATTCAGGTCGTTTGCAGACCTGTCAGCCTTCTGGAGGGCTTGTTTTCTAGAAAGCCCTCAAGAAAAGCTGAGAGTTTGGAGCTTGACACCGATCCAGAAAACAGGGTGGGCAGCAGCAAGATGATTGAAATTCAACCTTTGGTCCTTTCTGAAAAAGCTCGTTCTTTTGATGAGGATCTCGGATCCGAGGATGACCATGAAGCTCTGCTGGCAACCATGTCTTTATCTGAGCTATCACCGCACTTCGAGAAGATTGTTGAGCCAACGCTGTGGGAATCTCTTACAGGCCTGGACTTTTGGTATGTGGCAGTTGCTTGTGATTCTGCTTGTTATTATGCTAGCTGTCCCATGGACTGACTATGAACACTGCTTCTCCTCTGTTGTCTGACTTTTGCATCTAGGCTCGTAACATTTGTGGTGATGGTGGGAGGAGGGACTGGACTCGCTATTATTAATAACTTCGCGCAGGTGAGAAGTCAAAATCCAGCTCGAGTTTACTCTACATGCCTGAGCGTATTCTAAGTCTATTTTGGAGTTTGTCATAGGAACCACACTAAGAAGGGCAGCGCCTGCAGGCAGGGTGGTTGTTGTTTGAAATCTGCTGAGGGCATTATTTGTTGGCAGAGGAAAGTAATGGCATCCATTGCACTGTTTCTTTGGTGGTTCTAATGAAACTTGCTGATGACATTGGTGGGATGTCCAGATTGGGAAGTCATTAGGTACTGATGGCGTGGACCTGTATGTGGGACTGATCAGCATTTGGAGCTGTTTCGGACGTCTTCTAGCCGGGTACACCTTACCCTCTGCATGCCTTCCAGTAGGAACAATAGAGACACGTAAAGTAGTTCTGATCCTATCCACCCTTAGTCGTGTTTACAGTTTTGGATCGGACTACCTACTCGGAAGAGGTTATCCAAGGCCGTTCTGTCTCTTCATCTCCCAAATGATCATGACAGTCAACTGCATACTACTAGCTACTGGAGGTACCTGAGCACTACCACCCCTCTGTGTCCAATATTTGTCTTTGTTAAGACCCTTTTCGAACATAATTTGGGCCCTTCCTGTCGTGCCAGGAGCGGAAAGTTTATACCTGGGATCAGCCTTGGTAGGATTGTCTTACGGTTCCTATTGGAGTCTTACTCCCCCAATAACCTCAGAAATCTTCGGATTGCGGCATTTCACGTCCCTCTACAAGATCATGACGTAAGTGACCTGCCTGCTTCTTGCTATGTGTCATGCGTTGAGAGCCGGCTGACCATGAAAAGGTGATTGCAGGTTTAGCTCTCCTGTAGGAGCCTACCTTTTATCTGCTAAAGTAGTAGGTAGCCTTTACGACAAGGAAGCCAGCGTGTACCAGGCATCCATGATTGGCAAACCTGGGTTTGATCTTGGAGAAAACAACTGCATGGGACCCCGGTGCTTCAGCGGGGCGTTAGTCTTTCTGGCTGCAGCCAGTTTCACGGGCGCTCTTGCTAGTCTCTGGTTCACTTCCCGAACCAAGAAATTCTATTCTAACCAAAGACACTAAATAACATGGAAGGAAGCCTCATTCCCTTTTGGCAGATGTCCCAGCGGAGAGATTTTCAAACAGGATCTGCACCTCCTTCAACCCTGCACGAGGTGATGCCCGTTGAGTCAGGAATTGGGATAGCATTTGGAGGCCCTGATTCGTGGTCTCCTGCTGTATCTTAAACGCCTCTATTCTCTGCTCCAGGTCCCGGACCAGGATGACAAGTTTTTCCATTTCCAACCTTTCCTGGGTTCCTTGTGTTCGAATGGTTGCAATTTCGGACATAGTCTCGTCTAGTTTCCCAGATATATGGTCCAGCCGAGAGCGGAGATCTTTGCCGGCGTCTACCAGTACATCGTGTACGTGTGCGAATTCATCCGTGAAAGCATCGTAAACCTGACTTAGTTCGACGTCCTCGTCTTGTCCTTCTTCGGAGCCGCTGGCAACAGAGTCCATCGTGTTTTTCTTCTGCTGTGCGAATCCAAAACGACAGGTGCGAATGCTTGAATGACTCTGAGCACATCCTGCCGCTGCGCCGCTTCGCCCCCCGTTGGTGCGGAACGGAGCCCGTTGGACTTCATCTCTCCCGTTGGCCGGTGGTTGTTATTAGGGTTGGGCCTGCGGTACACCTTTTGCGGTTCTGCCTGTTCGGATCTTGTTGGGATCGAAGTTTCCCCATTGCACTGCGGCGCCCCATGTGGCAATGACGACCGGAGGAGCGGAGGGTGAGAAAGATTTGTTCGGGGCTTCCTCTTCTGGAGGCTTATCCATATTTGTGAACAATCCGTATCAAAGGCGGGCTGATCCGGTGGAGCCGACGGAGGCTCCTCCTGCTGAGGAGAAGAGGAGGATCAGGAAGAAGAGGCTGAGCAGCGAGAGTGGTGCAGAAGGCAGGGAGGCGTTCGGGGATAGTGCTAGGAAGTACAGGAAGCTTGAAGAAATTCCGCAGTTGGCCCACAAGGATAGTGTAACCCCTGCTGAAGCCGGGGATGCACAGGCAGGAAAGGGTGACGTTAGGAGACGGAAAAGGAAGGTGGCAGAGAAGGGGGAGGAGGGCGGGGTAGGGGTAGACGTAGGGGCGAAGACGGGTAGTAATATTGTGGGTGATGAAGGAGTCGTCGAGAAGAAGAGTAAGAAGAAGAAGAAACGGAAGCAGGAAGATGGGAAGGAGCAATTAAACGAGGGTGGGCCGATAGGGGGGGAAGGGTTATCGAATGGCCAAAATGTGGAGAGTGCAGAAGCTGTCGGCGAGGAGAAGAAAGCAGGTGGGAAGACACGCCGTGCTGGTTCCAAAGGGGCGGTGCAGGTGGAGAAGGAAGAGGATTTCGGTGAGGAGGCTGCAGTCGCTGGCGGGAATGTGGAGGCTGCTAGTCCAGGAAAGCGAAAGCGAGGTGAGAGTGATGAACTCGTCGTGAAGAAGAAGGCGAGAGCAAGCGCTGAAGAGGAACAGGAACGATTGCTTCGCACAATTTTTGTTGGGAATTTGCCGACCACTGTGAAAAAGAGGGATCTGATTACAGAGTTCTCCCAGTTCGGAGCAATTGAGTCGGCGCGGTTACGGAGTGTTCCGTTAGTTGATGTAAGTTTGCGTTGTGTGAGCAGGGTGTGATTGATTTGCAAGGGATGTTGCACTTGCTTACTGAGGGTTTGTCCGTGTCCTGCGATCACCAGACGAAACTCCCCAGAAGGGCTGGTGTCATTACCGGGAAACTGAACGAGCAACGAAGCAGGTATGTGGCACAGCTGAGCGTCGTGGCCGAGTTGTGGCAGTGGGATGGTGTGACTGATATTCATGTTCCCTATTTGCCTGCAGCCTCAACGCCTATGTCGTATTTACCTCGCAGGAAAGTGCAACGGCTGCACTGGTTCACAACATGAAAGAGGTATGTACGGTCTAGAACTGGTGCGGCCTTGCATTGCTGCATGCCCCCTGTCTCCTTTATCTCAGGAGCGTTTCTCGGCAACTTGGAATGTGTCTGCAGTTTCAGGGTAAACACATTCGTGTGGATATGGCTTCGGCTCCAAGCAAAGCAGGAAGCAACTCTGTTACGTATGACAAGACTCGAAGCCTTTTTGTTGGGAATCTCCCATTCGATGTAGAGGTATGCATGCCTGCTTCCCTCTCATGTCACTCGTGGTGTTTACGATGCTTTCAACTCTTTTTTGAATTTGCTGGCAAGTTTGATCCCTCATTCCCCACCAACAAATGCTGTCGTCTCCGTCTCAGGACGAGGAATTGATAGCTGTATTTGCTGGACCCGAGAGTGAACTAGAGGGCGTCAGAATAGTTCGAGATCCCAAAACCAGCATTGGCAAAGGGTTTGCCTTCGTCCTCTTCAAAACAAAGGTAAGTCACATCCGATGCTGGCCCTGGCCCTGGTAATGGTCCTGTCCCACTTTCCTTACTCTCAGTGGCTTTGCTAACCATAGCGACGCGTACTCCTCCTGCAGGAGGCTGCCAGTCGAGCCCTTTCCAAGCGATCTGTAACCTTGAGAGATCGCAAGTTGCGTATTTACAGGCTGGGCAATTCCCATCAGATAGAGAAACAGAGGCAACATAACGAGCATAGGAAGAGCGCCTTGAAGAGGTCCTGGGAATCGAGTCGTGCTAGTGGGGACGAGCCTGCCTCAAAGAACCCTAGGGGACCTTTTCCATATGAAGGTGTGCGAGCAGGCAAACAGAAGGGGGGCAGGCCGGGAAAGCGGAACTCCGGGGTTGCCAAACCAGCGGCATCGAAGGGTGTGAAAAGGCGAGGAGATAATTCAGCCGAGCCCCCGAGGAAGAAGCGACCAGCTGTCCTGGCCCGGAAGGCGGCAGCATTGGGCAAGCCTGGAGGAGGGCAGCAGCCTTCTGTAGGAAAGAAACGCAAAAGAGTCGAGAAGCCCAGTAAGGGCCGCAAGAAACAGAAGTAGGTCGAACTGTAGTGACATCAAGAGCAGTCTCGTCGCCGCGAATTGGATTCCAAAGGCAGCTGTCGTGAAGGTTGTGAGCTGCTAGCCTTCTAGTGTACACTACCTAATGACCCACTGAGGATGATATACTCAATTCCTCGCTTTAAATTATGTCTGAGCATACCTATTGTTTTCAATGATAAATACAGTACCCAATGGCCACAACAGTGTGAAGGAGTGCAGGTAACATCCACGTATGCAGCGGATGATACGTGGGCCGGCCTGTCCCCCCTGGTCCGAGTTGGCAAGACGAAGGACAAAACGAAGCTGCTGGGCTTGATGCTCGCGGGTCTTCTAGACTATTTGTAGGCTGAGCATGCTCCTTCGTCTTCTCGGGGCTCCGGGGGCTGGACTAGTTAGAAGTTGAACTATCACGTTCGAAGGCACACGAGTCGCAGAGTCGCAGCTCACCCGCTTCCTGTTGCGTTCAATTGTCCGCTTCACTAAGTGGTGTCTCTCCTACGCCAAGGCGCTTGTAGGGATTGGGAGGCATCAGACGTGCTTGCAGGTCTGCTGCTCTTCTTCATGAAGGAAGCGTTTTGCTTGTCGCTCTCTACCCGTGTTGGTGGGGAAGCGGTCTTACCATGCATTAGATGTAACCTTCGAGGGAATTTTTGAGTTTGTTTGCATGCAGCGCCAGCTCTTGCATTGCATTCTGTTTTTACACCAAGCTCCGGTGCTCCTGATGTCTCAACGGAGAATTCATGTCTCGGACCAGTCGGTGTAGCTTGCTTCCAGGTGTTGCAGTGTATAGTCCTGTGCTTAGTTCGTGGCAGTGGTTCTGCGTTTTGTTTGATGAGGCTAGGTTGTTGTCAATTCTTGCGGAGAGTAGAGGTGATCTTCCGCATAATGTTCGGGCACTCTACTGGCCTGAGTGTTTGGACTGGTTCAAGGTGAAAATTCTCAATGCTTATTTAGTTTTATGACGGTCCTTTCGGTTGCAGGATTCCGATTTTAACATTGTGCTGACAGTCGGGGCTAGACCGAGCATGGCAGCCTCTCTCCGGAGCCTTTACGCCGCCCCTGGCCATGTAGGTCAGGTGAATGCTGTCGCGGATAGTTTTGTAGGCTTGAGGCGGGTTGCCAGCGCCAAGTCATCTGGAAAGATCCACTTGGCTGTTACTTCTGCTTTTCCAAGGTAGTGAAATCTGTCCCGTACATTCGGGAAGGTAATAGGTCTATGATTTGGAGTTGATGTGATTTAGGGACGGTAGAGGAGAAATCGTGGATTGATTGCCTTCGTGTGGTGATTCTCCGCAGTGTGAGGTGTATGGTGCTTGAAACTCAAAAGCAGTCAGCAAAGAAAACGCTTTTGCATGAACTGTACGAGCAGCAGAAGCAGAGTCCCTGGTATGACAATCTTAGCAGGCCAGTAACCAGTCTCCAACCATTCATCGAGAACGGTATTCGGGGGGTGACGAGTAATCCAACGGTATCCTTACTTTTATTGTTACTGGGTCATACTCAAGAGGGGATAGATGTCCTGGTTGAAGCTGAATCAATGCTCCTGTGACTGTGGTTGCAGATATTCCAAAAGGCTATATCATCCTCGAGTGCCTATGACGATCAGTTCAGGTGGCTGATTCTGCTTCCATGTTGTGAAGTATTAATAGTCTTTGGCTGAAGGTTGTAGGTGCTGCTAGCTGAGCAACTTGTTTACAACTGCAGACAGCTGATACGTGAGGGTCGGAGCATTGAAGAAGCCTACTGGGGTTTGGTTGTGAAAGACATCCAAGATGCTTCTGAACTGTTTCGTCCGATCTATGATGAGAGTAAGGGTGAAGATGGTTTCATATCTGTGGAAGTCTCACCAAGACTTGCCAATGAGACAGAAGAAACAATAGCGGCAGCTAAGTCTCTGCACAAGTTGGTGAATCGACCGAATGTGTACATCAAGATCCCAGCCACTGCAGAGTGTGTTCCCTCCATCAAAAGCGTCATCTCATACGGCATTAGTGTGAATGTCACTGTAAGTTGCTCTTGCCATCAGGTGTTGCCTGCATTGTGGATCCATGACCATGCCCTTAGCTGACTATTGCAAGTTGCCTACCAGCTCATTTTCTCCTTACCAAGGTACGAGGCGGTGATAGATGCTTATCTGGAAGGACTTGAAGCTTCGAGCCTGTCCGACTTGTCTGGCATCTCAAGCGTGGCTTCATTCTTTGTGAGCCGTGTTGACACATTAGTTGATAAGAAGCTGCAGCAGATTGGGACAGCAGAAGCTCTTGCTCTTCAAGGAAAAGTAAGATGCGAATTACCTGCTACACAGAGGCCTTCTTTCCTTACTGCACTGCTCAGTAACATCGTCTGATACGACCCATCTGTCTGATTGCTGATCACAGGCTGCCCTTGCACAAGCTGCATTGGCTTACAAACTATATGAGACAAAGTTCTCAGGGCCTCGGTGGCAGGCCCTGGAAAAGCGAGGGGCAAGGAAGCAGAGATTGCTGTGGGCGTCCACAGGAGTTAAAAACCCGGCATACCCCGATACTCTCTACACCTCCCCCTTGATCGGTCCTGACACTGTAAGTTAGCAACATGTAGCCTGCCAACTGACTCCTGGATGCATGTCTGAGCAGTTTGAAGATAACGGGGGATGCTTGCCTGTGCCGGCTGTAGGTAAACACAATGCCGGATAATGCAGTTCAAGCTTTCTTGGATCACGGTTCAGTTGCAAGAACCATCGACAGCAATCTAGAGGAAGCTGAAGCAGTGTATAAGAAAATTGAGGAATTGGGCATCCTGTGGTCCGACGTGAGCTCGCAGCTGGAGGTAGAGGGTGTGGACTCTTTCAAAAAGAGCTTTGACGACCTGCTGGTGAGCTTGGAGAAGAAGGCCGGTGCACTCAACTTATGAGTGAGCTGGTGGTTAGTAGGTAGTGCAGACTCAACAGACTATGAAAGCGCCATGTCATTGAGAGATGCATGTGACTGTGTGCATACCGTAGGCCTGGATGGGAGCTGTCCGTTGTTGGCCGCTCCCAACACAACTCCTTATAAGAGCGCTCTATGTATGGCGTTCACGTACCTATATAATAGAAGCAGCCGAAGCTGGGCCCGACCTTGGTCAGGCATCCTCGGATGGGGTTTCATGTTATTACTTCCGAGTCCCCAGTACCCATGCAGTTCTCTCTCTGTTCCTCCTCTTCTCTCCTCTTCTTTCTGTGCTCTGTTGTGGGCCTCTCTTTTCCCTTTCCCTTGCCTTGCTCTCCCTTTCCCTTGCGCTTTGTCGTCGCAGCGCAAGCCTAGCGTAGCGCCTCTGCCTTGCTCCTTTTCACGGCTGTGCGCCGCCCTGGGTCCCTTGTGCGTGCTGCAGCATGGTGGATGCCATGTGGGCCTCCAGAATTGTGCATCCCCCCCTCCTGAGCATAGGGGCTCATCCCTGCCTCGACCCTCGCATGCGTCGCCAATTCACGGCCATCCGATGTTGAATTTGTGGCTCCTGCAGCGCCTGGCGAGCAATGGTGCGTTCGCCCTTGTTGTTGTTGCTCTTTGCTGTTGATAAGAAGCCGAATTGGCAGGTGCTTGCCCTTGCCCCTGCCTTTGCCCTTGCCCTCGTCTTCGGCCTCGCGTGGAGCCGTGTCTGCGGGTGAGCACAGCCTTTGGGCCTGGGGGGGAGCCTGGCGTTGCACAGGATGGCCAAGGTTCGGCCAAAGGTGAAGAGAGCCAGGCTTGCCAAGGAGGAGGAGGGGAGGGAACTTATTCCTGCCCTTCCGGATGACCTGGGCCTGCTGTGTCTGGCTCGCGTGCCGCGATCTCACCACTACGCTCTCAGTGCTGTGTGCCGGAGTTGGAGAGAACTGCTGCAAAGTAAATATTTTTATGAGGCCAGGAAAAATCTGCTGCTGTCCGAGGAGTGGCTCTACCTTTGGACGCAGGACTCGTGCAATGTGTGGCATGGATTCGACCCCAAGGCGAATAAGTGGTTTGAGCTGCCTCCTCTGCCGGATGAACACAGGACTGCTCTCAGCTCTGCCTCAGCGGTTGTGGAGGGCAAATTGTTTGTGATTGGGGGGCAGCTTGACAGCGGCCAAGCCTGCAATTACGTCTCCTACTTCGACGTTCAACATTACCGCTGGAACTTGGCAGCTTCACTCAACATCCCTCGCGCCAAGTGCATGGCTGGCGTTGTGAATAATCAGCTGTACGTGGTAGGCGGTTCTACCGAGAAGGACTGCCCCGGAGCTACTGCTGAAGTCTACGATCCTGTCAGTAACAAGTGGAGATTGATTGCAAGCATGAAGGAGCCTATGGAACTTTATGACAGTGCTGTTCTGGGTGGCAAGTTTTATGTCGTGAACTCATCCAGTGAAAACCTCGTGGGCCTTGTCTATGACCCGCAGCTCGACGAGTGGGTCGACATGGCTAATGGTCTCAACACAGGTTGGCAGTCCAAAACAGCTGCTCTCAACGGCAAGCTCTATGCTGTGGGTGACTCGCACTCCATTGATGGTAAAAATGAGATCTCCGTATACAATGCCAGCAAGGACTATTGGGAATCCATCAAGGGGGTTCTGGATGAGAATGCCCCCGTGCTCTCATGGGGTCCAGAGCTCGTCAGCTTGGGTGGGCGTTTGTGCATTGTCGGCACTGCCGGTTTTCAACCCTTGCTTGGCTCAAGCCGAGCAGCAGTTGCAGTTGTTGAAATTGATGATTCCCCCAAGCCCACTGCTTCTCTCACCTTCTACGATGACATCACCAAGAAAATTCAGTTTGCTGATCCATTGCCCAGGGGTGCCTGCCAAGTTCTTTCTCTCTAATGACGCTCACGTCTGCCAGATTTTATTGCTCAAGATGTGTACATAAGCTCTACTATGTAACCTTCACTTTCGAACTCATTCCGGTTATTGAAGACCCATTGGCATACAAGACATACACTGAGCTGTGATGTTTCGTTATTCTTTGCAGCATCTTCTCCATCTTTGGGTTGCATGGATAGCTCAAGAAAGAGCTGGACCTTAATTTCATTTGTTCCCGCCCGTGACTACTGCTTTGGTTTCGATAGGAGGCCAAGAGATCCTGGTGCTTTTCATGTCTGTCCAACTTGTTGATGGACTTGTCAGAGCAGAGGTTAGGTGTTTGACAGGCCTCACCATTCGTATCTATCTGGTAGGGAAGAACGATGTTGTAAGGGGACAGTTACTGGTACCTTGCCCTAGGAAGTAGCACCTTGATTATTTGTGGAAGCCCACTCACGTTCCCTGCAATTGCAGCATCTTTCCTTCTGGATAAACGTCGTAACTGCTTTTTGCCTATCCCCTTCTTTTCGGGAAAGCACATAGGATGAGTTGGTTTCCAAATTTCGAGTTTGTATGACATGCGTCGCTGGAACCCACTATGCCATACCGATAAACTGTCAATGGTTTGCCGAGAACGAAGGAGTTCCTTTTTTAAAGGTTTGATAAAGAATTATAATTTTTTCTCGTTTAACTCTTGATATTATTGATATATATACAATTTTAAGGTATACCGTAGAGGCCACCAGGGTTTGGCACCATTGTGCCGAACTCTTCAATGTTTTCCCAAGGAGTAGTTTAACTGCTCATTTGACGGGTTATTAAATTTTTGAATTAAACAAATAAGTAGATATTATTAATTGATAAATATTCGAAGGTGACGGATAGTAAGGAAAGAATGGATGCCTCATACCTCCTTTCTAGTGTAAGGAAAGAATGGATGCCTCATACCTCCTTTCTAGTGTACAGACCTCTATGGTCTATACCCCTCTATGGTCTATACCCGACTGCAGAGCACCTCCCTAATATGGATTGCGTAGACATCTTTGCAAAGTGTTGAGCTCATGCTCTTGTAGTCTCGATATACCTTCCAGCGGGCGTACGCCATTATGAAAAGGGGCACTCCACCCAATGGCTGCACAAGGTGTCCCACGCCACCTCGTCCTTAGTGTCCCAACTCCATGCTTCAGCCTTGTGTATCTTCATCCAAAGTGGCCACACTTTCGTTGCGAAGCCCCTACATCTGCAATTTGTTCTATCTAAAAACAATCGGCTCAATTTGTCCAACATCTCCTCCTTTGTCCTTGGCCTCTGCAAAAATTCCAAACTCTCGATGCGGGAGACTTCTACCTTGCAAGCACAATAGAGGGTCCCCATGAAGACGCGGGCCCACTGGACAAATATGCATATATGACGCCTCCTCACAAAAAGCTGCCCTTCATCAAGGCCATAGATACCGCCTCTCCTAGCTGTGCATGGGATCCTTAATGGCCTTCGACAATTCGACATGCCTTAGCATTGTAAACACACAGTAGCAAAGGCAGGCAGACCCTTTCACACACAATCTATGTGATCAACTACGGGTTTCCTGCACACAACACCTAGCCAGTAAGAGCTACCATGAGGGCTTGGGGCCACTCGACAGGAGAGTACCATTTGACATGATGTAATGAGGGAGGGCAGGCACCGAAGTCCTTAGCACACAAGGCTAGTGCGTATCGCTTTCATAATGGAGCATGAAATCCCATGAATCCATAGCCTCTATCGGAAATGACATCAAATTTGTTCCAAGGTGTCACACCCCAAGCATGCTAGGCTGCTATTATGGACCAATGGAACAAGTTATGATAGTAGTCAATCATCATGCTATCATCGCCCACAGAGCTTGGCAAGGATGACAGCAGCAGTTGGGGAGCGTGAAGAAGTGCTAAAGAGGAGCCATATGTTGAGAAAGGTAACCTTGCATGTGACGCACTTGAACAAAAACAACCCATGCTGCAAACTCACGTGAGTCTTTGTTTGCAAGTGCATCTTAGCTAACTCACTGTGTTGTGTGTAGGTGCTTTGAAAGTGTGGAGGCACCCAACATCCCAAACAAGGAGAATCACCAATCTTGTTCACCTTACGTAGATCATGTTATCAAGGCAGCCTGAGCTGGAGGGGATGTTGTCTTAGGACAGAAATTTTTGCTGATCCTGGAGCTACACGGAGACTACACAAGCTAGCCGAAGGTGCGTCATCTATGAGGGAGATGGGTGCATGTAAAAAAGTGTTGTGGGCTAAATTTAAAGAAAACTGGTGGCTATGTTGCAAACATGAGACCTGGACGGCCACTGTGAAAACTGATAAGAAAGGCAAAGGAAACCGCATGAGGAGAATGGTGGAACCGGTATATTAGAATCCTAGTATCTTAATGTGTGGCTTTTACTTTTTGTGGCTTACTCAAACCCTAAACCCTATCAAATCGCACTACAGGTGGTTGAATGTAATTCTGATGTGCTGGTGTGGGTCTACAAGCCTCATACGAGGGCAAAAGAGTCCTTCAACTGTCCAAGGCCATCAAGGAGGAGGGTTGTCGCTGGCGGACGGTGACTTTAGAAGAAGGTTGGGAGGGGCTACTAGGTGGAGTTGATGTTAAGGTAAACCTATCACGTAAGCTTGATCACTTCTTCTTCCGTGTGAGGAAGACCCATCAGTCTCGTGTGAAAATAGCATTGAAGTGCGAATGCGGATGGTGGATGTGGTGCGGAGAGGTGTGGTCTGTTTCGGGTAGGCAATTACGTAGACTGTAATTTGATCGAATCCATAATCGTGAGGTCTCGCGTGAACTTAGCCATTAATGCGGCCCTCCTCAACAAATCTCACAATACCAGAATACCGGTCTTGCTCGGGTTAAGTGTAATGGCAGCCAGGCTCACATGACAAAGCGGTGAAGGACCATGGAATTTATTATTTGTGTTGTGTACGGATTGTGAGTTTGCCGTCTCATTAGGTCTAGTCGATGTTAGTTTGAGTGTCACATGGGTACGTCTGATCTTACGCCATTCCATAGAGCTAGTAAAGCTGATTCCAAGTAGTCAAGATAAGTCGGGTATGCGTAATATACCACGAAATAATATTACCGTACATTAAAGGGTGTGGATAATTAGGGGCAAAGGGTAGAAGATATGGTGGAATGATTGCATGGTATATGTGTAGACAAATAAAAAGAATTGAGAAATGATGTAATTATGAGGATGGAGTAAGAGAGGAGAGTTGTAGCTCCATGATATAGTGATGTTGCAATTCTGGTGTGGGCAACATGAACAAATAATTATCAAAGAGGGTGTATTAGTGAGTGAGGTAAGAGGAGAGGCGGGTCTTATGGGGTGTTTCGAGAAGTGCGTTTATGATGGACCCACTCTTTAAGCAATGCAGCCCATAATTATGTAGGCTAGCCATAGAACATGAATTTACTTGTGACATGTTGGAGCGTTGGGCTCTGAAGTCATGCGGGCCTTTCAATGTATAGGACATTGCCCTAGGCTTTCAAGCTTTCTTTCTGCCGTGTGAATGGTGGTTGATGCTACTACTAACGGGCAAGGTGTTGGGTAGGCCCCGTTTCTATTTTCGATAGTGTCTCCAGGGGTGTGTTGTCGAACACTGTTTTCTATCATTCTTGCGGGAAACCGTGTCATTGTTGAGCTCATGCTCAGTAGTCTATACCTTCCATGACGCCATTATGAAAAGGGCACTCCACCCAATGGTCGCACAAGGTGTCCCATACCTCGTCCTTAGTGTCCCAACTCCATGCTTCAGCCTTGTGTATCTTCATCCAAAGTGGCCACACTTTCGTTGCGAAGCCCCTACATCTGCAATTTGTTCTATCTAAAAACAATCGGCTCAATTTGTCCAACATCTCCTCCTTTGTCCTTGGCCTCTGCAAAAATTCCAAACTCTCGATGCGGGAGACTTCTACCTTGCAAGCACAATAGAGGGTCCCCATGAAGCCGACCCTGGACAAATATGCATATATGGCCTCCTCACAAAAAGCTGCCCTTCATCAAGGCCATAGATACCGCCTCTCCTAGGCATGCATGGGATCCTTAATGGCCTTGACAATTCGACATGCCTTAGCATTGTAAACACGAGCAAAGCGGTGACCCTTTCACACACAATCTATGTGATCAACTACGGGTTTCACACACAACACCTAGCCGAAGAGCTACCATGAGGGCTTGGGGCCACTGGAGAGTACCATTTGACATGATGTAATGAGGGAGGCGGGGCACAAGTCCTTCAACCGCCCAAGGCCATCAAGGAGGAGGGTTGTCATGGCGGACGGTGACTTTAGAAGAAGGTTGGGAGGGGCTACTAGGTGGAGTTGATGTTAAGGTAAACCTATCACGTAAGCTTGATCACTTCTTCTTCCGTGTGAGGAAGACCCATCAGTCTCGTGTGAAAATAGCATTGAAGTGCGAATGCGGATGGTGGATGTGGTGCGGAGAGGTGTGGTCTGTTTCGGGTAGGCAATTACGTAGACTGTAATTTGATCGAATCCCGCAATCTGTATAGTGAGGTCTCGCGTGAACTTAGCCATTAATGCGGCCCTCCTCAACAAATCTCACAATACCAGAATACCGGTCTTGCTCGGGTTAAGTGTAATGGCAGCCAGGCTCACATGACAAACTGGTGAAGGACCATGGAATTTATGGCTTATTTGTGTACAGCGGTGTACGAGTTTGCTCGTCTCAGCTAGGTCTAGTCGATGTTAGTTTGAGTGTCACATGGGCTGATACAGAGTCTTACGCCATTCCATAGAGCTAGTAAACGCGCTTGATTCCAAGTAGTCAGCATAAGTCGGAGTATGCCGTAATATACCACGAAATAATATTACCGTACATTAAAGGGTGTGGATAATTAGGGGCAAAGGGTAGAAGATATGGTGGAATGATTGCATGGTATATGTGTAGACAAATAAAAAGAATTGAGAAATGATGTAATTATGAGGATGGAGTAAGAGAGGAGAGTTGTAGCTCCATGATATAGTGATGTTGCAATTCTGGTGTGGGCAACATGAACAAATAATTATCAAAAGAGGGTGTATTAGTGAGAGTGAGGTAAGAGGAGGGAGAGGCAGGTCTTATGGGGTGTTTCAGAAGAAGTGCGTTTATGATGGACCCACTCTTTAAGCAATGCAGGCCCATAATTATGTAGGCTAGCCATAGAACATGAATTTACTTGTGACATGTTGGAACGTTGGGCTCCTGAAGTGGTGCCTTTCAATGTATAGGACATTGCCCTAGGCTTTCAAGCTTTCTTTCCTGAATGGTGGTTGATGCTACTACTAACGGGCAAGGTGTTCGTAGGCCCCTTTCCGTTTCTATTTTGCCGATAGTGTCTCCGGTGTGTTGTCGAACACTTTCTATCATTCTTTCTGAAACCGTGTCATTGTTGAGCTCATGCTCAGTAGTCTATACCTTCCATGACGCCATTATGAAAAGGGCACTCCACCCAATGGCTGCACAAGGTGTCCCACGCCACCTCGTCCTTAGTGTCCCAACTCCATGCTTTTGTGTATCTTCATCCAAAGTGGCCACACTTTCGTAAAGCCCTACATACGCAATTTGTTCTATCTAAAAACAATCGGCTCAATTGTCCAACATCTCCTCCTTTGTCCTTGGCCTCTGCAAAATTCCAAACTCGTCGGGAGACTTCTACCTTGCAAGCACAATAGAGGGTCCCCATGAAGACGCAGGCCCACTGGACAAATATGCATATATGACGCCTCACAAAAGCGCCCTTCATCAAGGCCATGAATCCGCCTCCTAGGCTGTGCATGGGATCCTTAATGGCCTTCGACAATTCGACATGCCTTAGCATTGTAAACACGAGCAAAGCGGTGACCCTTTCACACACAATCTATGTGATCAACTACGGGTTTCCTGCACACAACACCTAGCCAGTAAGAGCTACCATGAGGGCTTGGGGCCACTCGACAGGAGAGTACCATTTGACATGATGTAATGAGGGAGGGCAGGCACCGAAGTCCTTAGCACACAAGGCTAGTGCGTATCGCTTTCATAATGGAGCATGAAATCCCATGAATCCATAGCCTCTATCGGAAATGACATCAAATTTGTTCCAAGGTGTCACACCCCAAGCATGCTAGGCTGCTATTATGGACCAATGGAACAAGTTATGATAGTAGTCAATCATCATGCTATCATCGCCCACAGAGCTTGGCAAGGATGACAGCAGCAGGTGGGGAGCGTGAAGAAGTGCTAAAGAGGAGCCATATGTTGAGAAAGGTAACCTTGCATGTGACGCACTTGAACAAAAACAACCCATGCTGCAAACTCACGTGAGTCTTTGTTTGCAAGTGCATCTTAGCTAACTCACTGTGTTGTGTGTAGGTGCTTTGAAAGTGTGGAGGCACCCAACATCCCAAACAAGGAGAATCACCAATCTTGTTCACCTTACGTAGATCATGTTATCAAAACTGAGGTGGAGGATGTTGTCTTAGGACGGAAATTTTTGCTGATCCTGGAGCTAACGGAGACTACACAAGCTAGCCGGTGCATCTATGAGGGAGATGGGTGCATGTAAAAAGTGTTGTGGGCTAAATTTTAAAAAAGCGGTGGCTATGTTGCAAACATGAGACACGGAATGAAGGATAAGAAAAGGCAAAGGAAACCGCATGAGGAGAATGGTGGAACCGGTATATTAGAATCCTAGTATCTTAATGTGTGGCTTTTACTTTTGTGGCTTACTCAAACCCTAAAACCCTATCAAATCGCTTTCTGGTGGTTGAATGTAATTACGATGTCTGTGGGTCTACAAGCCTCATACGAGGGCAAAAGAGTCCTTCAAGGCCATCAAGGAGGAGGGTTGTCATGGCGGACGGTGACTTTAGAAGAAGGTTGGGAGGGCTACTAGGTGGAGTTGATGTTAAGGTAACCTATCACGTAAGCTTGATCACTTCTTCTTCCGTGTGAGGAAGACCCATCGATCTCGTGTGAAAATAGCATTGAAGTGCGAATGCGGATGGTGGATGTGGTGCGGAGAGGTGTGGTCTGTTGCAGGCAATTACGTGGCGTAATTTGATCGAATCCATAATCAGATAGTGAGGTCTCGCGTGAACTTAGCCATTAATGCGCCTCCTCAACAAATCTCACAATACCGAATACCGGTCTTGCTCGGGTTAAGTGTAATGGCGGCCAGCTCACATGACAAGCGGTGAAGGACCATGGAATTTATGGCTGTCTCTTTGCTTCTGGTTTGCGTTGTCATGGGAGTTTGATACTTTTGCGATCTGATTTATGCGTGCATGGAAGAGCCTGGGCTGATGATCCGGGGCCATGCTGCAGGACGGTGTAGTGGAACGGCTCTTCCAATACGACTCGTCGGATGAGGAACGGCTGGAGACAACAAGAGTACCGGATGATGAAGAGGAGGAGGCTATGCAGGAGCTGTTGGATTTGAAGAGACTGAGAGACCTTTCGGAGAGGAGGAAAGAAGCACGGCTGCTGTGCCTGAACCTAAACGTTTTAAAGGGTGTTCGAGGCTACTCGCTGGGCCACCACAAGGCCAAGAGCTGGGATGCCGATCACTTGGCGGCGGACCACGAGAAAGAGCATCACTCGGATAACGATCATTTCGACAAGAGAGCAGCGGAAGAGGCTGGATGTGCTGGTAGCCAGGAACCGCCGTAAAGAGCGAATGGTGACACCGAGGACCCTGATCCTTTCCATGCCAGCACTCAGAGGAAGTGGGAATCGAAGCATAAGCGGCAGGATCACCGTAGGCACCTACGGCGCAGCATATGGCATCCCACGGGCAGAATTGCGGGGCCATCCGCAGCAGAGGAGGCGAGGAATGCGGTCGATCCCCAGGCGCGCGTGGTATTGCATTTATGGCTGTCTCTTTGCTTCTGGTTTGCGTTGTCATGGGAGTTTGATACTTTTGCGATCTGATTTATGCGTGCATGGAAGAGCCTGGGCTGATGATCCGGGGCCATGCTGCAGGACGGTGTAGTGGAACGGCTCTTCCAATACGACTCGTCGGATGAGGAACGGCTGGAGACAACAAGAGTACCGGATGATGAAGAGGAGGAGAGGCAGGTCTTATGGGGTGTTTCAGAAGAAGTGCGTTTATGATGGACCCACTCTTTAAGCAATGCAGGCCCATAATTATGTAGGCTAGCCATAGAACATGAATTTACTTGTGACATGTTGGAACGTTGGGCTCCGTGAAGCTGCAGGCCTTTCAATGTATAGGACATTGCCCTAGGCTTTCAAGCTTTCTTTCTGCCGTGTGAATGGTGGTTGACTGCTACTACTAACGGGCAAGGTGTTCAGGTAGGCCCCTTTCCGTTTCTATTTTGCTGATAGTGTCTCCGAGGTGTGTTGTCGAACACCTGTTTTCTATCATTCTTTGCTGGGAAACCGTGTCATTGTTGAGCTATGTGCCTGCTGTTGCTGTTGGCTTGAAGCCAGGCACTTACATTGGCCGTCTTCATTGTTTATTAGAAGGTGTTGTAGAACTGTTTCCTTGAGCAAACCGCTGCTAACCTGAACTGTCACTTGTTTAGCTAATAGGCAGGGATGAAGCTGGTAAAACACGAGACACCGAGTCTCTACTAATCCTATCATAACTTTGTGTGTGTACTAGCTAACCATGTGCCTACAATGCACCCCCATTTATTCCTGAAGCTACATAAGTTTCAACAGTCTATGTTGAGATGGTGGACTTGCCCATAGAAGCAACATAGTTAGGAGGCTTTGCAACAATTGGAAAACTAGGGCTTGCTTGAGGGAGGTTTGTACTTATTGGTTCTACATAAGTATATATTTTAATAAATGTTGAAATCTGATAAAAATTATTTTTAAAGAATGTTGAAATTTTGAGAAAGAGGAATATAGATGCTGAACCTATATGTTTTTCAAAGAATAGTTATTTCGACTTTACCCTACTGAACCACCCCTCGGGGTGCGGGAGCATTTGGATTGAATCATTTTGCGTTGATAAGGGGCTCGACCATTTCCTTAATGCAAGATGAAAATGTTCACGAGAAACTAGCCGATAGAAAATTTTAATACCTAGATGTTATTTTAGTATAGGTAACCTAATGGTCAGGATTACGAATATGTGTCATGGCCTTCATTCTCTTGGTTCAAAGCCTTTGCTTTTTGGCGAGAAAAGGCTATCCCGGCGGCGGGGCTCTAGTTCTTTCAGAGAATCGGTTGGCAAGTGCGCGCTTGGGCACAAGAGGCTTGGTAGAGGTTATTAGGTGAGCTTAAGAGGACGCTATTTACAGGACGGCAACGAGCGTAAGAGACGTGGCGTCGTCGGCACCAGTTGTAGGTAGGCCTTTCCTCACCTCGGACCACGACGTAATCGGGGCAATAGGTAGCTTCGGGGTTGGCATTCGTGGGGGGCTAGTCCCCTTGGCTCTTGGCCCTTTAGTGGGTTGTCCCCCCTCGGTTCGGGGTAGATGGAGTTTTCCATCTCTTCTTTTTAATAAAGTCTCCATTGCCTCTTCGGTGAGCTTAATTTGCGAATACCCAAGAAAAGATATGCGCAAGTGGGTTTTGTGGATGCTCTGCGTTTGAGTAAGAAGCTGGAGGCCTGTCATGAAGATCCTGAGAAATTGATACGGGTAGACCACCGAAGGTATCGGACACTGGTTGATCCCCATGAGGATGATGGCCTCAGCTCTAGTGATGACTCTGCATATAGCAGGCGTGAAGCAGAGCTTCCAGGTAACCAGGTAAGAAATGCCACGAGACTAGTATCAGGTTGATAAAGAAAAGGAGGAGATGGGAAGAACTTACACTGGAGGCTGAAAAATCCACAAGAGTGGGTAGATGTTGATCCGGTGAATGGATTATGTGAGAAATGGTCGAATACATTTACGCTTACTCAAGACCCTTCTTCTGTGGAGGTGCATCCCTGGAAGTTGACTGAGAAGGTCTTCCACTTCCTCTCAATGTCTCCATCAAGTTCACTGCCAGTTTCCGTTGAAGATCCTGTCAACAGCATCGATCAAATTTTTGAGCAATCCTGACATGACATGCTGTAGTCCAAACATTTGAGAAAAACCCTTGTGCTTTATAGACCCGGCATCGTCACCACGCATGGATATGCCTAAAACCGCCGAGATTTTTCCATCAAGCAAGCAGGCCTAATAAGCACCACCGCCTGCACCCGGCTGAAGGGCAGATACGCCACAAGTCACTGGAGTGCGCATTTGCGTCTGTCAGCTTCCCCGGCAGGACAGCAAAACACATACGGTCGTGATACGCACGTGCTGAGGACCTTAGCCGAAACGCCGGCTCCCAGTCATTGCAGTGAAGCTGTGCTGAAATAGAAAGAACTGAGCGCAACGTGCCGCACGCTGCACTCGCACTCGGAGTCGAGCACTCAAGGGGAATTCTTGCGGCGGATATGGGACAGCGGACATGGAGCGCGCGTCTCAGGGACAGGAAAGATACGAGGCCAACCGACGCATTCCTTCAAGGACAACACCATCTTATCCGAAAGGGAAGGGCATTCGGGGCAGAGCATTGTGCAGAGGCTGGGCTTCTGTCGCTCGTGTTTTTGCTCTGGTAGGGCTGCTTCTGGGGTAGCGGGGCCGGATTACTCTGCCCTGTCGTTGCAACTGACAGGTCTGGAACGGGGTGGGAACTCCCACTCGAGCTCCCACTGGTTCCAGCCCCTTTTCTGCCTTAGCATTTCCTGTGCATGGGGTGAGCGCTCCATGGACCATTCGATGAGCCCCGACGAACACGAACACGAGCAAGAGCAAGAAAAGGGTGTTCGAGGCTACTCGCTGGGCCACCACAAGGCCAAGAGCTGGGATGCCGATCACTTGGCGGCGGACCACGAGAAAGAGCATCACTCGGATAACGATCATTTCGACAAGAGAGAGCAGCGGAAGAGGCTGGATGTGCTGGTAGCCAGGAACCGCCGTAAAAGAGCGAATGGTGACACCGAGGACCCTGATCCTTTCCATGCCAGCACTCAGAGGAAGTGGGAATCGAAGCATAAGCGGCAGGATCACCGTAGGCACCTACGGCGCAGCATATGGCATCCCACGGGCAGAATTGCGGGGCCATCCGCAGCAGAGGAGGCGAGGAATGCGGTCGATCCCCAGGCGCGCGTGGTATTGCATTTATGGCTGTCTCTTTGCTTCTGGTTTGCGTTGTCATGGGAGTTTGATACTTTTGCGATCTGATTTATGCGTGCATGGAAGAGCCTGGGCTGATGATCCGGGGCCATGCTGCAGGACGGTGTAGTGGAACGGCTCTTCCAATACGACTCGTCGGATGAGGAACGGCTGGAGACAACAAGAGAGTACCGGATGATGAAGAGGAGGAGGGAGGCTATGCGGGAGCTGTTGGATTTGAAGAGACTGAGAGACCTTTCGGAGAGGGAGGAAAGAAGCACGGCTGCTATTGTGCCTGAACCTAAACGTTTTAAAGGGTGGAAAGACAGGATGGTGCATGCCGAGAAGGTCCTTCACAGCAAGCACGAACCTGACCATGGCTATTACCGCGAGCTCTACTACGCGCTCAGGGCTGATCAACCTGGATCGCAGGAGAGAAGGGCAATTTATGGTGAACCTGGGCTGGACGGCGAGGAGGAGGTGGACGCGGAATCCTCGTTCCTCTGGCCTCCCGTGTTACTTGTGAACAACGCAGCTGCTCACAAGGTGGAGGATGAGAGAGAGACGACGGGGACGCTGACGGAGGTGCGGGCGGTCTTTTCTGGGAAGCACAACAAACAGAATGTGGTGGTGTATCCTGCCACAGAAGTGGGTTTTGTGGATGCTCTGCGTTTGAGTAAGAAGCTGGAGGCCTGTCATGAAGATCCTGAGAAATTGATACGGGTAGACCACCGAAGGTATCGGACACTGGTTGATCCCCATGAGGATGATGGCCTCAGCTCTAGTGATGACTCTGCATATAGCAGGCGTGAAGCAGAGCTTCCAGGTAACCGGAGTAAGAAATGCCACGAGACTAGTATCAGGTTGATAAAGAGAAAAGGAGGAGATGGGAAGAACTTACACTGGAGGCTGAAAAATCCACAAGAGTGGGTAGATGTTGATCCGGTGAATGGATTATGTGAGAAATGGTCGAATACATTTACGCTTACTCAAGACCCTTCTTCTGTGGAGGTGCATCCCTGGAAGTTGACTGAGAAGGTCTTCCACTTCCTCTCAATGTCTCCATCAAGTTCACTGCCAGTTTCCGTTGAAGATCCTGTCAACAGCATCGATCAAAGCATGTGAACATGCAGAAGAGAATCCAGCTGCTACACATGTGCAGTCTGAGTTCAGTAGAGGTCTGCAGACATACTCTAATGCTGTCGATGCGGATCGTCTAGGCATGACCTGTTTGCTGACAGCGGCAATGGTGGATATGGTCAGCTGCATTGCCTTCCACGTAAAGCTAGATGAAATCTCAAGGCACTATCTGCGCATCTAGAGATGCCATCTTGATTCTTCTCCTCCTTACCGAGGCTTCAGTTCCGATATGGATGATTCAGCAAAGGCAAGCAGACCTTAGATTCAAAGAACAGTTGCAGCAAACAAGACGGCAAAGCGCTTCAAGCAGGAAGAAGCTGGCAGATGAACTGAAAGCCATTGAGCACGAAATGAGACGGGACAAGCTCTTGTGGCTGCAGGAACTGAAGACTGTAAGGGATCGATTCGCAGACATGGCAGACGACATGAAGGATAACGAGTAAGGAACTGTAACTACGGAGGAATCTTCTCACCCTGTCAGAACGAGGTTAAAAAGCACCTGCATGTTTCGCAGGTCAAAGAGAGAGCTTGATCAGGAAATAAGAGCTATGCAACAAGAGCAGGAATATGAGCAGCAATATCAGGCAAATGCAGATGAGGTTGATAGACAGAATGCAGAGAGATTTGACCGAGACTTTCTGTTCTTACAGAACAAGAAAAGGGCAGAGGTAGTCGCCTAGCAACCCATCGTTCACATCTTGACAGCTAACTGCTTTGCAACCAGAGCCCTCGCCCTTTTCAACGCTCTGTGGGCTCACATTCTCCGTTTTTCCAGACTGAAGTTGAAGGACAGGCTCTTGTAAAGGAGTGGACCGCGGAAGAGAAGACCCTGGAAGGAGAGGTGGTTGAGGCAAGACGAACAAGAAAACAAATGAGGCGGCGACTGCAGCAAAAATTTCTGGACAGGTTATTGCCTACAACAATTTTGACTCTACTTTCCTGGTGGATGATCTCCCTAAGGGGCACAGTCAACACTTTGCTGACCTTGTCAGTCTGGCTTGGCTGCCTTCCTGCAGGAGGAATCAGCATATGGCAAATCTAGGGCATCTGTTGGACTCTGATATTGTCCACCATTCCGACTATCTGAACGTGGATGAGCAACCCCTGGAGATCGCTGGCGTAGTCAATGATGTGAAGGGATTTTGAAGCTGTTTTTTTGAGACACGAGGTTAAGTGTCTGAATAAGAGACACACATGATGTCAGGTCGCATATTCAAGTCTCACAATTGATGTACCAGCTTATTTGCAGTTCGGGACTGCCTCCTCTTAAACTCCTAGACTGTTCATGTACTTCTTTCGCTGGCGACATATGATCACAGATAATTGGGACAACCAAGGACAACGTATGCTCAGTGTTTCTCAGTTGATGTGCAGGCTGTAGCTCATAACACATCTTTTATGACAGTAGGAGTGTTAGTATATACAAAGGATGCCACGAACTTGTGGGCAACTCTGTTTGCGTCTGGTCACTGGTGGCCCTCAGACTTTGACCTTCAGTCTGCCCGACTGTTTTCCGTCCCGCTTTGTCCCTTCCTCGTCATCGGATGAGTCAGATTCGTAGCCATTGCCCCTGGCAATCACAGTCTTCACTTTCTTCTTTTTCTCCTTTTCGTCACTACTTGATTCAGGATCCTCACCTTTGCTTTTCTTCTTCGGCTCCTCGTCGTCACTTGAGTCGGTCTCAGAGTCCTCAGAGGCCTCCAACTTGGAACTACTTGCCTTGGCCAGTTTCCTACTCTTCTTGGTGTCCTTCTCATCGTCACTTGAGTCGGTCTCAGAGTCCTCGGAGGCCCCCAACTTGGAACTACTTGCCTTGGCCAGCTTCCTACTCTTCTTGGTGTCCTTCTCATCGTCACTTGAGTCGGTCTCAGAGTCCTCCAAGTTGGGACTGCTTGCCTTCGCCAGCTGCCGACTTTTCTTATTATCCTTCTCATCGTCACTTGAGTCGGTCTCCGAGTCGTCCAAGTTGGACCTACTTGCCTTCGCCGGTTTCCTATTCTTCTTGGTATCCTTCTCATTGTCACTTCTATCCGTGTCAGAGTCGACCTCGATCTCAGATTTCAACTTGCGTCGGCTGGTCTTCTCCTTCTCGTCTTTGTCGGACTCACTCCCACTGGACTCGCTGTCCTCAACAGCTATCTTCTTCGTCTTTTTCTTCTTCTCATTCTCCTCATCTTCATCGCTGGAATCAACAAGGACATTGACAGCTTTCTTCCCTCTCCGGCCCATGCTTCTCTCCTCTTCCTCACTAGAATCATCTTCGTCGCTTGAGTCGCCACGCGAAAGAGCTTTCGTGCCCTTCACTTTCTTCTTCAGTTTGCTGGTATGCTCCTCGTCACTCTCATCGCTGTCTCTGCTGGCAGCTCCCTTCCTTTCGTCCTCATCGTCACTAGAATCACTTTCCTCACTCAAGCCACTCTTCACTCTCACCTTTCCCTCCTTGCGTTTCTTCTTCGTAGCCTTCTCCGCATCGCTATTGTCGCTGCTGTCCTCAGCCTCGTACTTCGACCCCCGACGAACTTCGCTCTCAACCTCACTGCTGTCGCTGTCTTCAGAGTCATAGATCAACTTTCCCCGTTTCTCCTCCTTCACATACACCGCGGAGCTGGCCCTACAAACAGCAAACCTCCCCGCCTCCCGACCCGAAGCTCGGAGGCTTGACGACAAGCCAGCCGTGGCCTTCACTCTCACACTGACTCGTGCAGTCCGGAGAAAGACCACAGGAGCCAGCCTCAAGACTCTGTAAGGAGAAGCCAGACTTGCTGCGCCATGTCGTCCAACAACTTTGATTGCCTCCATAACAAAGAGCAGAATAGCACCTGCAACCGGAAAGCAAGAATTAGAAGCCGCATTCGCCTGGCAAAACGGGAGAAACAGTTCCACTCCCATCCCTTGTCGATGCTGTCGCCGGCACCGACAACTGAACGCATGTCTGCGCATTACGTCAGAGTTCCGGCAAGCATAGCATCACCTTCACCAGCTGCTCATCCCCTGCGCTCGAGGAGGACGAGGGAGGCAAACCTGAAAGGAACTGCGAAGACAGAGTTGCGTGCGACACCGAGCTGCTTCTCCGCCTCAAGCAGGCCGCCTGTGACTGACTCCGAGCCGTCCAGAAGCGAGTGAGGAGGAAGACAGTCCGACGTGGAGCGGGAAGAAGATATTGCGCGCGTGCCCCCCACGCGGCTCAGTAAAACTCTTGTACCCTCGTAAGTAAGAGCCTGAAGCTTTTGCACCGTTCATTCTGAGCTATAGAAAATTTTCGAAGCGTTTCATTCACGGTTACACACTAGAAAATCCTGCAAAGTGTTCATTTGACGTGGGGGCTTCCCAACCGACCTTATACGTAGAAGGCTCTACATAGGAAGGCTCAGGTCTGTAGTGTAAGCTCCGTCCCTGTTACCAGACCCTTGAAACTCTCGGTTAGGGGAGCCGCGCGTCAGCTCTGCTGACGCATTAATTAAGATTTTGATATCGTTAAAGAACAGAGTTTTAGCCTACACTCTGTAGGCAGATGTTGCTGGACCGCAATTGCAGGGGAAATTTCCTCGCACCAAATTCGTGTGCTCTAGTCTGCATGCAGACTGATCAAAAGCCTGAGGTGCACACAAGTGACTCGTAGCTGTGCAGTGTGGCTTTATTGGGGTTGTTAGGAATGTAGGGTTTATGCAGGGTTTATCAGCAAGTTTGGTGGCAAGGGACTTGAGCGTGTCTAGGTACTCTGACGTCGTGGTTCGGAGGTGGTTTTGGCCATGCCCTGTGGCTGTGGTACTGGTTTCAGAGCTGTCCGAGTCGTTGGGTTTGGTGGATATTTTCCTTTATTCAATTTGAGGAGTTCTGTGAAGCATAAGAAAGGTAGCTCCATGAGGACTCTCCTTCCTCCTGCTTGTGGTGGTGGTCGGCAGCTCCAGCCTCGAGGGATCAATCTTCCATCCGTTGAGCTGGGATTAGCGGACAGCAGTAGTGGAGTTGGGAAAAGTGGCGTTGTGGGAATCGCCCACAAGGAGCTGTTTCATTCTAGTTCAAAATGTACGGTGACAGTGGTGGAGAACAGAAGAGCGAGTGTTAAGCAAAGTTGTGGGTCCACTGTTTTGCATGGATTTGAGGTTTGCAATTTTGGAAGGACGGGTTGGGTCACGCAGGATGTGTCGAACGCCTCCTTTTCTGCCACGGGTTATGGTGGGAGAACTCAGGGAAGAAGACCGTCTTTAAGCGATGTAGCAGGTACTTCTTCTGTAGTGGATGATCTAACTGATGAAGATGTTAGTGCTAGTGACGAGACTTCTGACGAGGAGGAGCAGGAGAAACAGGGGAAGAAGGAAAGAAAGAAGTTGTTGAAGGAAATGAAGAAACTTGTGAAGCAGGAGGTGAAAAAGGAGGTGAAGAAGGAGATGAGGAAGATGCTCGCAGAAGCTCAGGATGATATTGAATCAGAACTTGAAGAGGATGACTCTGAGCTTCTTGTGGAGGTGGAGGAGATGATGTTGGAGAAGGAGGTGGTGGAGACAACTTTAACCATAGAAAGTACGAGACGCTGAATGTTAACTATTGAGGCATAAGATGAAAGAGAGGGGGTTGAATAGGGAACTTGGGTAGGGCATGTGAGCAAGCAGCATCTTTGTGGCGTGCTCCAGCGCATCCGTTAATCTTCTAGCATGTAAGGTGAGCCCTCCCGACTGACTGACTTTCTTGATTTTATCGTGGACTGAAGTGACAGAAAATGAGCTGGAGGAAGAGCTTGAGGGTGAGGACATTGAGGAGGACGAGGGCATTGAGGAAGCTGAGGACAATGAGGATGAGGTGGAAGACTTCTGGGAGGATGATAAACCTGCGGATCCACAGGTCTTGTATCCGGACCGTATCTGTCAGACATGCATTTCCTCGTGCTCGAATCTTCCATGCTAAGCATTCCAAGTGTTAATCGGGTATCTCAGGCAGGTGATGGTGAAGATGGAGGTGGGATGGTGCTGGGAGATGCGGAATGGGGGCAAAGGGCGCTAAGTTTGGCCACGGAGACCCTAGAAAGCACCTTCAGTAGTACCTTCGCTCTATACGCGTTCAAACTTTCGAAAGATGCAGGCTTAATTCGTGTTCGACTTGACAAGCTCACTGATAAGTATGACTCCCTTTTCAACAAGGTTGTCCCAGCAGAGTTAGTTAAGTGGCCACGGAATTCACCCATTCCTTGTGTTTGATGGCTGCTCTTGTCTACCCTGTAGGTATGGGTCTCCGTCCCTCACCGAAATTGAGAAGTTTTCCTCTGTGTATGGGAAGAGGCTGCAAGAGGAAGGCCTGGCCGGCACGATACCTGATAACCTAGCCCTGGAGGTAACGGTCCCACCTGGTTGTTCTCGGTCGCATATAGCTTGAACTTACCCTTTTCTTATGGGTTGAGCACTTGCAGGTGTCATCTCCTGGAGCCGAGCGGGTTGTGAAGGTTCCCCATGATCTCCAGCGTTTCAAGGACCTCCCCATGTATGTCCGCTATTCGGATGTGGGCGGTGATGGCGAGGCTTCTGACAAGGATAGTATTCTGCAGGTAGAGAAGGTAGAAGCAGATATGGCTGTGTGGAAACTTGCCAACGTAAGAGCCAACAGAGAAGTAGGTGGCAGAGGTAGACCCCTCAACAAGAAGCAAAAGGAGTGGAGGCTGGAGCTTCCTTTTTCTGCTACAAAGCTTGTGAGGCTTTACCTGGATGTGTGAAACGGAGCGGAGCAGTCTGCAAGTGCTTTCATCAGATATGGCTCTCAGCCAAGGCTTGTTCCCTGAATCCAGGATATGCATCCACCCACGTATGTGATACCAATGTATGTGAGCCTGAGGGCATGTACTGTACGTGGCATGTGTATGTATTTGAATTTTGCGAAATGGAGCGTGGCCCACATGTGGCCCAGCCTGCTCCTCGTCCATCCAAGCAGCAAGCTCCCTCCTGCACGAACGTTGCGTCCCCTTTGTCGGTTTCGCTGGATGAATCTGTCCTGTGCTGGCGTTTGTCGCAGCTCACTCTTGCCACCACTCTTGGAGTGCACCGATGCGCTCTTCCGTTCTGGTCGCGATCGCTTCTTTCTCTTCTCGTCCCCGTCTCGTTGGCCTGCCCGCCCGCACTCCGCTCTCCCCGTTTGCGCTGCGGCGCAAGCCTTGCGCTCATTAAGCAGCCAGTCGGCGTGCCCTTCGATCCCGCTTTCACCTCGAGCGCGCTTCGCCCTTCCTCTTCGTCTTTGTCTTCACCGGCCAAAGCTGGCCCTGCGCTGTCGCGTCCTGTCTGCTAGAGGCAGACGCACGCTCTTGGAGGCATTTCATGTCCATGGTCGGGGCCCTCCTGCTTTCGTCTCTCTCCACCTCCGACCTCGTCGGATGCCCGTGACTCACTGACTGCCTCGCCTCGCGTCTACTACCCTCTCCTGTTCCCCTTGCTCCTCTGTTTCTTCCTGTCTTATCTCCCCTGTACGCATCGCCCGTTCCCTCCTCGCTCTCCGCCGCGCGCCGACCCGCCCGTGCCCGGCCTGGAGTCACGCTACCTCCTGCTGCTTACAACTTGAGACGCTCAGACAGAGGCGTTTGCATTCTCTCCTCCCGCACCTCACATGTTGTCGCTAGCCTTCATCTTCTGTTGCCAGCAGCGAGCCGTGCAGTGCAGGGCTCCTGTTTTGTGCCTAGTCCGATCTATTGCAGGATCGGGAGAGGCCACATTTTGCGTCTCCTACAACAACGCGTAGGTGTGAACACGATGCCGGAAGAGCGCTGTCCCAGTGGCGTGTCTGCGGCTCGTTGTGGCGCGAGCATGACATTTTTCCAGGCGCAGAACAAGTTGATGGATGAGGGACTGTGGAATACGCTAGACTCTTGTGCAGCTGTGAAGGCAGCTTGGAGCGCGCCCGCAGCAGTCCTATAAATTTGCAAAGCAGCTGAAGCAATCCTAGGTTCTTCTTCTGCGTACTAGCTGCCAGCCAAAATGCAAGCTGTCTGCGTACTCCATGGTCTCTCATCCACCAAACTGGTTGCTGTCGTGATCCTCGACTTCGAGTCCTGATCGCCGCCGAGAATGCTTCTCGTTCAGGGAGTAGGTTGAGGCAGTTGGTTAGTGGTTGTTTCACAATTATCTATATTTGTCACCTGGATTTTCTCATGTTTGTCGTGCTCACAGGCTAATGCCCGAAGGCTAACTGACCGCGGTCTCTGCCCGATCTTGTAGCCGCGAATCCTTGTACTCGTGAGCTTTGAATAGCAGTTCACAGGAGGGCATCTACTGATGCAATGTTTGGGGAGAGTAGAACCGTTTTCAAACCCCTTGTCCTTTCTGTATTGGGACGGTTGAGTTGTTTCCACCGGCCGACACTGCAGCTTCTGAAAAGTATTCTTTTTGTTCAAAGGCCACTATTTCTGATACCTCATCATATATGTATGTAAGGTAAGTACTGGCAGCACCGCATGGGATGCTGCCCTCCCTTGCCAATGGACATGGGACAAGCGGCGACGCTAAAAAGGACGGGGAAGGAAGTAGCTTTCATCAGACACATAATTCTGTACGACTGACTGAATCCACTACTGTATGCAACACTTATAACGTTTTCTATCGTGGGTCACGTCACGTCAGCTTCGGTTGCTTGCGTGAAGAGCAATAATAAAGTATAGGGAAATAAACTCTTGAGAAATGAAACTCGGAAATAACAGTGCCCAAATCTCGAGTTCTCGGCGAAGTCAGGGCTCGAAGGCAAAACTCACCCCGGAATGCAGGTCAATGATGTTCCCCATCTCACAGCGTCCCACCACCCGTAAGGCATCAACGTCATTTGAGCCAGGCGAATTCGTAACTCATCCGCCCAGTGTTGAAACCGGCCTCCAAAAAGCTTCTCCTTGTATTCTTAAGTAGATAGGCAAGCCACTACACTAAACACAGCAACGACATTCCTACTCCAAGGTTCAGTGTTCGCAAATTTCAAAAGATATCAAACGAACCCTGCAATTCACAAGGTCCAAGGTGAGGGAGGGAAGCACATCCTCAGACGCACCATGATGGCTTCTTCCGCAGTTCGTGACTAGTGTCTCAAGGTCACAAACATGAGATCTGGTCCTGCTTGTTCACAAATTGGGCCACGCAATCAAACAGGGCCGTCATTCTCTGCATTCCCTCCGACCACCACCTGGTAATGCACGCTTCATAGCACAGACAGATTTCTAGGGGGACGAATCCAGGCGAGGCTCAACTGAAAATCCCGTCAAATGAAAATCTCTCGAACCCGGGAACATTGGGTCTCGTGGCAGCCACTTCCACAATCTCGTGTCAAGATCATAAGTTAGGCAATGCGGGCTCAGGTGCGTCGTTACGCACAGGACACTTCCAAGTACTGCACACACAAATTGGGTCCTGTAATATGACAGACCCTCGAAAAACTGTGCACAGATCGTAGGAGGCACTCTAGTGACCTCCACCCACTCTCTCTGATGCTCCATGTGCTCCCAAATAACAATACCGTCGACTCTTGGGAATCGGAATACCGGGTCCAAAGCCTTAGCCACCATCAGCAAACGTCCACGGCACTCCACCAGACTAGGCCATACCAAGTGGGTTGGCATGGGTGCAGGCAAGTCTCGCCAAACAGATAGCTTGAGATCGTAATACACAACACCATACGGCAGCTTTGTGATGCAATAAAGAACTCCGTTCACCCATGCTCCTGGGTCTGTTCCAAACTTAGCAGACTGCAAGGGGACCCCACCTGTAGACCAAGAGTTTGTGCTGTAGTCATAAACCTCTGCAACAAGGTCATAGACATGGTCTTGGGCCGGCTGGTCCTGATCCATCGCATGTTCTCCCACCACCAGAATCTGATAGCTTTTGGACGTTGGATCTGCTAGCATGGCAACCTTATGGATCAAGCGCACATGAGGCATGCAAGGCAGTTGCCTCATAGTCTTTGTAAGGGGATTGCACACTACTAGGTATGAGCAATCCCTAATCTGGTCCCCGAAGCAGATGAGACCACCGGAAGCTGCAATCACACTCATAGCAGAAGAAGCGTCCGGGACTGGAAGAGAGTGCCACTTCTCAACTCCTGGATTGTACGCGGGCATTGCACCACCACTGGTGCAAAGCAGGAACCAGGGAGTCGAGGGCGGGACATCCTTTCGCAGAGCTAAGAAACTATCAGCAAAAATGAGGTGGTTCCACCTCCTGCAGACTGCCCGCATGCGGAAAAGAGCCGGGGTAGGCAGGCGGGCCACAACCTTCTCAACCAGGTCAACTGGCAAGTTCGACCACAGCCTCTCATCCATGACAACGTTATCCTGGAGCAAATCCTTGATGGATAACGAACTGAAATCTGCGAGAGCCTCTGCCTCAGCTGAGGTTGAAAGGGCTGAACTGCTGCTGCTCCGACCTGTTGGCTGAGTGGACCAAAAGACCTCTATGCTGGGGATCTGCCTGGTCCACCTCATGAAGAAGCTATGCTTGGGCATTCTCACACCTAGTACAGCAAACAAGTTGCCCTGAGGGCTGCCCTGCCTCCCACAAACTTCAGCCTCTCTGGCCTCACCCTTGCTACCACCAATTCTCACAGAACAGTAGTCGGTATCAAACTCCAGGTTTGCTTCAATAGATAGTCTACAGTATCAGAAGACCGAAGTAGGGAATGCCATAGGCCCCCTTTCCGATGCCCCACTCACCATGGCATCAGCTCATAGCTGAAATGTCCTGCAGTGGAAACAGAAGCAGAACTTCCCACGCAACAGCCAGAAGAAACACAAATACTTTAGACCTGTCCCTTATCATCTGCCAACCGGCCTCCCTTCCTAAACTCCCCTCACCATGGCAGTGTAAATTAAGTGTCTCATACCACGCCTGCAGCAGCCTTCTCCCGTGATCCTGGAAGTGACAATGAGATCCGCATACATGCTCCCTTTGCCTTGCAAACAAAATCTGCCACAGCTCTGTCCTTTGTGTCAAGAAAGTGCGATCTGACAGACTAGTCAAGACCTCCTGGCAGCCCTTATGACTGACAGAAGAAGCAAGGGGATGGACAGCGGTGTCTTGAACTCGTGGAGCAGCTTCACCGTCTGAAAGTGGGGCCAGAAAGCACACCAACAGCTCTCTGCCAATACCACCTACATCAAGGTCATGTAAAGAGGTGGTTACACTCCAGGTCTCTTGTGCAAATGTATCCGGCGGCACAAGCCCGCTACCGAGACTGGCGCCACTTTGATGGCCCTTCCCCCCTAATCCATACGTCTGCTTCCTCCTTTCCCCCCTGACACCCCACTTCACTTCTCTCTCTGATCCATTCCTGCCTGGCTTCCTGTTAGAAACGTTGAGACAAAGCTCCTCGGGGCCTCTCATCTACTGCTGTTCCGGTGATAAACGCAAGACGAGCAGAAGCCTGAAATTTCCATCCCGACACTCCTTGCACTGCCCCGGGACCGAAAAAAGACGATTCCCAGCTGTAGGTGTCCCCAGCTTGTGAGACTTGTACCCAGTTACCTCTCCTCGTGAACCCAAATCAGTTCCTTCCAGCTCTGCTCACGCAGGTGGGGAGCCCTGCGGTCTCTGCACAGGCTGGACACAAGCACACAATGATGCTTTAACGCGCGCGGCCAAGTCGAGAGTAACGAGCGTTAAGATTCAAGCAACTCCCAAAGCATTCCTGCAGGTGTCAGAAATGTGGTGCGACAGACGCTCTCCCGTGACAGGCCAAACGCGCACCCACCGAGGATGGCGTATGCAGACTACGTGACCCCGTGCCACTCCACTGCGGAGCAGAAAGGCGAGAATAAGCCAATCAAGTCCTACGAGCCGGGGTGAGTCACCCGGGAAGGCAATGATAGGCGTCCGCTGCATGCGGTGTCTCAAACGACGCAGTCACCCGAGGTAATTCATCAGCACGCACAGAAACTCAAGAGCATGACAGGAGGGAAACACGGCGGGCCGGGGACGCACGACGACAGGAATTTGTTTCCGACCGTGCCCCTCCGGAGAGACTGAAGGGAGCGAGTTGGGGGGGAGGAGGAAGAAGGAGCGGATTGCACAAATCGCCCCGGTCCCACGCCTAGGCCTAGGCCAGCGCAGTCCCGGCCTACACAGGAACACAATCTCGGAGCAATTCCAAACACAAGAGGCGGTAGGTCCACCGAATCCAAGCGTTCCGGGGGGCAAGAAACAAGGCCAAATTCGGGAATAACACGGCTCTCCGCATGTCCATCAATCACCAGTGTGCAAAGCAGAGAGCACCGTACAAATGTTGCAATGCCAGCAGTGGCGCGTAGAAGAAGCTCACCGAAACTTTGCCGCGTCCCTCCCAAGCACCCCGGCGCCGCGAGAAGCAAAGCCGCAGCTCCCAAATGCCGCCACGCGACGCCGAGCCAATTCTCGCACCAAATTGGTAAAGCGGCACGAGCGAGCAAGGCTCCAAGGAGCCTGCCCTCTCCCTTCTCTTCCCGCTAACTCGACACGCTCTCCGCTACGCTACAAGCTACAATACGCTACAATACGATGCAAAGGCTCGAAGCGGCAGCAGAGGCGTGCTCACAGCGCAGCCGCTGCCATAGCCGTGTTGAGCAAGCAAAGCAGGGTCGGGCTAAGCCATGACGGCGGGCAAGGCAAGGCAAGGCCAGGCAAAGGCAGGGGAAGGCGAGGCCAGCCCGGCGCAGGCCGCAGGGCCGCAGGGCCGCAGCAGAGCAGAGCGCACGAACGCAAAAGCAGCAACAGCAAAAAGGAACAGCAACAGGCGGAGCGGCAACAGCGCGGCAGTCGCAGCGGGCAGAGAGGAGGAACGCAAGAGCGAGGGAGCAGAGAATAATGAGGCGAAGAGGGAGGGGGTAGGGCCGGACGGAAGGGCGTGTCTCCACAGACCACGGGCCGGGCCGCCGGTGGCAATTATAGTATATCTCAGACCCTGTTGCGGCAGAGGCAGAGGCAGAGGCAGACGCAGGGCTGGCGCTGGCCTGGCGGGCAGAATCCCATCCCATCCCGATCCGCGACCCGGGTTCGAATCGCAGAGCTTATCATCTCCCCTCCCTCTCGCCTCGCGATCCATTATTTTCATTTCTCACCTCACCATGTCGTTTCTACAGGCGAACGGGCCCAGCCTCCAGCCTCCAGCATTGCATGTTCAGAAGCATTACAGATAATGTGGAAATGAGAAGAGCGGTCTCGGGCGAGGGCGATGGCGATGGCGATGGCGATGGCGTGTGGCGTGGCCAAGCCCCGCGCTGGGCGCGCATCATGTGTTAGGACAAAACGAGTCAGTGCGCGCTACGCTACGGTATCCCGTCCGTGTTTGGGAGCGAGAGCCGTAGGATGACGCATGCGGACGGTGAAGATGAGGCGAGTGACGTGCTGGACCTCCACCTCCACCGGCTGCTTTGGCCTTGCGGGCCAGGCGCAGGTGCAGAATGCGCAGAATGCACAGTCCAGATCCGGAGTCGGAGTCGGAGTCGGAGCCGGAGCCGGAGCCGGGTCCAAGCCCAGGTGCACTGTATCTGGACGCTGGAACCGTTACCACATCATTTACTGGCGTGTCTCATGACGCGCTACGCTGCTCGCTACTGGATCAATGTCGCGCTGGGATGCTGCATTGTGCATTGCAGATAGGTGACCGGGAGCGGAACTCGATTTTTACTATGCGCGCTGGGCCTGGCGTATGATATGATGGAAGGCCACTCCGATTCTGCTTCTTCCTTCCTGCACGTCTCGGGAGTCGAGTCGCAAGGCACGGCAAGGCCGGGGGCCCGAAGGGAAGGAAGGGACGGGAAGGGAAGGGAAGGAAAGGAAAGGAAAGGGGACGGAAAGGAAAGGGAAGGCAAGGGAAGGGAAGGGAAGGGGAGACGTGAGAAGAAGAAGAAGAAGAATTTTATTTGAGTCCACTAAGGACGGATTTCCGTCTGACGGAGGTGAGTCCACTAAGGACGGAGGTGAGGCCGCCGGGCCCGGCCCCCGGCCCCCCGGCCCGCCCGAGGCCTCCTGATATGGGACAACGCACCTGACTTGTCTGCCCCGGGGGGCTCAACTTCTCAAGCAGCGGGGCCCGCGGCGGGCCCCACCGCGGGCCCCACCTCCTGCTGCTGCCCAGCGAATGCAGTGCCAATGGCGATGGTGATGGTGATGGGTCGTGAATCGCGACTCGCGTCTCGCGTCTCGCGGCCCGTGATGTTAGAAACAAAGGGGAAGAAGGGATGAACGAAATGATGAGGTCTGGGGACCCCGGGCGTCGACTGCGTCGGCAGCGCAGGGCCAGGGAGGGCGTTGGAACTCGGCACGACAATGATGGGGTCGGGGCCGCGTGCTGCGCTCCGCCCTCACTATCATTTCCTGCTTCACGCTCGCCTCTTTTCGGGAAATGGCACACACTATAATGTATGTGGAGTGTGATGAGTACAGGCGAGGGGGCGTGGGCGGGGACAGGGGCAGAGGAATCGAAGATGCGCCTGCCTTTCGCCTCCAGATCTGCGCATGTTCTCTCCGTACACCGCCGAGCCCTGCCAAGATGCTCCTCTTTGGCCTTTACCTACCCACTGCGTTGCCCTCTCACGGGACGCTCCCGGTCCCACACTTTCTGCTGCTCACCATGCAATTGAAAAATGCTTCATCAGAATTTCTCGCTCCTTAGGGAGCGTTCCCCCGGGGGCCTTCTCTCTTCACCGGATACGGCTCTGCCTTCACCCGATAAGCGCACCGGCTTATCGCTCCTCGGCTCAAACACCCAAACAGGAATAGGTACCCCATCCGGAATTGGAGTCATAAACAACCCGGCAATGGAGATTGGGCATCGCCACTATTTCAATGGATCTTGACTAGCTTTCATCGTGAACATGTACCTCTTCACACGGATATCATTGTTTTTGTGAATACATCGGATATTTATATCCCTCTTAATCTAGAGGATTCTCATGGGCTTCACACCCATGATCAACTAATCGCCATTCTACACACACCACATGCCACAACGCCTTAAGGGTCTTACAAGGACCCTTTTAGCGGGCCCCTAAGGGTCTTACAACACCGACTCTTTTTGCGGGTGTGACAGCATAGATCATTTATCAAAGAGTCGCGGAAGACTTTCTGCTCATCGAACCAGAGGAAATAATGAATGAACTGAACCTTCTCTTCATCTCCAGCCAAGGGACCTCCATACATTCCATCCCGGTCGTAGACTCCGGCTTTAACCCGCACTCCTCTTATGAAGGCCAAATTTTGCGCTCTTCCTTTCTCGATATTCTTGAATTTCTCTCTCTTCAAGATTTCGAGGAGATCCCCAGAAAACCGGACAGCGTCCCAAAGGACTTTATGGGTTAAGCGACTCTGATGCTAGGCACACATTGTGAGCCACAACCAATGAGAGGCAAGTGGAAAACGAATTCTATCCACACTGTTTGCACGTGCACAACACATTTTTATGGATCGCGGTTAGGGAGTTTCCTTTGGAGCCTACCAAAATATATAGTTGAATAGACAGAATCGCACAGAGTAGATTCAACTCTACAATTTTGTACACAGTTTGTGAATGACATACAATCTCTGCTGAGGCACTTCCAGCGATACTAAAATCGTCAATTGTGGCTGCCCATTGATTCATAACCATGGTCGGCCATGAGGTCAAAAAGGATCTTCTTCGAGTTTCTATGCTCATGGGCCTTTCACAACACACACAAATCGAAGGTACCTTTATAGTCGCGATGCGGAAAGATAGAAAAGCACTATATTTACCTATCTTTCTACCTTCTTTTGCCCATCAGACTTGTGCCTTCATATGCCCTTCACAGCGTCATTCCATAGTGCTTGACCCATCAAATAATGATTCGTAGGCCCTGGTCAGACACATGCCTTCGCCTGTGATTTCTAAGGTAGGATTAGGAATGTATGAACCATGCCCTGAGAATGTTATTAGGAATGTATGAACCATGCCTTGATAACGTTATTACAAATGTATGAACCATGCCCTGATAACCTTATTAAGAATGTATGAACCATGCCCCAGTAACCTTATTAGGAATGTATGAACCATGCCTACTAACGTTATTATGCACTGGATTATTTCTATAAGCAAAGATTTGGAGGTGAACCCGCACCCGACCCCATACATGTGGCCATGCGTGGCACGCTTGATGTGCCACTAGAACAAGGTGCTATCATACATTGTGCTGAATTGCTACTCTTGTCTTGTGATCTGCCACCATAACAAGGTGTTGTATGTGGTGCATCGCTGTGCTCGAGTGCTTGGGTCCTTGCTTCGATTGATCTATGACTTGACTTGTTTCGGTAATGTTGCTTCTCTCCACTTAACGAGCACGATGGAGAAGGCGTTTACCATATTCTCTGACCTTTTTGTCAACTTTAGACTAAAGAGACAGCATCAACCTCGATAGATCCCTACCACGAGATGCATTTGGTGCATCTCAAGGCAGGAAATCTTTCCACAAAACACTAGATTGAGATTGCAAAGGAAGTGGCAAACAACAACCACATCCAAGGTTTGTCCGCAGAGCAGTGCAAGGAGAAGCTTGAGAATTGTGGGCAGACTTTCGCTAACGGCCAGCCGGGCGCACACTAATCTCGTGTCGTGTAGTATGGGGTCCGAACCCAAGGGAATGGTCCGTTCCGTTTACTCACTATTCGCCTACCTCATATTCCTAATTTACCAGTCTACTATCGTGACTACAAAACTCTTCCGCCAGCTCCACTTGATTACGGGGGTGGGCGGCAGCCACACCGCTTGTGCGGTCTCCCAGTCCGGCCACAACCGTTGCCAAACGCCGCCGCCAAATCTCCTCTAATGGGAAAACGAGACACCGCACCATGTGACCCTCGACTGGGCGATACTAGGGTGATCGCCTAGCTACACGAGCGTAGGACCAGAGGCGATACTCAAGATACCAACCTACCCTTCCGACGAACCGGACCGGAGTACGTACTACTCTTCGTATCGTCTGCGCCCTAAGGTTACAGCCTCGAGTCCAACCGTACCACCGTCCGAACCGCCTACTTTGTACCCCTCACATGGAGGGTCACATTCTCCTCCCTTGCTTCCCTCAGCTGGCTGCCCAATTTCGCTTGAAGGGCATAATCCGCCCAAAATCGTCTCTTCCTCACCACCAGCATCCTATGCACCACCTTCTTGTGGTGCTCCTCCTCCTAGGACCGCCTCCGCTCCAAGTCCGCTAGTTGCTGGGCAAGTCTCTCCCTCTCCTCCTGCCAAGCAACCTTCTCGCGCTTCAGCTCTTTCACCTACAGGTCTTGAGAGCCTAGCTCCGCGCTTCTCCTCCAAATTGAACCGGGTCCTTCGTGATTCCTCTTCCATGTCCCGGATTTTGATGGCTTGAGTGGCCATCACCTGCTCCTACGCCTAACATGATAATTTTTGAAGGGGGGGAATATAGTAACCGCCTTCGGTCGAGACAACACCCCCTTGTCACGAAGAACACCTTTCCTAGAATAGCATATCTGTCCTACTTTGATAATGCGCACACCCTTTCTGAGGTCATACCTTTGATAAAAGATGCACTTTCAAGTCTACACCCGAGAATTGGAGCACAGTAGGGTGTGGGCCCGTTTGCGTTTTAGTAGAATGCATAGAGGGCTGCCATTTTCATATGTCTATTACAACCGAAAACTTTTACTTTCAAGTGGTGGAACACAATGAAAAGAATCACGTACCAGCGGAGTCTGGTTTCTGGTCGTGAGAACATTGCAACAAACAACTGCTAAAGGAGGAAGTGGTCAATAAGCCGACAATAGTCATTGAAGAGTGCGGCTCGGGCGACTCATCCATGCCTTGCGCCTAAAGCGGGTCAAGTACCACCGCCATATTCCGGAGGCGGTCCATATCGCCACCTCAAAGTTGTCGTTCTCCTCCATTGCTTGCTGCCTTCTCAAGTATCATTCTTGGGCCCAATACCGACGGTGTCGACCACCAAAGTATCTAGGTCGGCCGACCTCATCCAAAACATTTTCTTAAAGGCGGCCTGAGGAGGCGCGGCCGATCGGCGCCCATGGGTAGAACACGGTGTGCTAGGAGGCGCCCGGCGCCGCCGTGGGCGGTAATGTCGCGGTTGGTGGGTGGGAGGCGCGGCCGATCGGCGCCCATGGGCAAGGCATGTCGTGTTGGTGGGTGGGAGGCGCGGCCGATCGGCGCCCATGGGCAGTGTGCTAGGAGAGGGTGCCGGCCGGCGCCCATGGGCGAGTGTGCTAGGGGAGGCGCCGGCCGGCGCCCATGGGTGTGCTGGGGAGGCGCCGATCGGCGCCCATGGGCGTGGCGGGCGTGTTGGGGGGCGCAGTGCCGCCGGGGCCCATGGGCGAGTGTGCTAGGGGAGGCGCCGCGTGCGACCTCCTCCTGCATGCCCATTGTAGCCCTCCCTTCCACGCACTTGCTTTCACTGTCGTGGCACTTCCATCCGAAATTCATTGGCTAACCTTAGAAGCAACCTTGCAATGAAGGCTAACCTTAGAAGCAAATGCAAATCGAGCCAGATCCGGTCGGTCAGTGTAAAGGGTACTCCTCAGGAAACATCTCAGATTGGACAAAAAGCGATAAGGGATAAGCTGCGAGGTTGCGTGGCTTCATACAACTGCGAGTCAAAGTGCATGAAGATCACGTGTGATCAGAGAAGGCTGGACCAAGTGATGACAAGGATTGAACTCTAGGGATGAGTGAAATTGAAATCTTGTTTTTTCCCAGTTAATGTTGTAAGTCTAGTTCGATATTCTTGTGTTAGGGAAATACCACTGGTGGCTTTTGTGGTGTCATAATAAAACCACATTTTCCTCCTAAGCGGAGTTCTGATTGTCCTTCCAGTGACGGCCTTCCTCACCGCTCCTACTTTGCATTATTCCCTAGGTTCGAGTTTGGGACCACCATTCGTACATTCTTTGGATGGAAAGTAGTAACTCTTCTGGTGAATGACCTTTTTTGAATTTTATTTTCGCAATCAAAGCCATTTGTTTAGGGGCCCATCAAAAACCCCTTGAGAGATTATTTGCGAGCCTTCGGATTATTCACCCCCTTCAAAAATTATCATGTTGCCTCTACCTGCAGAATTTCTATATTTTACAAGCCAAAATCTTGGCTGAAAGTCATGGCCAATCTAGATGGCCATCAGCACGGGCGTCAGCGCCCTGCTGAAAGGATCCCTATGCAAAATAGGTCAAGAGTTGCTGATAGGCTCACAATTGCATCTCAGCTGCATTAGGGCATCCTAGCATGGAGCCATTTAAATCAAACTCAACCTATGTAGATAGCAGATCTAAGAGACGCATTTAATACAATCATTCAGGCGCTCTATCCTCATAACCTAAATCTGACGTTTACTCTTCCTCCTAGAAACCCACAGAATTTGCCAGAAGTGCGTGTGCGAAGAGCCTTTGATGGAAACGGGCAGCCCCGTGGTTTCATCACAACTCAAGCTGCCACAAATACAGGTGTCAGCACAATAATCCAACGCATCGAGGCAAATAACAGAATTGTGGACAGACGCTTCAATCAAATAAATGTACACCTATCTACAGCAAGCGTGGACTTACAGGATCTGAAGGAACAAATTGCGCACTTGGACTACAAGCTAGTCATGCTTCTCAAGCTGAGCTGCTCAAGAACCCTGCATTCAGGAACATAGCCTGTAAGCACGCAAGGAAGACAAATCGTGGGCGCAAGTTTGATTCACTTAATTTGTGTCCATCTTGCTCCACTTATGCTTATAACAAGTACGAGATGAGGAGCTCCAAAATTGCAGCTAGGAGAGTTGTCTGGGATCAGACCCTGCAACGCCAAAATCAACGTGCACTGTAAGTAGAGTGTATGGACAGAGCATGCAGTGATTAGGAAGCTGATATACTAGATACAGTAGAGACAGAAGTTGAACATACCTTTGAAACACTGAAACCCAACATGGGTGATACAGCTTCATCATCCAACTTTGGTGGTGAATCCTTTAAGGAAAAGGATAGATTCAACGGGACTGACTTTGACATATGGCTCATCCGGATGGAGGGTGTCCTCGAGATGAGGAACCTTCTGAAATATGCAACCGGAAAGGTAGAGGATTTTGGCGAAGGGACAACAGCAGAAGCAGACTGGTTAGCTAAAGACAGCGCAGCCAAATACCTTATTCGCAGTGGCCTAACAACTGAAATGTTGAGGCAGACTGGAGGGGTGAAGACTTCAGCTGAAATCTGGACTCGCCTCAAGGAACTCTACGTAGGGCACAACATGGTCAGTGCAATGACAGCTATACGTAACTTCCAGAATTTGAGAATGAAGGAAGGTGATTCAGTGGAAAAACATTTGAATACCTTTAGGACCTTAGCCTCAAGGCTACCAAGTGCCTCCAAAGTCAACATGGAAGACGATGAAATGGTGATGAGACTTCTTCTACTCTCACTTCCTGAATCATGGTCACATTTTGTGACCTCCCATACTGCTGCTCAAACACAAGCTACACTGTTAGCTAAGAAACAAGGTGTGGAGATGCCAGAGATGTCATTTTTGCAGCTTGTCAGCTCTATGCTTCAAGAAGAAGCGAGCAGGATGACCCACAGGCGAACAGGCAAACAACATGCCCTGTACACCTCTAACCAAGGATGAGGAGGCAGAAAATCCTTCTCAAAAGGAGGTGGTGGCAACTCATTCAAAGGAGGTGGTTTGCAAGGAGTAGCCTCATCTGGAAAGAAGACTAAAAGGCAATCTTGGCACACCGTGCAAGATACAGTCACCAGGAAACGTGATTATGCAAAGCGGTGGAGTTCTCGCAAGGAGGAGTCATCCAGTGGCGAGACCTGCAGTGGTGGTCGAGCGAGAATACTCCATCAACCCTAACAATTGGGACAAGGGAGTTTGCTAGTCCACTGTTGCTTCCCACTTGTCTGTCTTCAAAAGCAAATATGAAACCAACAGCAGAGTGGTATTTAGACACTAGTGCAACTGCGCACATTTGTTTTGACAGAAATGCCTTCAACACATACAGGGCTGTATCTGACCATTATGTTTACCTTGGAGACGA
Source organism: Anthoceros angustus (assembly GCA_010909165.1). Classification (NCBI taxonomy): domain Eukaryota; kingdom Viridiplantae; phylum Streptophyta; class Anthocerotopsida; order Anthocerotales; family Anthocerotaceae; genus Anthoceros; species Anthoceros angustus. Next base: position 1,627,991 of record MU008161.1, read on the forward strand.
TAGGTCTCTAGTCTCACCAAGTCGTGGCACAGTTGAGCTGTCAGTCCCATCTAGCATCAGACTAAAATTAAGAGATGTTTACTATGTGCTAGACATGACTAGAAATCTAATCTCAGTTAGAAGATTGAATGCTGACAACAACAGTCTCGTTGTCTTCAATAGAATAGATTGCCAAATAGTAGATGCATTTGACCCTAGAAAGGTACCTGCCTATGGGTCTTCGGACCATGATCTGTTCCGTCTCCATCTGCTCAGTGGAGTAGCAGAGTCCCACCTGACACAAGATGTCTCCCTAGCCTCTGCACAACAGATAGTAAAGTCTAAGTTGTGGCATGAACGTTTGGGTCACCCTCACATGGCAAAACTGCAGAAGTTGGCTTTGAGTGACTTGTATCAAGATGGACCTATTGGCTCTTTGACTGCCATACCCCTATGTGAAGCTTGCGTGCTATCTACGAAACACCAAGCAGCCTTCAAGAACAAAGCACCTCACCGTACTACAGATGTCCTTAAGCTTGTTCATGCAGACCTGTGTGAACCTTTATCACAAGAATCCATTGGAGGTGGGCTTTATTTTCTAACGTTTACAGATGACAAAAGCCGTTTTGTCACCACCTACATCCTGAAGAACAAAAGTGAATGCTTTTCCTATTTCAAGGAATACATCAAGTTCGCTGAACGTTGGACAGGAAAACAGCTCAAGACACTTAGATCTGATAATGGCGGGGAATTCACATCAAATGAATTTCAGTAGTTTTGTAAAGATGAAGGCATTGGACGCCAACTTACAGTTGTGTACACTCCACAACAGAATGGAGTGGCAGAGCGCTTGAATCTCACATTGCAGGAGATGGTCTCCTCATTGTTACATGACGCTCATTTGCCACTACCTTACTCGGCTTAGGCCTTGATGACTTCAACCTTTCTTCGGAACAGGTTACCCATGCCACTAATGCAGTTGCTGGCAAAACCCCTTATGAGGCTTTTACAGGTAGGAAGCCATCAATCCAACACTTGAGGACTTTTGGCTGTCTCGCTTATGCCTTCATACCTAAACAAAAGCGAACCAAGATTTCAGATAAGGCACGCAAGCTGCTTATGCTGGGATATACAAAGGGGATAAAAGCTTACAAATTGTATGACATCCCTTCTAACAGAGTCATCTATGCCCGGAGTGTTACTTTTGACGAAACAAGAACTTGGGCGTTAGTGGGAGCTTACACTCATGCTCCCGAACCTGATGACAGTGAGAACTCTTTGGACATTTCTCATTTTGATCTAACAGATCATGGCACTCAGGATCCCCCTGTTGAGGATATTGCTCTTGCAGGAGGGGACAACCAGGCAGTGTTAGAAGAACCTGAACCACCTGAATTGCCACTGCCAAATTTCCAGGACCAAAATCCTCCAAATCCAGTAGTTGATGAAGCCGCTAAACATGAAGCACATCAAGACACTACTGAAAAGGATGAACCTGAGGAAACAGATGAAGCTGATGATATACTTCATGCTGAACTCGAACTGAACCTAACACGAGCAGCGATACCCAACTCGCGAACTGCAGGCACCGACTATTATCGCACACGACGTGCTACCTCTTCTCATGTGAAGGCCTATGCTGCCACAGCCTTGAATCCCATAGAACCGCAATCTTATGAGGAAGCTCTCAGCAGGCTTGATCACAAAGAATGGGAAAAGTCAATCCAATCAGAATATGATTCTCTAATTGAGAATGGAACTTGGGAACTTGCACAGTTGCCCAAAGGCAGAAAATTGGTGTCATGTAAATGGGTGTTTAAGCTAAAGTTTAAGGCTGATGGATCATTTGATAGATATAAGGCCAGACTAGTTGCTAGGGGATTCACACAAGTTCCAGGTTTAGATTACCTTGAAACCTTTGCTCCTGTCGTCAAGCTTGCCACTCTGCGTACTATATATGTGTGCCATTGCAGCTGACAAGGACTACGAGCTCAGAATGTTTGATGTGAAGACTCCCTTCTTGCATGGAATTCTTGATACTGAAATTTACATGCAACAGCCGCCTGGTTATGAGGTCAAAGGCAAAGAAGACTATGCTTGCAAACTAATTAAGTGCATGTATGGACTTAAGCGATCGACCATGAAATGGAGCTGCCTTTGGACAAAAGGAGCGCAAGCCCTAGGTTTACAAAACAATAAGCGGTGACTGTACATATATACATCAAAGGTGATGTGATACATTACTTAGTGTCTATGTTGATGACCTTATCTTGGCCCATGCTTGACCTGAATTTCATATCTTGATCAGACACACTTTAGGCGTGGAAGACCACATGTACTAACCCCGCTCCCAAGTGTCGGGTGAGCGATTTTTGTTTTGGATGTGTTAGAATAGCGAGTGCTTTGAGAATCGTCGAGTCGGGTCTTTTATACGGAATGGTCCTTGGCCCTTGGAGATAATAATAATTTTTCGACCCTTAGGTTTGACCCGGAGGGTGGGTAGAAATAGAGTCCTTGGGTATTGGGAATTTTAGAATAAAAGGTGTCTATATATGCTAGGGATGCTCACAATATGCCGCGTTGTGTAGTCAAGTGGGGTGGTGGCTAGTTCCACCACGGTGGCAGCAGGACGTCTGAGACCGAATTTACAACCCTAGTGGCGGGCGGGACTACGTCAGTCGGGCGCAAGCGGGAGAAGGCACACCGGCACGCGGTCGCGACTTTCGGGAGGCGGTCGGAGGCGAGGCTGCAGCAAGAGGCGGCCTGGCAACCCGAGCCAAATCAACATCTCATGCGAGGAGGAAGCGGCGGCAATCGGAGCGGCGGCGGAGGAGAAATCAGGCGGCAAGTTCGAGGCGTGGAAGGAGGCCGCGGCGGCTTTGATTTTTCTCTTGACCGAGATCTGCGGGGTAGTCGAGGTTTTGTTTTGGGAAACAACGAGAGAAGGAGATGGCGCCCAGTGCGGCGAAATCCCACCAGGTGGCCCAACATGGACCATGGAAGTGAGGTGCTGGCGGGAGGCTCACGAAGTTCATGGAGAAGAAATGGTGCTCTGACTGCATTGGTGCAAGAGTGCGCCCGGCAATTAAGGACCAAGTCGCAAGAGGGTGGCCGAGGAAAAGGCCGCAGGCGGGATTTGGCCCTCTTCGAGGCGGTGTATGGGCGAAGCATCGGAGGATGGGAGCTTGGTGATTGACCCCAGTGAAGAAGACCTTGAAATGCGGTAGCTCATGAAGCACAGGGAAGTGAGAGTGAACAATGGGTGGGTGACTCGCCAACTCGTGTCTGCTTGGTGGTGGGATTGGCCAAATGGATTTTGTGTTTCCCTGAGCCGGAAGCTGGATCATATGGCGGATCACTTCTTGGTTTTCTTCACGAGGTGGTCAAGGGTACACAAATTGATTGGGGAGGATGATTTTCGAAAGAGCACATGAGGAGAAGGCGATTTACTCTCTTCTTCCCTCGGCCCTCCTTGATTTCGCCTTTTCGATTCATGTATTTGCGCATTAGTGTTTAACGGAGTTGGAAGGTGTCCATACTGCATGGTTGGAAGCCGGTCGGGGAACTCAAGGTAGAAGAGGAGGAATTGAAGGAGGATTCGGGCAAGGATTCCAGCGGTTAGTCGCTTCCTGGAAGGTTCGGAAGAGGGTGGGGAAGTTTCCAAGGGTAAGCGAAGGCGGCAGCAGTCGAGCAGGGGTCGGCGAAAAGGGAGCGGCGGCGAGGAGGAACCCACAGCTACACCCGGTCACAGTCGAAGGCAGCGGCGAGAGCAGGTAAGGAGGAGAAAATAAAGGGAAATGGCAAGTTGCTCCCCTCCAGTGCAGGATGAATCGCCGCTAGAGAATGAAGCGGGGAAGGCGTGTGAGACCAACCCCTAGGAGAGGAGGGTTAACTTGCCGAGACCAGACTCGGGACATTTTGGCGACATTTCAGAACCGTCCGGTGAGGTGGGGATAGGAGACACCTCGCATCGAGAATTGTTGTGGAGGCGGATGGGCAAAGGGACAGCCAATTTGGGGATTTGGGGTTTGACTTGGCCATGGCACAGCGGATCTCCTCGATCAAGCGACCATGGCTCTCACTTGAGTGTGCAAGGCCAACAGAAGTTGCTCAAGGAGAAGTTGGAAAGCACAGGGAAGTGAGTGAACAATGGGTGGGTGACTCGCCAACTCGTGTCTGCTTGGTGGTGGGATTAGCCAAATGGATTTTGTGTTTCCTCTGAGCCGGAAGGCTGGATCATATGGCGGATCACTTCTTGGTTTTCTTCACGAGGTGGTCAAGGGTACACAAATTGATTGGGGAGGATGATTTTCGAAAGAGCACATGAGGAGAAGGCGATTTACTCTCTTCTTCCCTCGGCCCTCCTTGATTTCGCCTTTTCGATTCATGTATTTGCGCATTAGTGTTTAACGGAGTTGGAAGGTGTCCATACTGCATGGTTGGAAGCCGGTCGGGGAACTCAAGGTAGAAGAGGAGGAATTGAAGGAGGATTCGGGCAAGGATTCCAGCGGTTAGTCGCTTCCTGGAAGGTTCGGAAGAGGGTGGGGAAGTTTCCAAGGGTAAGCGAAGGCGGCAGCAGTCGAGCAGGGGTCGGCGAAAAGGGGAGGCGGCGAGGAGGAACCCACAGCTACACCCGGTCACAGTCGAAGGCAGCGGCGAGAGCAGGTAAGGAGGAGAAAATAAAGGGAAATGGCAAGTTGCTCCCCTCCAGTGCAGGATGAATCGCCGCTAGAGAATGAAGCGGGGAAGAGGCGTGAGACCAACCCCTAGGAGAGGAGGGTTAACTTGCCGAGACCAGACTCGGGACATTTTGGCGACATTTCAGAACCGTCCGGTGAGGTGGGGATAGGAGACACCTCGCATCGAGAATTGTTGTGGAGGCGGATGGGCAAAGGGACAGCCAATTTGGGGATTTGGGGTTTGACTTGGCCATGGCACAGCGGATCTCCTCGATCAAGCGACCATGGCTCTCACTTGAGTGTGCAAGGCCAACAGAAGTTGCTCAAGGAGAAGTTGGAAAGCACAGGGAAGTGAGTGAACAATGGGTGGGTGACTCGCCAACTCGTGTCTGCTTGGTGGTGGGATTAGCCAAATGGATTTTGTGTTTCCCTGAGCCAGGCTGGATCATATGGCGGATCACTTCTTGGTTTTCTTCACGAGGTGGTCAAGGGTACACAAATTGATTGGGGAGGATGATTTTCGAAAGAGCACATGAGGAGAAGGCGAATTACTCTCTTCTTCCCTCGGCCCTCCTTGATTTCGCCTTTTCGATTCATGTATTTGCGCAAGGGTGTTTAGCGGAGTTGGAAGGCATGTCATACATGGTTGGGCCGGTCGGGGAACTCAAGGTAGAAGAGGAGGAATTGAAGGAGGATTCGGGCAAGGATTCCAGTTGGGAGTCGCCTCCTGGAAGGTTCGGAAGAGGGTGGGGAAGTTTCCAAGGGTAAGCGAAGGCGGCAGCAGTCGAGCAGGGGTCGGCGAAAAGGGGAGGCGCCCCGGAGGAGGAACCCACACCGGGGTCACCCGGTCGAAGGCAGGAGCAGGTAAGGAGGAAAATAAAGGGAAATGGCAAGTTGCTCCCCTCAGTCTGGGGATGAATCGCCGCTAGAGAATGAGGCGGGGAAGCGTGAGACCAACCCCTAGGAGGAGGGTTAACCCAGTGGCCGAGACCATAGACTCGGGACATTTTGGCGACATTTCTTTGACCGTCCATTTGAGGTGGGGATAGGACACCGTCTGAGGTGTTGTGGGCGGATGGGCAAAGGGGGCCAATTTGGGGATCGAGGTTTGACTTGGCCATGGCAGGCGGATCTCCTCGATCAAGCGACCATGGCTCTCACACTTTGAGCAAGGCCAGCAGGAGAAGTTGCTCAAGGAGAAGTTGGAAAGCTGGAAGGCGAGAGCAAGCGGAGGAGGCCTTGAGGCAGGAGTCTGGCCTTATGCAAAACAGGAGGCGATTAAGGACATGTCCACTCGGAGGCCTTAGTAAATTCAGGTCAAGGCGCATGCTACAATTGAAGAGCTTCAGATGAGGTCTCGAGTCCGGGAGGCGGTGGAAGCGATGGCGCCCTTGGAGAAATTCAAGAAGTGGCGGAGGTACAAGCGGGAAAGAGGCGAAGCTAGGGCCGAGTCAAGAGAGGTGGCCAAACCAAGAAAGGCCGAGCAACCACCACGGTGGCTAAACCACCGTGGAAGCAACCACGGTGGCTAAACCAACCACCGTCGTGGAGCGAGGCGAGGTGGGGAAGTCAGTGTCGCAGATGGAGGGAGATCTCTGGAGAATCAACAGCCGGCCGATTGTCCACGGGAGGAGAGGTAAGGACCTCTCGGAAGGCGTATTGTGCTACGGCGTCCGGATGAGGATGCTCATGTCACAGCCTGCATGGTGGCGGTGCTCACTCTAAGCGTGTATGTGGTTGTTGGGCGGGAGGCGGCTGGCTGTACATCTTGACCGCCACAGGCGTTTACGATGGTTCCTTGAGTAGGGCGGGCGCCTATCCTCCGCAAGTGGTCTTTGGAAGAGATGGAGGGAGATCTCACGGAGAATCAGCCGGGATTGTCCACGGGAGGAGAGGTAAGGACCTCTCGAGAAGGCGTATTGTGCTACGGCGTCCGGATGAGGATGCTCATGTCACAGCCACGCACGCATGGTGGCGGGTGCTCACTCTAAGCGTGTATGTGGTTGTTGGGCGGGAGGCGGAAACTCTTGGTACATCTTGACCGCCACAGGCGTTTACGATGGTTCCTTGAGTAGGGCGGGCGCCTATCCTCCATAAGTGGTCTTTGGAAGAGATGAGCGGGCGAGGCGAGCATGGAGGAGCACAGTATGGTTGTCCGGGAGGAGAGGTAAGGACCTCTCTGTCGAGGCGTATTGTGCTACGGCGTCCGGATGAGGATGCTCATGTCACAGCCACGCACGCATGGTGTGCTCACTCTAAGCGTGTATGTGTTGGGCGGGAGGCGGAAACTCACTGTACATCTTGACCGCCCGCAGGCGTTTACGATGGTTCCTTGAGTAGGAGGCGGGCGCCTATCCTCCGCAAGTGGTCTTTGGAAGAGATGAGCGGGAGGCGAGCATGGAGGGAGGAGCACGGTATGGTTGTCAGCGAGGAGGCGGGACAATGGACATAGAGGTCACGCAGTGGCGTCGCGGGAAGGCGCGAGGAAACTCAGGCGGTGAGAGTGAGGTGGAGGTTGTGGGGAAAATCGCTCGGATCGAGGCGGAGAAGAGCGAGGGTCCCCATGGGCCGTGGGGGCGGCGGCAATCGAGGCGGTGATTTTAGAGTCGCGATAGCCTAGGACCGGGGTTTCCTTTTCGGGCGAGGGGATAGGGAGTTCCATCAGCCGTAGAGCTGTTGTTGCTTAGATTGGTAAGGGGCGCTCGTGGTAGGAGCTACAATTTTTAGACACTAAAGAGAAGTGAGCTGTGTTGGACCACAGCCAGATGTATAAGAGACCCTTTGGGTGTCTCTCAAAGACAGACGATTTCAGGTGTGAACTTCCGTGTATCGAATCCTCGTGTGGGGTTGATTGGAGACGTCTGGTCAGCATCAAACGGGTTCGGCGCACCGTCTTCTGGTCACAAGAAGGCCGGGAAGATCTGGATGGTCGAGGCGGAGTGGCCAAGCTCCACTGGGAGTGAGGTGGCCGGTGGAAAGAGGTAGGATGCAGCGGAGGCGAGGCGGCTGGAGGCGAATCGCCCAAGCAGCCGGGGTTTTCTTCTGATCCTCTTTTCCAAGCTGCGCCACCGGTGTGTTCATTCCATGAGAGAGTCATGTGGCCCAAGGAGTCTGTGGCCCAAGGGAGGGTGCATGTGGCCCGTGAGGCGAGGAGAGTTCATTGGGAAGGGAAGGTTCCGAGGAGTAGTTGTCTTGTGGGAGGGATTGTGAGTGTGTGAGGGAAAATCGGAATGCGTGGGAGTGGGCGCGTGTGGTGGAATCGCGAAATTCCAGTAAGTGAGGCGTATATAGGTGTCCGTATGCCCATAGCCCCTAGGTCCGTGTTAGAAGCGGTGTGAATAGACTCCATGAGGCGGTGGTGGGACCATACGGTGGCGGCCACTGCGGTGGCGAGTCTACCAGTGGTGGGTTTGGGCGGGGGTGGTGGAGAAGGTGGGGTAGTGGCGGCGGGGTAGGTCTAGAATCCATAGATTTAGCACACCTTGACACAACACCATTCCCTTGGGATCGAATCCTAGGACTATAACGACATAGAGGGTAAATGTGGCCTCTTTGCGTCTTCGGATGCAAAAACCCATTCCACACTAGCACAGAAGTTCAAGATGTCAGATCTTGGTCCACTTCAAAGCTGCCTAGGTATTCACATTCAGCGAAATCGTGAGAAAAAATCCACCGTTTTATGTGGTCACAATGTCCTACACATCACTACTGAAAGCGGTCACAAGACGGTGGGAAAACCCTTGGGATCCGTATGGTTGTCCTCACTAAACGAGACATCAACAATCCATGGTGTTCGACGGATTGCTCGGCTTTGTAGCCCCCACCGCCGTCACTCTTAATCACCGGCCCGGACTTCGAAGAGACATGTGCGTTGCCCGCGCGTCCGGAGAAATCATCGCTGCTGAGCCTTAATTGCGGTTGTCCTCGGTCTCGATCCGCACCACTTGCCCTCATTCGAGCACACATCACTCATTCATGCCATGACATCCATATCACATCACATGCTCATCCCATCTAGTCATCATGCATTGCCTCACCTCTCTCATGCCCATGCTTGCAGCTCACACATACACACGTGATTGGACATGTCCTCACGGTCACATCCTGTGCACATTGCTCAACTGTCTTGACATGTATGCGCCATGACATGGTCCAACTTGGTGAGCATGTTCCAGTGAACAATAATTTTGGCCACCGCCCTCATCCTCGATCCAGAATGGTCAGGCGCCACCAGGTTGGGACCTCTGGGCATCACGCCTCAAAGGGGCGGCTTTGCTCTACCTCTCCTCTTGAGGCTCGCTTTCTCCATGACGTCTCTGCCGGAGGCGGTGTACACCGAAGGACCTCTGGGCATCCTGCCTCAAAAGGGCGGCCTTCGCCTGCTTCTAGCTTACCTCTCCTCTTGAGGCTCGGCTTTCTCCGCCCGGCGTCCTGCCGGAGGCGGTGTACACCGCCCGAAGGACCTCTACTGTCTAGCGCCTGGGGTCCTCTCTCAGGCTCTTTGATCGGACAGACTTGCCATGCGCCTTGACATCTTCTGGCGTACTCTAACTAGGAGCCCGCAGCCTTCGTCACGTCGCCACTGGAAGATGTCTAGGTGCCAGTCTTGGACAAGCTCGCCACCGACCTCCTCGCGGAGAGAAGTGAGCGCTAGTGTGATGTTCTTCTCCACCAGCCGCCAAGGCTCCAAATCCTCTGCTGCCTTCTTGGGGCCCAGGTTCGCTCGTTGTTCGCTTTGCTATTGAAGTAGCCTAGGCACCGATGCACTCCGTCTCTTCCTTCGGCGCCAAAGGAAGCCACGCTAAGCCGGGTCGGATGCTCCAAGGCGCCGCGCTCGAGTTGAGGAAGAAGGAGCGCCAGAGAGCTGGGTGTCTAAGCGCAAGTGACTGGGAGAACTACCGGGAGGTCGCGCTGGAAGTCGCCTTTCTCTAAGCAACGGGGCATCGGGCGTAATTGATGCGTGGGAAGTTGTACTTTCGCTGCCAGTAACTGCCACCTTCTTGCATCTTGTACTGCAGCTTCACTCTCGCCGTTTTCTTGGCGCATGTCCTTGGGTCGTGACTACCTACCTATAACGGTTGCTGACAACTCTGAAGTTCTGGCTTGCTGCATGTCAGTCATCCTCTCACCACCATCCACGTGTCGTCCTTACCAAATTACGTCCCGATGCCGGACCCCCCAAGGATGCTCCCTTCTCCGGACCTCACTCAGGCCCACTCCAGAGTCACTTCGGAGTTCCTCCGGAGTCACATCGTTCCCCAACATCACCTAGCGGAGCCCTCCTCGGACCGCGGCCTGGCCGAACCAGCCTTATTTCCTCGCATACTGCCTTATTCTTCACACAAAAACTCAAGAAAACAAAAAAAATTCCATTACTCGTTCCTAAGGGGGAGTCAAACATCCTTCCTTTGCCCACAAGAACCTCAAGAGCAGGTACCGAAAAGAGAAAGAGATGCGCTCAAGCACCAGTCAAGTGATCTAGACTTGGCCTCACTACCAAGCCATGGCCTCGTTGTGCGAAGGCAACCCGAAGTTTTTCATGTATTCCAAATGCATTGGACCCTGGCAGATTTGACAGCATAGGGAAGCCAAACTTCGGTAGTTCAAGTAGTACCATATGAGACAAGAACCAAATGAGCCAATGGGGCTATAGAGGCAGCGAAGATGACCCAGCAGCTAGAGATGCACAACATCATGTTGGAGCATGATATGCGTAGAGAGGAGATATAGATGGAAAACAATCTAAGGATGACACAAGTTCTTGTAGGAGGATCTCCCAAGATGGCAAAAGCTAGGTAGATGGCGCCTTGAAAAGAAAACGTCTTTTTATGTTCTCTAGGCAATGCCATGGTTTCTTAGCAGTCTTGGCATGCTCCTTGAAAAGAAACCTTGTCTTGTTTTTTAGGCCTCTAGGTATGTCCTCTTAGCATGCTAGTCTTTGCATGCTCATTTTTGGGCATTATTGTGCATTGTGTTATCAGGCATGCTTCTCTATCTTTGGGCATGTAAGCAATAAAAGCAATGTTAACTAAATTATTTTGACATGTTCATTTTATGGACATAATAATTTAAAACAATATATATTCACTTGGATAACTTATCACTCAATGACGTTCTCATGCTGAGAACTCATTCTCCAAGCTTCAAATAATGTACCCTTCACCTCGTTGTACGATATTCTAGTGGACCCTCCTTGCCACATATCGATATGCCCCTCATCGTGTCCTAGGTATAGATCTGCTATGACTATTTTGGATGCATGATGCTTTTGTTGAAGCTGCCTACTTGTTGCAACAAAAAAGGCATAAGAGGATATGCAATATCTCCAACAATATTCTGAGTAATAGCATGGCCTTAGGCTTGTGTTGTTGGCTCAGTTAAAATGCGGCCCTCCATCATTCTCTTCCATAGGGTAATAGCATGGCCTTTAACTTGCATTGTTGGCTTAGTCAAAATGCGGCCCTCCATCATTCTCTTCCATAGACTGATCTCCTTCAAAATGGTTACATCATGGATGGGTGAAACAAACATGCAAAAATTGTTGTTTTGCATCACAAATATCTTGTAAAACAATGGAATGTATATCATGTCTACACAAGTATGCAACAGGGTTATCTTTAAAGATAGCTCGAATCTCATATGCAACAGGATTATCTTTGATGTCTTTAAAGATAGCTCGTATCTCATATGCAACAGAATTATCTTTGATGTCTTTAAAGATAGCTCGTATCTCATATGCAACAGGATTATCTTTGATGTCAGGTTGTGCCGCTAACTTGATATGTGATCCATGAATACAACCTACCATGTTGGACAATCCTCTAAGACCTTGAAACGTGGTAGAAATGATCCGTTACCTGTGAAAAGACAACCATGCAATAAATTGCAAGAACAACTTCTGTGGATTGCTTAACACCTCTGTAACATATAAAGTATACTGCACCACAATAGTTGCACCAACTTCATACAATTAGCAATAATGTGAGGTGGCAAACCTCAAAGTAGTCGACGAAGTACCATGGCAACTACATGATCTAAATATAGAGGCCCACGAAGAGAAGCAAGAACAATGTAATGAGCTCGTAATAAATTAACCAAAGTGAGGAAATTGGGGTAAGACATTGTATATGCAAACCTCCATTGAGTATCACGAACAATAGTCTCATCTTCATGCCAAGCTTTCATGTGGACATCCCTCCATAATACTATTTAACGAGCTGGATATTTCTATCTTGGCTTCGGCCCGACCATGTAGCCTCCTCTTTAATAGCTACAATCATCATAGATCCAAAAATGTTAATAAATACAGAGTATTGCGAGACACCCCATAAGTGAAAAGGGAAGGTTTTTATTGAGGTGAAAAAACGATGGGAAAAGCCCATCCAGGAGGGGACAACCAAAGGGGAGCAAGCAGAATAAAGAGGTGGCCCACTTGCATCCTGCTATATTTGCGGACCTTGAGCAGCCTACAGCGGTAACTGACGGTTAGTGATGACCTGAGCGGAGATGGTGTCTCGAATAGGATCGGTAACTACCACATCCGCCATCAAACTGGTCGCACGGATAAGTGCAATTGACCACCGATTGACGACATGCGGAGTACACCCGCTCTCTCCAGGCCATGTAGCGACTTTCGCGAGCGATGGCGAACATGACATCGCGGATGGCGTCGTGAGTGGCAATGCGATGACCCGTGGGGCAACAAGGTACCCGAGAATCATCGGTGAGAGCCGCTCAAGTAAGGAGTGAAGAAGCCATAGGTTGGAGCAGGCCAAGACGGAATCGCATCGCAGTAGTGAAGGTGGTTGATGCGATGTCAAAACCCCGTATGCATGGGCGGGCCATTAGCCAAGCACCTGCGCCCTTCCCAGAACAAGAGCGGAGCCGCGCTCTTGTGGGCCTGGGGATGGAGGGGTCCTGGAGGACGGAGCTGAGGCTGCTGGAGCAGGATGCTTGCAACCCCCTGAAACCATTAGTAATAAATGTCGAGAAAGGAGGGAAGTCCTTCCGAGCATCCACTGATAACATGTCCCTAGCTGGCCTCAAGGACGTTTGGAGAGAGAAGGTTCCCTCCTCCACACCTGATAGGAGATCCTCCAGGAAGGGCCTGTCTTGGAGTATGAATCGAGAAGCCAAAGCAGGGGCAGAGAGGGATTGTAGCATAGTTGATAAAAAATAATAAAAGAATCTATCCATACTTAGGTGAGACCGAGTTCCTCCTTTGTTGAGTCTCCATGAGCCTTTTTAGTACTGTCAAGAAATAGGCTACGTCTGTCTATTTCTTATTACAAAGTATTGTCGTTGGTTTTTTTATATTTAATGTATCGTGTTCATTTCATTTTGGTGAATTTGATTGGGTATTTACATTCCATGTAACTTAGGGGAACCCCAAGGGCCATCAATCATAGATAATATATCAAACGGTCCCGAAGGGTTTCGAAACCTTATAACAACAACCATTTTGGAAGGCAAGATAGCAGAAATGATATATTAGGCAGCCCTAAAGAGCTTTAGATGGCTCCAAAAGACTTCATAATATGCACGCCACCAAGGGTCAGAGCAATGTGAAATGTACAGGTTGGGCCGGAGCTGTCTATTTCATTTCTACAAATTATTGTCTTCAGTTTTAAATGATTTGTTATTATTTAATATATTGTGTTTATTTTCACCAAAAGATGTCCCTCTCAAGTTGCCAAAATAACATTCATTTAAAAGCAATTTATATTTGTGAAATCTTGTGAAATGTAAAGGATGATCACACATATTTCATATTTGAGTGTTAGCTCTAGACTAGTGCACTTGTCCAGATATTTTAATCACAATCTATGTGCTTGTCACAGTTGAGTCCCATGAAGGTCATCCGTCTTTAGTTGACTTGAAAAGTTTTCTTCTATAATTATTGAATATTAAAATATAATTTTTAGTACTTATTTATGCACAAGCGAGACACATATAGACAATTTAAAAGGCTCGGGGTAGAAGAAGAAGAATCTAGTTTAGTCCACTTAGATGGAACTTTCTTATCATGGGACTTGGTATTTGACAACTTGTACCATGGTGTGCCTAAGCTACTAGCACCAAAGACATCCACTCCCTTTAGGCACCCCATCTAAATCCGGAGCGCAGGGTGCTTAACAACAGGGATATTAGATATTATGTCTCTGTTCTAAACAACTTATATATACTTAGTGTGTGGAATGAGAGATTAGATACCTACGTCACTCTGTTTGTGCAATGGCAGTACCTTAGTTAGTTGTCCAAATGACTTGAGCAAAATGAATACACATTCATAAGAACACCATTATTAAGCATCCTTCACTTAGACGAGTACTTAGATGGGGTGTCTAGAGGGAGTGGATGCCCTTGGTGCAAGTAGCTTAGGCACACCATGGTACAAGTTGTTACATACTAAGTCCCATGACATGAAAAATTTCGTCCAAGTGGACTATAATATACTTCTTCTTCTTTAAGTTAGAAGGTGTGGCTCTTAACCACAAGGTCACATGTTCAATGTCTCCCTCTAGAGCTAGATTAATACACGTGGAACATATTATTGCATATAAAAAGGTTCCACTTTACTGCATATAAGCAAATTCCACCTTGTCCCAAACCACAACATTTTCGGAGCAGTAAGTAGGTTCCAATGGGGCGACCATGGGGGCTAGTCTCCCTTGTCCAATTGGGCGACCCCGGGGGCTAGTCTCCTTGTCCAATTGGGCGACCGTGGAAGCTAGTCTCCCTTGGCCTAGTACCCTCGTGAGAGTTATTCCCCCTCGTCTCGGGATAGATGATTTTCCCATCTCTTTTTTACATAAAGTTTTCCCGTTTCCCTTATTGCATATGAAAAATTTGTGTGTATTATTATTATTGCATATGAAATGTTTCGGTGGAGCGCATTATTGCATATAAAAGGTTTCCTTTTTGTGCACTTGGTTCACCCGCCCCGTACTTTTGTGTGCCTTGTCCACGCGCCTTCGTACTTTTGGAGTATTTTGGAGACTTGTTCAAGCAGAGAAGGTAGAGATATATCTCTGTAGTCACATTATTGCAAATGAAAGGTTTCGGTTTTGTGCACCTTGTTCACCCGCCTTTGTACTTTTGCGCACCTTGTTCACGCGCCTGTGTACTTTTGGAGCATTTTGGAGCATTGTTGAATCGTAGAAGGTAGGAGATGATATCTCTCTAGATTAGATGTTTGCGAGTCGGCTGCGACTGCCCCGCAGTGTGAACAAGATGTATACTAGTGCATGTACGGCGGTTTTTTTGGGGTCCAAGGGGTTGGCGTCGAGGGACGTGTTTCTTCCCGGGCTAATAAGAATGGATTAGTCGATGCGGACTCCGGTTGCGGCTTTCTTGAAATCCAGAATCACGTCGTGCGGTTATATTGTATGGCAGCGCACACAATTCTCATCGTCGCATCTCGACAAGCGTGTGCAGACAATGAAGTCGCTGAAGAGGGACAAGCATGACAGCCCTGGTAAATATTTCACGGATAACTGCGGCCGATTACAGGAAACCGCAACAACTCCCATTCGAGTGCATTTGGAAGCAACGAGCGCTGCTGGAGCCTCTCCTCCTCACCATGTGGTCATTCATCTTCTTGATCCTTCTGCAGGCCCACAGGAACAATCGTCTGGTTCTTTCATTCCCTTTCATGCAGAGCGGGAAGGGGTAATATCTGTCGATGCTCTGTGTCAGCACATGGCCAGCTTCTTCACAGCTGCCGCGGAAGAGCAGGTAGCTCATGAAAGCGCTGGCTGTCGGCTGGAAATTGGTCACCTTTCTCTATCGCTTCAAGAAGCTGAGCCTGAGCACGTAGCCTTTTCCAGCATCGGACGTGAAGATGGCGTTCATGCAGCAGGGAAGGGACAGCCCATGTCTTATGAGGTTAGGGCTCCTGGAGTACAACAGGAATTCGCCACGGAAGATACCGATGCTGTAAAATTAGAAGTAGCACATGCATCAACAGGCTATGGGACGCAATACGCTGCTGACCAGGATATCACCGGGCAGTTTCTCAAGCTTGCTGTGACTGCGCACGACAAAGCTGATCAAATTCCGCTGGTTAGTGCTGCTTCTGCTGGTGTGCGTGCACATGCTTCACTCTTGAAATATATGTTTATTTGAACCCAACGCCATATGCCTGATATGTCTGATTTGCGACAGTGACAAGCAGGACATGACAAGTTCGCCACACGCGTCTTTCTGATCTCTCTGTTAGGGTGATTGCCTCGTCCATTCATCAGGTTCCTTCCAATTTGGATAGCCTTTGCTGGGATTTTGAGGAATCAGACTATATGCACGGAATCATGAGGAGACTGCAATTGTCGACAAGCCATAAACAGGAGCGCCATGGGGAGCAAGAAGGCCGGTGAATCGGTTTCCCCCCATTCCAACAAACAACCGAAATTATCACGGGCTTTGCCGTCCAAACCTAAAAGCCCCAGCAGGTAATTTAAGTAGCAATACCATGGACGACCATCAATCCGATTGAGTATAGATAATTTATGCTGTCCTCCAAGAGCTGGCTGGTAGCGTCAGGCTCCACAGCATACAATCAGCTACAGAGATTTTAAGAAACCATTGAGACCTTCGCTCGCAGATCTGGGCATGGTCATTGTTTTACCAACAAGATTGGGGAACCGTGGCTTACAGCATGCAGACCTTAGGTATCATCAGATCGTTCTTACAACGGACGATAATGCTGCTTTGCTGCACATTGGAGGGCGTGAGTTTCACGCAAACAAGCCTCTTTTGGCTTAGATTGAGTCTCACCGCTGGGCATCCAATAGGCACACATACAGAGCGAAGGTACAAAAAGTTGTCGTTTTCATACTCTTGCATGAACCTTGGCGGCCGTCTCGCATCACACAACAATGAGTTGCTTTCGTAGTAAGCACCGGATTATTCTTTACAATACCGGCAATCCAGAGTAAAATTAATCATAAAAATAGAGGAAAACCTATACATATTTAGCACTAATCAGTTTTCGACGGCGCCTAGTCGGCAGTTACAACAAAAGGGTGCTGACAGACGGAGCACTCTTGCGTTTCTGACCCATAGCTTGGGACTCGCACCTGCAAGTGAAAATCCAAGTTATACATCAGGTGCATGCACTGGAACCAACGCCCAGTGCAAAACCAATAATCTCGCATCCCGTACCTGTAAGTGGACGGTGCAAGTTGGACAAGGCACCTCCTTCATCCGCCCTCCAGAGTTTCCTGCTGAAGACCCAGTGCGTTTTGCTTGTGGTGTCTCAGGATACAGTGAGGATTTGGTCTCACGTAAGAAACTCCGACCATTAGACGATTCTGCATCACAGGATGGACAGAGGATGTTGACGATAAAAACAAGGAGCTATTTCCAGCAACTAAAGACACAGGAACCAGAAAGTTGCTCACGATTGCCATTGCTGCTGGTCATCCCAGATCTCTTGCTGTTGCGTTCAAGCTCCTCCTGGATAGCCAAAGAGACAAGGATATAAGTCGCAGTCACTAATTGCATAACGATGCCCAGTTCAGGTTCACACAGACCTGAAGCTTCCTAGCAAGGTCCTCATGAGTGCGTGGAGGTGGGGCCTTGCTCTGAACTTCGATATTTGCTAATCTGTGTGTCACCTCTGCCTGTACAAGCATCCGCATGATGAAAATAAATCAGTGTTCTCGACACAGGGTTACTGGCAGCTGCCATGGCCAAGATCAATAGACACTACCCATACCAGACATTGGTCACACACACGCACAGACTGTGCGTCTTCATCTGTATTCAATGCTGTTCTCCCACGAGTGCACTTATCACAAAATACATCCCCGCAGTTCCTGCAGTGATGCTGAGGAGAAGGATAAAAAAGACGTGAGATTTAAATATGTGCAACATACAGTCAGGATAGAGTTCAGAACATCATCTTTTCAAGGATAAAAAGGAAACGAAAGCTAACGTGGTAGCCAGGCAAACATGAGAAGGTTCTGTGCGCGGTAACAACAGAAAGACATCAAGTAGCCAACCTTCCGATTAAAAGCTCCGAACTCTGCATCACAAGCCTTGCACTTGTTCACAGCCTCATCTGGAACCTGTTTCACGAAAACGCATCACCAGTTATTAACATGTTGGCAGAGATTCCATCTCATTCCCTCGTGGCTTCTAAAACTTCGCACATGTTAGGACTGTCCGAGCTTTACCCAGTGTTCCTTCTCTTCTTGACCTGTTGTCCTGGTCCTGATCTGCACCCAATCAGAAAAGGACGTCTTCTTTGGTTGAATAGTCTCTGTCTGTATCGGGGTTGGAGTCTTTGATTCAGGTCTTTGCATTTCTGCAAGCTGGAATTCATGATGCTAAAAGGAGCGTAAGTACATATAGCCTATATTGACAGTGAATGAAACAACTCACACCACCGAGTCAGACAAACCTGAGCACAGGCAGCGGCAAGTGTGTCAAGGATAGCAGTTGTTGTATACGAGCTTGATTGAAGCTGAATAAGGCGTTGCTCTACATCCACGGCACTTTTTGCCCAGAAAAGGAACACTGATGGTTCCCTGATCTACAAGACCAACCCCAAGCGAGCGAGCTCAGTTGTCGTCTCAAATCTGCACAATCATTCTGCACTTACTAGCTAAAATCTGGTTCAGATAATGCTCACCTCCCAATTGATGATAGTATCAAGAGGGTATATGCGTAACATCTTGTTGGTGGATGGGTCAAGCATTTTCACTCCGTCTAATCCAATCTGCGAACAAAACGATTGGTGTAAATACCAATAAATCTCCCGGCCTAAAAAGGAGCCAAGCAGGGTGTGGCCCAAGAGTAGTCCCCACCTGACAAATAACGTCCTTAGGGCTTGAATCTGACAACAGCTTCACCCGGTACTTTTGAATTCCTCCGCCAATGTCATCTGTATCAGCCTTAGGAGAGGCTTTAATAAGTTTTGCCCCTCCCAAATCTCCATAGGCACTGTACACAGCAGCCTTAGTGGCCGTAGCAGATGATCCCCAGGATCCCGATCCTCTTGATCCATAAGGCTCATGCCGCCCACCATCGTACTGAAACGCGTCAGTAGTTGTATACCCTACGTTGTCATGTCCAATTCTCCCACCATACCTATCTGAACCTCGTGCCTTTTCATAAGGCCGGCCTTCTGCTGCTGGCCTATCCTCATACACCTTTGTATCGTATCCTCGGCCACCTGCAGGTTGATCATACCCGGAACCCTTCGCATGACCATACCCTAACCCACTGGCTCCCGAACCTGAGTGAGGACCTGCATTGCCATGTCCACTGAAAGTTCTCTCTACTGGGTGTCCCGTACCTGCATTGTAGTCCAGGGCGAAAGGTCGATCATTCAATGCAGAAGGCGGGTTCGGGGTATAGGCTGGAGCAGCTGGGACATACGCTTGAAAGGGGTGAGGTGGATATGGGGTTGAAGGGGCAACAGGGGTGTAGTTCGAACCCTGTGCTGCTGGAGAGAAGACCTGGTTCGGAGGGTAGGGAGAAGCATAGGAACCTGAGGGTGAGCGTGAGAGGGAATGACCTTCGTGAGTGGGTGGAAAAGCAGGTGGACCAGGAGGATAGGGGTGCTGAGTTTGAACAGGAACATGAATGTAAGGAGGCACGGGATGACCATATGGTGGAGGGTTCACATTCTGAGGGGTAGGTGCAACCCCATAGGGAGGGGGATTGGAAGGTGGATTCGGCGGGTATAGAGGCTGGTGGTAAGGGGCATACGGTGCTTGAGGGCCTGCCGAATTGCTTCCGGATAGGCCAGGTTGTGGAGGTGGAGCATAAGATGTAGCTTGGGGAGGATAGACCTGTGCTCCTAGAGTGGAATGGGAAGGATCAGAGGGCTGATGAGGGTACGGTGGCTTCATCTGCAAGGAGTCAGGTTGCACAGGGGAAGGAGGATATGAATGTGGGTGGGGAGGATATTGGGGCGCAGGATGGGGATGGCCAAAGGCAGTGGAAGAGTACTGTGGAACAGGAGGTTGTGCTGGGTTAAGAGGAGGCTTAGCTGATGCAGGCTGGGGAGCAGGTTGTGCAGATGAACCATACTGAGGAACTGTCTGATTATGGTGAGAAGGATACTGAGGAGGGGGTGCGAGATTTTGGGGTGGGGGAGAAGTATACTGAGGAGGGGGAGCAACAGTTTGACCTGCAAATTGATTTGGCTGGTGTAAAGAAGGCGCATGCTGGAGCTGTGCATGCTGCTGAGGAGGGGGAGGAGGAGGGTAAGAAGCCATGACCGCCGCCTGTGATGGCTGCTGCTGAGGAGCAGCAGGCACTGGAGCGGGAAGACTGGACCTCTGATTTGCACCCTCGGGCACATAACCTCCCCTATCATCCCTGAACTGCACGCTTCCCGCACCCTGGCCCCCATATTGACCATGCACTTGTCCCTGAACCTGCACTTGTCCCTGAACCTGCCCTTGCTGAAAATTGTCAGATCCCCTTTCCCTGTACTGCTGCTCACTGGCGGGAGCATTTCCATACACAAGTTGACCAGGAGCAGATCCAAACCCAGACCTCTTTTCATCTCTAAACTGCTGTGGAGCGTTAGAAAACTGGCCCGATGCAGATCCAGGCTTATCATCACTATACTGCTGCTGTGGGAGGTCTCCACTCTGCTGCTGCCCTGGCACCTGCTGCATGTTGCTGGATCCTTGCGCCGTTGTGTATGTCACGGTGCCTCTCTGAACCCCAGAAGCCTCCACCTGAAATACGCTCTGCTGCTGAGCAGGAGCATGCACAGGCTGGGGAACAAATCCATCCATAAGCGACAGAGAAGGTGCTGCAGGAGCCTGGTGGCCCGCCCCTTGCTGCGGAGGAATATGCGCAAGAGCTGAGGTTGATGCACCCTGCTGCTGCACCACAAAAGACTCTGCCTGCTTCTGCCCTGCTGCCGGAGGAGCCGAATACGACTGATGACCTGAACTCCACGACTCGACCTGAATCAACGGCTGCAGAGCAGGGCCGTCCCCAACCCCATACTGCCCGGATTGCGATCCGGGCGCAGAACCCCGGTCAAGGTTTTGCCCTGCACCCTTCCCCTGTTCCTGCTGCTGCTCCGGAGCTGCGGCCTGGGCAGTGAAGGCGCTGAAGGACTCCGCGAGGGCCAGGGAGAGGGACGGGGAGAGCCCCGAGGAGGCAGGGTGAGGCGCAGCGGGAACCGAGGCCGGAACCGAGGCGGGAGCCGGGGGATGCACCGTGAGAAAGTTGAAGGCCTCGCCCAGGCTGCTGGAGTCCAGGGAGTCGAAGAAGGCGTCCCCGATGGAGGCACTTGCCGGTGCAGCCCCTGCAGGGTTAGAAGGCGCATAGCCACCGCCCGAGCTGGGCTGGTAGTGCTGCGCCTGCGCCTGCTGCTGCGGCTGCTGCTGCATCATGTGCTCTTCCGCAGGCCCAGCGCCGCTGCAATTCGCCCGATTCCGATGCCGATGCAAATGCCCACTACAATTCAGCACCAATTCTTCAGACTCTGCCAAAACCTACTATCCCAACACCAGATCTTCAAAAACACACCTCCTGAAAAAATTGCGACACAGTCCACGACGCCAGAGCCAGGCAAGAGACACCGCCAGACAAGGCTAAATGTTTTTGTCTTTACACTCACCGCGTCAGCGGGCGAGGCCGAGTGTGCAAGGAAGGTGGAGTTTGCGTGCTACGCTCGCCTCAATATCTATCTACCTTGTTTACCAACGTAAAATGGACAACAAGTACCTATTGTGCACCTGTTAAACATGGTTTACATGGACCTATACCTTTTGGAGAAAGGAGCTCCCTGCATATATACTAATTAACACTCTTGGACGCTGTCAAGATAGCTTTACCGAGCCTTTCGTCCGCCGCCCCTAGTTCGAAATTTTATTTTTATCAATTTATTAATTTTAAACCTAAAATAATTTTCTAGAGTCCAATCTCGTCGAGAGAGTATGACGTACCGTTCTTTGTCACCCACAAGTGTAGGGGAACTTCTTGTGACCTTTTTTCTATTTTGTGCTGGCACGCCACGTGACTCGAAGCATTGAGGTGGAGGTTTAGCTTCTCCCTAGCTCCGTGCACGGAGCCAAAAGTGGCTCCAACTAGGCCGTTCAGCCGCAATAAGGCCCTTGCGACTTGGCCACTAATGCCCTGGCCAGGCCTGATCAATTGTCGTGGCTATGCCACTGACGTTGCTCCCTTCTTGAACGCCTCTCACCACGGTTTCAACTGCAGCCATTGCCTGGGCAACATTGGCACCCCAACGCATGGAGACAACAACAAGTTGGCGAATGTGTCCCGTCCCACACAATAGCTGTTTGACGACTCGCTAGATTCCCTGCTCAGGTTTCAACTGTGGTCGTTGGCCACACCTCGAGCTTTGTCCTTTGGAGTCTAGTCTTTGCTCCTCCGGCTGTGGGTCCAAGCCTTGCGAGTCGGGACATTCCGGTGCACCTAGCCAGAGGGCTTGCCAGCTCTGAACTCCTTTGACAAAAGGATAGAATCAGTCATTATTATTAGTATTATTATTATTATTATTATTATTATTATTATTATTATTATTATTATTATTATTATTATGACAAATCAATATTTCCAAGTGCAAGTTAGTGGACAAGGCTTTCAAAATTTATTTTCTATGCTTGTTGGGCTTGCCGCTTTAAAACTATGATATTGCAGCCGTGCCTAAATGCGAGCCGTGGTATAGGTATATTACAATTGAGATATTGGCAAAAACATAGGTCAATGGAAACAATAATCAACCTTGTGTCATGTCAAATGGTAAACACGTCGTAATATTATATTTCATGCAAATCATAATGTGTAACGATACTTTTATGGGAATTACCAACTTTAGTACACACGGCCCGAACTATATAGCACTGAAGCACGCCCTTGTGAAATACGGTCACTTGATTTGATCAATCTTAAGCAGGAGTTCCTGAGTAATCACGAATTGGGTACCACTTGTCTCGAGTGTTGATCTCTCTTGCTATAAGTATTTCGATATGTTCTTTTTTTATTGGATGCATTTTAGAGGCAAATACATTTCACAATATCTCACCACTCATAATCAAGAGGATGGTCAAAGAGCTGTGGAGGAAATTAAAGTAAATTGCAACAGCGTTTGTCTAATGATGTGTCGTGTTGGATATAATCCTTTTGGCGTGAAGTGATATTACGATCTAGAACTTTCATAACTAGTGATCTTCCATTAGTATTCCACAGATAGGACTGAGCATAGGTGGCTCTTTATCGACACTCAACACTCTTCCAAGGCAACTTCTAGGGTATAGTTGCAGCTTGCTAAGCTACTCACCTATTTCGCTTAGTGTGTATTCGCTATGTACTAAGTATTATTGTTCATCATCTTATGGTCAGTTTGTCTAATGGTGTGGCAAGTTGGATATAGGTAAGTCATAATGAATACGAAGAATAATTATATTTTATTGAGGGAAAAACAATGGGAAAAAACCCATCCATGAGAGGACAACGAAGGTGGACCCTGGGGGTTAAGGTGAAAAGGAGCGACTAAGCTCCTTACCTTAAGTTACCTACTACTCCCAGAACATCATATGCAGGAAGAACAAATGGCTTGCAAACTACGGAGAAGAGAAAGAAGTGTCACCTGCTGTCGCCGCCTTGTGAAGCATTGTCGTCGAAAGGGCCCTGTGAAGGGCAATGGAGACTCGTTGTCTGAAGTAAGCTGTGAAATAAGAAAGGGACAACCCGGCACCATGCCTGCAGGCGTGGTAGGATTTGGCACAAGACTTGAGAAATTTATCAAAGTCCGTAGTCATTGCCCCATACATTTCGAATGCGAGCAGAATAAAGAAGTGGCCCGCTTGCATCTCTCTGTACTTCCTAACCTTGAGAGTCATAGCACAGGCGATAGCCCAACCAGGATGGTTAGTGATAACATGAGCAGAGATGGTGTCTCGAGCAGGGTTAGTAACCACCACGTTCACCACCGAGACCTAATAATCGCAGACAAAGTACAAGTCAGCCCTGATTGAGTGACCTGTTCGAAGAGTGTACCCTCACTCCCTCCAGGTCATGTAACCGCTTTCGGGAGCTATGAGAAACATGACATCGTGGATAGCATCGTGGATAGCATCGTGGGTGGCGATGCGATGACCCCCATGGAGACAACGAGCAAGGTGTACTCCAAAGTCATCAAGGACAGAGCCGCACTCGCAGGTAAGGAGGGAAGATGCCACATGCTGAAGCAAGCCATTACGAAATCGTACTGCAATGATGAATTGTGGTTGGTGCGATGACAAAATCCCGTATACATGGACGAGCTAAAAGCCAAACACCTGTGCCCTTACCAGAACAAGAGTGAAGCTGAGCTCTCGTGGACTAGGGGATGGAGGGGTCCAGACGGACGGACTGGAAAGCCTGGCTGAGCTGCTTCTCTAGCAACAACGCTTGCAACCCTCTGAAACCATCAAGAAAAGAAAAAATTCCCGCCGAGCATCCGAAGAATGCATTTCCTTGGCCTACCTCAAGGAAATTTGAAGAGGCGAGGTTCCCTTCTCCATACTAGACACAAGATCCTCCAGAAAGGGCCTATCTTGGAGGATGAAGTGAGAGGCCAGAGCAAGAGCAAGAAGCTAGAGTAGGAGCAAGAGGCCAGAGCAAGAGCAAGAGGCCAGAGCAGGAGCAAGATGCCAGAGCAGGAGCAAGAGACCAGAGCAAGAGCAAGAGACCAGAGCAGGATCTAACAGGGCCCAGCTGCCTAAAAAAGCCACCGGGGAAGAAACCTCCAATGAGAGTCGGCCGGCACCTCCAAACTGCGTTGGCATGGACGCTTGCTAGTGGACCAAATTGCCTACAGGGCACTCGAAAGCCCCTAGGCCCATGATGTCCCCAAGAATATGCATAATCTTCCTGCCAAACCCCTATGGTTGAGATAGTCGAAACAGTCGAGATATTCAAAATAGTCGAGATAGTTGAGACAATCGAGACAGTCGAGACGGGAGAGCTGGAGATGGGGGGAGCGTACGGATAAGGTAACCAGGGCGCCTAGCAAAGCAAGAGGATAGAATTCTGATGGTCACTTGAGCATCGCCCCACATAAGGAGGTCCTCGATATGGGACAAGTCCTCGGCGAGAGCCTGGTCTAGGAAGCTCCTGATGAAGTCAGCGGAGCCAAAAGGAACCCCTAAAATCCGTAGACCCAAGGCCGGAGCAATCTCCCCAGCAGGGAACTACAAAGTGGGGAGGACACCCGACGGGGACCAGACGCAGCACTTGGAGAGCTTGACCGTCAAGCCGACCAAAGAAAGCTTATAAGAGAAGAGCTGGAAGGCCTCCTTGACCTTGTCCCTAGGCCCAAGGATGTGAGAGTTGTCTACCAGCGATGGGAAGACATAGTTGTGCGCAGAGGAAGCAGCCCTAGAAAGGGCCTTGTAGTGGGCAAAGAGGGCACTGCCTAGAGGGTCGCCTTGCTGGGTACCTATGGCTGATTCCAAGACGGAAACAGCAAATCTCGAAGAGACATTCCTGTGCTGATAATAGAGGTTGGAAGACTTCCCATTGAAGCACCAGATAAAAGGTATAAGGCTCCCTATGACACCATCACCATCCCAGCTCCTCGAAGATGATACTCCTAGAAATGGTATTGAAGGCGTTCTCGACATCCACTTGTGAAACCACTTACGGGGTTGAGGTGCTGTTGGAGGAGGAAGTGGCATTGAAGGGTAATAATACGGCTAAGGAGCTGCATGAAGGCTTCCTCACCCGCGAGTGGACACATGCCACAGCCCCGGACAAGCTTGTCCATAGCGACCAGCCTGCTAGCTGCAAGGACTTGAGAGATCCAATGAGGCGTTTCCCTTGTGCCACACTTGCAGCCAGGGAAACGAGCTGGAGAAAGCCGTTGGATGGGTCTTCAGGGAGAAAAAAGTCCCGAAGATGTTCGAGCACCATCCCAAACAGCCCGGTAGAAGAAAGATGTGGGGTCGTAGAGAGAACCAGAGCAAAAGCTGCGCGCTCCAGGGAGAAGGGGTCTTCAGGGACATAGTCAAGTTTTTTCAAGGGAATGGCATTCTTCAGGACTGGATGGGGGGCACAAAGGGCCGCAATGGTCTGCTCAGAAGCACAGGCCAAAGCAAGGGGGTAAAGAGCCTTGGCAGCGCGGGCATATTCACATGCTTGGCCTAACAACTTGTAGCGCCGCAGGTTCGTTGCTACACCCGGGGCTTGTTCTACCTGCAACACGGATTTCGCAATGCTTACTCCTGAAGAGATGCCCAATCGCCGGCTCGAAAGCGAAGGATGTGACTGGCGACCTCTCGATGATTAGAAGCCCTACCCTAGTACAACGCAGACACCACTGAGGCAGAAGCAGAAGAAGACACCGGGCCAGCTCATCTTCGGAGTCGAGCGCAAGCGATCCAGAGAAAGACGGAACGCTAAGCGGGCATCATCATGGAGGTGCCTGGGAATCCTGTGGAAGATGCGCGGGCATGGAAAGTGGGTTTCAAACAACCCAAGGATGTGATCCTACTAAGTATGCAACCATCCCCATGATGAGAGAGGCACCCCTGGAAGGACGACACTAGACGCCGAAACCTGAGCCACAGAGCTGGTGGAGGTTGCAAGATGTACTTGGGCAGCCTAAGTAGTCTGGTCGAAGTCCTTATGTATGTGCCCAATGTTGGTTTTCACCTCCTTAATGCCGCAAGAGAGCTGAGCACAGACTGGATAGGGAGTGTGCTTGACGTTCATATAAGGTGTGGACCGCCCCGTTGCAGAGACAAGAAATCCTAGAGAGAAAACAAACTGTAGACACCAGCCTAAGGGTGTCAGGGCAAAAGAGGCATCGGGGATTGGGGACAAAGAGTCCTCGGCCCCTACCGTACATACAAAGTTTTAGTTTCGTATGGCAAACCCCAAGAGACCGGCCAAAAGGCCCCGCTTAGAGGGGTTGCAGCCCACCTCACCACTGGCAACCCACCCGAGTAGTGCCCGCACTTGCCAAATTCTGCAGAAAAAAAAAAAGGCCAATTCATTTCCATCCTATGCACAAACCTCACAAACCATATGCTAAAGTTTTGAACTGCAAATTTCAAATTGCAAATGACTATCGGCCTGTTTCAGTTTGTACATTGGCCATCGCACTGTGAAACAAGACCTAACAGATCACAGTACAGGGCCATTTAACTAATCTTTCTGCCATAGGATATATGACTAGTGCCCAGAGGCGTCTCCTTCATTCTTCAGTTTGGAAGTACCTATCTCACCCCTCCATCACTCTCATCCCTGCATAACTTTATCATTCTCATCCCTTCATCCCTCCATACTCTATCACTCTCATCCCCCCATCACTCTCGGGATGGCCAACTAAAAAACTATAGACCAATCCATCCCGGTTCTTTTTCTCTTTAATTGCGTCTCTTGTCTCGGCTCCCACATCTGGGCACCAGAATAAACACTTGTCATCATCATATGTGCTGCAATATCTGTCTTGTCTAGCTGGCTTCATCAAAAGCATGGCATCCCACCTCAACGTTCCTCCACTTTTAACAAGCACCCAATAGAGTGTGCCAAACGGCAGCATCTGACAATAGATGGATTTTCCTTACTAGAGCTAATGCTTCGTCAAGTTCTCTTGCTCAGCCCAGCAAATCCACCATGCAAGTGCAATGGTCAGCCATGGGAATGATGCCATATTGTTTGCTCATGTCCTCAAAATGCTGTAGCCCGAGTCCCTAGCCATAGTGCTGTGCGCTATGCCCTTATTCCCAACCGTGCGATCCAGGTTCCCCTAACCTTCAACACCTATGCTAACTGTAATGTCTTGCGATTGTGCTCAAACAGCTGGATGTAGGAAATGCTCAGTCCCAAATGCAAAGGAATCCCTATTTGTCGCCACTAACCAATCGACTGCTCCCACCTTGATGACTCCAAGCGCATACATGCACAGGGTTGCTTGTTGCCCCCATGCAGGCGAGAGCAGGGAAGGTAGTGTAAACTTCTCTGATAAAGCCAGAGCCATTTGCAATCGACCAGCCGTTGTACACACTGGCATCAGGTTCATCCGAGCGCCAAAGAAGCTCTCCGGAGCTGGCATTGAGAGTGTAAATAGGTGGACAAGGGTACTAGCTCGAGCAGGCAGGGGCAGTGAAGAGCCACCATGTCAAGCCATAATGAATATGCATGAAGTAATAGTATAGATATAGAACTTTCTTTCAAGGAAGTTCAAGACAAATCACTCACTATACAGTGATTTCAATCCGGAACATATTCTATTACCGGTGGATAATATAAGCGCTCATTATAGGTGTATTGTGGAGGCTGGGGCGATTGGGTTAGGGCAGCCGTATGCCCCTCCAGTCAGGGCGATAAGGCACTATTTACAAAAATAACTTAAATCCAGGACAAAAATGTCAATGAAGTCAGGTCCTGTGCAAGGATAAGAACGAAATAACAAGGGAGATGTTTTGTGTGGTGTGAATGAAGCTTTCTATTCTGATAGCAAGGGACCTCTGCAACAACGCCTCTTGGAGCCAACTGCATAGGATTCGATGGGCATCCCGAGTTTAAAGTAGGGCCAACTTTAGAAAAGGACTCCGCTACAAATAGCGGCCATTGTAAGCTAAGGGCATTCAAGAATGGACGGACGGAGTCCCCTTGCTCCTTCGAGCTTCTAAGCTCTTGTGCCTTGACCCTACCAGCATTCTAGCTTGGTAGTTCTTGTGTGTTCGAGTCATATGCTTTGTGTTCTCTGAGGACTTGATTGCGTGATCGATCGTGCAATTCCATCTGTATGTATGTATGGTGCGGGACTCGGTGAGCGCAAAGACTAGGCCACATCAAGCCGTGGACGCCTCCCCGGCCACACGGTGACACTAGGCGCAAGCCACAACTTCCCCATAGTCGACTAACACGCCCGCCTGGCCCCGACATACAGAAGAGGTCATTCGTCACCACCGCTGCTCAATAGGAAAGTCCATAGGAGCATCTCAGAATGTGCGAGACTGGTTACAAGTAGAAGGGTAGGGATCTCCCTCTTGGGGTGGGCTGCTACCTCAAGGAAACATAGTATTTAACATTTGGCACCCCCGGCGGGACGTGTCCCTGATAGCAAGCAGTGTGTGAAAGACTGTAGATTTTGCGTTCTGCATACACCACGACTACCACATCCCTTGGGTATCATACACGTCTGAACCAGCGTTTCCAGCATTGCTTAGTCCTAGTATGAGGAATGCTTCAAACCGACAAATAGGAATAGAGCAGAGGTAGTAAAAGGTGACCATAAAAGAAATGATTGCTTTGCCGGTAAGATACCTGCCTTCCTTTTGGTTTTCCCAACTCCCTCTATCATATCGCCTCTTTCTTGCAAGGATAGTCAAAGAGTCCAGTGTGGGTTGTTAGAAACCACTGTCCGTGAAAGTAGCTTGTGGACATGGGGTATCTGTGGTCCGACTTCTATGAAGCCCGGTCTTGACCCCAATACCTTGCCACGATTATGGGTCCCCAAATGAAGATCTGACGAACATCCGTGGTTGTTCAAGAAGGTTTTAAAAGCTCGCTTGATGGGAATGAAAAAGTACTTGAAGTATTTCCAAAGATCTCGCAAGGGAGTCCAAGTATGGTATGAGACATTGGAGGATGAGCTTGTGTTGATTGAGTGCCTGTGTTGCCTTCTTAACCAAGTTCAAGTGAGTCTTTCCACAAGGATCAGAAGATCGACTTGATTACTGTATCGGAAAGTCGTGAATCCATCGCAACATATGTGGAGCGGACGAGGACAGTGAAGAAGCTAGGCTACACAAAGGAAGGCGGAAAACTCAAGAAGGTGAAGCGGAAGTTCATACATGGCTTAAGAAATGAGTTTTACACCGGATGGAAGATGAAGAGAGGACCTTGGATGATGTCATTGAGCTAGCCATGAAAAGCAAAGTTTCCTCACGCACAGGCCAAGTAAGCCTCGCCACCGAGAACGCCATCGTGGCGAGCCATTCGCGGACTCGGATCCTTCATCGTCCGAGAGCCCCATTCGAGCGCCATCTCGAACGAAAAATGCAAGATGAAGAAATCAAGGAGGACCCCTGGCTATGATGTCAAAGAGAGTGAACGAGTTGGAGGCCATGATCACGAGGATGGCGGTCGGGAAGACACATGAGCCTGCAACAATGAAGCCCCGTGAACCATGCAAGAAGTGTGGATCTCCAGAACACACTACAGGTTATTGCATGAACACACCATGTGTTAGCTGCGGGGAGCATGGCCACATAGAGTGGAGATGTCCTAAGAACTCGTCAAGCAGCAGCAGCCGAGGTCGAGGAGGTGCACCACGAGGTCGTGGTCGAGGTACCGCTCAAACCTATAGGCCAGACAACTGGGGAAACCCCGTCGTCCCACCGCTGCCAGAAGAGGAGATTGTCGTCCGAGGAGTCTTCACCGAAGCTTGCATGCCAACAAAGGCAACCATCGTGCGCTTCGTGCGTAGTGTAAGAAAACGCCTCAATCCGACGTCAAGATGACTATACAAAAGAGGCGAAACAACAAAGGAAAGAAGGAAGCGTGGGTGGGCGAAATAGAGATGGAAGACATCGGCTCGAGAAGCCTGAGGCGAGGCGTAAGGGAGCGTTGTTCCTCCAATTGCCGGTGCACCGCCATACTCACTTGTGGAAGATCTTGCGATAGGGAAGTAAAGATGACATTCATGTCGAATCCTCCCCGCTGACGACGAGAGATCACCGCCTTAAGTACTCGGGAGTTGAAGCACAAGAAAGGAAAGGCTAAGCTAAAAGGGAAGTTGCCACAACATTGACGAATCGAATCGACTCATCAAACCGACCGATTGGATGGCTCCGCAAAACGACTCACCGTGAACGGCTTGGATCAATGAGGTCGAGGTCCCGGCGTCGTGGATGGAGGGTCATCTACGAACTTGATCAATGCCGCTTGGCTCAAGATCTTGGTCTAGGTACCACCCGCAGACTAGCATGTAAGCAAGTCTTCAGAGATGCGCCCAATACAAAGCTCCTGTGGTGGGGGTCTGAAAACATCAAGGTTGTTGTTCACGGAGTAAGAGTATGGATAGGTTTCACCGTTGTGGAACTTCCCGAGCATATGGTGTCATCCTAGGCCAACCATGGTTAGAGTTAGTGAAAGCCGATCACCACCGGATCTGGAATCACGAAATTGGCCCGCCAACAAGACCGGGTTCGAGATCAAGGCATGGCAGCCTGTAGAGTTCAACATGACAAGTAGCACCTCTGAAACAGGATCTGAAGCCTCTGTGTATGGTGACAGTGGTTCGGACCAGGAGGTGGATTTCACCAGCGAAGCATTCAACAGTGAACCAGAGACACTCCACATCCTATCCATTCGATTGGCCCAAGATAAGCTCAAACCTGCATACAGCATCCAACATCCTGACTTGAAGGAATTGAAGTTTTTTGGAGCCAACGGTGTCGAGAAGGTTGCCAAAGTTGGTACGGACATAGAAGGAGAGGAACTTGAGCGTTACAGGAATCTTTTCTCCAGATATGAACACTTGTTCATCACTGGACACGAGGAAATGCCAACTACAAACCTACGCAAGTTCAAGATCGATATCCCTGCGGGCACAAAACCAAGGGTGCAGAAACTAAGACGGTTGTCACCGACGCACATGCAGGAGGTACGGGAAGAAGTAAGGAGGTTGAAAGCTGCTGGATGCATAGAAGCGGTGCAATATCCGGAGTGGGTATCCCCGATCGTAATTTTGATGAAGAAGAATGGGAAAATTAGGATGTGTGTCGACTTCCGGGAGTTAAACAAAGCCACAAGAAAGGACAGGTTTCCCCTTCCTCATGTGGATGAGATACTGGATGAGGTTTCTGGTCACGAGACATACTCTTTTTGCGATGGTTATTCGGGATTTCATCAGGTCGCTATCTGCGAAGAAGATCAGCCCAAGACTGCTTTTGTGACACCATGGGGTGTGTTCATGTACAAGGTCATGCCTTTCGGCCTTTGCAATGCGCCATCTTGCTTCCAGGGAGTCATGATGGAGGCCCTGGGCACCACAGTAGGGAAGTTCCTACGTGTTTTCTTAGATGACTTTGCCGTGTATGGGAGAAGAGCTGATCATCCAGGAAACTTGGAGGAAGTGTTCTCCAGACTGACCCTAGCAAATATCGGGTTAAATCCCTTGAAGTGCATATTTGCTGTTAGTGAAGGGGAACTTTTGGGGTTCATGATTGATTCCAAAGGTGTACATGCGGAGCCTGGGAAGATCAAGAAGTTTCTGGCCAAGGCCCAGCCGGTTAGCATAGAGGAAGTAAGATCATTTGTACAGGCAGCAAGTTACTACAGGAGGTTAATACCCAATTTCACAGAGGTAGCAGCACCTCTGTACAAATCCACGCGGAAGAATCAGGAACTGGTATGGGATGAACCAATGATGGAATCCTACGAGCGGTTACAAAATTTAATGGTGTCACCCAGTCATGAAACCACCGATTGGTCAAGGACATTCTATGTGAGTGTGGAAGTAACAAGCATCTGAATACAACTTATTCCAGGATGATGAGACTAAGTCAGACCGCCAATATACTTTGCAGGTAGGCTTATGACCGGATGTGAGACCAGGTACAATGCGTTCGAGCAAGTGACGGCAGGAATGGTTGCAGGAACGAAGAAGTTCCACCATTACCTGGCATCAGGCAAATTCTTTCTGGTTAGCCTACATGCACGATACCGATGATGATACCCAATCCCACCGGACGATTTGCAAAATGGGTATGTATACTCGTGATATGACTTTGAAGTCCAGGTCAAGTCACTAAAATTCAGACAATTGGAGGCAGGCCTGTGTGGATATGCATGCAAGGCCATCGATTCCAGTCTTCAAGGTCAGTCTGAGCAAATGGAGGAAGCCCGACTCTCACCGCCAAGTCGTAGGAGAAAGAAAGAAGGCGATGAAGAGGAAGCAAAAGGTAACCCAACCTGCACTTTAATGACCCATCTGCATTGAGTGATCTTGACACATGGAAATTGTGGACCGATGGAGTCAGAGCGCATGGCGCTGGAGTAGGTGTGGTACTGGTGGCCCCTGATGCAAAGGAAACTGTGAAGGAAAGCTTTGCGATTCCTTTAGCTACTAACAACGAGGCGGAGTACCAAGCTTTCCTACATGGTTTAAAGCTAGCAGACGATAGGGGAGTGCGCGTCGATACGTGATAGCCAACTACTTGTCAAGCTTGCATGGAACATATGAAGTGCGTGCGAGGAATTTGAGAGCTCTTCACCACAGCTCGGAGCTAATGCGAAGTTTGAAGCAGGGTCCTTGACACATGTGCCACGACAAAGGAACGAGCTTGCTGACGGACTGGCCAAATTAGCTTTGAAGGAGGAACAAACTACCGCCCGAGCAGGTTCACAAGCCATGTCTCTAAGAATTGCGGCAGAAGTATGTCGAGTTGCTGCTGTGCGTCTGGATGAGTATGAGGAAGAAGCTGGGACGGACATCTGGAGTGTGAACGTAGCCAGCGCGGTGTTATTTGGCAACGCAGGGATTGGCG
The DNA here is from genome assembly GCA_010909165.1 of Anthoceros angustus. Taxonomy (NCBI): domain Eukaryota; kingdom Viridiplantae; phylum Streptophyta; class Anthocerotopsida; order Anthocerotales; family Anthocerotaceae; genus Anthoceros; species Anthoceros angustus. Next base: position 1,661,139 of record MU008161.1, read on the forward strand.
CAATAGTGAGATCTCCCCCAGGAGTGCGGATCTGTTCGATATCTAGGACTGTGGCCGCGTAACCACAAGGAGGGGCTGGCAATGGCGATCCTGGCAGGGTTAGTGGAAGCAGCCAAGTGTGGAGCAAAGCGGGTAATGATCAAGAGCCATGACTCAGGAATGTTGCTTGAGGTCCAGAATTTTGCGGCAGGCCAAGCTAGTACAGTGGCAACCCCAGTCTTGATACAGATCGCAAGATTTGTGGCGACAATGGATGGAGTGGGTTTTCTACACATCGACGAAGCTCAGAATATTAAGGCACATAAGTTAGATGCGGTGTCTCTCTGCAGGAATGCAAGGACGAACACAGTGCACGACATTCCGAGCGATGGTCAGAAGATTGAAAACCCGCAACCTTGTATGGACAAATCGCAGATTATCTCAAGGAAAGGAAAATGCCGGAAGGAGCCGATCCAAGCATGAAAAGGAAGTTACAATCTTGGTCGAAAGCATACACCATGATAGAAGGGAAGTTGTTTAGAATCGGTCCCGATAGGGTCCTACGCTTGTGTGTATGGGGCGACGTATACCTGATCCTTTTGAGATGCATGACTCGTGTGTGGTGGTCATTTGATGCAACGCAATCGGTCAAAAGATTCGAGGGCTGGTTTTTACCGCCCACCTTGTTCAAGGATGTTCGTGAGTATTGCTAGCAGTCTCGCCAAAATTTGCTCAAGTGTCACCAAGGTGGTTTGTGTCCAGTGTTTCCTAGCGGTCCCTTTGTCAAGTGGGGTATTGATTGTATAGGTCCGATCAAAGGTCATTTCATGGCAATCGCTACATAATAACGGCAACTGACTATGCTACCAAGTGGGTTGAAGCTGAGGCCGTGCCAGCATTATCAGGAGAAATGGTAGGGAACTTCGTACCATCATGTGATCACAAGGTTTGGATGTCCAGTAGAGATAGTGTCAGATCGAGGTCGAGAGTTTGTCAACGAGGTGGTTGAGAAAGTCATGTCCATGTTCTTTGTCAAGCATAGGTTAACAACGGCCTATCATCCTATGGCTAATGGTCAAGCTGAAAGCTCAAACAAGATAGCCATCAAAGTGTTGTCTAAACTTTGCCAGGATGAGCCACGACGCTGGGATCAACACCTGTATGGTGCCCTCTGGGCCATGCGAACCCGTGTTAAAGCGGTGGGAGTTTCCTTCGAATTAGTTCACGAGTACCGCTAGGGTACCCTCTCAAGTCACTACGAACAAGAGGATTCGCATCCCGGAGGCTATGTCTATGGAAGAAGATGCAAGGATTGTACAGTTGCATGAATTGGATGAGGTTACAAGAGCAGCCTACCTCACCATCGAAGAAGAGAAACTCAAGCGAAAGAAAAGTATGATGAGGACAGAAGGAGTTCGGTTTCTGTGGGAGAATGGGTCCTCGCAAACGTCCGCAGTATCTCAAAAGGGAGTTTGGGGCGGTCGTCGAAAGGCCCATGGCTTGTCAAAAGATACATGAGAATGGGTCAGAGATGTGGTGAAACCATCTGATCCGAAGTCGGAGACGGTAAGTGGGTCTCACCTCAAGAAATTCTATTGCTGATAACACCGCCATGAGTAGCTGCGGTCCTGATTAGGATGCCTGCATACCATGATTGAAGGCATCTAACCTAAGCCAGCAGACTATTTTTAGGTGGGGATTAGACTTGGATAGGGTATGATGGGTGAATGGCTGAGAATGTGATTGTTGGTAGCCCGAACAAGTGGCCAATGGTGGCCAAGAGAACTACTTAAAGCTAGCAGAGTTGATAGGAGGTGTACTTCGTACCATGACAGGAATGGACTCCTTCTGGCCTACATATGACCCTCAGCTACTGCAGAGGCCTCGTAGTAGGAAGGAAGTCATCCCGTCGTTACATCGCGGGCACCATGAGTGGTGCCCGATAGAAGGTTTTGATGAGAGGCGCCTTGACTTGAGTCTGATGGGTAGGTCCAATGCGTATACATGGACCCGGAGGTGTCATGAATGTTGGGAGGATCTTCGGATGCACTTGTGGCTGCATCAGGTGTGTGCTGGGGTAGAAGCTTGCAGAGTGGACGGGTCAATGTTTCACGGGAAAAAACCATCCAACCATGGGGAACTTCAAGCTTGGTTAGTCGATTTGCGTGTCACCGGAAGGTCAGCCGAGTTCAATGATTGGTATTACTTGGTATATCCTTTGGCTCGGATCTTGAAGAAAGACTTAGCTTTTTGGGAATGGTCATCTGTTCATGATGCTTCCTGGGACGCCTTAAGGCTGCCCGGAACAGCTCCCACGCCCGAGCCAACACTTATCCGAGTGATAGATTTTGCTGACCAACACTCGCATGCCTTGGAGCCTACACTGGAGTCGATTGAAGAGGAGTCGAAAGACTTGATAGACCAGTTTGCAGGATTGATGCGGGGATTTATATCAAAGTTGAAAGGTAATGCCAGGGATAAAGCAGGGCCTTAATGACCAACCATCAGGCATGAAGATGGAAGAACTTTCCCGGTGGCTCTTAGCTGGGTGAACAATACGATGCAGGGTGTGGTGTGCAATTCAGTGTGTGAAGTGTAACAGGGATCATGGAGTCGTGCGTGTGCGTAACTACATCCTTGCCCTTCTTATCAGGGGAGCGAGCCCAGGCGCCAGCCGGGGGGAGCCAATGTGCAAGGATAAGAACGAAATAACAAGGAGATGTTTTGTGTGGTGTGAATGAAGCTTTCTATTCGATAGCAAGGGACCTCTGCAACAACGCCTCTTGGAGCCAACGGTGCATAGGATTCCAGAGGGCATCCCGAGTTTAAAGTAGGGCCAACTTTAGAAAAGGACTCCGCTACAAATAGCGGCCATTGTAAGTCGGGAAGGGGCATTCAAGAATGGACGGACGGAGTCCCTTGCTCATGAGCTTCTAAGCTCCTGTGCCTTGACCCTATCAGCATTCTAGCTTGGTAGTTCTTTGTGTGTTCGAGTCATATGCTTTGTGTTCTCCGAGGGACTTGATTGTCGATACCGTGCCGCAATTCCATCTATGTATGTATGGTGTGACCCGTGAGCGCAAAGACTAGGCCACATCAAGCCGTGGACGCCTCCCCGGCCACACGGTGACATCAGAAGGCAAGCCACAACTTCCCCATAGTCGACTAACACGCCCGCCTGGCCCCGACATATGAAGAGGTCATTCGTCACCGCGCTCAATAGGAAAGTCCATAGGAGCATCTCAGAATGTGCGAGACTGGTTACAAGTAGAAGGGTAGGGATCTCCCTCTTGGGGTGGGCTGCTACCTCAAGGAAACAGAGTATTTAACAGTCCCTTTGGCCATAGCTTGTTCCCCATTGTCTCGGGATAGATGGGATTTCCGATCTGTTTTTTTATATAAAGTCTCGACATTGCCAATTAAGTCTAGGTCTTCGGTGTGCGCTTTAGTGGTTCAGAACTTCATACTTCTAAGGACGGGCATCGGTGTTGGACTGCTATTGTTGCGGCGGAGGCGAGATTGGTCGCAATGGGGCGCAGTAAGCAATTCGCGCGTCCGTAGTCCTGCCTGCCATTGCTGCTGCTAGGGTTAGCTGATGTCGTGTTTGGTGTTTTCGTGGATGGCAGGGCCTGCGAGATGCTACAGGCAGATTAAGAACAAGCCTTACCCCAAGTCACGGTTCTGCCGTGGTGTGCCGGATCCTAAAATTCGTATCTACGATGTCGGGATGAAGAAGAAGGGCGTGGACGAGTTCCCCTACTGCGTGCATCTGGTGAGCTGGGAGAAGGAGAATGTTTCCAGCGAGGCCCTGGAGGCGGCTCGAATCGCATGCAACAAGTACATGACCAAGTTTGCAGGAAGGATGCCTTCCACCTGCGCGTTCAGGTGCACCCTTCCATGTGCTGCGTATCAACAAGATGCTTTCTTGTGCTGGAGCTGACAGGTATATGTTCTCCACGCCAGGTTGGTTTTTTCCGAGGGCCCTCGCCGTCAGAAGTTCTGGAGGTGTGACGTTGTGATGTAACTTTTTCTTGTGATGTAGGCTTCAGACAGGTATGAGGGAGCCTTCGGAAAGCCTCAGGGTGTTTGTGCACGTGTGGCTATCGGTCAGGTCTTGTTGTCTGTCCGCTGCAAGGACAACAATGGTGTGCATGCCCAGGAAGCTCTGCGGAGAGCCAAGTTCAAGTGAGTCTTTCCACAAGGATCGAAAGATCATTGATCAGATTGTGAAAGTCGTGAATCCATCGCAACATATGTGGAGCGGACGAGGACATCGTGAAGAAGCTAGGCTACAAAGGAAGGCGGAAAACTCAAGAAGGTGAAGCGGAAGTTCATACATGGCTTAAGAAATGAGTTTTACACGGATGGAAGATGAAGAGAGGACCTTGGATGATGTCATTGAGCTAGCCATGAAAAAGCAAAGTTTCCTCACGCGCCGTAAGCCTCGCCACCGAGAACGCCATCGTAGTGGGAGCCATTCGCCGGACTGATCCTTCATCGTCCGAGAGCCCCATTCGAGCGCCATCTCGAACGTAAAACCGCACAAGATGAAGAAGAAGGGCGTGGACGAGTTCCCCTACTGCGTGCATCTGGTGAGCTGGGAGAAGGAGAATGTTTCCAGCGAGGCCCTGGAGGCGGCTCGAATCGCATGCAACAAGTACATGACCAAGTTTGCAGGGAAGGATGCCTTCCACCTGCGCGTTCGGGTGCACCCTTCCATGTGCTGCGTATCAACAAGATGCTTTCTTGTGCTGGAGCTGACAGGTATGTTCTCCACGCCAGGTTGGTTTTTTCCGAGGGCCCTCGCCGTCAGAAGTTCTGGAGGTGTGACGTTGTGATGTAACTTTTTCTTGTGATGTAGGCTTCAGACAGGTATGAGGGAGCCTTCGGAAAGCCTCAGGGTGTTTGTGCACGTGTGGCTATCGGTCAGGTCTTGTTGTCTGTCCGCTGCAAGGACAACAATGGTGTGCATGCCCAGGAAGCTCTGCGGAGAGCCAAGTTCAAGTTCCCCGGCAGGCAGAAGATCATTGTGAGCAGGAAGTGGTGAGTTAGCCCTACGTGCCTCGGCCTGAACATTTGACCTATTTTGCGTCTGCCCTATTTTGCTAATGTGTGGGGATCGATGTGGTGTGTTCTAGGGGCTTTACAAAGTTCTCCAGAACTGACTACCTCAAGTGGAAGGAAGAGAACAGACTTTCCAATGACGGTGTGAACGCGAAGGTACTGTCAGCTTTTTTTCTGTGTGGTTTGTTGCAGTTTATTACAGTTGGTGAGGAAACTAATTCTGCTGTTTGTTTTTCTGTTTTGTCAGCTTCTTGGTTGCCATGGTCCTCTTGCGAGGCGTCTCCCGGAAAAGCTTTCCTGGATGCGGCTCAGGCCTCTGCGTAGATTAAGCATGTCCACCAGGCTGTTGGGTGCTCACAAACTCATGACGTGCTCCACCTCTAATTTTTCAGCTGGCCCCTCTTCTGTACTTTTTTCAACCTATATGGTGAAGATTTGCTCAGCGAGAACTGGCTCTGGGCACTTCGCTGGCCTGCCGTCGTTTGCCACGCACAAATGTCATGGGATCGGGCACTCTATGGTCATGCCTACTTCGTATCAGGGCTTCAGTCCTGCCTCGATTCAGTCCCCGTTTCTGTAAAGGATAGACCGGGACAGGCGGTCGGTGAAGTTGCCAGTCCCGATCCCGGTACCTCGATCTTTCGGGGACTGACGCTCGTAGAGATTTATGAATCGTATAAATTATGTTTACGATCAATTATTAATGTAATTGCTTAATTTAAATTTCATAGTTTCTGGTTCATATTAGAAGAAATTTAATATGATTTCAACATACCGGAAGATACCGGTCCCCGGGACCGAAAGAGTAGCCAGTCAAAATGGACCCCTGCTTGAACGACATGCCCTGCTGGGCATTCATGAGCCGCAACAATGAAGCCCGTGAACCATGTGCGGATCCCGCACACACTGTGTTATTGCATGAACACACCATGTGTTAGCTGCGGGAGCATGGCCACATAGAGTGGAGATGTCCTAAGAACTCGCCAAGCAAAGAAGAGCCGAGGTCGAGGTGCACCACGAGGTCGTGGTCGGGTACCGCTCAAACCTATAGGCCGGACAACCGGGAAACCCCGCCGCCCACCGCGAAGAGGAGATTGTCGTCCGAGGAGTCTTCACCAAGCTTGCATGCCAACAAAGGCAACCATCGTGCGCTTCCGTGCTAGTCAGCGTAAGAAAACGCCTGTAATCCGACGCATGATCAAGACGAGGCGCACCTCCATGGCGCCAGCCATACTCACTTGTGGAAGATCTTGCGATAGGAAGTAAAGATGACATTCAGATGTCGAATCCTCCCCGACGACGAGAGATCACCGCTGCCTTAAGTACTCGGGAGTTGAAGCACAAGAAGGGAAAGGCTAAGCTAAAAGGGGAAGTTGCCACAACATTGACGATAACTGGCAATCCTGACTCATCAAACCGACCGATTGGATGGCTCCGCAAAAACGACTCACCGGCAGTAACGGCTTGGATCAATGAGGTCGAGGTCCCCGAAGCCGTCGTGGATGGAGGGTCATCTACGAACTTGATCAATGCTGCTTGGCTCGAAGATCTTGGTCTAGGTACCACCCGCAAACTAGCATGTAAGCAAGTCTTGAGATGCGCCCAATACAAAGCTCCTGTGGTGGGGTCCCCGGAAAACATCAAGGTTGTTGTTCACGGAGTAAGAGTATGGATAGGTTTCACCGTGGAACTTCCCGAGCCGGGCATATGGTGTCATCCTAGGCCAACCATGGTTAGAGTTAGTGAAAGCCGATCACCACCGGATAGAATTTGGAAATTGCCCGCCAACAAGACCGGGTTCGAGATCAAGGCATGGCAGAGTTCAACATGACAAGTAGCACCTCAAACAGGATCCAAGCCTGTATGGTGACAAGTGGTTCGGACCAGAGGTGGATTTCACCAGAGCATTCAACAAAGGAACGAGACACTCCACATCCTATCCATTCGATTGGCCAAGATAAGCTCAAACTCGTGACACAAAGATCCAAAGATCCCGACTTGAAGGAATTGAAGTTTTGGAGCCAACGGTGTCGAGAAGGTTGCCAAAGTTGGTACGGACATAGAAGGAGAGGAACTACATAGAATCTTTTCTCCGAGATATGAACATTTGTTCATCCATAAGAAATGCCAACTACGAACCTACGCAAGTTCAAAATCGATATCCCCGCAGTACAAAACCAAGGGTGCAGAACCGAGACGGTTGTCACCGAATGCAGGAGGTACGGAAGAAGTAATGAGGTTGAAAGCTGGATGCATAGAAGCGGTGCAATATCCGAGTGGGTATCCCGATAGTAATGAAGAAGAATGGGAAAATTAGGATGTGTCGACTTTGGAGTTAAACAAAGCTACGAGGAAGGATGATTTCCCTTCCTCATGTGGATGATGAGATCTTGGATGAGGTTTCGGTCACGAGACATACTCTTTCTGCGATGGTTATTCGATTTCATCAGTCGCTATCTGTGAAGAAGATCAGCCAAGATCGCTTTTGTGACACCATGGGGTGTGTTCATGTACAAGGTAATGCCTTCGGCCTTTGCAATGCGCCATCTTGTTTTCGTGGAAGTCATGATGGAGGCTCGGCACCACAAGAGGAAGTTCCTACGTGTCTTCTTAGATGACTTTGCCGTGTATGGGAGAAGAGTCGATCATCCAGAAACTTGGAGGAAGTGTTCTCTGTCGACCTAGCAAATATCGGGTTAAATCCTTGAAGTGCATATTTGTCACATCAAGGGGAACTTTTGGGGTTCATGATTGATTCCAAAGGTGTACATGCAGCCCCGGAAGATCAAGAAGTTTCGCCAAGGCCCACCGGTTAGCATAGAGGAAGTAAGATCATTTGTACAGCAGCAAGTTACTACAGAGGTTAATACCCAATTTCACAGGTAGCAAGACCTGCATAAATCCACGCAAGAATCGAACTGGTATGGGATGAACCAATGATGGAATCCTACGAGCGTTACAAAATTTAATGGTGTCACCCAGTCATGAAACCACCGATTGGTCAAGGACATTCTATGTGAGTGTGGAAGTAACAAGAGCATCTGAATACAACTTATTCCAGGATGATGAGACTAAGTCAGACCGCCAATATACTTTGCGTAGGCTTATGACCGGATGTGAGACTAGGTACAATGCGTTTGAGCAAGTGACGGCAGGAATGGTTGCGAACGAAGAAGTTCCACCATTACCGCATCGTGCAAATTCTTTTCCGGTTAGCCTACATGCACGATACCGATGATGATACCCAATCCCACCGGACGATTTGCAAAATGGGTATGTATACTCTCGGATATGACTTTGAAGTCCGGATCAAGTCACTAAAATTTAGACAGCTTGGAGGCGGGGCACGTGGATATGCATGCAAGGGCATCGATTCAGCCTTCAAGGTCGGTCGAGCAAATGGAGGAAGCCACTCTCACGTGCCAAGTCGTAGGAGAAAGAAAGAAGGCGATGAAGAGGAAGCAAAAGGTAACCCAACCTTGCACTTTAATGACCCATCTGCATTGAGTGACACATGGAAATTGTGGACCGATGGAGTCAGCGCATGGCCGGCTGGAGTAGGTGTGCCGATGGCCCCGATGCAAAGGAAACCGTGAAGGAAAGCTTTGCGATTCCTTTAGCTACTAACAACGAGGCGGAGTACCGCTTTCCTACATGGTTTAAAGCTAGCGATGATAGGGGAGTGCGATTCAATGCTTTCGCGGATAGCCAACTACTTGTCAAGCTTGCATGGAACATATGAAGCGAGGAATTTGAGAGCTCTTCACCAGTGCCCGGAGCTAATGCGAAGTTTGAAGCAAAGTGTCCTTGACACATGTGCCACGACAAAGGAACGAGCTTCTGACCGCCAAATTAGCTTTGAAGGAGGAACAAACCACCGCCCGGCGGTTCACAAGCCATGTCTCTAAGAATTGCGCGGCAGAGTTGCTGCGGCGCTGGATGAGTATGAGGAAGAAGCCGGACGGACATCCGAGTGTGAACGAGCGGTGTTATTTGGCAACGCAGGATTGGCGCAATAGTGAGATCTCCCCGTGAGTGCGGATCTGCTCGATATCTAGGACCGTGGCCGCGTAACCACAAGGAGGGCCGCAATGGCGATCCCGGCAGGTTAGTGGAAGCAGCCAAGTGTGGAGCAAAGCGGTAATGATCAAGAGCCATGACTCGTGAATGTTGCTTGAGGTCCGAATTTCTGGCCAAGCTAGTAGTTGGCAACCCCCTTGATACAAATCGCAAGAGTTGTGGCGACAATGGATGGAGTGGGTTTTCTACACATCGACGAAGCTCAATATTAAGGCACATAAGTTGGCCGATGGTCTCGCAGGAATGCAAGGACGAACACAGTACCATATTCGAGCGATGGTCAGAAGATTGAAAACCCCGCAACCTTGTATGGACAAATCGCAGATTATCTCAAGGAAAGGAAAATGCCGGAAGGAGCCGATCCAAGCATGAAAAGGAAGTTACAATCTTGGTCGAAAGCATACACCATGATAGAAGGGAAGTTGTTTAGAATCGGTCCCGATAGGGTCCTACGCTTGTGTGTATGGGCGTCAGATACTCGCGATCCTTTTGAGATGCATGACTCGTGTGGTGGTCATTTTGATGCAACGCAATCGGGTCAAAAGATTCGAGGGCTGGTTTTTACCGGCCCACCTTGTTCAAGGATGTTCGTGAGTATTGCCGCAGTGTAGTCTCGCCAAAATTTGCTCAAGTGTCACCGGTGGTTTGTTGTGTCCAAAGGTTTCCTAGCGGTCCCTTTGTCAAGTGGGGTATTGATTGTATAGGTCCGATCAGCCCCAAAGGTCATTTCATGGCAATCGCTACATAGTAACGCGAATCGACTATGCTACCAAGTGGGTTGAAGTCGTCGCCGGCACTATCGAGAAATGGTAGGGAACTGCACTACCATCATGTGATCACAAGGTTTGGATGTCCAGAGAGATAGTGTCGATCGAGGTCGAGTTTGTCAACGAGGTGGTTGAGAAAGTCATGTCCATGTTCTTTGTCAAGCATAGGTTAACAACGGCCTATCATCCTATGGCTAATGGTCAAGTGAAAGCTCAAACAAGATAGCCATCAAAGTGTTGTCTAAACTTTGCCGTGATGAGCCACGCTGGGATCAACACTGTGGTGCCCTCGGGCCATGCGAACCCGTGTTAAAACGGCCGGGAGTTTCCCTTCGAATTAGTTCACGAGTACCGCTAGGGTACCCTCTCAAGTCACTACGAACAAGAGGATTCGGCATCCCGGAGGCTATGTCTATGGAAGAAGATGCAAGGATTGTACATGAATTGGATGAGGTCAAGAGCAGCCTACCTCACCATCAAGAAGAGAAACTCAAGCGAAAGAAAAGTATGATGAGGACGAAGGAGTTCGGTTTCTGTGGGAGAATGGGTCCTCGCAAACGTCCGCAGTATCTCAAAAGGGAGTGGGAGCGTTAGGGGGAAGGCCCATGGCTTGTCAAAAAGATACATGAGAATGGGTCAGTAGACGTGGTGAAACCGTCTGATCTGGAAGCTGCGGAGACGGTAAGTGGGTCTCACCTCAAGAAATTCTATTGCTGATAACACCGCCATGAGTAGCTGCGGTCCTGATTAGGATGCCTGCATACCATGATTAAAGGCATCTAACCTAAGCCAGCAGACTATTTTTAGGTGGGGATTAGACTTGGATAGGGTATGATGGGTGAATGAATGTGAGAATGTGATTGTTGGTAGCTCAACAAGTGGCCAATGGTGGCCAAGAGAACTACTTAAAGCTAGCAGAGTTGATGGGAGGTGTTGCATTACGACAGAATGGACTCCTTCCGCCTACTTATGACCCTCACCGCAGAGGCCTCGTAGTAGGAAGGAAGTCATCCTGTCTCATATGCGGTGTGCACCATGAGTGGTGCCCGATAGAAGGTTTTGATGAGAGGCGCCTTGACTTGAGTCGATGGGTAGGTCCAATGCGTATATATGGACCCGGAGGTGTCATGAATGTTGGGAGGATCTTGGATGCACTTGTGGTCGCATCGGTGTGTCGGGGTAGAAGCTTGCAGTGGACGGTCAATGTTTCACGGAAAACCATCCAACCATGGGGAACTTCAAGCTTGGTTAGTCGATTTGCGTGTCACCCAAGGTCACCGAGTTCAATGATTGGTATTACTTGGTATATCCTTTGGCTCGGATCTTGAAGAAAGACTTAGCTTTTGGGAATGGTCATCTGCTCATGATGCTTCGGCGCTGCAATGCCTCCACGCCCGAGCCAACACTTATCCGAGTGGTAGATTTTGTCGACCAACACTGCATGCCTTGGAGCCTACATCGAGTCGATTGAAGAGGAGTCGAAAGACTTGATAGACCGCTTGGATTGATGCGGGATTTATATCAAAGTTGAAAGGTAATGCCGTGGATAAAGGTGGCCTTAATGACCAACCATCGTGCATGAAGATGGAAGAACTTTCCGGTGGCTCTTGGGGTGAACAATACGATGCGGTGGTGTGGTGTAACGTGTGTGAAGTGTAACAGGATCATGGAGTCGTATGTAAAGAACACATCCTTGCCCTTCTTATCGTGGGAGCGAGCCCAGCGCCACGGGAGCCAATGTGCAAGGATAAGAACGAAATAACAAGGGAGATGTTTTGTGTGGTGTGAATGAAGCTTTCTATTCGATAGGGACCTGCAACAACGCCTCTTGGAGCCAACGGCATAGGATTCCAGGGCATCCCGAGTTTAAAGTAGGGCCAACTTTAGAAAAGGACTCCGCTACAAATAGCGGCCATTGTAAGTCGGGAAGGGGCATTCAAGAATGGACGGACTGAGTCCCCTTGCTCATCGGAGCTTCTAAGCTCTTGTGCCTTGACCCTACCAAAGATTCTAGCTTGGTAGTTCTTTGTGTGTTCGAGTCATATGCTTTGTGTTCTCGAGGGACTTGATTGCCGATCACCGTGCCGCAATTCCATCTGTGTATGTATGTATGGTGCAGACCGTGAGCGCAAAGACTAGGCCACATCAAGCCGTGGACGCCTCCCCGGCCACACGGTGACATCAGAGCAAGCCACAACTTCCCCATAGTCGACTAACACGCCCGCCTGGCCCCGACATACAGAAGAGGTCATTCGTCACCAGTCTGCCGTTCAATAGGAAAGTCCATAGGAGCATCTCAGAATGTGCGAGACTGGTTACAAGTAGAAGGGTAGGGATCTCCCTCTTGGGGTGGGCTGCTACCTCAAGGAAACAGAGTATTTAACAGTCCCTTTGGCCATAGCTTGTTCCCCATTGTCTCAGGATAGATGGGATTCCGATCTGTTTTTATATAAAGTCTCGACATTGCCAATTAAGTCTAGGTCTTCGGTGTGCGCTTTAGTGGTTCAGAACTTCATACTTCTAAGGACGGGCATCGGTGTTGGACTGCTATTGTTGCGGCGGAGGCGAGATTGGTCGCAATGGGGCGCAGTAAGCAATTCGCGCGTCCGTAGTCCTGCCTGCCATTGCTGCTGCTAGGGTTAGCTGATGTCGTGTTTGGTGTTTTCGTGGATGGCAGGGCCTGCGAGATGCTACAGGCAGATTAAGAACAAGCCTTACCCCAAGTCACGGTTCTGCCGTGGTGTGCCGGATCCTAAAATTCGTATCTACGATGTCGGGATGAAGAAGAAGGGCGTGGACGAGTTCCCCTACTGCGTGCATCTGGTGAGCTGGGAGAAGGAGAATGTTTCCAGCGAGGCCCTGGAGGCGGCTCGAATCGCATGCAACAAGTACATGACCAAGTTTGCAGGGAAGGATGCCTTCCACCTGCGCGTTCGGGTGCACCCCTTCCATGTGCTGCGTATCAACAAGATGCTTTCTTGTGCTGGAGCTGACAGGTATGTTCTCCACGCCAGGTTGGTTTTTTTCCGAGGGCCCTCGCCGTCAGAAGTTCTGGAGGTGTGACGTTGTGATGTAACTTTTTTCTTGTGATGTAGGCTTCAGACAGGTATGAGGGGAGCCTTCGGAAAGCCTCAGGGTGTTTGTGCACGTGTGGCTATCGGTCAGGTCTTGTTGTCTGTCCGCTGCAAGGACAACAATGGTGTGCATGCCCAGGAAGCTCTGCGGAGAGCCAAGTTCAAGTTCCCCGGCAGGCAGAAGATCATTGTGAGCAGGAAGTGGTGAGTTAGCCCTACGTGCCTCGGCCCGAACATTTGACCTATTTTGCGTCTGCCCTATTTTGCTAATGTGTGGGGATCGATGTGGTGTGTTCTAGGGGCTTTACAAAGTTCTCCAGAACTGACTACCTCAAGTGGAAGGAAGAGAACAGACTTTCCAATGACGGTGTGAACGCGAAGGTACTGTCAGCTTTTTTTTTCTGTGTGGTTTGTTGCAGTTTATTACAGTTGGTGAGGAAACTAATTCTGCTGTTTGTTTTTCTGTTTTGTCAGCTTCTTGGTTGCCATGGTCCTCTTGCGAGGCGTCTCCCCGGAAAAGCTTTCCTGGATGCGGCTCAGGCCTCTGCGTAGATTAAGCATGTCCACCAGGCTGTTGGGTGCTCACAAACTCATGACGTGCTCCACCTCTAATTTTTCAGCTGGCCCCTCTTCTGTACTTTTTTCAACCTATATGGTGAAGATTTGCTCAGCGAGAACTGGCTCTGGGCACTTCGCTGGCCTGCCGTCGTTTGCCACGCACAAATGTCATGGGATCGGGCACTCTATGGTCATGCCTACTTCGTATCAGGGCTTCAGTCCTGCCTCGATTCCGGTCCCCGTTTCTGTAAAGGATAGACCGGGACAGGCGGTCGGTGAAGTTGCCAGTCCCGATCCCGGTACCTCGATCTTTCGGGGGACTGACGCTCGTAGAGATTTATGAATCGTATAAATTATGTTTACGATCAATTATTAATGTAATTGCTTAATTTAAATTTCATAGTTTCTGGTTCATATTAGAAGAAATTTAATATGATTTCAACATACCGGAAGATACCGGTCCCCGGGACCGAAAGAGTAGCCGGTCAAAATGGACCCCTGCTTCGAACGACATGCCCTGCTGGGCATTCATGAGCCGTGGACCACATTTTTCACAACCAGTCCGTCAAACGTGAGCATCCATCAAGATGGCGCACGTCGAATACAAGACAACCACGCCACCACGACAAAAAATTTCAGGTTCAACACCGCAAGCCAGCACATTAGCATGCACCTGCTGCCCAGATTTTTAAGTCCGATCCACTTTCAGAAGGCCGATGGCACCAGTGTGCCAACCGCATCATTCGCGCGAAGAATTGACGAAGTATCCCAGACCTTAGGGTCTGCAAACAGAAGAACGCAAAGGTTGTCAAGAGATAGGTAGAGGACGTCCATGGCCAAAACTGTCCACCTCATTCGCACCTCGTTCCTAGAATCCTTGATCCGCAGCAGTGAACAAGTTTTGGACGCTGATTAGGTCTCAGGAGACGATAGGTATTCAGACTTCCAAACCTGACTACAGCCCATGAGACTGGGGGCTACACTGGTAGGTGCAGCTACCTCATCACCCGAAGTATTTCGTCTTCATGGTGCAAAGGGATATCCCACACTGCTTTCGATGCAAGGATTCCACTGGCACCACAACCTGGAGTCTGGCGTGCGCAAACCGAAATATCTCATGACTCGCATCCTAACACCAGACTTCTTGGTACGACAAAGCTTTGCAGGGAACCTGTCACGACTGTCAATATGTAATCTATTTCCCTTCTGGATTCTGGAAACTGGCAGTGCACTACATCCAGTTTGAGTTCTCCTGGTCGCAGGCATAGTCGACGTAACAAATGTAATACCCCCGTTGGTCTCCAAAACTCACCCAGTTTCCCCGGCACATGTCTTTGACTCCAGAAATCCAAGGCTGGCACCTACCCTTTCCTACAAGACGCTCCACCTCTTCAAACAACTCGGATGAGACCCTGTCCTTCAGGCCTCTCCTCTCAATCTGCAAGACCAGCTCCCTGCCAATGGCTATCAACTGCCTCAGTTCTGTAAGATCTTGGGCAGTCAGCTCAACGCTCCTCTGCTGGAGAAATCTATCTTTACACTCGGCATGTTTCATGCAACTCATGTACTTGTACCTAGCAAAACGTTGGTCCTTCTTTTGGACTGTTCCCTGCAAACACTGGTGGCCCAGATACACCAAGCCGGTATCTATGCTTTGAGTTTCGTAGATTCTCAGTGCAACATTGTAGGGTATCACTTCCACCAGCACTGATCGTTTCCTTGCGTACATGGTTGGATTCATCAGGCTGGTTCCGTGCAGCCCAAT
Organism: Anthoceros angustus; assembly: GCA_010909165.1. Taxonomy (NCBI): domain Eukaryota; kingdom Viridiplantae; phylum Streptophyta; class Anthocerotopsida; order Anthocerotales; family Anthocerotaceae; genus Anthoceros; species Anthoceros angustus. The sequence goes on from MU008161.1 coordinate 1,676,426, forward strand.
AAACAAATCTGCTTTTTGAACAGCCCAAAATTGCTCCTGGAATGACACCTCATTGAAGTCAACGATTGAGGTACCAAATCCCGTTTCCTGTAGAATATCTCTGAAAGCTTGTTCACTATCTGGAAAGAACGTCCTACGCTTGCCATTGCGCACCAAGTAGAGTAGTACCGGTGCATTAGGCATCTCCATCTCACGCATAGTTCCTGACTGATTCACATTCAGATACAGGTCCTGCAAACTTTTCCTCACATGATCTGCAGTGATCATTCCACCAGGGTACTGGGTTGCCTGCATGCACATTACGGTCAAAGTCACACCCTCATCGAGTGAACAAGTACAGCGTAGAGGCACTGCATGGATTCTTCACGTTTTTCTGACTCACCTTAAACAATCCAGGTATGACAACCTTTTCGAAACACATCGGCTCGTGGTCAGATGCGATCAGTTCATCCCAAATCATTCCAATTTTCACTCTGCCCTCTCCGGCAAACATACTGCCTAAAAGACTGTTCGTAGTCAATCCCTCCTTCACAACATTCCTGAGCAGCCTGGAGAGGGTGTGTGCCACATACATTGCAAAGAAGCTGTGCAAATTCTCTACCCTCAAGCGAAACTGTTTCCATACATTATCGTGCTTGAGCACCAAGACTCTATCTACAAAGTCCGTGTACATTGGAAAACTGAGGTTGTTGAAAACCAGCAAGCCGTTCACCTTGCCTGCGGGCAGACAGTCAGGTGGCTATCAGCAGGCAAGTAGGATAAGCTTAAAGGTCAGAACAGAAGCAAGAGGATCACAATCTTTCTCATACCAATAAAGTGCGCGACGTTCAGACTGGATTTATCCAGATGAAGGATTGTTGAGGTGCCATTCCACCATGTCACATTCCTCTCCTGCAACCACTCATATGTCGTCGTGGCCTCTTCCAAGTGCGTCTCTTCGAACATTCTTCTCCTAACATCATACGATCCGTCATCACACGCAACGGGCTCAAAACCGCTCCCTGGTGCTGCATCCTGGCCTTCCATGCATGTCTCAGCGCCTACAAAGAGGAGGTGCGTGCTGTTGAAGCATAGGCTGCGAAACTCGTAGTAGGTAACCCGCGAACCGAAGTCATTACGGAGAGAGTAAAGTGAGGTCACCGTGTGGTCCGACCGTATTCTCCCATTGACAACATCCAGTCCCTCTCCATGCCGCGTCCACTCAGAGGAGCCTACCGTCCTGATCACGCCACCTGATGCTGATGCGGTGCCTTTCCGCGATTCCCGTCGCGCGGCAGAAACGTCCACCTTCTCAACAACATTGCCACTGTCCGCTACATCTTCAATTTCATCCGACGCTTCCGCATCCGCCTGCGGCATCTGCCGCACAACATTCGGCACCACGAACTTAGCGTCACGCGACCGATCTTCCACTTCATGAGAAATCACTGTGCTAACCGTGGTGAAGTAAGCCTTTGAAAGAACATCCCTGTGAGCAGGCGGAGGAACCTCCGCATCAAACCGTCCGTCCCCGACCTCAACGTCCCTGGACGACAGGCCAAGAAAGAAATCCGCACACCGATCCGACATAGCTCGGGACCGCATTCCGACCATAAAGAGCCTGCAGGGAATGTAAACCGCACTGTCCGGAAACAGCCTCTCCTCCACCACCGGAAACATGGAAGCGAGAGAGATGGAGCTGATGACAAGAGACGAAGCCGAGAGCAGCAGCGAAACAAGCAGCAACAGATTGACGCATCTCCCCCTGCCACCATAACAGAGCCATCGCCTCCGGCTCCTGCTCGTCCCGCCCGAGCTCAGCGACACTCCGGGAAGCAAGCCCCGGGAACCGACGGAGCGGACAGAGGTGCCGGATCTGGCTCCCCCCCCGCTGCTGCCGGATCTCTCCATCCCTCCCACCGCGTCTTCTCCCGATCCACTCCTCTCATCCACCCGATCCAGCAAGCGCAGCCCGCGCCGTAGACGCAGGGGGGCCGATCCGGTGCTCACAGATCCGGCGCGTCATGGCCGCCCGGCTCCTGGATGCTGAGCGGACGCTGCGACGGTGGACGATTCCAGCGCATTCTGGGTGCAGCGGAGGCGGCCCGGGGGCATCCTTGGGCCGCATTGCGCGCGATGGCGTGTGCGGAGGACCTCGGAGTGCGGCGCTGGAGGAGTGGGGAAAGCCATGGGGTCGGCAGACAGGCTGCCGAGCTCGCCCGCAACAGCTGGAAGACGGTGACAAAAAGCGAAATTGGTCTTCACCTTTCCCTGCACATGCGGCACCATCATCTTTTTTTGTCCCTTTTTCGCTCTTTTGGCCCGGTGAACCCGGTCCGGTCGGGACTCTGCACTCGGAATCTGGCCCCACCCGCAATCCACCACCAACTCCTAACTCCGTGACGCCTCGCTTTCCTAGGTCCTGTCCATTACTACACCCATTTCCATTACCTACCCACATACAATCCAACGCACCGACCCGACGGTTCTTTAATTTTAAGTACCATAGTTACTAGAACATATATTTATAAATAGCTTATATATTAACATACAAAATATTTTTAGTTCCTCCCAGGCACATCCTAGTGGTTTCATAAGTTACCAACTACACCACCATTTCATAAACTTGTTATATTTTTGGTTCATCATAATATTTTGTGTACTCTTGATCTTACTCACACCTTTACTCATTACTGTCGGTATATTTTTCATTCACCATAACATTCCATGTACTCTTGATCTTACTCATACCTCTACTTATTATTGCGAGGCACTCTTGTTTCCGTGCACTCCATTCCCATCCACTCCCATTCGAGAGGTTCGCAATATCCTGTAGAAGAGATCCTTGAAGGACATGATGAGAAGGAGGCGGAGCAACAACTTGCATCTCGCCTATTAATAACGTCTACTCCTTACTTAATAGATATACGCAAAAAGAAAAAACGTATTTTAAATTATAGAACGAATACATCATGTTAGGCGAAACTACTTTCTTTCCTTTTATGAAAGCACCAAACAGTTGCTTACATGTAACCCAATACCATTCAATGAGCCGTCCAGCTTCATGATAATATATGATTTATGATTAAAAGTTTTATATGTTTAATTTTACGTGTTTATGTAAATTTTTATTTTATTTAAAAATTAGTAAATCAAAATTAAAGTTACATCCTAGACTCAAATGTTTCAAGGGCAGAATATTATTAAAATGAGGGGTTGACCTTTAAATTAAGTGTTTTGTGATCCATGCATCCCATCACTTGTCTGAACCCGGCTTGGCTCGTGTTCCTTGTCTGCAGGCAGCTCACAACACTTGCTGTACACCTTGTGGAGCAGGTGATTTATCACAATCATCTGGTAATTGTTGACGGGGGCCTGGTCCCCGGCCTTATGAATGAGATGGACATCCGATTTCCCCCAAGATGTTGGTAGGCATCCTGTCTTGTATGTTTTGTTGAATAGCTTTGCAAGGACCTCTGGAAGGGCTGTTGTGAGTGTTGCCTTGAGAAGGAAGCTCTGCTGTCAGTCCAAGCCTGTCCGCTGCCTTCTCGTTTTTCAGTCTTGCCAGAGCTGTTTTTATCTCTATAGCATCGAACTGGAAGGTCGGGTCAACAGCTTCCAAGGTGGTGGGCTCGGCATGCTGCGCTTCCATCGAGTCGTACAAAAGCTTGCTGTAGTCGTACCATTCTTGTTTGTCCACTGTGGGGCAAGTTTTCTTCCTAGCCTTCAACACTTGCTAGAATTGCTTGGGTTTGTGGTGTAGCTGGTTGAGTAACTTGGAGTTGTGGGCAATGGGGAAAGCTCGCCTCCGCTTTCGGCAAATAAGTTTGTAGGTTTTCCTTGCTCGCTCCAGGCTGTCCGAATCCGTGGGGGGTTTGTGCCTGCCGGCAGTCCTTACTGAACCAGGCGGGTAGGATGCTATATAGCCTTTCCCTGTTCATGGGCCTGCTTTGCTTTTCTTTATCGCCGATCGTAGCGCAGTGTGCAGTGCCTAGGACTCTGGGAAGCTGGTTGGAGAGCTGTGCATGCAGCACTGCTGCAGAGGTCGTGTTGGGCTGGTAGGGTGTGGGTCCAATTCCCCTGTTCCGTTTCTTGCTTGCCACCTTCATATCAGTCTTTAACCAGAAGAGGAGCGGCCTGTGGTCCGAGCCAGGTAGAGAGGTACGTATTTACTTGAAAGTCAGTGATCCTGTCCCGGGCCTCGGGTCTGGCATACAAGTAGTCGACAGTGTTGTGTTTTCACTGCATATCAGTCGGCAAGCCATCCCTACCCCTTCTTGTCACCTTCTGGGCACAGGTGAACTTCCTTGTGTGAGGGAATTTTCTGATGCCATTGTATAGGCGCATGTCGTGGCGGTCTAGCATGGCTGTGAAGGGATTGATGTAACTTCACATGGAGTGCGGAGGGAGGTGCCCGGGTCTTCAGATTTTTCAGGGATTGCGGCAAGGGTTTGGGAGTCGGAGCGGATCCCAGATGTCGCGGGCGCAAGAGATCTAAGGCACTGGTTGTGACCTTGCAGGTCACATGTGTGGTTGCGGGATGGGTATCTGCTATCGTTGTCGGAATTATACTGTATAAAAAAATGGGAGTTATAAAATCAGATAAAATTCAAAATTCAAAAGGATTGGGAACAAAAAACAACTAGGTCTGGATGTGAATGGTAGGTATATCAAACATGACTTCCCACGCGAGGAGAGGAGGAAAAATAGACCCATACAAGTGCAGAGCCTGGCAGCCTGGCCACACGTCTCCGAGAAATCCAACACTTCCAAACTTCCACCATTTGCAAATTGCAATAAGTGGTGGGAAGCAAGCTTCCCAGACTTGCGGCGAGCAGCTTGAAGTGACGGGTCAGGCAGCCCCTGCCTGGCCTCCTTGCGCAACTTAACTTGCAAGAAGCACATCACGGTTTGTGACTCGGGCTTGATCGGTTCGTGTCACTCGTTTGTTCCAGCTCCGTTCACAAATAGTGCAATACACAGACGAAGTGCAACCTGATCACACTGGCAGGTAACCAGTGGACGCCTATTGGCACATGCTCCTCGCAAGCGCTCTGTTTCCGAGTATGGATAAGAAGGCCACGGCATTCCTAGGACTAGTTGTGGCGCTCACGGGAGCCGGAATCCTGGCTGTTCACCGGTTGCAGGTGGAAGAGAGACAGAATCTGCACCGCGGTGTGCTGCGTGACGAGCAGCTTCTTGCTCTCAAGGAGCAGCAGTTGCAACAACAGGTTGAAGAGAATCGCGGGTAGCGGGGTCAAGCGCGTGCAGTGACTTCAAGAAGGTATTCTGGATGGTGGATTGCAAAACGGAACGGGGGAAAGCCGAATGCAATCAGATGCACAGTAAAGCCATGTCATGTCAGCGATGTTCAACGAATTGTGCCTAAGCATGATAGATTCTCTGACTCCCCGCCACTCAAGTAGCCGTGTCCAGGTGACTGCATCGTTGCTGCCTCAAACACAACAGGGTGACACGAACCAGGCCTTGTTGTGACATGACGGCGGCAAGGTTAGAACGCGGTCGGTTGTGATAAGAAGAAGGCACGATAGTAATTTTGCTTCAGCTTTCAAGATGCAGGGCGGGATCGGTTCGCCATCTAGGGCCACTGCCAGCACGCCTCCTCCGGCTTCCAGCAGCCAGCCCCCTCCGTTGGACGAGCCTGTGTTTGCGCATCTGGCGGAAGAGCTCACCTTGGCGGAGGATCGCAAAGCCGAGACTGAGCAAGGTGAAGCGCTGTCAAAACCCTAGACTGGGCTCGATATTGTATGCCTTTCAGTGTCACAAATTCTTGTTTACGCCACCTTCTGGTTTTGAGCTTTCAAGTGGTTCATGTCCAGCTCTGATGGAGGATCTCACGAGCTGGCTGAAGAAGGAAGAAAAGGCTTTGGAAGCTGATGCCTGGATGTTTGCTGCTCCTCGTTCTCAGCTGTCTGTCATATCTTGACTTCATTTTCGAACCTGGCTTGCAACTCGGACTTAGCCTTAGCTCTTGAGTCCAGTCATGTACTGTGAAGCTTCTGGAGTATTTTGTCCATTTTGGGGTACATAGCGTCACTCTCATAGTGCGCACACCTCGTAGGGTTTGGTAGCTTGAAGAACTATCTATTTGTACTCTTCTTTCGCCGGGTTCGTCATATCATTCGCACTCTACCCCGTCAATCCTTTGTTTCTCCGAGTTATGGTTCAGAAAATTGCAAGTGAGGTTTCGTCGGAATGCGTGAGCTTCAAAGACAGGCCAGAGTGGGCTGACGTGACGCCCGTTTCTCAAGATGATGGACCCAATCCAGTTGTGCCCATTGCTTACACAAGTCAGTTTAGGGAGGTCATGGACTACTTTCGTGCAATTCTTGCTTTGGATGAGAGGAGTGAACGAGCTCTCGGTCTCACAGCCGAAGTGATTTCTTTGAATGCTGCAAACTACACGGTATGGCTCCAGCATGTGTGTTCAACTGCTTGGAAACGTACGCCTGGTAAGATGTCTTTTACGTTTTCTTGGACTTGAAGCTGACCCCTTTGGCTAAACAGGTTTGGTATTTCCGAAGGCTCGTATTGGAGGCAATACAAGGAGACCTTGAAAAGGAGCTAACCTTCATCGAGACTGTGACAAAAGTGAACTTCAAGAACTATCAAATCTGGTAAATGGAGGTTACCTGTCTGTCCATCATTTACTTGTTTCTGGATAGTCCGCTCATGCGTTCAAAGTGACACCTGCAGGTACCATCGGCGATGGGTTGCCACCAAAATAGGTCCTGGGTGTGTTCCTGGGGAACTACAGTTCACGGAAGCAGTTCTTCGAAATGATGCTAAGAACTATCATGCATGGTCCCATCGTCAGGTGAGTGGTTAGGCAGTGTGCTATCACGCACCTCGAATCTCCCCCATGACGTTTCTTATGTCTTCCTCAACGCTTCCTTGTTCATAGTGGGTCTTGAAGGAGTTCGGAGGCTGGGAAGCGGAGCTTGACTTCTGTGACAAGCTGTTAACTGATGATGCGTTTAATAACTCTGCATGGAACCAGGTGAACTTCTCACAAGCGGTCCGCATTTCTGTGCTGCACACCGTGCTTTTTTCCTCTCAACTGAAGAACCTGACATTTTTTTTTGCTCCTGTAGCGTTACTTCGTCGTTACAAGAAGTCCGTTGTCAGGAGGTTTGGCAGCAGCTAGACAGTCCGAGGTTCAGTATTGTGCCAAACTGATAAAAACCGCACCTTCCAACGAGAGTCCGTGGAGGTATCTCAGGGGACTCTTTCAAGACGACAAAGTTGGTATGGTGAAGGAGCGTGCCGTCAGTAATTTGTGCACAGAAGTGTTAACAGCGGATCCGTACTGCATACATGCACTAAGTTTTGTCATGGATCTTCTGGGACTAGGGTTCCACCCGACTCCGACTACTCACAAGATGTTGCTTGAAGCGTTAGAAGCAACCGAGGCGGGCTCACCTCTAGAGCTTGCCTCTGTTTTATGTCAGCGGTTAGAGAAGCTAGATGCTATACATGCCAGATACTGGGCTTGGCGGAACAACATGCTTCCACCATCTCTTGTGTGAGGAAACTTTGGGCACAATGTTAATGAGCAATTACTTCCGTCATCCTTGTCTCCCTACTCAAACTAGCGTAACGAAGCCCGCACTTCCTTCAGTAGGCTTGAAGTCCCTAAGGCTCTCTTCTCGCAAGTAGCTTCGTAAGGAGCTGCACAATGGAAACATTGGGGTCAAACAGCGTCCGGAGCTCCTGGCATGCTGCCGATTCCCACTGGGATTTTCGTGATTGCGAAGCAACGGGGCCAGGTGGTTGAGGTCCATCTGGATCTGCTGTTCAAATGCAGACCTTAAGGATTAAAGATCCTTACGTGCCCACGTGTGGCTTCACGACCAAAGCTGAGAGGTTGTTACCTTTGTTGCTTGCATTGGAGTGGGAGGAAATTTTGTTCTGGCTCTGACGTGACCACTTGTGGCCTTCACAGGATCCAGGTCATCCCCGAGGGTGCTCCTGACATACAGAAATTATGCAGAGAGGGACGACTGAATAAGGCGCTGCTTGCCCTCCAGTGCATTGATCAGCAGGGCAGGGCTCCCTCGGTGGAAGTTTACAGGGGCCTATTGTATACGTGCATGAAACAAAAGGCCTCCGCTGAGGCCAAGCAGGTGCATGCTCATTTGACAAAGCATGGGTTGGAGTTGAACACTGTTCTGGGAAATCTTGTGGTGGCCACCCTCATCAAGTGTGGGAGTCTTGCGGATGGATGCCATCTGTTTCGAAGTTTGTCTCACCGGACAGCAGTATCTTGGACGGCCATCATTTCAGGGTATAACAATGCTGGACAATGTAAGGAGGCTCTCTCATGCTATGAGCAGATGGAACTGGAAGGTATCCAGCCCAACAATCATACATTTGTCAGCTTACTCAAAGCATGCAGCAGGTTGGAAGACTTGGAGGAGGGCAAGCGGATTCATGCTGAAGCCATCAAGCATGGGTTGGAAACAGATGGCTTTGTTGGCAGCTCCTTGGTTAGCATGTACGCGAAGTGCGGGAGTGTCAAGGATGCAGAGAATGTTTTTGACCGATTGCACCAGCGCACTGTTGTGTCGTGGAACGCAATGCTTGCAGCGTATGCTCAGCAGGAGCAAGGAGGAAGAGCCTTGCATATATTTGCTAAAATGCAAGCAGCGGGGATGAGGCCAAATGCCCGTACCCTTGTCAGCGCTCTACAAGCGTGTGCCTCCCTGGCAGAGAACGCAGAAACTGGCCTTTTGCACGGGCTGAACTTGAAAGCGGAAGCCCTTCAAAAGGGAAAGGAGATACATGCTGAAGCTGTTACATGTGGGTGTGAATTGGATGTGTTTGTTGCAAGCTCTTTAGTTAGTATGTATGCAAAGTGTGGGAGCATCATGGATGCACAGCAGGTGTTTGACGGATTGTCTAAGCGCGACATTGTGTCTTGGAATGCCATGCTCGCAGCATATACTCAGCAGGAAGAAGGAGAAAAAGGTTTGCTGCTCTATGACCAGATGCAAGCAGAAGGTATTGAGCCAAACGGTCGGACTTTTGTCAGCCTTCTTCAAGCATGTGGGTCCCTTGCAGGAAAGGAGGAAAGGACCCCCATAGCCCAGCAAAATGTCAAAGTCGATGCATTGAGAAGGGTTAAAGCGATTCATGCAGAAGTTGCAAGCAGGGGATTTGAATCAGACAGATTTGTTGGCAATGTTCTGGTTAGTGTGTATGCCAAATGTGGTAGTATCATGGATGCTGAACATGTGTTTGACAAATTGCACCACTACGATGTGGTGTCATGTACTGCAATGATTGCAGCATATGTTGATGCGGACGAAGTCCAAAAGAGCCTGCAGATTTATGCTCAAATGGAGAAGGAATCTGTCCCCATCAACTCTCGGACGTTTGTCAGTCTTTTCCAGGGCTGTAGCACGCTCGCAGAAAAGGAGGAGATTACTTTAATTTATTGTCAGAGTGTAAAACTAAATGCACTGCATCTGGGGAAGGAAATACATGCCAAAGTTGCTGTGAGAGGGTACGAAGGCGACGTCTTTGTTGGTAGCACTTTGGTAAGTATGTATTCGAAGTGTGGCAGCATCATGGATGCAAAACAGGTGTTTGATAAACTGACTTCCAGAAATGTTGTCTCATGGAATTCGATGATTGCAGCTTACATCCAGCAGGGCCAAGGAGAAGAGGCTTTAAAGATTTATTCACAGATGCAGCAGGAATTTGACAGGCCTGATGCCCGGACCTTTGTCAGTGCTCTTCAAGCTTGTAGCATCCTTGCAGAACAGGAGGGAAGTTCCTTCGTGGACGGGGAATATCTGAAAGTGAAGTCCTTGTTCATAGGGCGGGGACTACATTCTGAAGCTGCTACAAGGGGATTTGAATTAGATGTGTTTGTGGGCAATTCTCTGGTCAGTATGTATGCAAAGTGTGGAAGCATGATGGATGCTCGACATGTGTTTGACAGATTGCACTGCCGAGACGTGGTATCATGGAATTCGATGATTGCCGCATATGCCCAGCAGGATGAAGGAGAGAAGGCGTTGCAACTTTATGTACAGATGCAGAAGGAAGGAGTAAGAGCAGTCGAAGCTACATTTCTCTCTGTCCTACACGCCTGCGGCAACACAGGAGCTCTGGATATCTGCAAGCAAGCTCACAGGGGCCTTGCAAACATTGGCACTGAGAGCAATCTGCTGGTAGCAACCAGCCTAATCGACGCTTACGGCAAATGTGGCAGCATGGCACATGCTCAATTCGTGTTTGACTCACTGCAACAGCCGGACGTGGTGTCTTGGACTGCACTGATTGCTGGATATGCGCGGCAAGGAGACTGCAAGACGAGCCTACATTGCTACGAGCAAATGCGTTTGGCAGGTGTGAAGCCAAACAAAGTCACGTTTCTGGCGGTCCTCTCGGCATGCAGTCATGCTGGCATAGTAGAGAAGGGACTGGAGTACTTCGAAACCATGACTAGAGAGCTTGGCATCTGTGCAGAGCTTGAGCATTACGTATGGCTAATTGATCTCGTTGGCCGGGCAGGGCTGCTTAGCAAAGCAACAGAGTTTGTGCTCTCCATGCCAATGAAGCCTACCATGCGTGTGTGGCTGTCCTTGCTGGGCGCCTGCCAGAAACATGGTAATGTGGAGCTCGGAAGAGATGCGTTTGATCATGCCGTGGCCTTAGAGCCAGAACAAGCCGCTCCCTATGTCGTGATGTCGAATATCTATGCTGACGCTGGGATGTGGGAGCATGCCAAGGAGATAGATGAGAGGAGAAAAGGAAACCGCGCATGGAAGAATCCTGGGCAGACCTGGATTGAGATTGAACAGGAGGTGCACACATTTTTGGTCGGCGACAGGAGGAACCAGCGGGCTGCAATGGCCTATGGGCTGTTGAACGAGCTTAGCGTGCAGCTTTCAATGAATAAAGATTAGAGTTTCAAATTTCATCATGCGGCTGCTTATTTACCCCATATTGTCCAGACCTTCTGGGCATCCTCATCCGGGAGTACGTAAAGCAGAGCGCTCCTTTGCTTTCAAGATTCCTGGAGTGCAAAGCTAATTTCAAATCTCGATGCATGTAAGAGTCACGTGAGGGAGTGGTGGATTTGCGATTTACTGTCCTCCACTTCGATGACAGGCACAATTATCCTGCTTGCCACGTGGGCGCCTGGCGTGCCAGCAGCTGAGTGGCAGCCCCTGCAGCCTGTAGGTTCTGCTCTCTGCAGAACAACGTTCATCAGTACATGAACGTCATAGGCAGGACCGGTGCCGTCGATTGGGTACAATCCAAGTTCAATTTTCAACCGGCCCAATTTATGTGAGTTTGTTAGGACTTGGCGGAGGCCTACTGGTAAGTTAGCGGCTTTACCGCTGCTCCTTGAGCTCCGTACAGTATATGCATACCGTATGCCTGTTAGGCGGTACAGTACAGCGCCTGTCCGGATATAGCAGTTGGTTGTGGTTTCTCATCATGCTGAACTCGACTTGGGAAGTGAATACGAGTGAAAGCATCCATGACCCGGCTCAACGCCCCAACTGGGATAATGAGTGCCGGCAGGGATTGTACTCGTAAGCGTTCATTTGGACCCTTATATTGCAATTTCTGCAAAATGACCTGCAACTCCACCTAATAGACAGGTTTCGTGCCAACAACGGTTGGCTCGCTCCTGACGAGAGGAGTGTAGAAATTTCATTTCGTGGAGATCAATACGGAAGAAAGAGACACAAAATGCTGTTTGCTTGCTTAAGCATTGCAAACAGATGAGCATCCCGAGCAGGAGGATGGTGGACTGACGGGACAAGGAAGCTGGATGAGGTCGGTCACCTTCCTGTTTCAACTAGGTTCATCAGCTTGCCCAGTTTTTCGAACTTGGTGTCGCTTGCAACCTGTGATACAAAACCGCGCAAGCCAAGCACAAGAAAACTGGGTCATCCACTTGCACAACCGGATGACAGCCGAAGCCAGAAGGATGAGAGGGCACCTCACGAGCCCGCACGAATACGAGCCTGACGGCGGTGAACTTGGCACCATAAAAACCAGGTCTGGGTGTCAAGCTTTTCCCACCGATCTTTACGATGAAGGACCGGACTCCCTGAAGATTGCAAAGGAGCAAAAAGCAGAGCAGGGAAGTCGGTATCGGCCAGAAAGTTGTAAGCACATTACATCAAAGCATGAAGCTCTCCAGGGTGCGTCTGACAAGACTCACCGGTGGATAGTCACGGATGAGACGCCTAGCTTCCTTCCAGTGAGGCCCATTTGTTTTAAGCTCCCCTGAATCCCTGCCCACCCACACCCCCCATACTCAGCCCGGTGAGCATGCAATTTGAGCGCTGCTGTCTGGACGGCGCTAGAAGAGGAGAAGAGCAAAGAACAATGCCAGCATACCATACCATACCATACCAGGCAGCCAAGGGAGACTTGTTCTCGTCCCGCAGCAGCAACTGCACTCTGAAGACGCCGTCAGCGTCGTGCCTTCCCCCAAACCACACGGACAGCATCAGGGGCGGGCTGGCATCAAGAAAGGTAGCAGAAAAGGCTTGCAAGCCGATGGACTGCTGCAGCTTCCCCCACTCCCTGGACGTGGCAATGACAGGGCGGGAGGGAGCAGCAGGGCAGAGGATGGAGCCGGACGGCGGCTGCTCCCGCACCACCCCGTCCCCGCCGCCCTGCTGGAACAGGCAGCCTCCGTCCGGGGCCCAGTGGCTGAAGGACTGGAATTCCTCCAGCGCGGCTTCGTCCTCCCAGTAGATCCTGTCGAACAGCAGCCGATGCCTGGCCTCCCACCGCATCAGCGGCTGCGCCTTCAACAAACTGGCATCCATATGGTGAATGCGCTCAAAATGCGGGCTGGCAACCAAGTTACTCAAGAACACGGCCCGGAACAGGGCCTTCCATCCCCCGACCACCCTTCTGCCCCCCTCCCCATGCAGCCCCGAGTCCTCGCACAACTGCCGCCACAAAGCCTCGTCACCCACCAGCCCCCTCCACGCCTTGCACACCAGGGCGCACGATTTTAGGACCTCCTCGACTGGCAGCAGCGCGAATACGTTGATGGTCACCGCCTCCGGGATGCTCTCCCACCCACCACCACTTTCGAGACGCCTGCGCTTCCGACTGCCTGGGCCTGACATTCCTCCCTCCTAGTACTACTGCCCTTGCTCCCCCGGCCGGCGCCTTCCCACATCAAATCAGGAAAAGGACCAGGAGCATCCTGCTCGCCCACACTCAGCCTTGCTGTGCCTCCGACAGATCAGCATTTCATCGCCACTCGCCAGCAGCTGCCGATGCTGTGGAAGCCAGCAAGCGATGTCCTCAGACACCTCGCAGGTGACCAGTTGCGGCCAGGCCAGAAGCAGAGCAAAGGCGGAGATCCTCTGTTTGTAACCCAATTGCAATCTACGCCCAATGAGCCCGCCATTCGATGTATACTTTGAAATATTTATAAAGTCTCCGAATTCGTTGAAAAAAAAACCCTCCCATTCTTGGGCATTTTCCCAGGCGGCTACGCCCACAATCCTACGCTCGCTGCTAGGCTGACTAACCACAGTTATCCGAAGCAACGGCGGGACGAATCGCAATGGGACGTTTGGGCGTGAAGCTCCGGTGTGAGAAATTGGTTCGCCGCTTTTCCAAGTACAGCATGTGCGCTATTTATTGGCATCTCAGCGCTGGCTGACTCTCGGATGGCTGCTACGAGCTTTGAAATTGCTGGTTGTATGGTGTCAGGTCCTTGCATTACAGTCGGGGTTAGCTTTTGTAAATCTTTGATGTTATTTGCTGACAGATTTTGCAATTTGATGACGACATAGCTACGTAGTCTCGTTTTTCATCCACGATGTCTTTCCTTTTTTTCTTGGAGATAAAGATTTGAGAATAGTTTTTAAAGACTATACAGCGATATTCCTGGGCTGGATATTATTTTTGTCTTGGAGGATATGTCTATTACACTAGTTTTGGTAGACAAGATACCATTGTGAGTGGTAGACAACGATACCATTGTGAGTGTTTCGTTACTGTTTGTTTGTTATCTTCGTATTCTTGTAGGTATTCTTTTTGCCTCTGTCGCAGCGGCCAACAGTTGTTCTCCCTCTACTAGCCACGGCCTTACTTTTCTTCTCAAGTTCTCAATCGTGCTCAGCCACCTGAAACTTGCAATTCATAAGCACAGTGTCAAAACCTTAATCAGCACTTGAGGGAAGTCCGTTGCTTTGTAAAACCTAAACCACACTCTTCACAAAACATCATAGGCCTCATGTTTAAGAATCGGTTTTCCTTTTTTAGAACTGTTCCAGACGAGCCCTCTCCTACATCAATCTTATTCATGCTTCAGAACTGTGTTACATGAAATATACTTATGTTAGCAGTAAATATATATGATACACGCATCCGTATGTTATGTCCCATAAAACCATTTCCATATTCTATTACGTTTTACACTTTCCGTTCGGTTTCCAAACTTTCCGTTTTCGTTCCTAAACTATATTCTATTATATTATTTGCATTATTTTTATTTCCAGTGGGTGGATGTGCACATTTATTTCTAGCGCGCATGGTTTCTTGATAGTATCAAGTCCTTAGAGGAGAGGATCCAGGAGTTGGCTCACTCAAAGTGACAAGGATCAATAATTTTGATTTGCGTGTGAGCAAAGATATAAACAGTGTGTGGGTAGAAATGGATTTCTCTAGTAAACTCTTTTTGCACAAGCCCCGATTTGAATGCCATAAAATCCATATTGAAAACAAATGTCTTTAAGAGTTTAGGTGAAATTTACACATGAATAAAGGGATTGATTTTCAATCTTTTGCACATTCCGAGGAGACATAAAACAAGGTTATTTACATGAGTCGAAAGAAGATAAATTTTGGACCCTTTACAAAATGTATTGTTGTTCGGTTGTGTCTGTACACTGCTCTACTTTATTTTCCATCGACGGCCCTAATTGTGTTCCTTTTCTAACACCATTGGTTAATTGGATGTAGAGGGAGGTAGCAACTGGAGGTCAAAGAAGAGGAAGGGGAGCCCATCCAACATTTGATGATTCATACACGCAGGTGAGGCCTTAGCATTCAGTTCTAGACTTTGGCTTCATTAGAATAGATGATTCACATTGGGAGGGCACTACATCTTGTCGATGTTGGTGACTGTGGACAAGGAGAGAACTATGGACTCCCCCTTAGGAAGGTAATAGGCAGATTGTTTTTAGTTTTTTTTAGTGTGTATGTGGAAAATAAGGTGTAAAAAGGGAAATAAGGTTGTGTAGGGGGAATTGCGATGGACAAGAGGACGGGAGAAGGCGACCGGATCGGACACGCAGAATGCTCCGGAGCAGGCCACTCCGGACTAACTCCGGAGTAGGACACTCTGGACTAACTCCGGAGCAGGACACTCCGGACTAACTCCTGAGCAGGACACTCCGGACTAAACTCCGGAGTAGGTCACGATAAGTCCGCTGGGAAAGGTAACTGCGAAAACGAGATGGAGCGTAATAGGCAAGAGGGCCACGTGTACGGTGTTGAGAGGAGGACGGGCATGCAGGGGACCAGGACCGCAGAATTGTCTGCGGCCGTTATAGGCAGGTAACCACGACCCAAGGACATGCGCCAAGAAGGCGGCGGCGTAAAGTTAGAGTACACGATGCAAGACTGGCTAGCCAAAGGACGCCTTCCCGACGCGACGCGCCCGACGCTCCGATGCTAAGAGAAGACCATCCTCTCGGCCGCCTTCTCAATCCGCTGTAATCGCCGGCTGACATCCCGCCTTTACGCCTTTTCGGCGCAGCGCCGAGCGATCTTCGTCTTCGAACCGCGCACACATCTCTTCGGAACTCAGCATGAGCATCCTTGGCCATCCAACCTCAGCGGTTGATCAAACGGAGCACAAGCATGGGACCCAAGAAGGTGGCAGAGGTCAGGGAGCCTTGGCGCCTGGTAGAGAAGAACATCGTCACGAGGCGCTACCCAGATTTCGGCCCCTGGCTGGCCGAGGCGGAGGAGCTGGTGCAGGAGTGGCACCTTGACATTTTCTAGGCAGTATGGACCTTTGACAGCGTTGCGCTGGTCCGGGAATACACCCGGAAGATGTTGGCTGCAGCCACCAAGTCTGTCCGCTCTAAGAGCTTGCGGGAGGACCCGAAGAGGTGGACTGTGGTTGTCCTTAGGGCGGTCCACAATCGCCCAGCAGAGGAGGTAGGGGGTGTAGTGCCGGAGCCCCTAAAGGTGAAAGGGAAGGTGGAAGCCGCCAAGGTGGCGCTCCTAAGGCCGAGGCAAGGGAAGTATGGGAGGATATTCCCGCTTCCCTCCTCTTGGTTCCCCACTGCAATGTACCATTCCTGTAACCACGACGGAATGGATTGGTGGCTGCCGCCCGCAGCCCCGGAACCCCGCCTCCCACTGCCGCCGAGCCCGACTGGATTAGGAGGGAAGCGAAGAAGAGGAAGCAGGCGCCCAACCCCACCACCCCAAGGACAGCTTCGATGCCCTTAACTTTGTCGACAGAATGGCAAGAGGCAGAAGAGGCCGTAAGGAGGGTGGAACGCGATGCCGCCCAAGGCCCCGGGGGTCATTGGCAGCAACCCCACCCCGAGCTGGCCCCTATTCTCACGAGGAGGGGATGGAGTCCGAATTCCCTGGCCCTTGCGCTCTTTACCTGGGCGGTGGCCTCTCATTCCTCAACTTCCTCAAGGCCTCCCTCCCGGCCGGTAGGGTCACGCCCGAGCGCTGCCTCCTCCCTTCCTTCAGAAGGTTAAGGTGTCCCCATACATGGACGATGAACGGAGACAACGCCGACGGGGGTGGCCTCTCATTCCTCAACTTCCTCAACCGATTGTCACCAAGGTGGTCTACCTTGGTGAGCATGTTCTAGTGGACGATAATTTTCGCCATTGCCCTCACTTGTCGGTCCAGCAGGTCCGATATGAGCCATCCATTGGAGGACCGCTGCTGGAGGAGACACGGCGAGTTTGGGCGGCCGTCATGGACGGCATGCTCTGGGGACTCTGCGGGACGGCAAAGAAGACCCAAGAAGTGAGGCTACCTGAAGACGAATAGTGGAGCTCCAGGGTCAGGCGGAGGCAGTACAGGCTGCTAAGAGAAAGGCGGAGTCCCTCGCTAGAGTCGAGGAGGAAAAGCGCCTGCATCACCAAACGGAGGCAAGGTCCGCCAAGAAGATAGGGAGGGTCCTCCATCCACTGGAGGACCTTAGAGGGGCGCAAGCGCGAGCGGAGGCCCTGTGCCGAGAAGGGAGGTAGCAAGAGAAGAAGCGGAGGGAGCACGCCGGCCGGCCGAGGCGGAGGAGGCCGAGGCGGAGGCGGCGCCACGTGGGCGGCCACAGTGGAGGCTCTGGTGGGGCGAGAGGCGGAGGCCCTGCTAAGACCAACGTGACCACTACCGTCGGGATAGGAACCGGTGGAGGCGAGGCGGCGCCAAGGCCGAGGCGGAGGCGGGCGCAAGCAAGTGCGCATGGCCCATGGTGAGGAGATGGAAGCGAGCGCCAAGGAGTTGGGGGACCTCCGGCTGCAACTCCAGGAACTGGAAGGAGAGCGGCAGGAGTTGGAAGGCCAGAAGGAGATTCTGGAGCTGCGACTCGGGGTAGCGGAAGAGCGGAATGGACTCCTTCAAAGGCGGATAGGAGATCATGAGCGAGAGATAGAGCGACTCTGTGGGCTATGCACTTCCCTGGGGAGTTAGGAAATAAGTAGGGTTTCTGTTTTTTTTAGGATTGAAGGATAAATAAGGCGGAAAAGGAGGAATAAATTGGGGCGCTTGGACGAGGCTCGGAGTATACTCGGACTCAGTGAACAACGGACCCCGGTACCACTATGGCAAGCTCGGACTACGGAGATGAGATAAGTCCGGAACCACTCCAGTCAAAATAGGATAAATCGGAGTAACCTAGGCGGGCGTGAGGGCAGACAGGCGGCGCCACGTGGGCGGCCACAGAGTGGAGGTCGGGCATGCAGTAGGCGGCCGTAACCTTGCAGGCCGTTATAGCGGTATTCACGCCCATGGCTGCGCGGCGTAAGGAGTAAGCGGGCGTGGGTCGGTAAGCCATGCGGACCCACAGCGATTCTGGACAGGCGCCTTCATGGGTTACTTCCTGGCGGCCAAGGAGGAGGTCATTTCTGTGACCTCAGACAATCCTCACGGTCCCTTGCGCTCCATAATCCGGCTCTCTGGCGCTATCTTTTGGGCGCCCAGTCGGCAAGCGCCGTCAAGGTTGGAGCGTGACAGCGAAGGAGGAACATCGTGCCGGCGGACTCGGCCAGCAACAAGAGGAGGAGAAAGCAATGGCACCCAAAAGCCGACGGAAACCGGGAGCCATGGACCCTCGTGGGCGCAACATTGTGACCCGCGCTATCCGGACTTGACTGGTGGAGAGCGATTAGTGCGGGTGGCATCTGGGCGTGTTCCAAATGGTGCGGACCTTTGACAGCGTCACTCTAGTCCGGAGTTTGCGGAAGATCTTGGCGATCAACAAGGAGGTCGATCAAGAACCTCGGGAGGACCCGAGGCGATGGACCTTGGAGGTCAGGATGGCCTACAACCTTAGAAGGAGGAAGAAGGGGCGTGGTGCGCAGGCCCCTTAAGGCGAAGGGAAGATAGGGCCGGCCAGTATGTTGAGGCACAGGCGGACAACCAGCGGATGGTTGATATCCGATCTGCTGTCGAGTAAGGCGGTAGCCGGATCATTATCCATTGGAACACCGCTCACCAAGGTGGATCACCTTGGTGATAACTGATGTATTCACATGCGCTCGGTGAAGGCGGCGGTGGGAAGGATTATCTTAGCCGGTTCGATCGAGGAAACGCATAAGCTAAGGCGAAGCCCTCGCCATCGGTGACCCATACGATTCATGTATGGGGACATTTCGAGCTCTCAAGGAGGGAGAGCTTGAGCGGGCGCCTAAGGGCCGGAGGCCCCGCCAAGTAGAGCGTGCAAGGCGCGGTGGGGTCGTCGCCGACCAAGCGGACTCGGAGGAGGGCGGAGGATTCCGGACTCCATCGTGGGCGAACCCCTCACCACCTGTGGAAGTTTGGGAGGCGATTCCCCTTCCTCCTTTTGGTGCCCCTCGGGCGGTAGGCGGAGGAGGCGTCTGGAGGCGTTGGCGGCTCGGCACGGAGCGACCAACAACCACGGCGGCTGCGGCCCAGCGAACTCAGAGGAGGCGGAAGGCGGTGCCGCCTACCAGCGCGGCACCTCGAGGTGCGGTACCCTTACCACCTTGCAGGTGTAGAGGCGGTGGAGGCGAGAAAGGGTGGCCCAAGGAGCAGGAGGTCACCGCGCAGCCCCACCTCGAGCCGGCCCTGCCCCGATGTGAAGGGGCAAAAGAGCTTGCTCCGGACCCCTCACCTCCTCAGGGCCCGGAGAAAGAGGGCACAAAGGAGTTAGAGGCCAAGAGGGCCAAGAGGGTGAGACTCGGACCTCACCACTCGGGACTGAGGTCTGATTAGGTCAGGAGAACCCGATCGGACTTACTCGGGGCTGCGGTATGGAGGTCCTTGGCGGACCGAAATGCGCTCCACTACGGACTTTGTGGGGGCCTCACCGGCCGTGGAAGAAACCAGCGAGTCACAGCTACCGTCATGGGCCGGAATGCTTTGGGGTCTCGTAGTGCAGTGGAGACCCGAGTGAGAGGCCACCCGAGGAGGATGGTGGAACTCAAGAGCAAGTGAAGGCGGGGGGCAAAGGAAAAGGCGGAGTCCTCGCTCGGATCGAGGAAGGAAGCGCCGGGTGGCGGCCAGGCCGGGCGGTTCAGGCCGGGCCAAGGTTCTTGTTGTCTGAGCAGTGAAACAACTCGAGAGGCCCAGGCGGAGGACCTTGCAAGAGGGAAGCGCAGCAGGCGGAAGAGGCCCGGCACAAGCAGAGAGCTCGACTGCGGAGGCGGCCCGGCCAGCGCCAAGTGGGCGAGGCCTGTAAAGGCGGCGAAGGAGTGAGCCGCGGCAAGCGGCAGGATCACTCTGATGATCGGGCCGGTGGAGAGTCGGTAGGAGAGAGGCTAACTCGAAGGCGCCAGGGTATGGAGGCGAGAGGGCGGCCTCGGGAGATAGGGGATCTCGATGCAGTGCAGGAGGTAGAAGGAGGCGGCGAGATGGAGGCAGCAAGGACAGCTGGGCTACAACTCCAAGATCGTCGGGCGGCGGTGATTCTCAGCGAGAGAATCCACGACCTCGAGCACGAAGCAGTGCCTCGGCTCCGTCGAGGCGGAGGAAAATCGGCGACTATCGAGGTTGGGCGTTGCCGGGCTCTGAAGGAGGCGGAGGAAGTCGGAGTCGGGAGGTGTCGGCGCTTTGGAGAGGCGGAGCTAAAGGCCGGAATGAGCGGAGGCGGCGAGGCCTGTAAAGGCGGCGAAGAAAGCTGGTCCGGTGAGAAAGGCGGAGGAGCAGCGCTATGGAATGGTGGCGATGGAAAGGAAACGACGGAGGAGCAACCGGAGGAGCAACAGGCCGCAGGAGGTGACCGAGGCCGCCTTGTAGCCTCGCGTGTCTGACCCGGCTCCGGTGTCAAATCTGGCGGAGGTGGCCCAACAAGCCAGCGCGCCCGGCTCCGGAACACTTATGGCGGAGGGAGTATCGGGTGCTCGGGCACACGTGGAAGAGCAATTCAACAAGTCGATTCGGACTTTGCCTATTACCTGAGCTCCACGAGCGATAGAAGCCTCTCGGCGGCGCAGCAGACGGACCCTGGAGCTCGAAGGAGATGAAGGCCAGGGGCACAGGGACCCTAGTGGCCTGTTTGGAGATAACGGCGGCGGAGAGAGCAGGAGGCGAGGAGGCGGCGGATCGGCGGTAAGCACCCCGCACCTCACCATGGAAGGAGGGGCCAACGGGAGTCACCGGGCGATCGGGAACATGGGAGGACTTGAGGAGAGCCACGGAGGTCCGTGAGGAGGAAACCGGGTGGGCGTGAGTCGGACTTTGTCCGGACCCGGAGGGCCGGACCACAGTCCGGACCTCGGTAAGTCCGGACCAAGTCCGGACCAAGTCCGGACTCAAGTCCGGACCAAGTCCGACTCAAGTCCGGACCACGAGGTCGGACCCGAACAAGGTCGGACCTGGCCGGGGACCCGAAATAAGCGGACTCCACGAGGAGGAGCGGACCTCGAGGACCGGGCGGAGGCGGAAGAGGCCCGGAAGCGTAAAAGAAGCCGGTCCACCGAGAAAGGCGGAAGGGAACGCCTATGGCGGTAAGCCGCATGGAAAGGAAACGACGGAGGAGCAACCGGAGGAGCAACAGGCCGCAGGAGGTGACCGAGGCCGCCTTGTAGCCTCACGATACGCCCCGCCCACCACAACTGCGAGAGGTGGCCCAACAAGCCGAGCAAGACCCTCCCCAACACTTATGGCGGAGGGAGTATCGGTGCCCGCACACGTGGAAGAGGCAATTCAACAAGTCGATCTGACTTTGCCTATTACCACGCCGAGCTCAAGGCGAGAAGCCTCGACGCCACTCACGGGACGGACCGGAAGGCTCAAGGAGATGAAGGCCACGGAAAGACAGGGACCCTAGTGGCCCTGCTTGAGATGACGGAGCGGAGAGGAGCAACCGGAGGAGTAACGAGGGAGCGGATGCGATCGAGGTAAGCACCCCGCACCCATGGAAGGAGGGGCCAACGGGAGTCACCAGGCGATCGGGAACATGGGAGGACTTCGAGGGAGAGCCACGGAGGAGGTCCGTGAGGAGGAAACCTGGGCGTGAGTCCGACTTTGTCCGACCAGAGGGACCAAGTCCGACTCAAGTCCGACTCAAGTCCGGACTAGATAAGTCCGACTCAAGTCCTAAACCGAGGTCCGGACAGACAAGGCCTGACCTAGCCGGCCGGACCTGAATAAGCCGACTCAAGTTCGTGGAGTCGAGACAGACCTCGAGGACCGGGCGGCGAAGAAGGAGGAGCCCCTTCGACTTACGCTTAGGGGAGCCGAGCGGTGGCCCCACCGGCGGGACCTGTGGAGGCCAGGAGGATGACGCCGTGGTAACGGCGGTTGTCGGTTGTGTAACGGCAGATTAGGGGAGAGGAGGGCCCGCCTCACGGATCATCCGATTGGGTGCACCACAAGCTGTCGGGACGAGTTGGACCACCCATTAGGGCCGGGACCTTCCAGCCCACAGTCGGCGAAGGAGATAGGGGGATATAAATGGTAGGATTAGGGTATCTGTGGCTCATTTCGAATAGGGGTGTAATAAAGACGCCACCTTGGGCGCAGATAAGAGGTGAGGCTCTAGTAAAGCATCTTTCTCTTGGTGTTGATGCCGCGTTCTTGCGGACCTTTGTGAGTCTTCTTGCTAACGTGAGTCTGAGTCACGGCGAGCCACGGCTCGGGAGATTGATCAAGGTCCCGGTGGCCGGACTTAGCGTTGTGGTGTGTGCGGGGAAGGGTGGCGGTGATCCGTGCTCGTCCGGGCCGGTCAGGCCGAGCGGTGGGCGCGTGGAGGAGGAACTCGGGAGGTGTTAGAGCCGGACGGAGGCCGGAGCAGCGGAGGAGGTCGGGCTGCACCAGCGTCTTTTCTAAGGCGAAGAGTGTAGCGTGAGAGGAGAGAGAAAGGACCGGATCGTGAAGGATGTATGTGAGCGATCTGACGTGACGGGTCCTTAAGCGTTTAGCCATCTCACAAGACTGTCACGTTGTGAGTAGTTAGGAGTATGTGTGTGTGGGGTGAGCAGCGCTAAGGACGGTAAGAATCACACAGCAGCGATGGCAGCCTATCATTCCCTTGGGACGGACTTCTTCCTGGCGACGGGGATTGTGCGCGCCTGCCGCCAGCCAAAGTCCCAGACTCCAACTCGCTTGAGGGTAGAGGAGGGTCGCCGGGCGCGCAAGGAGCAAGACGCCGAGTTGGAAAGAGAATGGAGCGACACTAGGCGTCGAGCGGAGTTACTGGGCGGTGAGCGTGATATGGCACGAAGGAAAATGGCGGGGCAAGAGAGGGCTCGAAGGAGGAGCCCCTTCGACTTACGCTTAGGGGAGCCGATAGCGGTGGCCCCACCGCGGGACCTGTGGAGGCCAGGAGGATGACGCCGTGGTAACGGCGGTTGTCGATCACGCCAGAGCCCAACCCGGCTGTGATTCCGGGAGAGGAGGGCCCGCACGGATCATCCGATTGGGTGCACCACAACCGCTGACGGGGATTGACCACCCATTCCGAGGGCCTGTGACCTTCCCACCCACAAGGAGATAGGGGGATAAGGTAGGCGTCGATTAGGGTATACCGAAATCTATCACCGTAATAGGGGTAATAAAGACGCCACCTTGGGCGCAGATAAGAGGGCCGAGGTCGCCTAGTAAAGCATCTTTCTTGGTGTTGATGCCGCTGCTCTGCACCTTTGTGAGTCTTCTTGCTAACGTGAGTCCCGAGTCACCGAAAGCACGTACCCCGGGAGATTGATCAAGGTCCCGTGACGGACTTAACGCTGTGGTGTGTGCGGGGAAGGGTGACCGGTGATCCGTGTGCCCGAGCCGTCCGACACCGAACGGATCGAACGCTGTGAGCCGGAGGAACTCGGAGGGTGTGTAGAGCCCGGACGAGAGGCCCGGAAC
This sequence comes from Anthoceros angustus, assembly GCA_010909165.1. Taxonomy (NCBI): domain Eukaryota; kingdom Viridiplantae; phylum Streptophyta; class Anthocerotopsida; order Anthocerotales; family Anthocerotaceae; genus Anthoceros; species Anthoceros angustus. The sequence goes on from MU008161.1 coordinate 1,699,946, forward strand.
GACGGAGGAGGTCCGGATCACAGAATCCGCGCTTTTCTAAGATCAAGAGTGTAGCGTGAGAGGAGAGAGGAAAGGACCGATGCGTGAAGGATGTATGAACGATACGGACGCGAACGGGTCTCAAACGCTTGGCCATACCGGCCTACGGTGAACGCCAGAGTAGTTAGAGTATGTGTGGTTGAGACCGAACGAGCGCTAAGGACGGTAAGAATCACCAAACGCGTAAACGGGCCTATCATTCCCTTTGGGAACGGACTTCTTCCTACAACGACACGGATTGTGCGCGCTACCATCATCAAAGAAAGTCCCATGCACTCCAACTCGCTTGAGGGTAGAGGAGGGTCGCCACGCAGCAAGGAGCAAGACGCCGAGTTGGAAAGAGAGCCGAGCGACACTAGGCGCCGAGGAGTTACTGGGCGGTCAAGGGATATGGCGTCAAGGAGGAAAATGGCGGGGCAAGAGAGGGCTCAAGGAGGAGCGACGCTGCTGCTCGCGGAAGGCGGAGGCGAACTCGGTCCATGGCCGGAAAGTTGGCCGAGAGTTACCAGCGGAGGAGGAGCACGCCAAGGAGAGGCAACAACTCTAGGAAGTGGCCGGCCGCCTATGCAACTGCGAGGCGGCGGGACCAAATTGGACGACCACGATGAACGGCAGGCGCAGTGACAACCGGTATGCCTACCATCAAGAATATTTGGCGGCAGGAGTATCGAGTGCTCCACGCCCATGTGGAGGAGGTCATCCAACAGTCGACTCCGATTTGCGTATCACGCCAAAGCTCCCAGGGGGTAGTACACCACGCCGCCAAGATCGGGTCGGAGGGCCCGGAGGCAGAGGCGGCCTAGGGGAGAGCGCACAGGGAATCTTGGAGCCTGTTTGGTGTGAGGCGTGTGGGGAGGGCCCGGAGGAGGAGCGTCGGAGGAGGGTGAAGCGGTGGAGACAACAAGACCGGTGGGTAGGTCGCACCCAATGCTGGAGGAGAGAGGAAAGGACGATGCGTGAAGGATGTATGAACGATACGGACGCGAACGGGTCTCAAACGCTTGGCCATACCGGCCTACGGTGAACGCCAGAGTAGTTAGAGTATGTGTGGTTGAGACCGAACGAGCGCTAAGGACGGTAAGAATCACCAAACGCGTAAACGGGCCTATCATTCCCTTTGGGAACGGACTTCTTCCTACAACGACACGGATTGTGCGCGCTACCATCATCAAAGAAAGTCCCATGCACTCCAACTCGCTTGAGGGTAGAGGAGGGTCGCCACGCAGCAAGGAGCAAGACGCCGAGTTGGAAAGAGAGCCGAGCGACACTAGGCGCCGAGGAGTTACTGGGCGGTCAAGGGATATGGCGTCAAGGAGGAAAATGGCGGGGCAAGAGAGGGCTCAAGGAGGAGCGACGCTGCTGCTCGCGGAAGGCGGAGGCAGAACTCCGGTCCATGGCCGGAAAGTTGGCCGAGTTGCAAAAGCAGCAGGAGGAGGAGCACGCCAAGGAGAGGCAACAACTCTAGGAAGTGGCCGAAGCCGCCTTAACGGCTTTGCGAGACGCGGCCAGGACCAAATTGGACGACCTCACGATGAACGGCGCAGCAAGCAACCAGGTATGCCCAGCTACCGAAGAATATTTGGCGACGGGAGTATCGAGTGCTCCACGCCCATGTGGAGGAGGTCATCCAACAGGTCGACTCCGATTTCGCGTATTATCACGCAAAGCTCCTGAAGGCAGTAGGGGTAGTACACCACGCTGCCAAGATCGAAGGACCGCCAGAGGAGTCGGAGGGGGCCCGGAGAGACGAGGGCCTAGGGGAGAGCGCAGCCACAGGGAATCTTGGAGCCCCTGCTTGGACGGTGGTGCAGCTGGGAGGGCCCGAGGAGGAGCGTCGGAGGAGGAGGGTGAAGCGGTGGAGACAACAAGACCAGAGGTAGGTCCGTCGCACCCAATGCCGGGAGGGGAAGAGAGAGCACCGGAAGGGGAATACAGGAGGAGAAGGCCCGGAGGATCGGTTAGGGGACCTAGCGCAGGAGGGTATGAGCCCGAGGTCCGGACTCAGGAGGAGAGGACGGACCCCGAGGTCCGGACTCAGGAGGAGAGGACAAACCCCGAGGTCCGGACTCGGAGGGGAAGAGAGAGCACCGCAAGGGGAATACAGGAGGAGAAGGCCCGGAGGATCGGTTAGGGGACCTAGCGCAGGAGGGTATGAGCCCGAGGTCCGGACTCAGGAGGAGAGGACGGACCCCGAGGTCCGGACTCAGGAGGAGAGGACAAACCCCGAGGTCCGGACTCAGGAGGGGGGAACGAGTCCAATAGTCCTAACCCTGGGAGTGGGGGTAGGGGTGGTTGGTCGAGTCATAAGCCCAGAAGAGCAGCTCCGGATGGATCCAGGCGAGGTCCCACCAGTAGCGCGGTGGGCCATGAGGAGGAGGACTTAGTGGTCACAACAGTTGTCAGTCCACCTCCAGTGGCGCAGATTGACAGAATTAGAGGTAGGGGAAGAGCCTCTGTGGGACTCCGGGGGTCGCAGATCATCCGATTGGGTGCTCCGCATGTGCCAGAGCTGGGGATTGGGCTGCCAGCGCTAGGGAGGAACCATGGTCAAAGCCCCACCACCGTAGGCGTAGGTAGGGAAAATAGGGGAGGAGGAGAGCCACTTGCTGGGGCATAGTGAGCTGGATATTAGCTTGAATTAGGGGTGTATTAAAGGCGCTCCTTCAGGACGTAGTATAAGAGGGTGATTGCCATTCAAGTAAAGGGACCTTTCTTTTGGGGTTGATACCGCGTTATCTTTGCAGGCCCTTGTGTGTCTCTTGCTAACACGAGTTCCGAGTCACTGAGCGGGCAGACTACTCCGGAGTGTCAAATGAATTGTTAATGTTTGTGTTCAATCTTAACATATTACGACCTCTAGCACGTGCATAACATGGTGTGCCAAGAGCGATATAACGAAAATCACATACATGCTTATATAAAGATTATAGTAAACCCTAATGCTCACTATCCGAGTAGGATAATAGGGACATTGTCTATGAGCTACCCTTGGTCATCGTGGACGCTTACTACCGACGGCCGCATGCACCATCCTGTCGCAATATGGGGTCCGTTCTAAGGAATGTCTTGTTCCGTTGTGCATGTTCCGATACCAAACACTTTCCGCCGTTAAGAGACGATTGCTTACGAGGTCACCCGCCCCCACGCATTCATCCATTGTCAAGTTAGAGACTACCTTCCCCTACCTCACCCTACTGGCCACCGTGACAGCCGGGATGGCCAAACCTTTAAGGACCGCCAGAGAGCCTGAGGAGGGCCCGGAGAGACGAGGGCCTAGGGGAGAGCGCAATGGCTGTGGGAATCTTGGAGCCCCTGCTTGGTGACGAGAGCAGCAGCTGGGAGGGCCCGAGGAGGAGCACGCCAGGAGGAGGGTGAAGCGGTGGAGACAACAAGACAGAGGTAGGTCCTGACCCAATGCCGGAGGGGAAGAGAGAGCACCAAGGGGAATACAGGAGGAGAAGGCCGGAGGATCGGTTAGGGACCTAGCTAGAGGAAAGGGGAGCCCGAGGTCCGACTCAGAGGAGAGGACGGACCCCGAGGTCCGGACTCGGAGGAGAGGACAAACCCCGAGGTCCGGACTCAGGAGGGGGGAACGAGTCCAATAGTCCTAACCCTAGGAGTGGGGGTAGGGGTGGTTGAGAGTCAGTCGCAACAAGCCCAGGAAGAACGGGCTCCGGATGGATCCGCAGGGCGAGGTCCCACCTGGCCAAAGGGGATGGGGCGAGGAGAGGACTTAGTGGTCACAATCAGTCACCACCTCCAAAGTACAGATGTAGAGGTAGGGAAGAGCCTGTGGGACTGGGGTCGCAGATCATCCGATTGGTGCTCCACGCCCATGTGGAGGAGGTCCGGACTCGGAGGAGGCGAGGAACCATGGTCAAAGCCCCACCACCGAGGCGTAGGTAGGAAAATAGGGGAGGAGGAGGAGAGCCACTTGTCGGGGCATAGTGAGCTGGATATTAGCTTGAATTAGGTGTATTAAAGGCGCCTTCAGACGAGTATAAGAGGGTGATTGCCATTCAAGTAAAGGGACCTTTCTTTTGGGGTTGATACACTGCGTTATCTTTGCAGTGCCCTTGTGTGTCTCTTGCTAACACGAACGGAACATCGAAGGTACTACTCCGAGTGTCAAATGAATTGTTAATGTTTGTGTTCAATCTTAACATATTACGACCTCTAGCACGTGCATAACATGGTGTGCCAAGAGCGATATAACGAAAATCACATACATGCTTATATAAAGATTATAGTAAACCCTAATGCTCACTATCCGAGTAGGATAATAGGGACATTGTCTATGAGCTACCCTTGGTCACTGTGACGCTACTTTCACTGACGGCCAGCCGGGCATGCACCAGTCCCGTGTCGCAATATGGGGTCCGTTCCTAAGGGAATGTCTTGTTCCGTTTGTGCATGTTCCGATACCAAACACTTTCCGCCGTTAAGAGACGATTGCTTACCTGAGGTCACCCGCCCCTACGCATTCATCCATTCGAGCTGCGGTTAGAGACTACCCTTCCCCTACCTCACCCTACTCGCTCACCGTACAGGCCCGGGATGGCCAAACCTTTAAGGACCCGCTCGCGTCCGAAATCTACCTATCTTCACTTACTCCCTCCCTCGCCTCGTTTCTCCTACCATTCTTGCTTGCACCCAATGTGCCTAGTTGAAGTTCACGATCAGGTATGTGTAGGCTACAGACCTTCGCGTCGCGTCCGCTAGGTCTCCCCGCCCGGACTGTGCACGCCCTTCTTGGGGTCCGGCTAATCGCGCCCACTCCGGTCCGCCAGACGCCGAACCTCTGGCTTGCAGGAGTAGGGGTCCGGAGTCCTCCGCACCTGCACACACACCACCACACATTTAGGTCCGTCACCAAGACCTAGATCAGCAAATCCTATAATAAACAATCATCAATCGTGTTCTGCCACATCACGATGTAGGCATCGTCATTTGTGTTGTTTTATGTGCTTATCAAATATAACACAATAACAAACTAAGACCTTTTTACACCAACCATCGATGACCGGGCTATGGTCACATTGTTAATTGACCTCACAATGCCACTATGGCAGGCCATTCTCGGCATTCGGGTCGCACCGTAGTATACTGGTTATGTTGACCATCGTATGGCACATAAGGTGAACCCTAGAAGTTAGAATTTTAAATTGTCACATCACCCCTCTTCCCTTTCCTCCCTTGCCCCGTGGAGACAAAAAAACCACCTCACTTTCTTCCCCTTTGCCCTTGTCCCATCGTCTCTCATCTCCCACACTGTGCAAATATATGTTATTGTGCCCGTACCATGTTGAGAGATCCTCCAACATGGACGAGGTATGACATGTTTCTTTTATTTTCTTTTTCTAATTAGGGCTTTTTTTTGCAAGGTGTAAACTAAAGATTTATGGTCTGTTATACTCACAACATAGGGTGATAGCCTATGTTGAAGTTGCAAGCAACACATATTAATGAGGCCTTCTCATGAGAGTTGCTCTACTACTGGTTTCCATGGCCAAGGAAAGAAAGGCAAGTATAAAACCTCTCAAAAAATGCAAGTTTACATGGACTAAGATAGACTAGGATCAAGGAAACATGAATCAACAACTTACGGCTTCTTCTCCGGATAGAATATTTAGGCAATTGCTTTGAATATCTTAAAATATTTTTTCAATATTTATGTGGAGAGGGTAGGTCCAGCTCTTCTAACATTTGACATCCACTTGCGGAAAGCTATTCTTGTTGAAATCAAGGTAGCCATGGCATTGTATTGGCTAGCCTCTGAGGAGAAGTTGCAAACTGTTCGTGACATCTTTCGTTATAGAACCTCTTTGCCTATGGATCAATAGTTGATAAGCATGCTTTTTGCAATGCTTTAGAGGAGAAGGTCCATAAGGATGCATCACATATTTCTATACTTAGTCCAATCCATGCGAAAGTAGATTATTAAGATCGAAAGGGGTTTTACTCTCAACTCTTGTAGCTAACTGTGATCGCAAAGTGTTTGGTGTGGGACTATAACTTTAGATGGTCAAGCAATCTAAACGATTAGAACCTTTTCAAAAGGGCAAGACTTGGCCAGAAATTTGGGCCTGGAATGTTGGGCCATTATAGCCTTGTCGGCGGTACTAGGTATTGGTCACGTCTCTACATGTTTATCCCTTTGTGAGGATCACGAGAGGGGTTATCTCCTGTGCAGTCATATGGGCTTTTTTTGAGGCCTTCCTACTACAAAGCCACAAAACAAGCATAACAAGATTCAGTAGGAAATTCGAGCTCCATCTACTACCGAAACTTCCATTTGCACAAACGAAGCTCAATTAAAATAGCAAACGGTGGGAAAAGAATCCTCATATGGTCTCCGAGGAGTGTGCAAGGTTAATTACTGAACGCACCCTCCTTCTAGCGAGCTCTTTCTGCAACAAGCAACACTGCATGGTTCAATACATGCATAGAACTGCAATGTTGTTAAACCCATTCAATCAAGTGTTCGCATGGCCGCAATATGATATGGTTCAATAGAATCACAGAACCGCAATGCTGGTTCAAAACATGCACAGATTTGCAAGGCTTGCTCAACGCGGTCATGGGCTAGCAGGGCCACTGCCATGCCGGACGGGCATGGCCGATACCATGCCATAAGCTGTGCTTGGAAAGGGAAATGCTCACCTACCACTGTGACGCCCACGCGTTGTCTCTCCCATCCGAGCTTGCCGTGAGGGCATTGCCTGCTTGCTCGATGCCTACATGCCTCACCCGATGCCTCCCGCACATTGCCACAGTTGCATCTGCCGGCCTCCCACTATAGCACTCGCCTGCCTACCTGCCGCGCCTCGCTCGCCTTCCTGCCTGCCTCGATCGCCCGTTGTACACACCTGCATCATCCAATTTCCGCGATAACATCACATGAAGTAAATGAGGCCATAGTATCATCACACCTAATATTTCGACCGAGATAGCATGTTTTCATTGGTCTAAGGCTTCACCGCCTCGGGAGGTAGGTGAAGCACTGACATGCCTGCTATTGGTGCAAGGCTTCACCAGCCTTGAGAGGTAGGTGAAACACTTACATGTCTGCCAATGCCACATAGACGTCACACATGATCCACATTCAAGCCACTAGCAGTTGTGTAAAATCGAAACAGACGCCACACATGATCCACATTCAAGCCACTAGCAGTTGTGTAAAATCGTTTTGTGTCCGCCCTGTATCCTTTGACCACATATTCCTTTGCAAGTGCTGGGAGTTGGTGTAAAATCGAAAACGGTGTCTGCCCACTATCCTTGGACCACATATATCCTTTGACCACTTACACACCGGCGGTCTAAATGTAAAATCACCCTAAATGTACATCAGCCGATGAAAATGTAAAACCATCCTAAATGTACATCAGCCGGTGAAAATGGAAATGAAAAACAGTTAATACATTAAAATTTTTGAGGAAAGCGGAAGGCGACCGGTCTGTTTCCCCAAACAAAAAACTTGAATCCAATCTGTATGTACAAGTAATCCGGAGAAAGAGCAAGCGGGGAGGCTACAAATGCAGAGAGAACCGTTGCGGGCTAAAATTACAAGCATCCTGTTCCTTGGCAAAGCGGTAGCGGCCTAGCATGCAAACAGATAACGGAAGTCGAAGTCATATGGCATCACCTCGATATGGCGTGGCAAATCGTCAGGTTCCACGCTCTCGATGCAGCTTTGCACATGTTGTTGAAGTGATGAAGGCAGCTGCTGGCAGATCCATTCTAGCAAAGACTGCGCATCCTTGGCAAAATCTCGCAGATACCACTCCAGAAGCTTGGGGATGACGATTTTATTGTCAGCCGTGATGCCAATAGCGGCCTCCAGGTAGTCCCGCTTGGCAGCTTCCAGCTCCGCGTCCACTTCTCCCGGGGTGTATACTCGGACAGCAGGGGATGATCTGCTCCCGCAGCTTAAGGCAAAACTAACCAGCGGCTCGGGCCATTGCAGCCCGTAGGCGCTCTGCTGGCTGCTGTCGTTGGTGGAGCCGGAGTTGGCGCTGTCCGGATCCACGTCCTCCTGCTTGGATTGGGAGGGAAGGCGGAGGATGAAGTGCTCGATGGCCAGGGGGTTGAGCAGATATCCTCCCACGTTGAGCACTGCCTTGCGCATGAGAGCAAAAGTCTTGTGTGGACTGGACGGGATGCCGTTCTCCAAAAAGGCGTGCATCATACACACATTATAAGTGTTGATCCAAAATGCCAGCTTCTGCTGGTGTGTGAGGCCCCGGAGGTTGACAACGCTGAGCTTCTTGAGCAGTACCCTGTGCCTGCGGTAAAGAGCAGCGGAGGCGGGGACGCGGCTGTGGTCGAATGATGCTGCCGTGATCTCCTGGTAATCTGCATACGCACCGATGTCCCTTGCCATACCTTGGGGGCAGACGCCGTAAGGGTCAGAGTCCATGTCACTGGAGAAGACGGTGAACCTGGCACTGCTGGCTGCAGAGCCTAAGCTCCTGGAACTGGAGCTTGATCCATATGTGGACCTTGAGACCACGGAAGATGCATCCGCTTCTGAGACAGAAGACACCCCGGCCAGCTTGGAATATATGTCCATCAAGCAACTCACCATCTCCTCAGACAGCTTGTTTGCCTCCGACCTCTGCAACACCCCGTCCTGTAAATACACAGATGATGACAGTGAGAAAAGCTTGGGGTTGCCACCGACTTGGGAGACCCTGGTCGAGAGGCTGCAGGAGATACTGAGGGAGTAGCTGCAGGAGTATCTGCAGGCGTCAATAAAGGTGTTGCTGCAGGCGTTGCGGAAGGTGTAGCTGCAGGCGTTGCGGAAGGTGTAGCTGCTGGCGTTGCGGAAGGTGTTGCAGACGGTGTTGCTGAAGGAATACTGGTTGCCGGAGATGGCTTCAGTAGCGGGCCAACTTCAGAAGCCTTGGGTACCTGCTCAGGACGAGCTTTGGTCTTGACTGGCTGCGGCATTCGCTTGGCATTCTTGTTTGCCATTCCCTGATTCTCCTTCTCCAACACACCGACTTGACGAGGCCTGCTCTGAGGTTTACTCTGAACTGCTCCGGTTCCAGCTGCCTTCTGCGGCTTGGAAGCCACAACCTGATTGCCCTTGCTTCCTTTAACATTGGAGACAGTGCGCGGAGCCGGCAGAGGCTTGGAAGACACCTTGGGAGACAGCTGAGGAGAAGGCTGAGCAGAAGAGGCAGCGCTGCCGCGGCTCGAGGTCTGCTTCCAGGCCGCCGGTTTGGTTTCCACTGTCAGCAACCTGCCACCACCAGCCTTTCCTGGTGCTTTAACTTGCTGCGATCCCTGGGGCCTGCTGTTGGCAGGTGCCTGAGGCTTGGCACCTGTTTGGAGCAATTTGGCAACCACCGAGTCCTTCCGCGGCCCCTGAGTAGCATCCGACACTGCAGATTCCGGCAATTGGATGTCAGACGAATTAGGAGAGTCCGTATCGGTGCTGCTGTCAGCAGAGGCGGCAACTGCAGCCTTGGCTACTGTCTCCTTGGCAGGAGCCGGAGCTTGAGCTTGGGCTTGGGCTTGAGCCTTCGCCTTGGCAACACCGGTGGCTTTCTGCGTTGCACAGGAAAAGAGGAGAGCTTCCTTGTACAAATCCTCCCGCAGCGACACCACATCTTCTTCAAGATTGGTCACCTCCTCCTCCAGGACAGCCACTTCCGCCAGGAGCTTCCGGGTTGGCGCAGGCACGTAGGCAGGCAGGCGGGGAAGCACACCTGCAGCCCTCCTCAAGGCGCGATCCAGAGCCCTGTGAATGTTTCCTTCCTGCAGCAAAGTCTTGCGTAGCCCTGCCACTTCTCCCGGGTGTATACTCGGACAGCAGGGGATGATCTGCTCCCGCAGCCAGCAAAACGGCCATTGCAGCCCGTAGGCGCTCTGCTAACTGCTGTCGTTGGTGGAGCCGGAGTTGGCGCTGTCCGGATCCACGTCCTCCTGCTTGGATTGGGAGGAAGGCGGAGGATGAAGTGCTCGATGGCCAGGGGTTGAGCAGATATCCTCCCACGTTGAGCACTGCCTTGCGCATGAGAGCAAAGTCTTGTGTGGACTGGACGGGATGCCGTTCTCCAAAAGGCGTGCATCATACACACATTATAAGTGTTGATCCAAAATGCCAGCTTCTGCTGGTGTGAGGCCCCGGAGGTTGACAACGCTGAGCTTCTTGAGCAGTACCCTGTGCCTGCGGTAAAGAGCAGCGGAGGCGGGGACGCGGCTGTGGTCGAATGATGCTGCCGTGATCTCCTGGTAATCTGCATACGCACCGATGTCCCTTGCCATACCTTGGGGCAGACGCCGTAAGGGTCAGAGTCCATGTCACTGGAGAAGACGGTGAACCTGGCACTGCTGGCTGCAGAGCCTAAGCTCCTGGAACTGGAGCTTGATCCATATGTGGACCTTGAGACCACGGAAGATGCATCCGCTTCTGAGACAGAAGACACCCCGGCCAGCTTGGAATATATGTCCATCAAGCAACTCACCATCTCCTCAGACAGCTTGTTTGCCTCCGACCTCTGCAACACCCCGTCCTGTAAATACACAGATGATGACAGTGAGAAAAGCTTGGGGTTGCCACCGACTTGGGAGACCCTGGTCGAGAGGCTGCAGGAGATACTGAGGGAGTAGCTGCAGGAGTATCTGCAGGCGTCAATAAAGGTGTTGCTGCAGGCGTTGCGGAAGGTGTAGCTGCAGGCGTTGCGGAAGGTGTAGCTGCTGGCGTTGCGGAAGGTGTTGCAGACGGTGTTGCTGAAGGAATACTGGTTGCCGGAGATGGCTTCAGTAGCGGGCCAACTTCAGAAGCCTTGGGTACCTGCTCAGGACGAGCTTTGGTCTTGACTGGCTGCGGCATTCGCTTGGCATTCTTGTTTGCCATTCCTGATTCTCCTTCTCCAACACACCGACTTGACGAGGCCTGCTCTGAGGTTTACTCTGAACTGCTCCGGTTCCAGCTGCCTTCTGCGGCTTGGAAGCCACAACCTGATTGCCCTTGCTTCCTTTAACATTGGAGACAGTGCGGAGCCGGCAGAGGCTTGGAAGACACCTTGGGAGACAGCTGAGGAGAAGGCTGAGCAGAAGAGGCAGCGCTGCCGCGGCTCGAGGTCTGCTTCCAGGCCGCCGGTTTGGTTTCCACTGTCAGCAACCTGCCACCACCAGCCTTTCCTGGTGCTTTAACTGCTGCGATCCCTGGGGCCTGCTGTTGGCAGGTGCCTGAGGCTTGGCACCTGTTTGGAGCAATTTGGCAACCACCGAGTCCTTCCGCGGCCCCTGAGTAGCATCCGACACTGCAGATTCCGGCAATTGGATGTCAGACGAATTAGGAGAGTCCGTATCGGTGCTGCTGTCAGCAGAGGCGGCAACCGCAGCCTTGGCTACTGTCTCCTTGGCAGGAGCCGGAGCTTGAGCTTGGGCTTGGGCTTGAGCCTTCGCCTTGGCAACACCGGTGGCTTTCTGCGTTGCACAGGAAAAGAGGAGAGCTTCCTTGTACAAATCCTCCCGCAGCGACACCACATCTTCTTCAAGATTGGTCACCTCCTCCTCCAGGACAGCCACTTCCGCCAGGAGCTTCCGGGTTGGCGCAGGCACGTAGGCAGGCAGGCGGGGAAGCACACCTGCAGCCCTCCTCAAGGCGCGATCCAGAGCCCTGTGAATGTTTCCTTCCTGCAGCAAAGTCTTGCGTAGCCCTGCCACTTCCTCTTCCAGCGCCATCCTCCGCTGTCGTAAGGTGAGGGACAGGGATTCATCTTCAGAGGCAGCGGCGGAGGCGTGTTTGCTCTGCTCCCCCTGCTCCTCGCCTTCACTTTCACCTTCTTCTCCCTCTACACCGTCACCTGCAGAGGAGGCCGCAGCGGGCGGAAGATCCCAGTCCCACTCTTGCACCGACGCTGTGACGGACGACGCGAGTGAGGGAGACACAGATCCAGAAGCAGGCGGCTGCTTCACAGCGGGAGGAGCCGCAGCAGCATTCTTGTCCGAGAATATGCCATGGATCCGAGCCCAGGTAGGCTTGAGAGCCATGGCGGGACTGAGAGCGGGTTGCGAAAGACGCTGTGTTGAAGCACCTGGAGAGCTACATCACGTGTGACCCTGGCATTGCCCCACCAACAAGAAGGCACTTCCGCTCGGGCTCAGCTGCGACGTGGTGCAAACAAATCTTGCGACCTCGCTGCTCCTGCTTCTGCGGGTGTTGGTGGGGGGTTGGCGGCAGTGGACAGATGGTGGGGGCTGGGCCAGCGTCCGGACGCAAATCCCCATTGGCAGTACCGTACCCGAATCAAGACCAAGAAGGCGCCGGACAGCACAACACAGCACACACAGCGGCAACAGCAGCAGCAGGGGGAATCCGCGGCCCGCAACGCAGCAGTCTTGCCCAAGAAGAGATGGCCAAGAGCGGCGCCAAGCAGCAAGAATTTGAAGCACAGCTCACAAGCAAGGCAATTGACAAGATGATGGGGCAGGAGCAGGAGCAGGAGCAGCAGCAGCAGCAGCAAGGGCGGCAGTGCCGCTTCTAAAAGCAGCAGCAATACCAGAAACAGCAGCAGCAGGTGGAGGGACGTGCGAGGAGGATCTCAGTTCCCGACGGCACCAACAGAGGTGGAACAACAGGAGCAGGAGAGGCAGGTGAAGCAAAGCGGACACTTGGCTGCCACCAACAACCAAAAGCGGCAGCGCAACAGCAGAAGCGGGAGAGGGACGGGGCGGGCACTGGAAATAGGCACAAGAGAGGGAGAAGGGCTGGGCGAGGGCGAAGTGGGGATCCAGAGAGGTAACGTGCGGCACACAGGCGCCAGGAATAACCTCACCGACTGTAGCGGGGCCTTGCCGGGAGCCCGGCAGCGGAAGCGATGCAGCAGGGCAGCGGAGCAGGGGCTGTGAGAAGAGAAGTGGGGCTCGCCACCGCGCGACAGGGCTGCCCTGCTCCCGCACCAGACGCCAGTAAGACAAACAAAAGTTCAAGACAAACACACACAGGAAGCAGCGCGAAAGCGCGATCTCAGCAGGAGGAAGAACGACATGCACGGTTAATCCCAATTCAAACTGGGCTAAACCCCGGTCCCCGCACCAGCCGCACCGTTGGTCCGTAACCACAGTCGCTTCCTCTTCGCTTCTACGATCTGCCCGTTGCAACTCTGCCCGTTTCCGGGTCGGACTCGCAGGTTCAAAAACCCGGGCGTGAGTAACAGTGTCCTGTCCATTTATAGCCCCCTTCCCGGGGCCCCCTCCTGAGCAGAGGTCCTTCAAACCGTACTGACAGGCGACATTCAATGTTGCTCCTCTGGTAGGCCATGGCAATCAGTCTCTAAGCCCTGCCCTGCGTCCTGCCCTGCGTCCTGCGTTTTAGCCTGTGTCCACACAGAAGCACCCGTTCTCTCTTCTCATCACCTAATCACCGTCCTGCCAGACAGCCTAAACCATCTCCAATCTCGTCGGACCGATTGTTTTAGTGCACCTTCGATGCGAGACCATGGACTGGCACACACTGCCAGTGCAACTGGGGTGGCCCATTTAATCACTACTGGACCCAGCTCTGCTCTGCCGCTGCCCCCTTTTTTGCAGTCCCTTTTCGTGCCTGCATTATATATGCGTGATGCATTTGCACACGAGCTAGCTGTGCTCTCTCGTTTCCGGATGGCAGTTTGTCGGCTTCCTTTCCCCTTTATAGAGGACTGCGTAGCAAGCGCTACACAACACGCTGTGGCAGCTGGACTGCTGCATTGCCATTACACAACTGCTGGAACGTAATATTTTGATTAACTTTCAACGAACTTTGTCGCTTTGTGGATCCAGGCCAGGGACCGCATCCGGGCCGCAGTGGCACTGGTGGGACCAGATCCGTTGAGCGAGCTTGTCCCTTCCCACGCGTCCCGACTCCCGACTCCCGAGTCCCGACTCCCCGAGCTCTGTATGTATCCAGTATCCGCAGCAATCTATCCAGAGAAGCAACGGAACTGCTGGATGTCACCGGATGTAGAATCCAGACACTATGTACTTCCACGATAGGATGTGCCATGGGCCATGGGGTGCTTGTGAACATGTGGCGATGCCGTGCTCCTGACTCCAGAATCCTGCTTGCCTTTGCAGCATCCACTTCACAGGCTCCGCATGTGCCACACCCGCATGCGGGCTCGAGTAGCTTGCACAGCACTGCGGCATGTTGGGTTGGCAATGCCTGGAGGGGAATCGGGCAAGGGCAAGTACTGCTCACGATGAGCCATCTCTCCACCCCTCGGTTGCCCCCATCATCCTGTGCTGTCGGCCTTGCAGTGGTTGGACAGGGAGTGGTGTATGTACCCACACCCTTATTATGACATTCCCTGGGAGGCAGATGCAAGCTTTTGTTGTGGGCCGTGGCCCATTCAAGCCGTCTCTCTCTCACATCATAAGGTGACCTACACTGTCCGAACTATGTACATATGTACATGCTGTAGCAGCTAGCTGCACTGGCACTGGCACTGGCACTGGCACTGGCTGTGCATAAAATATTATGTGCGCCCAGTTGTGCGCGATGACAAGGAGGAAGGTGACGTTGTGGATGCCGTGACAGGCAGTGGAAAGCTGTGTGTAAGGACCCCCTGCTACTGCATGTCAACGGTGTTTGGTGCTGGCATTCCGTTTTCCATGCTGGAACGGATGGGTTGGAACTTGGCCCCGTGTGCAAGCACCCAGCCACGCCAAGAGGGTGGACCACGGATGTTCCTCTCTTTTTACCAAAGCCGTCTTACACCTTACCTCGCCTGCTTGGCTTATTAGCGCCAGGTTTGCCCACAACCAGTTGGAGCTTGTTAGGCTAGATCTGTACTTTGCAAATCCTCCTCTGTCGACCTTCTTCTCAGCACCTCATCAGCAGCTGCCATTATGCGCTCTTCTGGGATTCCTGAATGGAGCGACATGGCGATGGCAGGCTGCAGCCCGCAGAGATTCCCTAGGCACGCGGGGATAGTGGCTTCATCGGCCGGAGGAAGCTATTGACTACACCGTTACCAGGCAAAGTGAAAGGATCCACTTCCCCAGCGTCAACGACTGGCCAAGTAATCCATGCCCCTATGTCTGTCTCTCTGTCTTTGTTGGCATCTGTGCTGCGGAGTTCTCGATCGGGTTTTGAGGCATGTGTGCTGGAGTTATGACTGATACCAGACTGGGCCAGCTCCCCTGCAAGGAACGTGTAACCTGGGGGATTCATTTCACGCCTGCATGGGTGGCTAACATGGCGGACTGCCTGCTTACTGCATGTGTCACCTCTGGGGTTGAGACTTGCTTGCATTGTTGAGGAATCCCAAGAACCCTGTTTCAGCCGCATTATGATTGCACGTATTCCTAAGCTTTGCTTTTTTCACTTTCAAGACGACGTAACTAGGCATCGATGCGTAAGCTTGAGGTCTGCGCTTTTTCGTATAAGTGCATCAGGGATCCTATGACGCGGTGGCCGTCAATTCCAAGCTTTTTGCGCTCATGCTCTGCTTTTCCTCACTTCCGAGACCAAGTAACTGGACGCAGTCGCCTAAGCTTGAGACTTGTGCTTTTTCAGTACATATGAGACAGGGGATCCAATGTTAAGCACAGCGCTAATTACAAGATCTCTGTCCGGAAAGGAGCAAAGCCAGCATACCTTTCCACTCAAGGTGTGCGTACATCATTATGAGGCACCTACTTGGAGTCCCGTCAAGCAGCTCTTTAAATCATCTCTCTCTCCCTCAAGGTATGTAAGCTGCTACTCAACGACCCTCCCCCTCTCTAGGTTTCTACGCTGGTGCTCAAGAACCCTCTCCCGTAGAAAAAACCTGTGGCAACTCCAGAACCTGGATCATGACAACCGTCAGCCTTCTCAGAGTCCACTTGTTCGATCTGGTACATCGACAATTGTATGTGGAGTGAAGCACCTTACCACTCCTTATCTTCTCTTTCAACCGAGTTCTCTGTAAACAGCATCTCTACTAGTTGATGCTGGAAACTATCAGAACATCACGAATGAAGGGATCTGTAGGTCGATCGCCTTGTGTCTTTGCTCATTCTCTATGATCCTGTTCTTGTCCTCGGTTCTATCTAACAGTGATCCCTAGTTCCCCTTCAAAGAAACATGGTTCTCATCACAAGGTCTAGCCTAGGTCATTCTGACAGTGAACACAGTACTGTAGTTTGCTATGTTATCTATCTACTTGTGCTTGTCCTTCCTGAAGCACATGATGTGTTGAGACTTCCGCTGTTTCTACATACGTTTGCAGTTCCCTGATTGCTGCGTTCGTCAGGGCTGTAGCTACCCTGCTCAGAATGGACTACTGAGCTATTGGTAGCCTTGTGTTCCTGGATCTGTTGGTTTGGACTCCTATGTTCAACATTGCTAGCAGTCACAGAACCAGGCCCATCTTCTTGAATAGTTTTATGAAACTTTCGACTAACAGGTCTCTGAGGGAGCTTGATTAACCTTGCTGCAAAGCCATGGTTACTGCAACTCTCTTCTGAGTACCAACCTACATCCTCGTATTTGTCATGAACTGGTAAGAGGCAAGATAAATCCTGCTGTCCTGTCCTTGAAATGGCTACGTGTCTTATCTGTTTGTCATGGCTGTGATATGTGCTCTTTGAAAGTTTAGGACTTTCACAGGCCTCCAATTTGGGTTCTTTGTTGGTCATCTCTTCATTTGCATCATGCATAGATTCCGTGCATGTGCTAGAAGAACTCCTCACCGACTGGTCAGCACTTCTTCCACCACACGCTTCTGGATGACTCTTTCCCTTTCTCAGGCTAATAGTTAGGTTCCTCTTTTGACAGCAACTCAACCTCGACTCCACTTCCCACTCTTTACTGGTTCTACTTGCAACCTTCCCTCTCTTAGAATGTAGACTGGTCACCCGGGTACTTCTTGAGCTCTTCCCATCAAAGCTGGGTGCTTGTGCACGTGTGTGCCTCCTTGCTCTCGATGAAATAGTCTGCTTGTGTGAAGCTCCTCTCACTTCACTAAGGCTCAATTCGCTGTTTTGATGGCTCTCCTTGCTTGCCGGATTCCTCTTGTCGTGTGTTTCCTTGCTATCACTTGTGCCCCTTGTACTATTGGTCCTCCTCGCAGGTGACCTTTCTCCTTGTCCTGAATGTAGTGATACTGGTTTTGTAGCTTGCCCCCTCGATTCTGTGGCTGAGTGGGACTTCTGGTCGCCCGCCTCCCGCTTCGACAAGGTATGAGACTCTGCTTTCTGTACTGTGAAGTGATCCGTCTCGCAGTTTCTTTTGAATCTTATGGGCATAGAACTGTTGTCTGAACCAGCTTGTCTAGTTTGAGGTGATTCCTCCTTAGGGTATAAATATGGTTGGGTCTTGCCCAGCGCGGGGGCGCTCTGCTGTATGAGCAAATTTCCGTCTTCAAATCTACACCAGCAAATCACCGTAAGCATGATAGCGGAACGAGGTTGCACAATGGTAATCAGTCTGGAACAGACTTAGTCCAACCTCCCAATGCCCTTATCGATTTCGTTCGTTGAAGCTACGTGATTTCCAGCGCTCGCCGCTGTTGTGATAGCACGAATTTCAAGAGTACGTCAAGGAATATAACGAACGTCCAGTAGCTTGCACTCCACCTGGCTATTCCACTCACCTTGGGCATCTTCAGTAAAGTCACAACTCTTCTTCGTGCAGTCTCGAATAACTGTGAGATTCTCCTGCGACGTAAAACAGAAAAATGCGTGCTCAAACATATATCTGTACAAAGGGGAAACAAAAGCTTTCCGTTCACTCGAGTATTTTAGATTGCTTGTCACATGCTTACTTTTCCATTGTTAGATCCCACAAGGGATGATCTTCTTTGATCCAAAGATTTTTCTTGGGAGTTATGAAAATCACTCTAATATTACCCAGATACAAACAACTTAATGCTATACAAAGATTTCTTTCAGATTATATAAAAAATTTAGAATTCAATTACGTAACAAACTCAAGCACCTCTAAATTTTGAAGCTTTTCTTGAAGAGTTTGGAGCTGATTTTGGGAGTCTTGTTTTTTTCTTAATATATTATAGACATCTTCAAAATTCATTTGCTGTTGTAAAAATCTGTAAAAATGGGTACTGTAAATTATATGATAAATTTTACTGCAATAAGGATTGATATAAGAAAAGTTCAAAAGAATGGTATACCTGCTTACAAGGGACGGATGTTCATTGGGAAAGAACAACTCATTCAATCTTCCTCGAGAGATATTCATTTCCACATCTTGATGCATCAATTTGTGTTCCATCTAGAGATGAGATGTACATAAAATTATGTATATTCCTTGAAGAAGAAAAATGTTTATGTCATAATTGCCTCAAATTTCATATTACATCTTTAACTGTATTGAGGAGCAAGACTTTCTCAGTAGTTTCTCTTGCAAGACGATCCTGTAGCACTTGCAAAAGTCCTTGATCATATATATTATTATTATTCTTTTCAAAGTACGTTTCGTCAGTGAGCTTGATAGTTTCAACTGCAATGGACATGTATACTCTGATCATCATATGAAGATATAACTAATAGTATGAAAGTATTATCCCTTGATTCTTGAAGAAAATATGATGGAGATAGAGTGATGAAATACCATTGATATTATCTTTATTGTTGCAAAGTTGTTTCAGAAATCTTTTGTAATTCTCGTCTCCACTCATACTCTTTCTTAATTAAACAAAACAAGGGTTTCATTTAAATATTATTCCACTTATTGCAAATCATGGATTCAAGTTGCTAATTACGTGCAGTACCTTTGAAGAATATTATTTGCTTGAATTTGTAACAATTCATACTTATGAACTAGATCACTTTCTCTTGATCGCAAGAGCTTTTCTTTTTTAGCCAAAAGACCTTCTCTTTGTGCCAATTTAACTTCCTACAGCACTTTTATTACTTGTCACTAAACCAATCAACATAGAAACAATAAGCACTTGAATTTAAAACTACCTGTTCATCAGTATACGATTTCAACTTTTCTTCTCTTTGTCTAAGATTGTTCAAGTCAGAAAGAATCCTTTGTCGATGTTCATAAGCGGATGTCTCAATTTCCTGCATAACATGAATCAACTAATAAGTCATATCTATAATTTTCTATTTAATAATATATTTTAAATATTTATCAAATTTTAAAACCTTTGCACACACCTTTTGTTTTGCTGCCAGCGTCTCCAAAAAATGAGTTTCCCTTCCGTGTAGACCTTCCAGATCAACTTTGTGAAACTTGTCCGAATCTTGTTTTGCTTTGATTAACTGTCTAGAAGCAAACATAAAAAAATTATTTTTACTTGTCCAAACAAGTTTTTAACTTCATTGTTGAGTATATCTTATACTTACTTTTTAAATTCTGCCTCTTTTGATCTCATGTCACTGATTTGCATATCAATAATTTTTCTGACCTATTGAAATATAAGCATGAACTTGAAGTTATTATAGAAAGTCTTTGTAACTCAAATGTGTGTTTTAGAATTATTTACATGAAAAGTTTCTATTCTTCAAATTACATGTTATTTGAACACCTAATTCGCAACTAGGAAGATTACTTGCAAATGCATATAATTTTCAAGGTCTTCATTGAACAGGTGAGTTTGTTCTGCCATGTTGCGGTCTAAAATGAGTCTTTGAGCTTGTGCCTTGTGTAAAAACTCTTCACCAATTTCTGGGATGTAATTATCTGCTCAAGAAGTGTCTCCTAGTCAAAATATAATAAGTTCTTTGGGCATGGAAAATGAAATACCTTTACTAAAAGATACGTATTTTTATAAAATATATAAATAAGTGGGTTGATATTCACCAAATTTCTTCGGTCCAAAGACATCGGGCGTTTGTGTGGACGCTTCTTTTGAGTTGTTGGGGAAAGACATATTTTGTAAGCCCATCACTAACTTTTGTGCTAAACAACAATTTTCTCCAGATGTCTAAAATACAAATCAACAATCATGGCACTCCAATTTAACAATTGATACTCATATAATTCACATATTTGCTAGAGAAATTTATTATTATATGCTTACCTTCTCCATGTGACGATAAAATGAAGATGAAGTATCCAAATGAAAGAGTTGAAGCATTTCTTGGTGAGAAAAAGGAGGCCAATGTCCCATTTGGCATTCCGGTAAAAACACAGAAAGTGTGAAACAATAAGCATTGCTTTGAAGATAGTCAACAAACAAGCTTATCAAAAGCCGCTCTTGTAGTGATGACGGCCTCCTCGTGTTTGGGCTTTTGGTTCCATCCTGATTGTGGTCTCGAAGCCGATCCATAAGCTTTGCACGTAGTTGGCTCTGCGTGAAAATCAGCATATCTTATCATCATAATCTACTCTTTTAATGTATCAACTTACCATCAAATGAAATTTAGGAAACTTGGTCCCAAAACCTTCAGAAGATTTAGAGTGCCGGAGGACAAAAGAGCATTGTACAACTCTTTCTTGAACTCATTTTCCGACAGTCCTCCCGAGTTACCAAGTTCCTTAGCCATGGCCCTTCAAACTCGCCTAGCAACACCAAATTCTGATCCCAACCTAATATCATTTACTTTTCGGCTACATGTTCCCGTTTTGGCCCTTTCGGTGAATCCCTACTCGACAGGGAACATGATTGCAGGACGTTTCGCCAGAAGAAACCTCATTACAGACTGACTGCTTAACCGCAATATGCGTCCCTGTGGAATACCTTTTATTCGAGTTCCACTACCGGGCAGACTTCGGTCTTGCTTCACTTCGAGAGCGGGACAACCCTTCATGCCTCAGCTTGTTTACTCACTGCTGGAACTTCGAAGGTGCTTCATCTCGAAAGCGGGACGACCCTGCGTGGCCAGCTCGTCTAGAGACTAACTACTTTGGGAGTCAAAAAGTTACCTTCCTGCAGTGATGTGACACTTTCTCTGACAGCATCCTCAACGGACTTCAGCTCAAGTCCAAGCTCCTTCTCTGCTTTCTCACTTGAGGCCACAAGCTTCTTGACTCTTGGTTGTCCCGGGAAATCAGGCCTGGGCATGCATTACCTTTGTCCATAAAACATGCTGACATCGACTTCGATCCGTTCTACCGCAACTTTGACTACCCTGGACAGATGAGGCCATGGGCTGTGTAGCACTTACTTGGCAACGACTTCAAATTCAGGATACAGCTTCTGTAGCAACTCCACCAATTCACCCAGATGGACAGCCTCCTTAGAGACTATATATCGGCCAGATGCGTTCTGGTTTTCATAAGCTAGGATGTGCGCAAGAGCTACATCTTTCACATGTACGAAACCAAATGCACGATTCGGATATGTCTCAGACCCTGCAAGAAACGACAGGGGAAGCCTTGAGCTACCCCAGTAGCTATTAAATAACAGACTAAGCCCCCATTAATCCTGCATCGCCCTGCAACTGTGGTCCCAAAACACCAAACTAAGATCAAACTCACCTTGCAGGAAGCGAAGAATGTACTCAGAGCTCGTGTTCAGTGTCGGCTGGAGGAGGGCCCCAACCACCATGGATGGATTGATAACCACCAAATCCAGATTATTCTTCTTCGCAAAATCCCAAGCTGCTTGTTCTGCCAATGTCTTGGACAGTGGATACCAGGCCTGCCAATTAAATATCCAAGGGGGATGAGATGTATCGTGTGACCAGCTAGTTCACCTATGAAGCTTTCCTACAAATAAGCTCACCTTTATGCTCTTGGCATATTCAGCGTCAGTCCAGTCACTCTCATTAACAGCTGTCTTTGCTTCACGACTATTATTAATCGCGGCCACAGACGATGTGAGAACCACCCGCCTCACAGTTTTTGCTTTGGCAGCAGCTCGTAACACATTCAGAGTCCCGTTGACGGCTGGTTCGAGCAGATCTTTCTGCTCGGAAAACACTCATTTCAGCCTACGACTTCCAATAAACACCAACAATGCAATCCACCCAAGTAATGTTTGCCAGGGCCGAAATACAAGGTACAACAAAAGGCAAATTCGTCCTCCAGCCCTAACGAAGAACACGCGACAGTCCTTACCTGAGGATCAGTGACATTATAAAAAAATGGGGAAGCAGTGTGGAAAACTCCATAACAACCATCGACGGCAGCATCAAAGGAGCCTTCCACGAGCAGGTCTGCCTTAACCAGGTGGAGCCTCTGATCCGCGCCGGGCAAGCTTAGCAAGTGGTTGGTCTTCGAGGCAGCTCCTGAAAAAATTCATGTGAGCAGGAGACGCTCTATTTACTGTATATCGTCGAGACCACGAAAAGGTGGAGAACAGACCCGCCCACGGCCACTCTTACAAGCGACGAGCGCAACACTTCATAATTCACAGGAAAGCGTTATACAACCGACACTCACCAGTGTCTCGCACCGTGGCCCGAACGGTGTAATCTCTTTCGAGCAGCAGCTTCACCAACCAGGATGCGATGAATCCAGATGCCCCAGTCACACACACAAGCTTTCCAGCCATGTTTCTTCCCGAGCGCGGCCAGGCGCGGTGTTGTGTTGGAACAGAATGCAATGAAGTTGGTGCATGGCCCCAGTTTCTAGAAGGGATCTAGGTAGGTACCTCGTAGCACTTCCGTCCTCGAAGCTATCACTGGGGATTTTTTTTAATTTAATGTTTTTGAAAATAAATCAAAACAAACCCGGGGGAGAAATCTTGAGGAAGGGTTCTGATTCCCTATGTTACACAAGGTATTATGGCAACAGAAAGAGACTGTGCTCTTCCTAGGGTCATATCAATACGTGCTTACATACCATCGCAGGTTATGTGGGACTTTGGGAAATCACTGGGGCATGTTAAGAATGTTAAGATATATATATATATAATGAACTTTATACTTGTAGAGTATCTTCGTAGGGCTTTACAGCATATAGCCCTGTAGGACTTTTTACAATAGGCATGTAGGGTGCTCAAAGTAAGACTTGGGAGCTTCCCTTGTGGATTCTTAATCAAATTGCACAAGGAAAAATTCTGTAAACATAGCTGAAAATTTTGTGAGGCCATTGCGGTAAGATCCATGTAAGTGGTTGGGAAGATTGTTGAGGATTTCGTGTCCATCTGTGGTATCAAAGCTTGAAGTTGTTCTCTAGCCTTGTAACTCGACACATCCATCATGGGTTGTCGCGCGTGCCTCGTAACATCGCGGTAACTGCAAGCTCAAGAGCATGGGCTTGCAGTTACCGCGACGGTGTTTGCAAGCCCCGCGATGCTCCCGATCACGCACCGGGTGCCTCCCTGTCCTCAATGCACCTCCGTCAAGTTATCGTCGTTCCGTCACTTTCTGCCCTCCGTCAAGTTGTCGTTGTTCCGCCACTTTCTGCCCTCCATCAAGTTGTCGTCATTCCACAACTTTCTGTCAAATGCTTGGCAAAACGACTGACTCCCAATTTGACAATACCAATCCCATCCTTCCATCTTGTGCGCTTCCATTGCTTGTTCAAATGTATGTTAGATCCTCCTTATATGGACTTGGCCAACACTTCCAGATGTTGTTTCCACTCCTCAAAACCTTTCCACCACTCCCTTCTCTCCATCCACATCTCGAATAAGTTCCTGGTGTTATTAGAGCTTGGGCGGAGGGAAACCATGCAAGCCTAACTACGGTTGACAGCATTATTAGCTTGCTGTATGAATCTAGGATGCTCTTGCATCCTCTCTCACCGTCGATGCGGTGGCCGAATGCTCCAGGCCCCGGGAATTTAGACATTGATGGCGCGTGCATGTGGCTCACCTTCTCTGCTGGATTGAGCGTAGACTCATGGGTGACCCTTGTGGGCTTAGCAAGGAAGTGATGGTACTCTTATAGAGGAAGTGTGGCCGGACCCGGAAGCTAATCCGGTGACTGACCCGGCACAAGTTGCCATGTCCCAACCCCCACGCCATCATCAGCTGTTAAAGATTAGAGTGTAGTTAACCTATCAGTTATTATGTATTTATTAACTTAGGGTTATTGGTGAACAGTCACCATGAACATTTATAAGACAATTTTGTGTTCATTTTCTTTAGTTGAATTTACAATCATTTGTATGCTTCCACTTATAAAAGTGATATGGTATCAGAGCACCTAGGTGCCTTATTTCTGTGTCTTGTGCTAGATCAATATGATGGTATCTACACTCCAGAATTAAATGGATCCTAGGATCTCACGGTCTCTACCACTGCAATTTTTTCTGCTTGCTCTAATATGAATATGACAAGCAATACAGCAATGACGTGCAGGACTTGGCTTCGACTTGAGGATCTGTTCTGCTTTGCTGATGCTGCTGATCACCTCAGAGCCCAGGCAGAATTAGACAGAAATTTCCTCGGGAATCGGACACTAAAGTAGATGCCGAGCTCCAGACACCCAAGGAGAACACCAGTTCAAAAATCTGAGTCAAGGAATCTCGTAGAGTGTCTCCCCGTCCGCATCCTTGCGTCCATTGTTTAGGAGTTCACAATCAGCAAAGAGAAGAAGACCCTAATCTGGAGTTTTTCAAGCATGCACGTGCTAGACAGCTCTTAAATTCTCGTCTTCAATCCATAGAAAATTTGTTGATGTTAGTCTCCACGTAACTAACTAGAAGGATTACCTCAGTGATGAGAAGACTCGAAGAAATCCAGGCCACCGTTGATGAATTGGATGTCTCCCTTGAACTACTTAACATTTCAGGATCTATTGTTCTCTGTGCAAGAGACCTAAATGCTGCACTCTACTGCCCCAGCCTCAATCTAAGACTAAATGAGGCGCCCTAGGGCATAGTTCTGTGATTTCTACTAGGATTGTAGAGCCTTCGGCCAAATTTTCAGTGTTTAGATGCAGAATTTTACCTGATTCTGTAGTCACTTGCTGCTGGCTATTAAGAGGCGTCACGGGATCTTGTGGCGGTTGGTGAGGAGAGCCACTTGGAAAGGTGCCCTAATAGCCTTTGCCAGCTGGCCCTTCTCACAACCTTCAAGTTCTCTTTTCCTAGAATCCCTAAAAATAAAATCTGAAACGATGTTAAGTTAGTACCTATTCATAGCTCACTTGTTTGTGCCCCTTCACATCTTACTAGCCTTTAGTTTCTCTGCTAGCAGTCCTTCATATCCTTTTCAGGTTACCTCTTAGTTTGTCATCAATCTCATGTCAGCCTTCTGGTGGAGCTAAAATAGTGATATTGACGAAGACGAGGATACTGAGGCTGATTTTTTGTCTTCTCTGGCCACGCAATTTCCTTCTTATACTCCTCTAGTTCCACAAGTACAAGTCAGCATGGCTACATTTGCTGGTGGCAGCTATGGTAGAGAAGTCAAGGAAAAAGACAGGTTTGATGGTAAATCAGCTAGGTATGAGAGCTGGAGAGCAAGAATGAAAGCTTTCTTTGATGCTAGGGACGTCTGGATGACTCAATTTCTAAACCAGGCCCAGGAGCCTCACCTAATGAGATTGCCAAATTCAATAAAGGCAATAAAATTGCCTTCGCCATCTTGCTGTCCGAATTGGATGAAGCCACTGTGACAGAGGTGGAATTCCTCCCTACAGCAGCAGACGTCTGGACACAGTTGGAGGACACATATCAAGTTCAGAATATACTAACATTGGTTGCTGTACGAAATGAATACTATGGGCTGAGAATGAGAGAAAGGGACAGCATTGGAGCACATATAAGCAGGTTTTGCTATCTGAAGGCAAGACGTACTATGCTTGGCAGCAAGCTGGATGAAATTGAATTCGTTGCTCAGCTTCTTTCAAGTCTTCCTTCCTTCTATCAGCAATTCATTTCAAGTCAAAATTCTTTGTTGCGAGCATTTGTTTCAATAGTGAAGTCTGGGGAAGCACCAACCTTGACCCTCAATGAGCTCATTGGAGCTCTCCTTGAAGAGGAGCAAAGTTGAACAAGATCTAGTGGCACGGCAAGGGTGCACACTAATAAAATTTTGTTTGCAACAAAGGGAAAAACGTTTGGGCAGGGGAGAGAGAAGGGGAAGAAGAAGAATAATCCATCTTCGGCTGCTCCCGCTGCTACCAAACGCAACGGTACTTGCAATTGGTATCAGATTCCTGGTCACTGGGAGCGGGATTGTCGTAAGAAGAAGGCTGGAGAACCAAGGAAGGATTCCAAACCGACTGCGAACGTTGCCTCTAAGGGATCTTCCTCTTCTCAACCCGTAAACAAGAGTAGTTCTTCTGTTCTCACAATCTGCCTTACTTCATTCAGGGAGGTCTTCCCAATTTGGTTCATAGAATCTGGGGCAACCACCCGTGTATGTAACAATAGGCACTTGTTCACAATCTTCAAAAATCAGAGGGAGAAACAAGAGGTTTATGTGGGGGATTCTCATGGAGTTGGAGTCAAGGGGAGTGGAACAATGAATGGTCAGTTGCTGGATGTCCTTAATGTTCCTGGAATGTCTAAGAACTTGCATAGAAATGTCTAAGATCAAGGTGATCTTCAGTTCTGTTTGGGCATACAGATTTTGCGCCATAGAACTACTGGTCATATTATCCTCCATCAAACCAAATATATGAAAGAGATTTTAAAACGCTTTCACCTTGATGAGGCTCGACCTGTTACGACGCCCTCTGTAGTGGAGGAAAAGCTCAGTGTCGAGTAGGCTCCACAGAGTGCTGCTGACATTAAAGACATGGCAGCTGTTCCGTACGCAGAGGCCGTTGGTTCCTTGATTTTTCTAGCCAACTGGATACGTCATGGCATCAGTTACAGCGTTAGCATGGTGTCCCAGTTCTTGCAACAGCCTAGACGAGCTCATTGGACAACCGTTAAGCGCGTATACCGCTATCTTAAGGGCACTGTTATCTATGGTCTGCAATACTCATCAAGTGGGAGCAAGTCACTTTTACTTACCGCGCGCTTATGCAGATGCTGACTGGGCTTCCAATGCTGATGTAAGAAAAAGCCTTTCAACTTGTTGCTTCATCCTTGCCTCTGGGTCTGTTAGCTGAAGTTGCAAGAGACAAGGATCTCTTGCTTTGTCTTCTACGGAAGGTGAGTATAAAGCCCTTACAGATGCCTGCAAAGAGGTAGAATGGGAGCGTCAATTCTTAGATTCCGTCAATCAATCACAGCCTGACCCTACTAGTCTGTTTTGTGATAACATGGGTGCTATAGCTCTAGTTGCTAATCCTAGGTTTCATGCTAGGACTAAACATATAGAACTCTATCACCATTACATCCGGAAACCTATCAGCTTAGTGGATGAAGCATCATGTTCTTATTCTAAGCATGAAATAACAACTTCTAGCCTTAGTGGTAGAAACTGAAGCTAGTGCAGAAACTAACCAGGTAGTTTTTTAGAATCAAATTTGTTTTTACCTTCATATGATTCTTCTTGTATTTGTGGCACCACCCACACTTCCCACTGGTCGTCCAAAGTGTGAAGGTCTTGGATATCTTGTTCTAAGCGGGCAATATGTCTCCTTATGACTCCTTGAATCTTCTCCCTGTCCTCCTCAAAGTGTCTTTGCTCGTACCTCACATTTGGGTCACGTCTAGGGTCAAAACGCATAGGACCTCTACGAAGACTTTCTGTGGTCCAAGTGTTAGGGAGTGATCTAGGAGGATAATTTGGAAGGGGAGGCAACATACTTAATGTTGGCACAGGTCGAGGAATCGCAGGTGTTGGAGCTAAGGATTCATTGCCTCTCTTGTTTGTATCTGCAATAAGGCATGGACGGCAAGCATGAGAATGTGAAGCTGGTAACTATTAGAGGATTATGCTCAAGCTCAAATCTTCACCTTTAGCTCAGTCTCACGAATTATGTTAAGCTGCGAAACTGAAGAACAGATGAGCAACATCGCAGGCTTGCCCTTGCACACACGAGCAATTCTTGGCGCAAGGATCCCCTCTGCCTCAGTGCACACACGAGGATGAGGGCTTGTCGCAGATTGGGCGGGCTGCAACGCCGGATTGAGGAGAGCACCGTGCCTAGATGAAGTTGCACCTGGATTTCTCAGGGCGCCTCCTTGCACAAAGCTGGCCTCTATGTCCAGATCTATGGTGTGTGCAACTAGGGCGCCCCTAGGCGCTCTTCCTCCTACGCTCATCTGCGCCGTCCGTGCCAGCCTTTTTCTTGCCATTGCTGTGGTCGCCCCTCCGTGCCTTGCCATTGGTTTCGGCCGTCTCCGCTTGTACAGAGCCTCCATCGCCTGTTCGCCATTTTTAAGCGATAAGGGGGAGCGGGGGGGAGAGGGGGTTGGTGAGCAGGGGCATGATGGTTATGTGGCCTTTAATGGCCATCTACCCTCCCCCCCATCAAACCCTACATGGACATGGCTTTTCGCATGCCCATGGGTACATGTAAACGATCTGGACTTGGAAACCCCTGTTGGGATGTGCCTGGAAGTGTTTTTTTTGTTTTTTTGGTCGAGTGTGGTGTGAAAATAAGTCAGGTTGACAGTAGGCAGAGGTATTTATAGAAGAAATGTCCTTGGCCTATGGTTTTTTTTTTTCTTGGCTTGATTTTTAGGTTAGAAAATAAATGGGCCGGGAACTTGGGTTCCTTGGCCCATGGACTTGGAATGTCCACCAAAAGTCTATATATGTGAGGTAGGGGGTTGGAATAATTAGAGTGTGATAGGTCTATAAGTTTGGGGTCGGCCAGCGGTGAATGAGTGTGGGGTTGTGGATTGGGATGTGGAAGCGGTCGTAGAGGTCGAGCAGGAGTAGGGGAACACAGGAAACTTAACCCTAGGAAATAACAACTTCTAGCCTTAGTGGTAGAAGGCGGAGGAGGAAGGCGGAGGAGCCCAAGGAGGAAAAATCGGATAGGCGGGAGTCGGTGGCGGCAGGCGGTTCGGAGGAGGAGGCGGGCGCACACGAAGGAAGGAGCTCCGAACCCCCACGGTGACATCGCGAATCGCGAGGAGGAGGAGGAAGGCGCTCAGACGGCGCTCCTTCTTGAGGAGGTAGGAACCACAGGCGGGCGGCGGTTGGAGGTGGCGTTGGGTGGTGAGGCCGAGGGAGGCTGTGAGAGGATGGCGCCCAAGGTCACCAACGAAATTGTGCTTGCCCAATGGCCAAACATGGATCATTGGAAAGTTCGAGGGAGGCTGGTGAAGGCTGAGCTGGGTTTCATGGAAGAGCGGTGGAATTACATGAACAGGGGCCGGTGTGGGAGTGTCGCCACGAAGGACAAAGGCGGGGGATTTAGAGCGCAGGATTGGGATGTGGAAGCGGTCGTAGAGGTCGAACAGGAGTAGGGGAACCTGGGAAACTTAACCCTAGGAATGAAGTCCGCTCAAACAACGGAGCGCAACGGGCGGCCGGAGCGCAACGGAGCGCAACGGGCGGCCGGAGCGCAACGGAGCGCAACGGGCGGCCGGAGGAGGAGGCGGTTCGGAGGAGGAGGCGGGCGCACCCACGAAGGAAGGAGCTCCGAACCCCCACAGTGACATCGCGAATCGCGAGGAGGAGGAAGGCGCACGGACAAGGCCCCTTGCCGAGGAGGTAGGAACTCGAGACCGACCCCGTGAAATTCGCAGCGAGGTGGCGTTGATTTGAGGCGCGAGGCGGAGAGGGATGGCGCCAAGGTCACCAACGAAATTGTGCTTGCCCAATGGCCAAACATGGATCATTGGAAAGTTCTCGACGGAGGAAGTGGTGAAGGCTGAGCTGGGTTTCATGGAAGAGCGGTGGAATTACATGAACTTGGGTTCCTTGGCCCATGGACTTGGGAGGAAAGTTCTCGACGGAGGAAGTGGTGAAGGCGGGGGATTTAGAGCGCAGGATTGGGATGTGGAAGCGGTCGTAGAGGTCGAGCAGAGTAGGGGAACCCGGGAAACTTAACCCTAGGAATGAAGTCCGCTCAAACAACGGAGCGCAACGGGCGGCGGAGGCGGGCGGCGGAGGAAAGTTCTCGACGGAGGAGGAGGCGGGATGAGGCACGTGGCGGGCGGAGGAGGAGGCGGTTCGGAGGAGGAGGCGCGAGGAGGAAGGAGCTCCGAACCCCCACAGTGACATCGCGAATCGCGACGCTGGAGGAGGAAGGCGCTACGGACAGCGGCGCTCCTTGCTGAGGAGGTAGGAACCCTGGAGACTGACCCCCCAGGAAATTCGCAGCGAGGTGGCGTTGATTTGAGGCGCGAGGCCAGGGAGACTGTGAGAGGGATGGCGCCCAAGGTCACAACGGAAATTGTGCTTGCCCAATGGCCAAACATGGATCATTGGAAAGTTCGAGCTGGAGAACTGGTGAAGGAGCTGAAGCTGGGTTTCATGGAAGAACGGTGGAATTACATGAACTTGGGGAGTGGAGTCACCAAGGACAAACAAAGGGGATTTAGAGCGGCCGCAGGATTGGGACCGGAGTCGTTAGAGGGTGTATGGGCGAGGAGGAGGAGGCGGTTTGGTGATGGAGCCGTCCGGAAAAGAAGCAGGCGGGCGGCAGGCGGGGCCGCCACAGTTAAAGCGGGCGTAATTCGCGAACCGGTTGAGGGGTTGTAGCCTTGATTGATGGAGTCGGCGGTGGCTCCTATGTTTCTGCTGACACAAGAAGCAGGATTATTTGTCTGACCACTTGCTGCTGTTCCTTCATGAAGTGGTCAAGGGGGCGAAAATCGATTGGGGCGAATTCTCTTCGACAAGTTGTGTGAAGAGAGGTTGAACCTGATTTCTTCTACCCCTCGGCCCTCTCTAATCTCACCATTTCTGGTCCATCTTTATGTTTCGCTAAGCACGCGGTGGAATTGTAGCCTCCCTCCACATGTGGAAGCCGGTTAGGGAGGTGAAGTGGGCGGAGGAGCCCAAGGAGGAAAAATCGGATAGGCGGGAGTCGGTGGCGGCAGGCGGTTCGGAGGAAGAAGGAAATTCCCACCAGCAAAGGAAGACCGGGGTGAAAGGCGGGCATCGTGAAAAGGTGAGGCGGATCGCGTCACGGTCAGCAGGCGCGCTCTGAAAATGAAAGCCAAGCGGCGGTTGGAGGTGGCGAAGAGGCGCGATCCGAGGACAATTTCTTGACGGATGCGATGATGAATCAACTCCGGAGGGTTTAGGGCGACCTCGAGCGGACCCCCCTCGGCATGGGAAGAGATTTTCAAGGGGACTCCAGCAGAGGTGGATGCAACCGAATTGGTGAGGTGCGCACCTTCTGGGAGGAAAGTTCTCGACGGAGGATGGCGTCTGGCGGGGCCGCCACAACAAGTGGACTTGCGGGACCACGTCGATGATCCGGGCCCAAGCGGTTGTTGGATCAAGCGGCTTTAGCTCTCACGGCTCGGTGTGCGGGCGGAGGAAGTGGTGAAGGCCGGGTTTGTGAAGGAGGCCAAGCGCAAGCAAGCTGGAGGAAGACAAGCGGAACCTAGAAATAAGGGCCAAGATTCAAGAAGATTTGTGCGGGGCCGGAGAAGTTGCAAGCCATGGCGAGGTGAGGAAGCACTCATGGCTCAAATTAAGGATGCCCACGAGACGAACCAGAGATGCGGGGAGTTGTTGCGAGCCGGGAGGCGGCCTCGGTGGAAAAGGCCCATAAGCTAGCGGGCGATATAAGCGGAGGCGGGATGAGGCACGTGGCGGGCGAGAAAAGACAAAGGGAAGGCGGAGGAAGTGGTGAAGGCGGAGGAGCCCAAGGAGGAGGCGGGGTAGCGGAAGGAACTACCGAGGAAGGAAGCAAAGAACCGAGGTAGCCGAAACCTCACCTACCAAGGTTCTTTGAGCGAGCGGCAGTCGTGGAGTCCACTACCGCGTGAGTCGCTTCTGACATTGGCGCATCAACCCGGAAGTGGGCGGAGGCGGCGGCGCGGCGTGGCGCCTCGCGAGACATGGCGAGCAACCGGTGTAGCCTACGGGAGGAGGGTAAGCACCTCGGTGGGGTCCTATTATATTCGGCACATGGATGAGGAAACTTATGTTCTGGTCTATATGTGAATGGAGAACGCGTGCTTAACCTCACTCCATGTGCGTGTGGAAATAGGAGGGATCGGGGCCTACCTCGCAAGTGAGGACCCAGTGCATACTTCTACCTGCGCCGGTGTGGGGTTGGCTCCCTATTATGCGGAGGCGACTTTGGAGGAGTTGAGTGAGGAGGAGGTCGAGCTTGGGTGGACGAGGAACCGTAATAATCCTCGGCAATAGGCGGCGGCGGAAGATCACGGAAGCCCAGGCGGTACACCTCAAATTGGGCGTCCAGCGGTGGCGGTGAGGTGGAAGTAGTGTGGGAGAACCCGTCCACCAGCGGCGTGGCGGGGAGCTCGTGGCGGCAGGCGGTTCGGAGGAAGGAAATTCCACCAGCAAAGAGGAAGACCGGGGTGAAAGGCGGGCATCGTGAAAAGGTGAAGGCGGATCGCGTCACGGTCAGCAGGCGCGCTCTGAAAATGAAAGCCAAGCGGCGGTTGGAGGTGGCGAAGAGGAGGCGCGATCCGAGGACAATTTCTTGACGGATGCGGATGATGAATCAACTCCGGAGGGTTTAGGGGTCGACCTCGAGCGGACCCCCCTCGGCATGGGAAGAGATTTTCAAGGGGACTCCAGCAGCGAGGTGGATGCAACCGAATTGGTGAGGGTGCGCACCTGGAGGAAAGTTCTCGACGGAGGGATGGCGTCTGGCGGGGCCGCCACAACAAGTGGACTTGCGGGACCACGTCGATGATCCGGGCCCAAGCGGTTGTTGGATCAAGCGGCTTTAGCTCTCACGGCTCGGTGTGCGGGCGGGAGGAAGTGGTGAAGGCCGGGTTTGTGAAGGGAGGCCAAGCGCAAGCAAGCTGGAGGAAGACAAGCGGAACCTAGAAATAAGGGCCAAGATTCAAGAAGATTTGTGCGGGGCCGGAGAAGTTGCAAGCCATGACGAGCAGGAAGCACTCATGGCTCAAATTAAGGATGCCCACGAGACGAACCAGAGATGCAGGGAGTTGTTGCGAGCCGGGAGGAGGCGGCCTCGGTGGAAAAGGCCCATAAGCTAGCGGAGGCGATATAAGCGGAGGCGGGATGAGGCACGTGGCGGGCGAGAAAAGACAAAGGGAAGGAAGCGGGCGGAGGAGCCCAAGGAGGAGGCGGGGTAGCGGAAGGAACTGGGGCGGAAGGAAGCAAAGAACCGAGGTAGCCGAAACCTCACCTACCAAGGTTCTTTGAGCGAGCAACGGTCGTGGAGTCCACTACCGGTAGTCAGCTACCGACATTGGCGCATCAACCCGGGCGCGGGCGGGCGGCAGGCGCGGCGTGGCGCCTCGCGAGGACATAGGCGAGCAACCGGTGTAGCCTACGGGAGGAGGGTAAGCACCTCGGTGCGGGGGGTCCTATTATATTCGGCACATGGATGAGGAAACTTATGTTCTGGTCTATATGTGAATGGAAGCGTGCTTAACCTCACCGCCCATGTGCGTGTGGAAATAGGAGGGATCGGGGCCTACCTCATGCAAGTGAGGACCCAGTGCATACTTCTACCCGCTGCGCCGGTGTGGGGTTGGCCCCTATTATGAGGCGACTTTGGAGGAGTTGAGCGAGGAGGAGGTCCGAGCTTGGGTGGGCGAGGCAGTAATAATCCTCGGCAATAGGCGGCGGAAGATCACGGAAGCCCAGGCGGTACACCTCAAATTGAGGCGTCCAGCGGTGGTGAGGTGGAAGTAGTGTGGGAGAACACAGTCCAGACCAGTGGCGTGGCGGAGAGCTCGTGGCGGCGGCAATGGAGGGCGTGGCGGGCGGCAGCCAGTCGAGGTAGGCGCGAGATAAGCGGTGATAGCATCCTAAAGATAATTTGGTTATCTTTGCCCGGACCTAGGATCGCTCCGAATTGTGGGCGCGTCCCTTCATGATAGCCATCTTAGGACCTAAAATCCGGGCATGGTGCCCGGCCGATGTATAAGAGGGGCAATTATGTCCCTCACAGATAACTCTGGTTGAGATCCCCACGTTGCACATGGCTGGTTGGAGCGTCCGATTGAGAGGTGGTGTCGCGAGGCGCTCCTAGGGGTGGTCGAGAGCTTGCTCCAACCGGGAGGAGGGTGATGGAGCAATCTTTGCGACAAGGAGGAGGAAACCAAGGGATTGGCGCGGGCGGGTCCGGAGCTTGCTCGTAGCGCTCTGTGGCCTTGGGGTTCTTCTTTCCTTCACCTTGATCCACGGTTGTGTTCGAAATCGAGAGTGTTGAGTGGATGGTTGGAAGCTTCTTGAGCGAATTGAGAGAGAGAGAGAAGAGATCGGGTGAAGGAGAGATCAAATGCTGTACGCGATGCGAGGTGTGAGATCGTAAGTGGAAAGAGAAGGAGAGCGAATTGGGACGTTAACAGTGGAGAATTGTGTGTGTGGATTGTGAAACTCGAACCGGTGCTTGTAGTGGAAAGTGCACAAGGGAAACAACGTTTCTGGTGGAAATCGTGTGGGTGTGGCGCCCTTTCTGTGTGTGTGTGTGTGTGTGTGTGAGGAGCGGGTGTGAGGTATCCTAGGAACTTTGGTCCCTAGGAATCGGAGTGCGCATGAAGTGTGGAGTCACGAGAATAACACACGTGATCGTGTGGGTGTGGCGCCTTTGTGTGTGTGAGGATCCATGGCCGCGCCAGATGAGTTGCTAGGGTTTGGTGTGGGACCCACCTCGGTGGTTGTACTACCCGGTAGTGGTGAGAGTCACCGTGGTAGTGGCTCCGGAACGGGGGTCGTGGAACGAGATTTGCGGTCGGGAAGTTAGATCCGTGGTAGTTGGATGAGACAGGAGGTAGTCGTAGTTGAGTAGATAGGTGCGAGAAGTGGTAGCGGTCCAGTCCAGGCTTAGGCAAAGGTTGGTAGTGATAGAAGATAGCGTCTTTTGGCACAAACCATTCCCTTGGGAGCGAATCCCAGGACTACAACGACATTGAGGGTAAATGTGGACCTCACCGTGTCCCACGACACGGGTTTACACAGCCACAGTACATAACCGTTTTTTTCCGTCTAATAAAGACTACGTACTGGATATAGTTCTACCTCTAGTTACCTATACTAAACTGGTAATTTCTTTAATAATCTGTCTAGGTTAAGTAGGGGTGTTAAAGATCAGAGTGTAGTTTAACATATCAGTTATTATGTATTTATTAACTTAGGGTTATCGGTGAACAGTCACTATGAACATTTATAAGACAATTTTGTGTTCATTTTCTTTAGTTGAATTTACAATCATTTTATGCTTCTGCTTATAAAAGTGATATCAGCGGCAATCAACAGTTGGCCTGTGCCCATCCTACAAGATGCGCCTCCAGCAAGGCCTGACCTTCCAGAGGCTACAGTATAAACAAAAGATTTGGAGCAACCGCCGTCCACGGCTAGCACCCATGCGTCCGCCTCGTAGAAGACAGGTATGACTGTCGACTCGATGTCAACTATCACCTCCAACACGATAATTTTTGAAGGGGGGGAATATAGTAACCCCCTTCGGTCGCCACAGCACCCCCTTGTCACGAAGAACACCTTACCTAGAATAGCATATGTGCCCTACTTTGATAATGCACACACCCTTTCTGAGGTCATACCAGTGATAAAAGATGCACTTTCAAGTGAACACCCTAGAACCGTGGGGTGCGGGCCCGTCTAACGCTTTGTAGAATGTTTAGAGGGCTGCCATTTTTATATGTTTATTACAAGAAAACTTTTACTTTGAAGTGGTGGAACACAATGAAAACAATCACAGTACTAGAGGGAGTCTCATTTTAATCGTCGTAAGAACATTGCAACAAACATCTAAAGGAGGGAGTGGTCATCGGCATCGACAATAGTCATTGAAGAGTGCGGCTGGCGACTCATCCATGCCTTGCAACCAGGTCGAGAACCACCGCCATACTCGGGATCGGTCCATATCGTCGCCTCAAAGTTATCGTTCTCCTCCATTGCTTGCTCGTCTTCAATAGTATCATTCCAGGCCCACCATCGGCGGTGTGGGCGCCTGACATCTAGGGTTTGCTGACCCTCATCCAAAAGGTCCCCAGTCGTAGTCTTCAACCTTCTGGCACTCAATGCAACCACTTGGGCTTTAAGGCAATGCCAGCGTCCTTAAAATGAACAAAGTTAGTTGCCCATGCGCCCATGCAAGCATCCTTAAAATCAACAAAGTTGAGTTATTAAAAAGATATAAGTTTTGAACCCTGAACCTATTCATTACTAAACTTTTTTCCCAAACACTAGACCAACAATCCCAAGTTACAAACCAATTGAGCCACTACATATTCATTTTCTTAAAAAGACCTATGAGGAGGCGCCCGGCCCACCATCGGCGGTGTGTGTGGAATGGGTTTTGCATCCGAAGGCAAAGAGGCCACATTTACCCTCTATGTCGTTATAGTCCTAGGATTCGATCCCAAGGAATGGTTTTGTGTCAAGATGTTCTAAACTATGGGTTCTAGTCCTCCTACAATCGGTTCCTACCTAGCCATAATCAACTACCGTGTCGAGCCACACGGCGTGGTAAGTTCGACCCCACGTGGTGGGTTCGCCACCGCTGTGGTGGATTCCGCCACGCCGTGGTGGATTCCGCCACCGCTGCAGTGGATTCCGCCGCGTGGTGGATTCGCCACCGCCGGTGGTGGATTCCGCCACCGCCGTGGTGGATTCCGCCACCGTGGTGGGTTCGCCACCGCCGTGGTGGGTTCGCCACCGCCGTGGTGGGACCCACCCGCCGCGTCGCGATCGACTATTTGGCGCCCGGTTCCGCCACGTTAAGGGCTATGGTCCTATGCACAGTTCACATGTACACCAAGTCACACTCATGTGGATTCACACCCGAGCTCACCGGTGGATGCGCACCATGGCCACGCACGCCGCGCACCTCACTCGTCGGATTTCCTCGACCCCACAATTTATTCCCAACCTTCCTCGGCGTTCGCGTTTTCCGGACTCTCGCTCACCACTTCCTAGACTCTCTTCACACGACTCACTCACCCCTTTCTTCTAGGACCTCATACACCACCGCGCACAAGATGCTCCACAGATCCCCTCTCTTGGGCCACACAGACCTCCTTGGGCCACACCCTCCTTGGGCCACACCCTCCTTGGGCCACAGACCTCCTTGGGCCACACAGACCCCTCCTTGGGCCACAGACCCCTCCTTGGGATTAGACACAATCTGGTTAGGCAGTGGTTGGGAAAGGAAAAAAACAGTGGTTGGCTCCACAGCGATTCGCACACCGATCTCACCCGGTCCCCGGAATTTCCCTCTCTGGCATGCATTGAGCACCCTTCACCACTAGTCACCCAGACGGAGCTTGGTCACTCGGCTCTCGACCATCCAGGATCTCCCGGCCCTCTTGTGAGAGGGACACCGAATCAGCCCATCATCGATTGGATGTCTCCAACCAACCACGCGCACAAATTCGACACACGGAGCTCACACGAAATTGTCTCAAGAGAGACACTCAAGGGTCTCTTATACTGGGCAGCCATAGCTCACTTTCCGGTCTAAAGATGGCTAACCTACCTCCGGTGTTTAAAGATGGCTAACTTACCACAAGCGCCTACCAATTCGGTATCTACAAATTCACAAGCTTCCTAGCACCTTATCCTCTAATCCAAGTGAAAGCCTCGACCTATGATGCCGCTCCCTCTAAAATCACAGCTGCGGGCCGCCTAGCCTCGCGCCCATGGGTGTTCCTCGCTCTCCTACCACGCCTCGATCCGAAGATCCTCCCTTAATATCTCCACCTCACTCCCGCTATCCGAGGTCCCTTCACTCCTCCTAGGAGGCGCCCGCCCTCACCGCCCGCACGTTTCCTCGCCTCATCGCCGGACAGCCAAACGTGCCTCCATCCATGCTCTAGCCTCCGCCTTGCTCATTTCCTCGAGCACAACTGTGAAGGGTATGCCCGGCTCGTGGACAATCCAGTGGTTGCTTCGGAACTGAGGTTGCATCCTCCCTCGCTCTCGACCATCCAGGATCTCCCGGCCCTCTTGTGACGAGGGACACCGAATCAGCCCATCATCGATCGGATGTCTCCAACCAACCACGCGCACAAATTCACACACGGAGCTCACACGAAATTGTCTCATTAAGAGAGACACTCAAGGGTCTCTTATACATCCGCAGGCTACCATAGCTCACTTTCCGGTGTCTAAAGATGGCTAACCTACCTCCGGTGTTTAAAGATGGCTAACCTACCAAGCGCCTACCAATTCGGTATCTACAAATTCACAAGCTTCCTAGCACCTTATCCTCTAATCCAAGTGAAAGCCTCGACCTATGATGCCGCTCCCTCTAAAATCACAGCTGCGGGCCGCCTAGCCTCGCGCCCATGGGTGTTCCTCGCTCTCCTACCACGCCTCGATCCGAAGATCCTCCCTTAATATCTCCACCTCACTCCCGCTATCCGAGGTCCCTTCACTCCTCCTAGGAGGCGCCCGCCCTCACCGCCCGCACGTTTCCTCGCCTCATCGCCGGACAGCCAAACGTGCCTCCATCCATGCTCTAGCCTCCGCCTTGCTCATTTCCTCGAGCACAACTGTGAAGGGTATGCCCGGCTCGTGGACAATCCAGTGGTTGCTTCGGAACTGAGGTTGCATCCTCCCTCGCTCTCGACCATCCAGGATCTCCCGGCCCTCTTGTGACGAGGGACACCGAATCAGCCCATCATCGATCGGATGTCTCCAACCAACCACGCGCACAAATTCACACACGGAGCTCACACGAAATTGTCTCATTAAGAGAGACACTCAAGGGTCTCTTATACATCCGCAGCCATAGCTCACTTTCCGGTGTCTAAAGATGGCTAACCTACCTCCGGTGTTTAAAGATGGCTAACCTACCAAGCGCCTACCAATTCGGTATCTACAAATTCACAAGCTTCCTAGCACCTTATCCTCTAATCCAAGTGAAAGCCTCGACCTATGATGCCGCTCCCTCTAAAATCAGCCGCCTCCCGGCCCTAGCCTCGCGCCCATGGGTGTTCCCTCGCCTCCTACCACGCCTCGATCCGAAGATCCTCCCTTAATATCTCCACCTCACTCCCGCTATCCGAGGTCCCTTCACTCCTCCTAGGAGGCGCCGTCCCTCATCGCCTGCTGACGCTTTCCTCGCTCCTCATTTGGACAGCCAAACTGCGGCGTCCTCTCCATCCATGCTCTAGCCTCCGCCTTGCTCATTTCCTCGAGCACAACTGTGAAGGGTATGCCCGGCTCCGTGGACAATCCAGTGGTTGCTTCGGAACTGAGGGGTTGCATCCCCTCCTCTCCCGACGGTGGCTTCCCCACCTTGGGTCCTTCTTCCGCGACGATGGCGGCTCCACCACCGTGGTGGCTTCCCCACCTTGGGTCCTTCTTCCGCGACGATGGCGGCTCCACCACCGTGGTGCTCTACCCTTCTTGGTTGCCTCGCCTCTCTTGACCTGGCCCTAGCCTCACCTCTCTCCGCTTATACCTCTCGCTAGCTTCC
The DNA here is from genome assembly GCA_010909165.1 of Anthoceros angustus. Classification (NCBI taxonomy): domain Eukaryota; kingdom Viridiplantae; phylum Streptophyta; class Anthocerotopsida; order Anthocerotales; family Anthocerotaceae; genus Anthoceros; species Anthoceros angustus. The sequence goes on from MU008161.1 coordinate 1,739,204, forward strand.
GAACTTCTCCGGAGGTGCAGCGTCTCCACTTGTTCACAGGCCTCCGAATGAAGGATCCCCACCTTATATAGACAATTTTATTCCTAAAATCCCAAGGTCCAAGGACCTTCTAGCGGCCTGATATTCACAGTTCGAGGCCCAAGGACTAATTATTTGTAAAAGTAATATTGTCATGGGCCAAGGACCATTTTAGTATAAAAGGCCTTGCCTCGGACATTTCCTAAGCACTCCATCACACAAAACATAAGAAAAACAAAAAAACATTCAAACCAATAGTCCGGGGAGGGTTAGTGTACATGTGGTCTTCCACATACTCCCTTCTCATTTGTTGGCGTCCTCGCCAACTTATTGATAATACTTTTCAACTCGCCAACCAACTCGGTTGGCAAAGCGACCATTCAAATCTGCGGTGGATGGAACCATTGTGGAAAACCTCCGGGACCGAGCGGACCCATCCACCTTTGGTCGTCACCCATAACCGTTTTTACCGTCCGGTCCCATTCGATATAACTTGGTCTTGTGTCTTCTGAGCGGTCGAGTAATGGACGAGCCTGTTCTTGTACCTTAGAGAGGTTTTGAGGAATTTGGCGTGCCGGATACTCACAAATTTCGATCGTCGTTTTGTGAAGCTCTTTCTCCCTTCTCATTCGAGGCCATCTCGCCTCCCTTCCCCTCTTGAATTGGGTCAGCCCTCTCGCCTCCACTGTGTTGTTCCACTTTCTTGGTTGCCGCCTCGCCTCCCTCCTTGCTTGCTCGCATCTTTTTTGCATACAACGCCTCTTGTTTCGCCCTCGACTCTTTGTTCCCCATGCAGCTCTTCTTCCTTCCACTTCACCCTTGATTTCTTCTTTTTCCTCCCGTGCGCTCCCCATCGTGAATCTTCCTCCAAGTCACTCGTTTCTTCCTCCATGGAATCCTCTGGGGAATCTTGAGGAGCTTTCCTCTCTGAGGAACTTTCTCCAGGGGCGATGAGGAATCCCTTTCTTTTCCCGTTTTGGACTTCTTCTGTCCTTCTTAGCCTTCTTCATCTCCTGCGGGTTAGATTCCTCGTAATTTAGCGCCGCCTTGATAGCCTTGCCCAAATTCTTCTCCGCTTGCAACCTTACGTGTCTCCCCATCTTAGAACCCGGGCCTTTAGCGAACCACCGTATTACTGCGGCTCGAATGAGGACCACTACGATCACGTGGTGTGAAACCTCTCAACATACGCTTGCAAGGTTTCCTTCCTCTCTCTTTGTAACCTCTCAAGCTTGGACAACACGTAGCCCTCCATGTCAATCCCCTAAACCTCTCACGGAAGGCATTCTTCAATTCTTCAAAGGTGGTTGGGGTGTGGTGACTTGAGGTACTCGCGTCTGCCACTTTCTTTGGACCGCCCGAAGAACTCCATAGAGCAATTTGAATCTGTGCATCACCCGATTCTGGTTTGCAAATGTCACCGCTCAAAACGCTCAACAAATTCATCGGGATCCTCATACCCCTTTCCTCTCCATACAAGGTAAGGTTGCTTGGTGGTGACCACCACCGTGGTGGATTCGCCACCGTGGTGGATTCGCCACCGTGGTGGATTCGCCACCGTGGTGGATTCGCCACCGCCGTGGTGGATTCACGAGCTCACGGTGGATGCACACACCTAGAAGAGAGGTCAGAAGACAAGTTTGGACCAAGGTTCCTCGGCCGTGGTACCTCGTCCAAGACCAGAGATTGGGGATCTTGCTCCAACAAGATCGGACCCCCGAATCCCGGTCGATTCCTTACTCCCCTTCCCCTTCCAGCAAGTGCGTCCTCCAATTGGGTCCTCCTCAACTCCCGATCCGCAACCCTTTTCAACCTTTCCACTTTGCTTGTGGCTGTGAGGCTTCTCTTCCCGACTTGACTCAGATCCTTCAACTCGCCAACCAACTCACGGTTGGCAAAGGACCATTCAAATCTGCGGTGGATGGAACCATTGTGGAAAACCTCCGGGACCACGAGCGGACCCATCCACCTTTGGTCGTCACCCATAACCGTTTTTACCGTCGGTCCCATTCGATATAACTTGGTCTTGTGTCTTCTGAGCGGTCGAGTAATGAATGACGCTTTATTCTTGTACCTTAGAGAGGTTTTGAGGAATTTGGCGGTGCCGGATACTCACAAATTTCCAGATCGTCGGTTTGTGAAGCTCTTTCTCCCTTCTCATTCGAGGCCATCTCGTCTCCCTTCCCCTCTTGAATTGGGTCTAGCCCTCTCGCCTCCACTGTTGTTCCACTTTCTTGGTTGCCTCGGCCTCCCTCCTTGCTTGCTCCGCATCTTTTTTGCATACAACGCCTCTTGTTTCGCCCTCGACTCTTTGTTCCCCATGCAGCTCTTCTTCCTTCCACTTCACCCTTGATTTCTTCTTTTTCCTCCCGTGCGCTCCCCATCGTGAATCTTCCTCCAAGTCACTCGTTTCTTCCTCCATGGAATCCTCAGGGGAATCTTTTGAGGAGCTTTCCTCTCGAGGAACTTTCTCCCGAGGGCGATGAGGAATCCCTTTCTTTCCCGTTTTGGACTTCTTCTGTCCTTCTTAGCCTTCTTCATCTCCTGCGAGTTAGATTCCTCGTAATTTAGCCTTGATAGCCTTGCCCAAATTCTTCTCCGCTTGCCACCTTTGTCTCCCCATCTTAGAACCCAGGCCTTTAGCGAACCACCGTATTGCTGCTCGAATGAGGACCACTACTACGATCACGTGGTGTGAAACCTCTCAACATACGCTTGCAAGGTTTCCTTCCTCTCTCTTTGTAACCTCTCAAGCTTGGACAACACGTAGCCCTCCATGTCAATCCCCTAAACCTCTCACGAAGGCATTCTTCAATTCTTCAAAGGTGGTTGGGGTGTGGTGACTTGAGGTACTGCGTACCACTTTCTTTGGACCGCCCGAAGAACTCCATAGAATGAATCACGTGCATCACCCGATTCTGGTTTGCAAATGTCACCGCTCAAAACGCTCAACAAATTCATCGGGATCCTCATACCCCTTTCCTCTCCATACAGGTAAGGTTGCTTGGTGGTGACCACCACCGTGGTGGACATGATCGTGGTTGATTCGAATCGTGGTTGATTCGGCCACCGTGGTGGATTCCGCCACCGCGGTGGATGCACACACCTAGAAGAGGTCGGAGAAGTTTGGACCAAGGTTCCTCGGCCGTGGTACCTCGTCCAAGACCGAGATTGGGGATCTTGCTCCAACAAGATCGGACCCCGAATCCCGGTCGATTCCTTACTCCCCTTCCCCTTCCAGCAAGTACGTCCTCCAATTGGGTCCTCCTCAACTCCCGATCCGCAACCCTTTTCAACCTTTCCACTTTGCTTGGTGGTGGATTCGCCACCGCCGCTTGAGGCTTCTCTTCCCGACTTGACTCAGAATCCTCCGACTCAACTCGTGGCATCCATCTACCAAACTAAATACACTCAAAGACTAGACACCTAAGCTATGGTTAGTCTTTCCTATAATCTGACAGTTTCATTCCCGCAGCAGCGCCAAAATGTGGAATGGGTTTTGCATCCGAAGACGCAAAGAGGCCACATTTACCCTCTATGTCGTTATAGTCCTAGGATTCGATCCCAAGGGAATGGTTTTGTGTCAAGATGTTCTAAACTATGGATTCTAGTCCTCCTACAATCGGTTCCTACCAGCCATAATCAACTACGTGTCCGAGCCCACGGTAAGTTCGACCCACCGTGGTAAGTTCGACCACCGCCGTGGTGGATTCACCGCCGTGGTGGATTCCGCCGCGTGGTGGATTCCGCCGTGGTGGATTCGCCACCGTGGTGGATTCGCCACCGCCGTGGTGGATTCGCCACCGCCGTGGTGGATTCCGCCACCGTGGTGGGACCCACCCGACCGGCGCGCCGCGATCGACTATTTGGCGCCCGGTTCCCTCGCTCGTTAAGGGCTATGGTCCTATGCACACAGTTCACATGTACACCAAGTCACACTCATGTGGATTCACACCGAGCTCACCGGTGGATGCACCATGGCCCGCACGTCGGCACCTCACTCCGTCGCTAATTTCCTCGACCCCACAATTTATTCCCAACCTTCCTCGGCGTTCCGCATTTTCCGGACTCTCGCGCTCACCACTTCCTAGACTCTCTTCACACGACTCACTCACCCCTTTCTTCTAGGACCTCATACACCACCGCACAAGATGTTCCCACAGATCCCCTCTCTTGGGCCACAGACCTCTCCTTGGGCCACAGACCCCTCCTTGGGCCACACAGACCCTCCTTGGGCCACCAGACCCCTCCTTGGGCCACAGACCCCTCCTTGGGCCACAGACCCTCCTTGGGCCACCACAGACCCCTCCTTGGGATTAGACACAATCTGGTTAGGCGGGTTGGGAAAGGAAAAAAAGCAGTGGTCGGCTCCAGGCGATTCGCACCCGCGATCTCACCCGGTCCCTGCGAATTTCCCTCTCTGGCATGCATTGAGCACCCTTCACCACTAGTCACCCCAGGGAGCTTGGTCACTCGGCTCTCGACCATCCGAGGATCTCCCGGCCCTCTTGTGACGAGAGGACGGCCTGAATCAGCCCGTCATCGATCGGATGCCTCCAACCAACCACGCGCACAAATTCGACACACGGGAGCTCACACCTGAAATTGTCTGTTAAGAGAGACACTCAAGGAGTCTCTTATACATCTGGCCGCGGCGCGCCATAGCTCACTTTCCCAGTGTCTAAAGATGGCTAACCTACCTCCAGTGTCTAAAGATGGCTAACTTACCACAAGCGCGCATACCAATTCGGGTATCTACAGATTCACAAGCTTCCTAGCACCTTATCCTCTAATCCAAGTGAAAGCCTCTGACCTATGATGCTCCCTCTAAAATCAGCGCTTGCCTCACGTGGCCGCCTAGCCCCGCGCCCATGGGTGTTCCCTCGCTCTCCTACCACGCCTCGATCCGAAGATCCTCCCTTAATATCTCCACCTCACTCCCGCTATCCGAGGTCCCTTCACTCCTCCTAGGAGGCGCCGTCTCGCCCCTGCGCGTTTCCTCGCTCCTCATCGCTGGGCAGCCAAGCGGCGTTCCTCCATCCATGCTCTAGCCTCCGCCTTGCTCATTTCCTCGAGCACAACTGTGAAGGTATGCCGGCTCCATGGACAATCCTGGCTTCACGGAATCGAGGGGTTGCATCCCCTCCCCAGGCGCTCGACGGTGGCTTCCCCACCTTGGGTCCTTCTTCATGACGATGGCGGCTCCACCACCGTGGTGGCTGCTCCACCACCGTGGTGGATTCCGCCACCGTGGTGGCTGCTCTACCCTTCTTGCCTCGCCTCTCTTGACCGGCCCTAGCCTCACCTCTCCTTGGGCCACACAGACCCCTCCTTGGGCCACACACCCTCCTTGGGCCACACACCCTCCTTGGGCCACAGACCTCCTTGGGCCACACAGACCTCCTTGGGATTAGACACAATCTGGTTAGGCAGTGGGTTGGGAAAGGAAAAAAAGCAGTGGTCGGCTCCAGGCGATTCGCACCCGCGATCTCACCCGGTCCCCTGGGAATTTCCCTCTCTGGCATGCATTGAGCACCCTTCACCACTAGTCACCCCAGGGAGCTTGGTCACTCACTCGACCATCCAGGATCTCCCGGCCCTCTTGTGACGAGAGGACGACACCGAATCAGCCCATCATCGATCGGATGTCTCCAACCAACCACGCACAAATTCGACACACGGAGCTCACACCGAAATTGTCTAAGAGAGACACTCAAGGGTCTCTTATACATCCGCAGCGCCGCCATAGCTCACTTTCCGGTGTCTAAAGATGGCTAACCTACCTCCGGTGTTTAAAGATGGCTAACTTACCACAAGCGCCTACCAATTCGGTATCTACAAATTCACAAGCTTCCTAGCACCTTATCCTCTAATCCAAGTGAAAGCCTCGACCTATGATGCCGCTCCTCTAAAATCAGCGCTTGCCTCACGTGGCCGCCTAGCCCCTGCGCCCATGGGTGTTCCCTCGCCTCTCCTACCACGCCTCGATCCGAAGATCCTCCCTTAATATCTCCACCTCACTCCCGCTATCCGAGGTCCCTTCACTCCTCCTAGGAGGCGCCGTCTCGCCCCTGCGCGTTTCCTCGCTCCTCATCATTTGGACAGCCAAACCGTTCCTCCATCCATGCTCTAGCCTCCGCCTTGCTCATTTCCTCGAGCACAACTGTGAAGGTATGCCCGGCTCCGTGGACAATCCTGGCTGCTTCACGGAATCGAGGGGTTGCATCCCCTCCTCGCTCACGGTGGCTTCCCCACCTTGGGTCCTTCTTCCGCGACGATGGCGGCTCCACCACCGTGGTGGCTGCTCCACCACCGTGGTGGATTCGCCACCGCGTGGTGTTGCTCTACCCTTCTTGCTCGCCTCTCTTGACCCCGGCCCTAGCCTCACCTCTCTCCGCTTATACCTCTCCGCTAGCTTCGAACTTCTCCGGAGGTGCTGCCTCCACTTGTTCACAGGCCCCTGTTCTTTGAATGAAGGATCCCCACCTTATATAGACAATTTATTCCTAAAATCCCAAGGTCCAAGGACCTTCTAGCTGGCGATATTCAGTTCGAGGCCCAAGGACTAATTATTTGTAAAAGTAATATTGCCATGGGCCAAGGACCACTTTTAGTATAAAAGGCCTTGCCTCGGACATTTCCTAAGCACTCCATCACACAAAACATAAGAAAAACAAAAAAAACATTCAAACCAACAGTCCAGGGGAGGGTTAGTGTACATGTGGTCTTCCACATACTCCCCTTCTCATTTGTTGGCGTCCTCGCCAACTTATTGATAATACTTTTCAACTCGCCAACCAACTCTGGTTGGCAAAGGCGACCCATTCAAGTACTGCAGCTGGATGGAACCATTGTGGAAAACCTCCAGGACCCTGAACGGACCCATCCACCTGCTTGGTCGTCACCCATAACCGTTTTTTTTAACCGTCCGGTCCCATTCGATATAACTTGGTCTTGTGTCTTCTGAGCGGTCGCGAGTAATGGACGACGCTTTCTCCTTAGAGAGGTTTTGAGGAATTTGGCGGTGCCGGATACTCACAAATTTCGAATCGTCGATTTGTGAAGCTCTTTCTCCCTTCTCATTCGAGGCCATCTCGTCTCCCTTCCCCTCTTGAATTGGGTTTGGCCCTCTCGCCTCCACTGTGTTGTTCCACTTTCTTGGTTGCCGCCTCGGCCTCCCTCCTTGCTTGCTCCGCATCTTTTTGCATACAACGCCTCTTGTTTCGCCCTCGCCACTCTTTGTTCCCCATGCAGCTCTTCTTCCTTCCACTTCACCCTTGATTTCTTCTTTTTCCTCCCGGCGCTCCCCATCGTGAATCTTCCTCCAAGTCACTCGTTTCTTCCTCCATGGAATCCTCCGGGAATCTTGAGGAGCTTTCCTCTCGAGGAACTTTCTCCAGGCGATGAGGAATCCCTTTCTTTTCCCGTTTTGGACTTCTTCTGTCCTTCTTAGCCTTCTTCATCTCCTGCGAGTTAGATTCCTCGTAATTTAGCGCCTTGATAGCCTTGCCCAAATTCTTCTCCGCTTGCCACCTTACGTGTCTCCCCATCTTAGAACCCGGGCCTTTAGCGAACCACCGTATTACTGCGGCTCGAATGAGGACCACTACGATCACGTGGTGTGAAACCTCTCAACATACGCTTGCAAGGTTTCCTTCCTCTCTCTTTGTAACCTCTCAAGCTTGGACAACACGTAGCCCTCCATGTCAATCCCCTAAACCTCTCACAAGGCATTCTTCAATTCTTCAAAGGTGGTTGGGGTGTGGTGACTTGAGGTACTCGCGTACCACTTTTGGACCGCCCGAAGAACTCCATAGAATTGAATCTGTGCATCACCCGATTCTGGTTTGCAAATGTCACCGCTCAAACGCTCAACAAATTCATGGGATCCTCATACCCTTTCCTCTCCATACAGGTAAGGTTGCTTGGTGGTGACCACCACCGCACGGTGGATGCGCACCATGGCCACGCGTGGTGGATTCGCCACCGTGGTGGTGGATTCGCCACCGCCGTGGTGGATTCACACCGAGCTCACGGTGGATGCACACACTAGAAGAGGTCGAAGACAAGTTTGGACCAAGGTTCCTCGGCCGTGGTACCTCGTCCAAGACCGAGATTGGGGATCTTGCTCCAACAAGATCGGACCCCGAATCCGGTGATTCCTTACTCCTTCCTTCCGGCAAGTCGTCCTCCAATTGGGTCCTCCTCAACTCCCGATCCGCAACCCTTTTCAACCTTTCCTTGCTTGGCGCCCGGCTTGAGGCTTCTCTTCCGACTTGACTCAGATCCTCCGACTCAACTCGTGGCATCCATCTACCAAACTAAATACACTCAAAGACTAGACACCTAAGCTATGGTTAGTCTTTCCTATAATCTGACAGTTTCATTCCCGACAGCGCCAAAATGTGGAATGGGTTTTTGCATCCGAAGACGCAAAGAGGCCACATTTACCCTCTATGTCGTTATAGTCCTAGGATTCGATCCCAAGGGAATGGTTTTGTGTCAAGATGTTCTAAACTATGGGTTCTAGTCCTCCTACAATCAGTTCCTACCTAGCCATAATCAACTACCGTGTCCGAACCCACGACCGTGGTAAGTTCGACCCCACGTGTGGCCACCGCCGTGGATTCGCCACCGCCGTGGTGGATTCCGCCGTGGTGGATTCCGCCGTGGTGGATTCGCCACCGTGGTGGATTCCGCCACCGTGGTGGATTCCGCCACCGTGGTGGATTCGCCACCGCGGTGGATTCGCCACCGCCGTGGTGGGACCCACCGCCGCGTCGCGATCGACTATTTGGCGCCGGTTCCCTCGCTCGTTAAGGGCTATGGTCCTATGCACACAGTTCACATGTACACCAAGTCACACTCATGTGGATTCACACCGAGCTCACGGTGGATGTACACCATGGCCCGCGTCGCGGCACCTCACTCCGTCGCTGATTTCCTCTGACCCCACAATTTATTCCCAACCTTCCTCAGCGTTCCGCGTTTTTCCCAGACTCTTGCGCTCAGCACTTCCTAGACTCTCCTTCAGACAACGACTCACTCACCCCCTTTCTTCTAGGACCTCATACACCACCGCGCACAAGATGCTCCCACAGATCCCCCTCTCTTAGGCCACACAGACCTCTCTTGGGCCACACAGACCCCTCCTTGGGCCACACAGACCCCTCCTTGGGCCACACAGACCCCTCCTTGGGCCACACAGACCCCTCCTTGGGCCACACAGACCCCTCCTTAGAATTAGACACAATCTGGTAAGACAGCGGGTTGGGAAAGGAAAAAAACAGCTGGTCGGCTCCACAGGCGATTCGCACACCCGCGATCTCACCCGGTCCCCTGAATTTCCCTCTCGGCATGCATTGAGCACCCTTCACCACTAGTCACCCCAGACGGAGCTTGGTCACTCGGCTCTCGACCATCCAGGATCTCCCGGCCCTCTTGTGACGAGGACAAGACACCGAATCAGCCCATCATCGATTGGATGTCTCCAACCAACCACGCGCACAAATTCGACACACGGAGCTCACACAGAAATTGTCTAAGAGAGACACTCAAGGGTCTCTTATACATCCGTCAGCGCCATAGCTCACTTTCCGGTGTCTAAAGATGGCTAACCTACCTCCGGTGTTTAAAGATGGCTAACTTACCACAAGCGCCTACCAATTCGGTATCTACAAATTCACAAGCTTCCTAGCACCTTATCCTCTAATCCAAGTGAAAGCCTCGACCTATGATGCCGCTCCCTCTAAAATCAGCGCTTGCCTCATGTGGCCGCCTAGCCTGCGGCCCATGGGTGTTCCCCGCTCTCCTACCACGCCCGATCCAAAGATCCTCCCTTAATATCTCCACCTCACTCCCGCTATCCGAGGTCCCTTCACTCCTCCTAGGAGGCGCCGTCTCGCCCCTGCGCGTTCCTCGCTCCTCATCGCTGGGCCACCACTTCCTAGACTCCTTCACACAACGACTCACTCACCCCTTTCTTCTAGGACCTCATACACCACCGCACAAGATGTTCCCAGATCCCCTCTCTGGGCCACAGACCTCTCCTTGGGCCACAGACCTCCTTGGGCCACAGACCCCTCCTTGGGCCACACAGACCCCTCCTTGGGCCACACGGACCCCTCCTTGGGCCACAGACCCCTCCTTGGGATTAGACACAACTGTTGGGATAAATGGGTTGGGAAAGGAAAAAAAGGTCGGCTCCAGGCGATTCGCACACCCGCGATCTCACCCGGTCCCTGGAATTTCCCTCTCTGGCATGCATTGAGCACCCTTCACCACTAGTCACCCAGACGGAGCTTGGTCACTCAGCTCTCGACCATCCAGGGATCTCCCCGGCCCTCTTGTGACGAGAGGACAACACACCGAATCAGCCCATCATCGATCGGATGTCTCCAACCAACCACGCGCACAAATTCGACACACGGGAGCTCACACCGAAATTGTCTAAGAGAGACACTCAAGGGTCTCTTATACATCATCAGCCGCCATAGCTCACTTTCCGGTGTCTAAAGATGGCTAACCTACCTCCGGTGTTTAAAGATGGCTAACTTACCACAAGCGCCTACCAATTCGGTATCTACAAATTCACAAGCTTCCTAGCACCTTATCCTCTAATCCAAGTGAAAGCCTCGACCTATGATGCCGCTCCCTCTAAAATCAGCGCTTGCCTCATGTGGCCGCCTAGCCTGCGGCCCATGGGTGTTCCCCGCTCTCCTACCACGCCCGATCCAAAGATCCTCCCTTAATATCTCCACCTCACTCCCGCTATCCGAGGTCCCTTCACTCCTCCTAGGAGGCGCCGTCTCTCGCCCCTGCGCGTTCCTCGCTGCTTTTTCCAGACTCGCGCTCACCACTTCCTAGACTCCTTCACACAACGACTCACTCACCCCTTTCTTCTAGGACCTCATACACCACCGCGCACAAGATGTTCCCAGATCCTCCCTTAATATCTCCACCTCACTCCTCCTTGGGCCACACAGACCCCTCCTTGGGCCACAGACCCCTCCTTGGGCCACACAGACCCCTCCTTGGGCCACAGACCCCTCCTTGGGCCACAGACCCCTCCTTGGGATTAGACACAACTGGTTAGGCAGTGGGTTGGGAAAGGAAAAAAAATTGGTCGGCTCCAGGCGATTCGCACACCCGCGATCTCACCCGGTCCCTGGAATTTCCCTCTCGGCATGCATTGAGCACCCTTCACCACTAGTCACCCAGACGGAGCTTGGTCACTCGGCTCGACCATCCAGGATCTCCCGGCCCTCTTGTGACGAGAGGGCACACCGCCCATCATCGATCGGATGTCTCCAACCAACCACGCGCACAAATTCGACACACGGAGCTCACACGAAATTGTCTAAGAGAGACACTCAAGGGTCTCTTATACATCCGGGCCACAGCTCACTTTCCGGTGTCTAAAGATGGCTAACCTACCTCCAGTGTTTAAAGATGGCTAACTTACCACAAGCGCGCCTACCAATTCGGGTATCTACAAATTCACAAGCTTCCTAGCACCTTATCCTCTAATCCAAGTGAAAGCCTCTGACCTATGATGCCGCTCCCCTCTAAAATCAGCGCGCTTGCCTCCGCTGTGGCCGCCTAGCCCTGCGGCCCATGGGTGTTCCCCTCGCTCTCCTACCACGCCTCTGATCCGAAAGATCCTCCCTTAATATCTCCACCTCACTCCCGCTATCCGAGGTCCCTTCACTCCTCCTAGGAGGCGCCGTCCGTCTACTGCCCCTGCGCACGTTTCCTCGCTCCTCATCGCTGGACAGCCAAACCGTGCATTCCTTCATCCATGCTCTAGCCTCCGCCTTGCTCATTTCCTCGAGCACAACCTGTGAAGGGTATGCCCGGCCCTGGACAATCCCCGGGTTGCTCGAACTGAGGGAGTTGCATCCTCCTCCGCTCCCGACGGTGGCTTCCCCACCTTGGGTCCTTCTTCCGCGACGATGGCGGCTCCACCACCGTGGTGGCTCCACCACCGTGGTGGTCGCTTTCACCGCGGTGGTCGTTGCTCTACCCTTCTTGATTTGCCTCGCCTCTCTTGACCGGCCCTAGCCTCACCTCTCTCCGCTTATACCTCTCCGCTAGCTTCCGAACTTCTCCGGAGGTGCAGCGCCTCCACTTGTTCACAGGCCCCTGTTCTTTGAATGAAGGATCCCCACCTTATATAGACAATTTTATTCCTAAAATCCCAAGGTCCAAGGACCTTCTAGCGGCGATATTCAGTTCGAGGCCCAAGGACTAATTATTTGTAAAAGTAATATTGTCATGGGCCAAGGACCATTTTAGTATAAAAGGCCTTGCCTCGGACATTTCCTAAGCACTCCATCACACAAAACATAAGAAAAGCAAAAAAAACATTCAAACCAACAATCCAGGGGAGGGTTAGTGTACATGTGGTCTTCCACAGTGTGCTAGGGGAGGGGGCCGGCCGGCCGGCGCCCACGAGCGCCAAAAAACATTTGTGCCAGCCTCCTCACCTCCGCCCGAAAGCAAGTATCTATTGGCTTGAATGCAAAGACAATTTGCTCCTGTGTCGTGGTCAGATGCATAACAACCCCCCTCTTCTCACGATTCTCGCTTTCCTGGGCATGGCTCACTTGGACTCCTCGATGCACCGCCACAATAAGTTCTTGTGCACATAGTCGATAGCCCTCTCTATCCTCTCTCATGCCATCCTCTTCTTGTGCACATAGTCGATAGCCCTCTGGATCAGGAGGCCCCACAACTCCAGCAGACACAGTACGCGAGCCATAGTTGTGGAATTCCACCTCCGATATCAACATGTTGCTCGCAAAATCAGCCAACGCCAACTGCTCAGCCATCTCCAAGCACCACGACATCGGGGTATTGAACGCAATTGGCCTCCACATTGGAGGCACCACAGCCATCACCAACTCGTGAACTCTATCCCCGCGCACAAGTGGCTCCAGTTCTCCCTCATGCACTTCGCTATCGAATGGCGCATGTGTGACCGCATAGAGGATCCGCTTAGCCATCGCAGGCAAAGAGAAACACCCACACTTGAAACCGAGTAGCAATCTACGGCAAAGAAAAACATATGGAAGCGGAAGCTAAAACAAGAATAAACAAGACTGAACAAATTTTACTATAAAATGGAAGACGGATCCTCATTCCCACCCAGCTGAGAGAGGGAGGCAAGAGGAGAACGCTCCAGGGAGAACATGATAATTTTTGAAGGGGGTGAATAATCTCGAAGGGGGTTTTCCGCAAATAATCTCTGAAGGGGGTTTTTGATGGGCCCTAAAACAGCATTTTGAAGGCATTAAAAACAGCTCGAAAAAAGGTGTCACCAAGAAAGTTACTACTTTCCATCCAAAGAATGTTTGTGTCAAATGGTGGTCACAAACTCGAACCTACGGGAATAATGCAAAGTAGGAACGGTGAGGAAGGCCGTTCCTGCCGGGAAGGGACGGCTGTAAACTCAGTTTTGGGAGGAAAATGTGGTTTTGTTATGACACCACAAAAGCCATGGACAGGCTATTTCCCTAACACAGTAACATCAGCAACCAGACTTACAACATTAACTCTGGGACCCCGGGAAAAAACGAGATTTCAGTTTCACTCATCCCCAGAGTTCAATCCTTCGTCATCACTTGGTCCGACTTCTCCTCCATTGTCATCATTATCTTGCGCACTTTGACTCGCAGTTGTATTAAGCCACGCAACTCGCAGAGCTTATCCCTTATCGCTTTTTGTCCACCGCATACAGATGTTTCCGGGAGGAGTACCCTCTACACTCGACCGACCAAATGCTGGCTCGATTTCAGACGGCATTTGCTTCTAAGGTTAGCCTTCATTCCAAGGTTGCTTCTAAGGTTAGCCTCGAATTTCGATGGAAGTGCCACGTCGAAGTGCGTGGAAGGAGGCCACAATGGCACGCGGAGGGAGGCGGCGGCGGCACCTCCGTCGCGCTCCACCCGTCGGGCATAAAGTGGTGGTGCGGGGAGGAGGGTGCCGGCCGGCGCCTCCCCACGCGCACCACCAGCCGTATGCCCCACGGATGGCGCGTGGAGGGGCGCCGGCCGCCTCTATCCGCGCACCACCCGTCGGGGTTTCTGGTGTCGCAGCGGAGGGATGGCGCCGGCCGGCCGGCGCCCGCCCTCCTGCACCACCACCGTATACCCGGCGGGTGGGAACAGGCGCCCGGCGGCCTCCCTCACGCACCACCCATCGTAGACCCACCGACGGGTGGCGCGTGGAGAGTCGCCGGCCGGCGCCCTCGCTAGCGCGCACCACCCGTTGCCCACCCTACGGGTGGTTGGCGTAGGGAGGCGGCCGGCCGGCCGCCCACCCATCGGTGGGCCTACAGGCGATCTTGAGGCGGCGGCCGGCCGGCGGCGCCCTCCCTAGCACACCGCCCATGGGCGCCGGCCGCCTCCCTAGCACACCACCCATGGGCGGGACCGCGCCCCAACACGCCCGGCCGGCCGCCGGCCGGCCGCCGGCCTCCCCTAACACCACCCATGGGCGCCGGCCGGCCGCCTCCCTAGCACACCGCCCATGTGCCAGACGGCCGGCGCCCCTAGCACACCGCCCATGGGCGCCGGCCGGCGCCTCCCTAGCACACCTCGCCCTAAGCGTGTTATCCCATTGAGTGCACAAGTAGGAACAGTGATGAGGTGCTTGAGGAGCACATCGTGGGGGAATGATTTAAAAGGGCAATTAGTTGGAGATTGCACTCTTGTATCTCGAGTATACATTGGTGCATTGCTTGAGGCATATGAAGGAAGAGTTCGATTCATGGCCACTGAGAATAAAGGCTTCTAAGTGTATACGTTGTTTATGGTAGAAGGATGTATTGAATGAGATTTTTTAGAAGCTTTCCACCATGTAGTCACGGCCCGTAGTGATTTTTCGGGTCCTCTGGGTAGAAGCTTTAGGTTATTAGTCATAGCATCCTGGCTTTAACCTTTCGCATTACAACTTTGGTTGCACCTATATTGGTCGAGGTGGCATGCGCAATCCCAATGTGAGAATTGGCGCAAGCAGGCGGCGGCAGCCTGGATTCGGCGAGCGAGGAATGACTGGCGCAAATCCATGGAGAGCTGGCAGTGGACTGGTGAGAAGTTGACCACACACATCAGTGGGTAGTTTCGAAATGCTGTGGCCTTATGTGGCCAGGTAGGACGCAGTGACGAGTCACACGTGTGGACAAGGCGAATGTCCACTTTTTGGTGTCGCAGTTTTTTGTGGCGTTGAGACTAGCTTGCAGTTTTGCTTCCGCTATGTGAGGACAACTATAAAAGTGATTTTGTTTTGAAATTCAATGGCTATGGACTTTGCTTGTAAGTGTGCACATTTTTTTTGTGGACGGTAGTGCTGTGTAACGGCTTCCAAATGATGGGTCGGGGCTCTGATTTGAAGCATTGATGCGTAATAACTAAGAGGAACTATGAGTCTGTCATAAAATTATGGCATTGCATTTGGAGGACTTGTCGAAGGCGTCGATGGTCCATTTTGGAAGGTGAATAGCTCATTATGTAGCCCTCAAGTAGGTTATTGTATACTAAAAATATGAAGATTTACCATGAAGAATCCAAAATGCAATAATTAATCTTGAATTTGCGTAACTATTGGTTCACTTAATACCCACCAAGGCCTGGACGATCTGGGTTAACAACAAGGGCTGGGTAACACCCTATCCATATTTAGAGTATTATATAAGTTATGTGAGTGTATATTTTTATATGCATCAATAATATTGTGAAAATAAATAAAACTGTGTACAAGGAAGTATGGTATACCCACTCGATCCGGAAGGCCCTCGCATATTTTTTAACGATTACGGAAGGAGGGGAGTATTGTCGCTTAAGTGACAAGTGGATATCGCCAAGTTGCAATGCTTGCCTAATAAAAGCCAAGTCTTCCAATGGATTATAAGTACATTAATGTTTGTCCACAATAGTAGGTTGAAATTAGTTAGGCCTAGTGGTGACAATCTGATCTGCTTGATCGTGGCTATCCGTCCTGCTACGTGGCTATTTGTCTTGCTTAGTCGTAGCTAACAATCCTACCTAATGGGTAATCAGACTAGCCTAATTGTCACTTATCTAAGTTGATTGAAAATAAGTGGTCTCCCACTATACAACCTCGCCTACCAAAAGTCGGATATTGGTGAGTATTTCTAAGTATAACAAATATTGATGATACTTAGAGACTTTAACCTTTGAAATCCATATCATCATGTTCAAGTGAAGCACAAGTGAAATGTGGAATAATCCGATGTCTAAATCTTGAACAAGATACAATAAACTGAAAAAGATGTTGGTCATTTTAACAATATTCCTATCACTTTTGTGGGGCTTGTATGTGAATGCAAGCTAGGAGTAGGCTCATGGGGTAGCCCTGCCTTACTCCATGAAGTGTGGTTCACAAAGCTGTGTTGTAGAGGACTTTTGACCGCTATCCAGTAAGAAATGGAGAGTGATGGAAGAAACAAGTTTTTTTTTTCGTGCAAAAACGTGCTGATTATGGTGTGGAATTTTGGAAATTCCACAATATATAAAGCTGATAAAGTCTCTATCCAATCCGGAGACGGGAGAATGGCCAGGAAGCCATCTTCCCGTCCCTTCTCCATAAGTTCTTGGGCACGTCCTACCAGTTCTAGTTCTAGTGTAAAAAGCATTTAAATAAAGAAATCTTTCTAGACAATCTCGACAAGATGTTGCCAAGAGGACGCACATGTGAGACCTTCCACATCTCTCAGAATCTTATTAGAGTCAAGCTCGCAGCATTAGAGAGGTGATGGAGAAGAGGATAGCTTGCGAACAATTTAAGAATATCGTACATTGTGCGCCCTTGAGTAGACCTCATGAGTGCATCTACAACTGTCGAAATACCATTTGCAGGCATATAATTAACAAGTTGATGCAGCAAACAGGTGAGACAAGGCATCCTCTACATAGAATTCATCAAATCAATTTCTTCCCACAACAAGGTAGAGATTTTCTGGGTGGCAATGTGAACCAGGCACTGAATTTGGTGCAAATCTAGAGCTCCAAAGTGCAAGATCCACTGATGTTGTTGTGACTTGGGACAGGGCCAGTGCCCAAAACGGCGAGGCCAACGGGGGCCAGCCAGGTTTCTCTAGCAATCTTATTCACTTTACTCCCACCGTGGGCATCAAGATGGAGGCCATTCGCTTTCTGCTGGGTATGGCTAAGCGCATGGCCAAGTTATCCAGAAATCACTGCCGTCACACCCTCCCGGTTCTTCTGTTCCAAACAGACACACAAGGGGCACTTAGGAACGTGAGTGGGTTGCTAACCCCCACTACCAAGAGACAAGTTCAACGCTTGGTTGCGGAAGATTTAATCCATGAGCCTCTTTGTCGTCTAACATCTCAACTTGAGCATAGGATTCGTGTCATGAGCTTCTTCAATGACGACTTTCAAGTCCTCACTAAGGATACCACCTTAGAATAGGTTTTTAGGTACAGTTTTGATCTAGCCCTTAGGGCACTCTCGGCTTCATAACCTACAATTTGGTTGGGGTAGGTTACTCGTCCGTTGCAACCCATAAGCTACTTGACTTTGCTCTTAACCCCCTTTATTTTATTTGGAAGCTTTTGGCACGAAAAAAAACTGATGGTGTAGACCCAAACTTCCAATGAGCATATCCGCCAGCTCCATCACTAGGGAATTCAGCTGATCCAGGCACTCGCAACCTTCAATGAAGATATCTCTAGGGAAGAAAGGCTTCTCACAAAACGATTCTTTGTTGCAAAGGAAGGTTATGTGCTACAAGAAGGACATCAAAGGCCAGCGACGAGGATAACGATGCATTGCAATCTTTTTTCGACACTCATGAAGGGACAAGCCATTAAAAATGAACTTTGAGAATTTTTAACAAGGGAATTTGGATCACAGTGATCATTGTGAGGTTAATTTGTGTTGGCCATTAGTACCTAATGTCAAATTTTTATTTTAGATAAGAATTGATCAACTTCAATATTAGGATACGAAATGTAAAATAGGCTTGTGAAGCAAATAGAAATATGTATAAGGAGTCTCTGAAAGTTTTTATAGGTATATTAATGTGAGAGAAATTTCATAGCTTTTTCACAGGACAAAGCTCGAACCAAGGGTAGGTATTATAAGGGCGTAAAAGGGTACCTATTATAAGCACCTATGTAGTAGGTACCGGGATCGGGGGAACGTCACCGACCGCCAGTCCCGAACTTCATTTTACACAGTCGGGGACCGGGACCACCGGGAGCGAGGCCGGGATGCCGTTAGACCTGAAACCCTGTCCGGTGGAAAAAGCGAGAGTGGGTGGAAATTGGCGGTCCCCGGGACCGACAGAGTAGCCGGTCAAAATGAAGCCCTGGTGTGTACCCGTCCGAGGTCCCAGGAGGTGGGCCAACCCCCTGGATGTAGAAAAAAAGAGTTCGTTATGCTGGATAACACCTGCCTGGTGTGGCAAAGCGGAAGGCCCAAAAATGGAACACAAGTTAAGAGTTAGTGACGTTGTGACGGGAAACATCCACGGTCATGGATGCGGTAACTGGTAGTGGGGATTTTGGTAGCGTTTTGAGGTTGGAAGTTTGCAGAAGTTGGAGGAGCGGGTGTGTCCTGACGGCATGCACCAGATCCGGCTACAAAAAAACGGCATTGCCGCTCTTGTTGCTGGTCTGTCCTTGTGATAAAAAGGCAGTGTTCCGTGGGAACAGGGAGGCGGGGGTGAGGTTACCAACCGCGCCGCGACAAGCGCTGCTTGTCGACAACGGG
This sequence comes from Anthoceros angustus, assembly GCA_010909165.1. Lineage (NCBI taxonomy): Eukaryota > Viridiplantae > Streptophyta > Anthocerotopsida > Anthocerotales > Anthocerotaceae > Anthoceros > Anthoceros angustus. The sequence goes on from MU008161.1 coordinate 1,757,983, forward strand.
TAGCTCGCGCCTGTGCCCTGTGCCCTGTGGGTGTCGCCCCCCGCGCCCCTTCAGCTACTTTGTCCCGTTCCACGCACGAAACTCCAACCGTTGCCACCATCTCTGCTCCTGCTCCCACTGTCGTTTCCACGCTTCCAAGCCTGGACCGTTGCCCCGCCGCCCTCCTTTTGGTCCTGTACGCCCCCCTCCGGCGTCCCGCACACCCTTCCCTTCCCTTCCCTTCCCCTCCCTTCCTCTCCTTCCTTCATCACTCCGCCTCCATCCCGAGTCCCCTTCTCGTCCTCATTGCAGCCTCTATCCCGAGTCCTCTTCTCGTCCTCGTCGCAGCAGCTGGCAATCATCCTCCCCGCCCCGAGCCTCCTGCTCGCGCGCATTTTAGCATTTAGGAGTCCAGTCGTGGAGCTGAATTGCGCGGCTGGGATGCAGCTGCTCCCATGGACCACCCGGCGCATAGGCATGTGCAACAGGCAGACGGGAAGCCGGCTTCCACACCCGTTGCAGACGCGGAGCAGGACAACCAGCAGCAGCAGCAGCAGCAGCAGAGGGGAGTGAAGAGAGGCCTTCCCGTTTCCGCACCAGCACCAGCACCAGCTGCCGTTGTTCCCACGGACGAACAGAGAGCCGCGAAGCGGGTGAGGCGGGACCGGGGCTCCACTGCCAAGGACCGCATTAGCAAAATCCCGCCCTGCGTGGTCGGGAAGCGGAGCTCCATCTACCGCGGGGTGACTCGACATCGGTGGACCGGGCGCTACGAGGCGCATCTGTGGGATAAGAGCACCTGGAACCAGAGCCAGAACAAGAAGGGGAAGCAAGTGTACCTGGGAGCCTACGACGAGGAGGAGGCGGCAGCCCGCGCCTATGACCTCGCGGCGCTCAAGTACTGGGGGCCGGGCACCATCATCAATTTCCCCGTGACGGATTACGCGCGGGACGTCGAGGAGATGCAGAGCGTGTCCCGGGAGGAGTACCTGGCGTCGCTGCGGCGGAAGAGCAGCGGCTTCTCCCGCGGCGTCTCCAAGTACCGGGGCGTGGCCAGGCACCACCACAACGGCCGCTGGGAGGCCAGAATCGGCCGCGTCTTCGGCAACAAGTACCTGTACCTCGGCACCTACAGCACGCAGGAGGAGGCCGCCGCGGCCTACGACATGGCCGCCATTCAGCACCGGGGGCTCAACGCCGTCACCAATTTCGACCTCAGCCACTACATCAAGTGGCTCCGGCCAAGGCAGCCTGGATCCTCCGGGGCCGGGGCCGGGGCCGGCTGTGAAGAGGGAGAGGAGCCGGCTCAGAAACAAAGCACTGTTGCTGCTGCTTCTGCCGCATCTGCTGTTTCTGCTGCTTCCGTTGAGCAGCAAGAGTCCCAGTCCCAGAGCGGGCCGGAGGAGGAGCAGCCGTCAAGGATGTGGCCGGGGCAGGCCAGCGAGCCCTACCAGTTCCCGAGTCTAGGGATGAGCAATGTTGGCGCGCGGGCGGGAGCGGGGCTGCAGAGGGCCGCGGCAGCGCAGGCTCCCACGGCGCTAGGTTTGCTCTGGCAGTCCAATATGTTCAAGCAGATGCTGCAGAAGGCGGCTGTGCATGCGCACTCCCCGGCCGACGGGCAGCCGGAGGCCGAGCAGGAGCAGGAGCAGGAAGAGCTGGAGGTTGAGGGCGAGGCGGACGGGCTGCCTATTCCCATGCTTCCTGGGCTGGAAGAGGAGCCTCCTCCTGGCCTGGGCTACGAGGAGGGGCAGGGCGAGGTGGCCTACCAGGATCTCTCATTCTTCCCCGACGGCCACGACTTGGAGCCCGGCCTGCCCGGCTCGTTCTGGAATTCATTGCCTTTACACCATCCCCGAAGTCCCATTACGGTGTGATTCGTTATAGCTCTAGAGCTCTTAACACTTTGTTACGAGGAGTAGCGAATTTAGATAGCTGCAGACCATAGGTGATGCTGGGAATTAGGGATCAGCAGGGCTGCCTCCTCCATCAAGGAGCACTTTCCATCACCCACGCCACGCTCACATCTGAGAGAGACGCGGACCCCCGTCCGAAATAACTAAGGGCCGCCAAGGCTCCATGAGTCCATGTCTATTGTGGACAAAATACATAAACGGCATGAGTCCATGTCTATTGTGGACAACACACAAACGGCATTTTCTCGGGCCCTTCAGTTAACTCACAAGCTAAGAAGCTAAGCTCGAGCAAGCAAGCAAACGGGCATGGTTTGACATGTTCTGGAGTGAAGTTCTTGCCCTTGGTTAGGGTTGGCGCCGTGTTGCGGGGGCAGAACAGAGGAAATGCTTTGAAATGCACGTCAAAGCATTTCATTTGGCGCTTTGAAATGCCTCGGTTCATGCTGCCTTGGGGCAGCAGCAGGTGTGAGTGAGTCGTGAGCTCTGGAGGTGGTGCTGGTGGCGTGAGCCCGCTGCTGGTACTCCTGGGCTTGGCGGGCTGGTGGCGGGAGCTGGGGATTCTGTGCCGTTGGGGTACTGTTCCGTTGCTGGTGGAATCTAGCTCTGCTGAGTGTGGGAGCCGGACAATGGGGGATGCTTTGTGTGCGCAGTGCGAGCAAGCAAGGGGAAGGATCTTGTGCGTGGACGAGGGGCTGGCGTACTGCAGCAGATGCTCGGCTGAGCTGCACAGGAAAAGGGCGCGCAGGCAGCACCGGCTTGAGCTTGTCACGCCTCCTCCCGCTTGCGATGAATGCGAGAAGGCTCAGGCGACTGTAGAGTGCGGGGCGTGCGGTGGGGGAGAGGAGCCGCTGCTATTCTGCGCTGCTTGTAGTCGGAGTCTTCATGCTCGTGTTGCCCGGTTGCACCACGTGGTGAAGCCTTTTCCCCAGTTGCTGGTGGAGGCGGGCACGGCGGGGTTAGGGGCTGGCGAGAGCAAGGCGGGGAAGAATGTTCAAGATAGGGTGAGGAATTTGAATTGTGCTGTGAAGAGCGAGCCGATTGAAGGTTCGTTCGGTGGGGAGCGTATGCACCAGAAGGTGGTTTTCGGTAATCACTTTGTGGAGGTGGAGGTGCCTCTGGGGGCAACCGCAGTGCGTAAGCGAGTCGTAGAGGAAGAAGGTGCGGTTCTGGTGGAGAGGGAGCTTCCACATTGTCGCCATAGCTCTGTGGGGCCTGAATCTGGGAAGAACAAGATTTCTGTCCCGAGTTCTCAGGAGGGAGGAATAGAAGTCAGGAGTGGGATATCCGACTGCGGGCATGCTGGTGCAAGACGTAACGGAAGTCACCACGTTGGTGCAGATGCAGGAGTATCCAGGAACACGGCCACCAAAAGGGACCATGACGAGCGGACTCCGGGTTTACATCCTAAACGGCAAAAGCTTAGTCAAACTAAGTTAAAACCATCCGAGGTCTCTGGAAAAGAGAATGAGGACAACAACAAGGCGGGCAGGCCCATCAAGATCGAGGAGGGTGACGGCCTGTCAACCAGCACATGTAAGAAAGGCAAGCGTGAAGCTGGGGAAGGACTGTGTAGAGATGATAAGCTTAAACAGAGGTGTGCAAAGCCACTGGAGGATAGCACCAAAAACAATTCTGAAGACGAGTACTTCAGCATGGATGATGGTGGATCTCAATCTGACTCCGACTCTGCTTCTTCTGGAGAAGAGGAAGCTGGTGTCCGTCGAATCAAACGTGGATCAGTATCGCTTGAAGCATTTGTAGTCACTGCAGAGCATGAAGAGTATGCCGATCACACCACCTCAGGTGTGTGTCTCTTCTCATAGTTTCTCCGTGACATGGAGCTTATCAGCGGTGAGAAGCTGTTTGGAATGTTGACGCTGGAGGTCCGCGTTGTAGGTGAGGAGCAAGTGGAAGACGCTGGCGGGGGGGTGAAGGACAGGATCAAGAAGATGCTGAAGCTTGGGTTGCACCCCGACACTCCAGAAGCTGAGGCGCAACAAGCCCTGAAGAATGCACAACGACTTTTGACCAAGCACAACCTTCAGCAGGTTCACCACATAGTTCACACACTGCTTTCATGGAAGCACCAGACCTAAGCATCAGGATCTCTTGTTCCTGATCCCATGAAATCCGTTTGTGGTTCATCAGGCTGAGGTCATGAAAGGCGAGCTGAAGGATTCTACGGCACTTGTAGGGGGAATGCGTGTGGTCGAACTTCGAGGGAAAGGAAGAACGAAACAAGGTCGCTTTGAGCGATGGATCAAGACTCTGGCTTGGGTGATCGCAGAATATTTTGATGTTCAGCATTTTACTCGCGGTGCTACGAGAACTTCAAAGTTTATACAGGTGCTCCACTTCATCTTCTGGACTGGGTTGGGGGCAGCGATGACGTTTATGAATTTCGCACAAACTAAGCAGCGTTGCTTTTCTACGTGCAGGTGGTATTCTACGGCATCCGACAGAATGCAGATTGCGCAGGTTATGCATTTGCAGCAACTTTCAACCGGATAACACGGATGTCTGCAGGATACATAGATCCGGAAAGCAAGAACAGTAGTAATGCTGCGTCGCAACGTAGCACAAACACCAGAATAGCCCGGATGAGCTACAGAGATGGTGTAGTTGAAGGATTGAGGCAATTCGTGAAGCTGTCTCAGGAGCAACAAAAAGCAGGCTATTCGACCAAAGGTGGGAAGGGACAAGAATCAAATGTGGCCGTATCTGAAGAGTCTGAAGACGAAGACTATTTCAGCGGAGACGAAGGACCGTCCACCGTAGGCGGTGATGGCGATCACCACAACGCCTTCAACCCTGCGGAATGCAGTGAGGACAAAAAGGACGCTAAGCTTGCCAAAGCTGAAGAGCGAAGGGTGCAGAGAGGGATGGCAATCTGTGCGTTGGTTGTACATTCAAAAAAAGTTGGGGAGGATTTCCTGAAAGAAAAGGGGATCAAAATAAGGTTCAAATCCCTGAAGAAGAACGACAGTCGTGTCAATGTGGAAGCGTATTGTCAGGGGAAACAAGACTCCAAGCAGATTGATATCAATCAAAAGGGAATTACTTTTGCAACCAAGCATAAATCGAGGAAGTAGTATTTCCAAGTGGATCATTTCGCTAGCTTTTCTTTGAGTGGAAAGTTTCAAGTCTGAATAATTTTCAACATCCTGCTGGGATCCTGATGTCCGAAGTTGCAACCTTCCGACTTTGTGTCAAGGTCAAAAGGGTGCTATTTCGCACATCAGCTGGGAGTTAGTCTGGGCACTTGGATTGTACTTATTGGCGGCAAACGTTGCAGGTTCTTCCTCAGGTACTCTCTTTACTCCATTTTCTTTTCCTTTCCGCTGTGGCTACTTCTTTCTATCCGAAATTCCGTCTCATTTAATACAACAGTTGGTATACATACATGAAAAGTATTACATATCTAGGTTGAGGTTGAGCAAACTTTGACCCCCTTAACAGAAGCGGGCCTTGCCTCGCACCTTGCTTTCCAGGCTTGGACATTTTTAAAGCTGTCTAGATCAAGCTTTTCGGATGCCTGGTAGAATTTTTCCAGACACAGGACCCAAGGCCAGGTCGCTATATCTGCAATGCTGTAACCATCGTCGATGATATACTCTCGACCTTCCAACCGCTTCTCCAAAACCCCGAGAAGACGCTTGGTTTCTGTTGCATACCGCTCTACTGCGTATGAATCGGTGGTCTTGTCCTTGGCATACTTGAAGAAATGCCCAAACTGTTTCACAGCAATCGTTCGTCAGTTAAACGGCAGTTCCAGTCCATGTACAACTATCACGCTTTCTCCAGAACACTCACCTGTCCAAACATGGGGCCGACACCAGCCATCTGGAAAAAGACCCACTGAATTGTTTCCCATTTAAGTCGAGGATCCTGAGAAATGAGCTTTCCAGTTTTCTCAGCCAAGTACAACAAAATAGCTCCTGACTCGAACAAACTGAAGGGCTTCCCGTCTGCAGAATGGCACCGAATTGTGAGCTCAAACTCCTGACACCGTGCGGAAAAACCTCAGGAAGAAATGACCCCCAAGCAACTACCTGGGCCATTGGGATCGACAATAGCTGGGATCTTGGAGTTGGGGTTAACAGCGATGAACTCAGGTGTGAACTGGTCCCCCTTCATGATGTTGATTAAGTGTGCGTCGTATTCCAGACCCAACTCCTCCAGAGCAACCCCAATCTTCAAGGCACCACCCACCTGTTAAGCTTAACCAAGCCAAAACAAGGTACTTCAGCAACCACAAATCGAGCCCCGACGATACCTTCTGGCCGTTGGGCGTAGCCAAACTGTAGAGCTGGATCTTTGCCGCCATCGTAGGTAGCGCTTTACCAAACACGCTCCTGCCCTTTCCCACCCGGAATCTGCAGCCTCCTCTTTCTCCAAGGCCTGCCAAACCACGTGCTCACACTCTTAGTCTTAGCCCACGCGTCTCCTCCACAACAGATCAGTCGCAGTGGCTGCCCACTACCAGACCGTCCACAGGTTTGCTTACGTAGGGGAGCTGCAGGTCTGAAAGACGAGATCTTTGGGGTAAGTAGGCGTAACATCGACGTGACGAGCCACACCAAGGGGGCACTCGGCTAAAGCATGGGTTGCACTCTGAAGCAAATGCAAAATGGGTATAAGAAAGAGGAGTGGCCCCAGCATGCGCTTGCCTTGGCTGGTGTACCGGTCTAGAAAAACTCAGCCCAGCGTGTCCCAGCTCTTCAGGAACTCCGACACCTAAAGGACCAAAATTTGCGAAATTGGAGCGAGCGTTGGTTGGGTTCTCACCTTTCAGGCGCCTTCACAAGCTCGCATGAAGCACCCAGCGTAAATCACAGGTTGGTGACACAGGTCTTATAGCTGCGTCGGGTATCCGACTGAGCATCCACGTGGCTCACAGTGAGAGGAGAATGGGCATGCCCGAAACACTTAGATACCATAAAGCAGGAGCACGAGAAGCTTCGAGTCTGAGGGCGGGCTGCCGAAGAAGCTTCCTGCTAATCAGCAAGGCACATGCATTGGCCACGTTCATGCGTATCATACAGTATTCAGAGTACCGATTACATAACTGTGCCCATGCGCCACAGTCCACGACTTCGTTTCGGACATGTCTTAACTCTTCAGGAGAAGTACATTATGGATATATGACTAAATGTAGCCCTCTTCCCCACACCCACTTGAGGACGTGAACTGTGTATCGAGGAGCGCCACTTGCTCGAAATTGTATACTTGTCCAAAGCACAACTGATCTATGGAATCGGAGTCCCGATCTCGGGAGCAAATAGATGAAGCTGGGCAACCCAACGTCGAACAACAAAAACGCACACATGATTGGATCCCACCACAAGACAAATGTGGTTCACAACTGTTGGCCCTCCAGCCAATCCCACCAGTCCCCGTGCCCAACAAGACCTGGTCTTGATTACACCTTACAAAAGTGTGCAAGAAACAATCACCGTCTTTACTTCCTAGTCGACTCTGGCTTCTTCTCCTCCAAAACGTTGGGAGGGCCGTGCCAAGGGAGCTGGTGCCAAAGAGCTAGCTAGGCTGACCAGGCGGAGTCTCCATACCACCACATATCGAGCGGGCCCGGGCACAAACACAAAGGGGTGCACACTGGTGACGATTACTAGGAATGGTTGGGGACTTCTGCGAATGTGAGCCAAGAAATACTAAATGATACAAGCATAGCTGGCCAGCTTCTTGAGCAATAAATGTACCAGGATATAAGGGGGTCCTCCGTCACAGGAGGAACAAAGTGAATGGCCGTAGCTGGACCATGTCGGAAACTGTGCGGAGTATGAAGTGGACCTTCAGAGTTCACACGCAATTATAGCATACTATCCTGGTTTCAATAAAGTTGAACCCGCAACTCAATGCTCGCTAGTGCACAAGCACAAGCACAAATCTGCCATGATGTTCCTTTCCTTCCATCAGCATACCTAGCTATGCTCTTCTGCTGACAACTTCAAGAATCCGATGGGTTCAATACCAACCTCTGCACCAGCATGTTCCACAAGCGGGCGCACAGTTACCTTGACAAGTCTCTCTTCCAGTGTCCACCCTCTTGCCATGCGGACAGCAGCGTCACAGGCCATGGTGACCATTTAATCTCCACAAATAGCCCAGGTGGCGAGTAAAATTCATGAGAGATGAACTCGTATACACCTGTGACATGTCCACGCAATCTTAGGGGCCACACAGATGTCGGCTCCGTCGGCACTCCAGAGAGAAACCAGAATTGCACTTGTTATGCCTTCCTTCTGAGAGTGCCCTTTGGGAAGCAGCTTAATCGGCTGAAAACTAGACCAGATTTCGGCAAATCTCCCTTGGAGAGATTGCTGTTGTAGACTTCCCTGCACTCATTGACCACTTCCTTTGCATCTTTGCGAGGGATGCCCTCTCTAAGGGCCACTAACTTCTCAACCACTTCAGGTGGACAATCAGGATGACCTTGGAGGAGATGTGTGTACGCAAGTGTAAAAGCATCCACACTCTCTGCTGATGCAAGCTCTCTAAGCTCTGCCAGCGGCTGAATTCTTTTGTCTACTTTGGCGCTGTTGATGTACTCCTTGAAGAATTCTCCGATGACCTCCTCATCAACCCTCAGCCTGTCCAGAGTCTCTTCCTTGATGTAGTTCCTCTGAGTTAAAAGGTGATCTACATAGACGATGATGGTCTCTTCCATGCAAGCCTCAGCAAACCTTTGGAAGGAACGGTCATCTATGTACATTTTCACATCTCCAAAATAATCACCAAAGGTTGCCACAAGATACTCTGTCACCAACCCATCATACCAGTCTTTGAGGTAGAGCTTTGCAACCAGCTCCTTGACACCGGGGTCTTCAAATATAACACGGCATGTCTGTTGCACTGCCTCCTTAGCAATCTCTAAGAAGCCCTTGCAGGTATCCTCAAAGTTGACCTGTTCGGCATAATAAGGAGTAAGGGACTCCATCAGGCTGCTGCTGAGATCCATGGCCAAGCTATAGCATCGAATGTTGTTGTTGATCATGGCACACAAAGGCTCCAGTCCGATCTCTGTCACCGGATCTTCAAGTCTCTGCCTTTCCGCAACCTGAAACGCACTCATCACCTGGATAACTGCAAGAGCCACCCTGTAAAGCATAACATCGGTGCTGTTCTCCTGCACATACTGCACCTGCTCACTCAGAATCCTGAAGAGATCCACGGCAGCAGGGGTCCACAGCTTGCCATCCTCACTCTTCTTGGGGGGCTGGGTCTTATCAGCCTCCAAGATGTTGGTATACCACTTCTGCATAGTCCCCTGCATTCGGTAGACGTAGACATCCATGAGCGGATCCATGGCCCCGCTCTCAGCACAGACTTGAGTCAGCTGCTCATCAACCCCTAGGTTCCCTAACTGCACCTGATACTGCACCACCCACGCCGTCACCTTCAAGATCTCCAAATTAGACAAGTCCTTGGCCCGGTCTCCAAGCTTCCTAAGCATCTGGATGAACCTCTCGGTATACAGCTGCACCATGAGCTGGAAAATTTCGTATCGCGGAGGGAAGCAAGGCGCCACATAGTCGTAGATATCAGGCAATTCTGCCGCAATTGCGCTAGCCTCAGCCAGCGCAGCCTTGAGGTCCGTGTCCAGCACCAGCGTGGAGAGCAGGTTGTCGAACCTGGATTCCACAGATTTGCGCATTTCCTCATAACACCGGTCCTTAAACCGCCGGCCTGCAGGCTTAGGCTTGCCATCGCCATTCCCGTGCTCCTCCGGCGGCTTCCGGCTCCCTCTGACAGTCGAGAGAGACGCAACAGGCCCGGCCCCCTCCGCCTCCGCCGTGTCCTCCGCCTGCTGCTGGTCCAGAATCTCCTGCATCTCCACCACTCTGAGGGCCCGCACCAGCGTCTGCGGGCTGGACTTGGAGAGCTGGAAGAAGTTGGCCACATGGCCCCAGAGCGTCTGCTCGAACTTCTCCCGCGTGCCGTTCACGTCCTCGAAATACTGGCTGAGCTTGCTGGCCTCCTCCTGGCGGGACGAGGCGGCGGCGAGCGCAAACCTCCGCTTCCCCTCCAGCGCGGCCAGGCGCTCAAACGTGCGCACCAATTCGCGGTCATCGGCGAGCGAGGCCCGCGCCTCGCTCGCCTCCACCGAGATGGACATCATGCCCTCGACATCCTTGAGCGTGGTGTTGAGGTTGTTGCGCGCATTGCTGAGCAGCTTGATCTGGTCGTGGTGCTCAATCAGCGTCTGGCACTCGCGGCAGAGCTGGTCGATGAGCAGAAACGACTCCCGCAGCTGCGTGATGGTCACCTGCGCGGCTCCCAGCGCCCCGATCCCGGCCCGCGCGTGCTCCACCTGCGCCATCACGCTGCTGCTCAGCTGCGTGTCGTGCGCCTGCAGCCGCTGCGCGTACTCGGCCCGCATGCTTGTGATGGACGCCAGCGACTCTGGCAGCGGCAGCAGCTTCGCCACCTCCCGCACTGCCGCCTCCTTCGCCTCGATCCCTGCATCCTCCAACATCGTGCTCTGCTGCCGCGCTCTGTCCGCCGCTGCTACTGCTGCTCCCTTGGAACCAGCTCTTCCTCCTCTCAAACATCCCGATTCACGTTTCCTCCGCCGGCCACTCTGGTCACGACACTACTCGACTGTCCGTCGTCAATATCGACTTCTGTCGCCCGCATGACCTAAATAAAAGCAAGCCCAGTCCATCTTTCCCGTTTTTAGTGTCAGAATCAGATCCTTCCCCTGAAACGGTCCTGTGTGAGTACTTATCTACCTACACACGCGCATGCGCATTTAACTGTATGCATTATTGGCTGGACGCAGTCTGCTCTCCGCAATGTGAGCCTCCACTGTTCAATGATGCAAGGCTTCCGTGATCCTTCCATGTCTCCTCCTCTGGGATGCACCATGGACTTCACGAGTTCACAACTTCACACGGCTACTATGACTTATTCTCATGGCCAGCATCTGTTTGCACGAAATGAGCTCCCATTCAACATGCCTCATTACGAAAACGGAACATGAGGATGGCCTCATCCATTTCCCTCCAGGGTTTCTCTCAGAGCCTCTTGAACAAACCACTGTTCTTCTTCATTCAAATGACCAGAAGTTCTGGCATGCCAATCGGGAAATGCCTGCCATCCCGGAACTGGGCCCACTGTTGCAGTCCCCAGTCCCCTCGAGGCTCTAAACTGTGGGATCATAGTCTGATGAACGTGCAGGATACGCAAACTTGTCCTGCCACTGTCGTCCCGGGAGACTTCTGAAAGGGTTGGAGCATTTTTCTGGATGTTTTGATAGTCCGGCCTCTTACGAATAGGAGCTCCCGGGGCAGGCCTGTTGTGGGGGACGGGATTGTGCTCAGAAAATGTGCTGCAGAGCTATATCTTGCTCGAGCATATGACAGGACGAATGGCTACCCTTTCTCTGTCGAGCACAGGTCCGTGCGGATGGTTTCACAACAAATCCTTTTGGTGTCGTTTGTCGCCTAACAATGTGGCGTCCAGCTCCAGGAAAGGTGGGAAGGGAGGAAGGCTCTTCTCCGACAGGTCCCAAGTACACGCACCCTGGTTGAGTGTCGACGGCAATGAGGGGCATGTGAGAGCTGGGTTTGATTTGGCTTCACTGGGAAGAGAGAGTCTCCTGGAAGGATGTGAGCATCGTCCGTGCTTCGACCTGGATTTGGCAGTGCTTCTTGCAGGTTTTGCTTTTGAGTCTTACAACACTCCCCCGGAGAAGGCTGGTATCAGGGAAGTAGACGCTATTGATTGTGAGGTCACCTACACCGATAATCAATTCCTCAGGGAAGTGTACAAGGGACTGCTGAAAGTAAAGCTCAAAGGAGGTACCAACCTACCTGGCCTAGATCTGTGGGGCACAAGCGATCCTTACGTGGTATTCAACATTGGAGGAACTGTTGCACGGAGTAGGACCTGTTGGGCTACTCTGAAGCCCGTGTGGAACGAGGCATTTAGCCTGAATGTGAAGGATCCAAGCAGTCAACTTCTCAGCATTGCTGCATGGGATGCCAACATCATCACAGCACACAGGAGGCTGGGGAACACGAGTGTCAGTTTGGAGCCCTTTGCCGATGGGGAGAAGCATGTGTTGGAAGTTCAGCTTGAAGGTATCGGTGGTGGAGGTGTTCTAACTCTTGAGATCCAGTACAGAACGTTTGAGCAGCTGGATCTGGAGAACCGTGGATGGGGGATTAACCTGCTGTCAGAGTTTCTGAAAAGTGAAATGCTGGATTCTGCCATCAGATCAGTGTTTGGGAAACAAGGTATCAAAGCACGGGACTTCGTTAGTTCAGCCTTTGGGTTGGACCCTACAAGCCAGCTCAGTGCTGGATCAACGACCTCCACAGATAACGAAGGTGGCTCAGAAGACAAAACAGCAACCTCCTCTGGCTCAAAAAATGAAGGGAAGGGGTCAGCCAGTGATGACCTTGATTGGAAGTACTTGCAGCCAGTAAGCAGTGCAGTTACTCGGGCGATTGAGTTCTTCCGGTTAGGGCCTGCAGAACTTCCAAGAATTGATCTGTCTAACTGGCAACTTGATGACAAGATGATGGCCATTGGTTTAGAGTCTCAGGCCAAGGCCGAAGCTCAATATGTTGAAAGGGGGCTAGCGTTACCTGGTGAGCAGGAGGGAGGCAAACTGAGTGGTACACCAACTGTCACAACCTCAAATCCAAAAGACTTGCAGCAAGTATCCAGGGATACCCTCCATCAAACGGAAGAAATTCTTGGCTCATGGATGATGCAAACATTGGCTGCAACCGGAGCCTTGAATGAGAGCACAGCTTCTCACAGCGAAGAGCGAGGTAAAGAGAGCGATGACCCATCTGGACGAAACGTAGCAAGGCAGAAAGCTACAAAAGACATCTTCAAGACAGCTGAAAGTGCAATGGAGGCTTGGGCAATGCTGGCTACTGCATCTGGAAGTCGAAGTTTTGTGAAGTCTGAGTTTGACAAAATTTGCTTTGTGGAAAACAAGAGAACAGACACTCAAGTTGCTGTGTGGAGGGACGACAGACGGAAACGAGTCGTTGTTGCCTTTCGAGGAACAGAGCAGACAAAGTGGAAAGATGTTCAGACTGATCTTATGCTCGTACCCACCGGGTTGAACCCAGAAAGAGTGGGAGGAGGATACAGCAAGGACGAAATCATGGTGCACAGCGGTTTTCTGACCGCTTACGATTCTGTGAGACCGCGTCTTCTTGCAATCACACAGGACATAGTGCAGACGGGCAACAGTCCTGATGACAGCAAACGTCATGTGCCATGGCATGTGTATGTGACTGGGCACAGCCTTGGTGGTGCCCTTGCCACACTGTATGCCCTGGAGCTTGCCAAGTCCAAGCTCGCAAAGGCCGGCCTGATCAGCGTATCCATGTACAACTATGGCTCTCCCAGAGTGGGAAACAAGGCCTTCGCGGAGAAATACAACGAGCTAGTAAAAGACAGCTGGCGCATCGTGAACCATCGAGACATCATCCCAACCGTGCCAAGACTCATGGGCTATCGCCATGTAGCGGAGCCCATCTACCTGGCGAAGGGCATAAATCTGCTGGGCCAGGAGGAGACTCTGGACCTGTTAGAAGATGGCTACCGAGGAGACACTATTGGCGAAGTTTGTCCTGACTACATCATGGAGGAGGTAGTGAGAGGCGAGATGCAGCTGCTGGAGAAGCTGATCCACACAGAGGTAGCCATGTTTAAGTCGATCAGGGACGGCAGTGCAATTATGCAGCACATGGAGGACTTCTACTACATTGCACTACTGGAGCTTGTGGAGACGAAGATGACTAGTGGCAGGAGAAGCCTGTAAATCGCCCCAGTTAGATAAATCAAAGCCCTCTGCCCTCTCAGTCAGGTTCCTACACAGGTCCCCGGATCCTGAATTCTCTGCAATGCTGACTACATGAGATGAACATGGGACTGGCTTGTCTCTAGCACAGGACCAAATCAGCCCCAGTAAAAAAAGCTTCCCAGTCCTCCACCAATCCAGTGTGGCGACTTGGAATCAGTGGCCGAAATTAGGGCAAGCTTTCAGCCCATCTTCGTGGAAGTGTGCGGACCATTCCGCATGGTCGATCCCACCGAAGAACGGAAATGCTCATGTGCAGTTCTTCGTCGACCAGATCTGCACACTCTGCACTCTGCAGACTCTGTACTGCAGCGTAGATGCTGTTCCAGGAACTGGTGCACGAGGTGGCCTGCTGTGGACCGTTGAAGAAAAAAGCGTGCGACAACGCTTTGGCTGCTTGCGGCAATGTGACGGCATTGGAACTTCATGGGAAGGAGCAGAGAATCGGAGCGAGCGACGGTGGGCCATGGACACCGGTGCTCGCCTTCGCACCACGTTGAAAATATGGATGCCTGGCCACCGAGAGCGTTTGCCTGAAGGCTGAGGGATGAATTCAACACACCTCGCCTGGCCTTCGCTGACCGACCCCGACCTGTGCTAGAGGCGGGTGGATTCTCTGCGGCTGCTGCTGCTGGTCTGTATCCACGGCAATGTCGCAGGAGCAGCATGCGATCCGCATTGGCAAAGCTCAGGCTCAGGCTCAGGCTCAGGCTCAGGCTGCTTCCTGTGTGTTCCTGAGGAGCGTTAGGGAAGGGGAGCTTGATCCTCTGATGGTGATGGTGCCCTTCTTCATCAAAGCGGCCATGTTGCTTATGCTGCTGGTGCTTGCTGCAGCCGGCTTGTTTGGGGGAGGAGTTGGGCTGTGCTGGCGCAGTTTGGGCGTTTTCCCAGGCCCAGGAGGGCCAGCTCCAGGCGCTGCCTCGGGGTCCCTTCCCGAGGATGTGGCCCAGGCTCTGCTGCACTTCGCAACGACGCCGCAGGTGCCGCAGCAATCGAGGGAGGAGATAGCGGAGGTGATGCGAGCCTTGCTGCGCAGACCGGCCTGCAATTTCCTGGTATTCGGAATGTGGCACGACAGCCTTCTCTGGGCCACGCTGAACCACGGGGGGAGGACGGTTTTCCTGGACGAGAGCCAGGAGTGGATAGAGCGGATGCGGGAGCGCCACCCGCAGCTGGAAACCTACAAGGTGGACTACACCACGACGTTGGGGGATGCCGAGAAGCTCTTGGCCACAGCTCGGGAAAGACGAGGCGGGGAATGCCGGCCCCATCAGCCCATTCAGGCATCCTCCTGCCCCCTGGCATTGTCCACGCATCTGCCGCAGGAGCTGCTGTCGGTGCAGTGGGATCTCATCCTCATCGACGGCCCTCGGAGCTACAGGAACGCCAGCTTTCCTGGTCGGATGAGCCCCATCTTCACCTCCTCGGTCATGGCTCGCACCCGCACGGCTGCTGGCCATGTCGACATCTTCCTGCACGACGTATCCCGCCCTTCCGAGCACCAGTATGGCCAGGAGTTTCTCTGTATGAGCAACATGGTGAAACAGGTGGGCGACTTGTGGCACTTCCAAATCCACTCCAGTACGTCACAGGAATTTTGTACCTGAGCGGTGCTCGGTGTGTTAAACTAGATTGCTTGTTACGGTATCCCAGTTTTGTTCCTTCCAGCTTTGATGAGACTATTCAAAGGATTCTGAAATAGTGTCACCATTTTATTTGGCACATTGCCAGCCTCAGCCTTAGCCTAACACATGAGGGCCTTAGCCTTACACATGAGGGCCTTAGCCTCACACATAGGGGTGGCTCGTGGTCAAGCTCGTATCCTCACATGGCAAGTGGATGTAACAGAATATCCAGGTTCTTCGCATTTCAATCTTTCAAGCTTCATATTTTGAAGCCCAGAAACTTGTTGGAAGGTTGGTCGAGATTCTCGTGCGGCAGCTTTAGTGAACTCGAACTAGCACACAATGCCACAGGAGGCTGAAAACAGGAGCAAGGACTATGCTACGCATGAACGGGTTTGGTGGCACTACTGAAGACAGTGATCAGTCTTTGGCAATGAACCAGAGGACTAGTGCAGAGGTAGGAACTACAACCACTACTGCCAAACGCAGAGCAGCCTCCACTTCTGTGGTTATGGCCCCGATCCTGGACCAGTCTCCACTGTATCTGCAAATGCAACAAGTTGCCAACGTGGCATCAGTTGGAGCCAGAGCCGAGGAGAGGACATGAATGTGGGTGAGGACGTGCGTACCCTGCATCCACGAATCCAAGCGTGAGGAACACCACCACACCCACCCGGAACAGCTTGGAAGTGTAGAAGGGCTTTCCTTGTTCATCAGGCTGGACGGGCGAGGGCTGCTCCTCGTCACCCACTGCTGCGGGAACCAAATCCTTCTTCCTCACCACTCTGAGTTTGCATCTGCGTCGGCGGGCAGTAAACAATGTCGCGCCTGGGAGAAGAGATGCTTGGCCGTTCCACTGCTGAGCAAACCGCCTGTCACTGTAACGACTGGTGGGCTTGAATCCACATTGCTGTGGCTGAGCTTTAGCCCACGTGGTACCGGTGAAGACGGCAAATGCCTTTCCTTCCACGTCTCGACTGCGCCAGTTGCAGCTGTAGCTGCAGCTGCAGCTGCAGCTGCAGGAAGCTTTCATGGCTGTTGCCTGCACTCCCGATTCTGTTAGCGCTCGCGCTATCACTGGCGCTTGTTCCCGATCAACGATCGACTTGCCTGGAAGAGCCAATCGCTGTCCACGTGGCAGGCCAACTTCATCGTGTTCCCAAACCCTTATGCTTGCTGCAAGTGTTGTGCTCCTCAATGCACGCCCTCCCGCATTAGCTAATGATGTTCATTGCTTGGTGTAAGTTTAGAAACACGGAGACTTTATGTAGTACAATGACATGGGAAATCCCATCTACCCTGAAACCAAGGGAACAACCCTCAAGGAGCATAACGCCTATGGGGACTAGCCTCGCCATCGCCGAATCTTGAAACTACATTCTACTCCAAGAATGTTGTGGTCTAGATATGAAAAGGCCTACCTACCACTAGTCCTAAAGATGCTGCGTTCTCTTTGCTTGCTGCCATTCTATAATTTGCATTGGACAACGCCTTCTATAGAGCGATTGATACTTGTTGCATGAAGAAGGTAACCACACAAGAAAGGGGTAAACCAACCCCATTCTTGCGGCTGTAGTAAGCCTTGGCACAGGCCTTGATGAACCTGAAGGAATTCTTGCCCATGGCCTAGTGGTTCTCAATGGCAAGGGGATGAATGCGTGTCCTTGCTACATGAGTGAGTACTTGTAAACCTTCGCTCTCACACATCCCTCCGCCCTCCAACCCAAAGGGTTGATGATAGCATGCTCGCAGACAATGTCCCGAGTAGGATCTGTTACAACCACATCCGCAACACAAACATGGACTCCGTGACCAAAAACAAATGCCCTGAGAGAAACGCCAGCGAGCAGAGTATATGGGCGCTCGCTATATTATGAGAACTCACTCTCCTTTGCCATCAAGAACATGGCGTTGGGGACGATATCATGCGTACCGATGCACTCCCCGCCAACGGAGCAACGAGCCAAGTGAGTTCCAGGTCTAATTTCAAGGGTTCACATTAAAGATGATCACATAACAATTTTGACATACTTATACATCGCTAAATGCCCAACTCACTACATCATCTCAAGTAGTAAAGCAACTTTAGTACCAACACCACATGCACTGCACCATTGCTCATGCACACATATTGGCATCTTGCACAAACTCGCACCTTCTTTGTCTTGTTTTTTTGATGTCGTTATAAACATCTAAAAAGTCAAACAACAGGAGCACATAAATCTTATTCACCCACATTTCATCCTATTAATTATTTTTTTGACCTTTTCTCTTCATCTAATCTCGGTATGACCATGGAAAGTCGGAAGAACTGATAACAATGTTCTTGCACTGTGTATTGTCTGGCGTATATTTAAAAAATTATACATATATTCTTTCCTTTAATTCACTAGGAGGAATTTACTCTAGGGAGATATGCCAAATGCTGACCTATTGTTGAAACTATTGCCATGCGGAGATCAACTTTCTTTTCCAGGGATTTAAGACGAGAATGATAGTCATTTTAAGGCTCAAAGCACTAGTCTAATGAAATATAAGAAAGTTGTAATGTTTTATCCCGTCATACCATAGATTTATTGTATCATTGTCCTCTACATTTTTCTCATTGTCACACATATCTGCTTTGTGTTTTGAGTTATCTTCCGCATCAAATAGCACATTAGGTTTGTATTCTGAAGCTTTCCAAATGCCATTAACACAATTCACATATACAGCAATGGGTCGCCTTAAGAAGAATGCAAGCATCTTTAGTTCTAACTCTCCACCCCATATTGTTGGTTGTCTCATCCTGTTTACATAGTTATCAAAATCCCCTTCTACAATCCACGAATATATCTCTCGATACTTCAATAACTCTTCCATAGCACATTCTCGCAATAGATTTGCTAGCTTTAATTCTACATCTTCCTTCTGACCTTTATCGTCAACTTCAAATTCTATGGACTTGTCAACCTCTTCAATATCACATTCTTGTAATAGATTTGTTAACTTCAATTTTACATCTTCCTCCTGATTATCACTTTTATTATCCATTTCTAATTCTATGGACTTGTCAAATTCTACCATATCACATTCGCGTAATAGATTTTCTAGCTGTAATACTACATCTTCCATACCACATTCTTTTGAAGTATTTGCGAACTTTAATTTTCCATTTTCCTTATGATGATCACTTGTATTGTCTATTTCTAATTTCATGGACTTGTCCTTCTCTAGATTTTCATATATTCTGCTTTTATATAATCTCTTTTCTTTTTTTGTTAGTCCAGCGACTACAGAGCGAAAGAGACAATTTCCATCTCCTTCAATCGTGATGATTTCATATTCACTTCCCTTGTATACGTGGGCATGAATTGGTGGCAGGAAAGCACCTGTGGTGCCTTGACTACACGTGAAACACCCATAGACATATTTGACGTATATCACACATAGTATAGGAATTAAGGCAAGGAGTAGTAATTCCAAAAAAGATGAATACATGCTTAGAATATCAACAATTAAATTCATCTTCAAAATGAAATAGAGCCCGATATCTTCAGATAAAAGTCCCCAGGAAACCAGAATATTCAATACCTGTATGAGATGTGGCTCTTTTATATGTGTACTGTGATCGAATTTATTGCAAGCTGCAGGTCTTGTTTAAGAGAAACCTGTGTGTCCTATTGGGGACAAATATAGTAATCCATGAACAAAATATTAGAGTTTGGGTGTGAGAGCTCTATTTACATTTGTCTAGACATATATATATATATATATCCTCTTAGAGGTTTCATTAGAGGGAAATCACTATGTCATATAGACGACAAATATAGGTGAACATGAACAAAATATTTGAGTTGGGGGTGTGAGAGTTCTTCCTTGTCGAGACCCCGGTTTTTATAATGATAATAGTGTGCCATTTGTTCATATCTTGACACATATATATAGGCTCTGTTTATGTCTATGACCTGTTTAGGATGCCTCTCTTACTAAACCTATTTATGATACCTCTACTTATGACAATTAAAGGAGGGACACATACTTTAAATAGTAATATCTAATTGAATTTATTTTCACAAAGATGAATTTAATTAGATATTATTATTCAAGGTATATCAAGATATTACAAGATTCAAGGTATTACAAGATAGTTCAAACCCCTCAAATAAAGTCCTAAGAAAACACGAGGATCTAGATGAGTATGCCTCTCCCCTTATCAACAACATAAGGAATCACACACCACACCGCCTCCTACTCTGTTGAGGTATCTCTAGACGGTTGCCTGTATTCCCATCCGAATATGTCTACATGGAATCACTTAGCATTCACGGGGGTGAATCCAAGACCTTCTCTGACAACAATCTCTCCGGTTAAGCAAGGGAAACAAGGGCCAGCAGGGGCCCTAGATGCTCGCCAGGCTTTTGACAGCATTTTTCCTTGGCTGGTGAACTGAAGGATGCACGGCAGGTTATCGACAGCATGAACATAAAATGTGATGACATGGACTGCCCTTGGCCTCTGCTAAGAGGCTCTCGTTCCATATGGATTACTGGAGTAAGAGGCTCTAACTTGGGCTAACCGTGTCACTTGTGCTTGCCTTTGGAAATCCTGTGCAATCACGGGTGTCTTACAGACGGGCAAGCAGCAGCCCTTGAATTGTCGACGAATACCGGGCCACGTTCTGTAGCTGCAGTGTGAAGTGTCAAAGGGAAAAGTTTCGTCCCGACAAGGGATACATTACAAGGAACAAGGAATCGAGATTGTAGATTTGGTATAGCAACTGCATAACTCCGAGATAGTCAGTGTGGCTCTTACACCGAGTTCTAGACACTGGTTATCCTCCTTCTCTCCCTGTCTATATTCATCTTCAACTCTTCCCTTGGCACTTTTACACTTGAACGTTCTCTATATATTCATTGTTAGATCACAGATCTGCAGACATGCTACTAGTCATCATTTCAGGTCTTCTTATACATACTACTGTTGGGGCTAAGATCTAACCAGTGGTCATCGCATTCCCGCTGTGAGCTGAGTCTTGCTACTATTGTGTGGCTAAGACACTGCTATTGGCCGTCGGCACATGAAGTAGGCCTGTTATGCTCCTCGCCACCCCAGACGGCGGGGCGGTGGTACGATGCATAGTCGAAATAAATGCACATGGAAATAAACTCATGTACAAGATAATGTCTAAGATTTACCCATAAAATAGCCAGTGTCCCGCTGTCCAGCACATCGAGATGTTTTCAATCAGTTCCTACAGCTAAAAGAATTGCTCAATGGTTATCGTGACTTCGAAGGGGACTCCTCTGTCATCAGAGTCTTGAGTCGTTAAAACTGGAATTGCATCTCTTTACTGTAACCCAGGGCATTCAGATGGTCTTGCATTGCTTTGTTCATTCCGGGTGGCCCGCATCGCAGTATCTGCAAGTGCATGAGGCCATCAGCACTTCTTACAAAAAAAGCCTTACAAACCCAGTTTGCAGCAGAGGAGAACCTTGATGTCTGCTGCAGGTGGTGGGCAGTGTTTCTTGATCATGTCGCTAGAAATGAAGCCAACTCCACCGGTCCACTTTTCTGGTGCCTGCAGGCGCACTCTTCATTCAGATTGCAGCACACAAGGTTGAATAATGGAAAAACGGGTAGTTGGGAAAGGGGAGCAGACATTGTTCAGCACATAGTAAATTGTGAACTTGCTCGGATAGTTGTTGGCGAGACTATCAAGCTCCTCCTGGCAACATGTACATGCAAAATTAACAAAGCAGCAAACGAATGGGCACAGCTATTCTGCAAAGGATGTGCTGATAGCCTCTGCAATTCCAGTGTACCTAGTGTTCAAGTTGAGAGCCCTTCTGGACGAAGTAAAGCAGAACTGGAGCCAAAAGACCACTTACCTTGAGCAAAATGTCATCGTATGTGACGTTGGCATAAAGAAGATGCACTTTTGTGTCGTCCTTTGGATTCTCCAAAATGGCCCTAGCCACCTAAGCGAGCAGCGTGCAGCAGCAGAGGAACATGCAACTTTTATTAGCCGGCCTCCACAATTTGACCGTTTTCCTGCAATACAGCACAAGAAAGCACCTGAAACATGGGTGTGATGCCAGTCCCTCCAGCGAGCATTCCAAAGGCTCTGTACTGATTTGGCTTGTAGGAGAACCGTCCCTATATTACAACCACGCACAGTTTGTATAAGTAGTCACATGCGAAAAGAAGGGCAAAGCAAGTTATCAAGAGGAAGGTCCCTAGAAAGGAGTTGCTTACAGAAGGTCCTCTAGCATGGATTGCATCCCCCACTTTCAAAGTGCTGAGGTGATAGGACATCTTTCCTTCCGGATATATCTGGATGAATTCGGAGAGGCAAGTCACAGGGCAGTCAGAGTCAAGGAAGCGAGTAATAGAGGTCTCAGACTGATGCTTGGACGGCAAACTTAAGCGACAAGCATCCTTCCTACCTTCACAACGAGTTCGAAATATCCCTTGTCGGAGTCCAAAGTTGTTGGAGTATAGGGCTTGACGACCTCAGCCCCCTCCTTGTCAAACCCGCTGATGACACCATCGGCACATGTCACGAATTGTGAAAGCATAAACGGAGTGAAACCTAACCAGCATCTCCAATCCCAAATCCACAACGACACCACCATCCCACGATGGCCGCAAAACTCTTCCTCAGAGGGGTCCAAGACCACTCACGTGATCCGAATATGCTGACCAACGGGCAGGCCCAAGACGGCCTGGCCAGAGGGCAAAGCACAGCGAAACTTCAACACGTTGTGACTCAATTGTGTGCGTCGGACAATGGGGAAAGCTCTGTACTCCACTTCGTGCAGCACAGGCTTGGCTGCACCAGCAAGCAAGCAGAATCGTCTTCATCAACGACCAAGTCCGCCATTACCATCCCCAAACGAACCAACGAGCTCGAACAGAATACAGGTCCCACAAAGGCATTCAAGGCCGAAGCTCACCCTTCTTCACCAAAAAGATGTACGCGGCACCGGCAACTACCGCCAGCACGGCCACGGCCACGCCGACCCCCACCTGGGTGGTGGTGTCATAGAGTAGAGGTCGAGAGGCTTCCACCATCTTCCCTCCTCAGCTCTTGACTTCTCCCAGACGATCTCAGAGCTCTCCCGCAGCCTCAGAGCCGCGCGAAGGGAATAGAATCCCCTTCTCTTCGTGTGTAACTCTGTAAACCTTAGAAAGGTCTTTTAGTATGCTCAGTCGTGAAAAATGAAAAGGCGTGAGCGCTCAACAACCCTCAGGCGGCTGGGTAGAGCGGCCGTCGCCTGCTGCGTGCTGATCGCCCCTACCCTCTCTTGCCTTCAGATTATGGACTTGTATGATCATGACCGGTCGCCCGGAATGAGTTAGTCTTGGGTTCCAGTCCGGTGGAGCTAAGCGCCTATTTCCCTGGCAGGGTTAGATAGGTCCAACATTGATGAGAATCCCATGCCCCGAAAACATAAGGGCGGATTCGCATGTGTCCGCCTCCGGTTCCGCTCCACAAAGTGTTGTTTGATGTCCCGAGGCATTTGCATGTCACACCGTAAACCGAGTCGGAAAGTTTCGCAGGAGGTCTTCCGATTCCCTCGCCGGGATTCAAAGCCCGATACTCCGAAACGCCTACGGAGAGCCTTTGGCCATTGCTTGGAGGCGCATTGCACTTTCATTCTATCCGTCAACAAATTGCACTCCCTCACTTCATGCTGATCTCCAACTTTAAATTGGAGACTGTCATGCATTCTGTACAATCTGACGGTACTGCTAGCACTTCTGCCGCGGGTACCTGGAATTTCTTAGCGGATGCTTACTGGGGTGCAGTATGGCGAGTACTACATCAACCCGAGAGTGGATGGGCTTTTCCCCCTTCACAACGTTCGTCCACGGGGAGAGTGAGTCAGGGCTTGAGATCAGGCCGAAAGGCGTAGTCGATTGACAATGGTGAATTCGTCTAATTGAAACATATGAAGGAATGAAATGCCGAACTTGTTGCATCACTAGCCATTCATGCCGAAGTTGATAATTGGGGGTCTTTGCAGAGTCCATTCTGTAAAATATCTGGGGTATCTCAAGAAGAAAATATGACTTTTTTTATCAGCAGGAGAAGATGAAAACTATGACATAGCACCGGGGAATTGTTTTGCCTTAAATTAAATAAATCAAGAGGAACAAGTAACTCCACTCCAGCTCGACATCAACAAGAATTATCGCCATTGCTTGGAATCAAATAAACCCTTGAGGTATTTTTCCTTCAATATTTTTCTATTGGAAACATCCTCGATTTCTCTTGTTGAACATGATGATGCGAATTGTGTTTTAATGAGTTTTAATATGCAGTGTCAAGTTGTTCCGCTTTCCTACATGGAGGTGTGCTTGTTACCCTTGGCTGTCGCGCATCCCTCTACTCTTTGCTGTCGCGCATCCCTCTGCCGCTCAACCCAGACTGTTGATGATGACATGTTCGCGGACAGTGTCCCGAATAGGGTCTGTTACAACCACATCTGCTGGTTCTAAGATGAGATTATTGTGGACAGTTGGTTACACTCCCCGGTATAGCTAATTCTTGTTCCTTTTGTGGCTACAATTATACTTCGTGAATCTTGAGCTGTTTAGCTTTCCAAACCTGTCCCTACAATCGGTTCAATTCCTCTTAGTATCGAGACTCATGGGGCCATAGGCAAGGATTTTTTGAGGTTTTTCAAGGGCAATCCTAAGGCCTACCATACCCGTAGAAATGAAGTAGGTCTCCCCTATCTTATGTGGTGGCTTTCTTTCGGCAACATCTTTCCATCGCTCTAACCTGCAGAGGGCGGTGGCAAACGCAATTTTCAGGACGACTTTAAATGCGTGAGACGTAGCATCTTCAGGTCAGGTGGTAATTAGGCCCTTCCTTATTCCAGACTACGACATCTTGGGGGTGGTTGGTAGTTTCAGGGTCAACAATTGCGAGGGCTAGTCCCCGTTGGCCTGGACCCCTCTAGTGGGTTTTTCCCACTCCCTCGGTTTTTATGGGACTTCCCATCTCTGCATATCTATAAAGTCTCTGTTTTTTTTCGTTCCATATGATGAATTACTTATCTTGATCGGAGAATTGTCAAATAAACCAAACCTCTTCTAAGATCTTTTGGAGAGAAGGTTAAAGTAACCTCATGAATGCAATATTGCACTTTCTTGGAATTACATTATTATTAATGAAAGGTAAAATCTTAAAAAAGAGAATCATTCTAACTATGAGATAGATTCCTGTTGGTACCAAAGTAGCTGCCTAGATTAGAGTTGGAACGAGTGTGTCCTTCCATAACACCAAGCAATCATACGTGGAGTAAAAAATGTATAGATTTCGGTACTAGACCTAGAAATAGGAAGGAAGCACACAAGATAGCAAAGAAAAGACTAACTTCATTATTAACAATTAAATTCTTAAATCCATTAGACAAAAATTTAAATTATGGAGTAAAAATTGTGTAGATTTTGGTACTAGAAATAGATAGCAAGAAAAAGACTAATTTCACTATTAACAAGTTAATTCTTAAATCCATTAGATAATTTATCAATAGATACGTAAATTCCTAACAAGAATCCAAAATCCTATGCAAACCAAAAACGCCACTAGCTTTTCCAACCAGGAGCCCAAGACTTCGGTTGCGCCAGACAAGAACTGCCGACTTTGTAGGTTTCGACGATTACAAGCATTGAGGGGAGTGAAGCGCAGGAGTTACTTAAGAGCGGGGAAGAGTCATTGGGTGCGGAAGATCAAGATTTTTGTGAGGAGGGGTGGCCATAGGAAGATGTAACTGCTTTCTAAATTGGCGAGGGTGGCAAAAGGGCACCAACAGGTATGGAGACGGTTGAGGGTTTCAACCAAGAAGCGGCTGCGAGCTGGTGTCACGAAGACGGTCAGGTAAGTGAGATAGTGAGCTAAGGGTTGGTGCTATATATGCACCATTTACGCTCATTAATTAACAATTGTTTAGTAGGCGTACTTTGGATATGATTAGCTATTTTTGCATTACTAGATATTAATTAGATCGTAAATGGTGAAGGAAATTAGCTATTTCGATAGAACATGAAAACCCGGTAGTGGCTCGTGGGCTCACGCACTGACTGCGCTAAGCGCCTAATGATGTTACGAGGTGAAGATGGTGTCGCACCAAGAGCATGGTGATGGCGAACACGACAAGGACACGAAGGTTGGAGATGGCGGTAGCGGGCGATTGTTGAAGTCCGTCGGCGAATCTGAGGACAACCGGAATACCATGATTTGTATATGATCTTTGTGAATACAAGATTTCCTTTGTGTGCACGATGCTCGGCGGTGTCATGGTGTGTGTGTCTTGCGGTGATCGCGGATTACCAACCTGCAACCCGCTTAGGGTAGCCCTTTTAACTTTCGTGTGTGAAGAAAGCCACAGCACATGTGAGTGCAGTTGGCTCGTCTACTTCAACAACTGCCTTCGAGGAGCATGGAGCTCGTTAGCGTCTTGGCTGGAGCAGGAGAAGCTTGCACCCTTACGGCTCTGCAGGTGAGCTCCAGCAGTGATTCTTAGTCAACATTGAAATTGGCGGTCTCGAAACCGGTCGGCAGGTGATGTGGCTGGCGATCGACTTGTGACTTGGGTTACAGTCACAGGTGGATAGAAGAGGGCCGGTTACAGGCTTTGCACTTGGATCAGCGAATTTTGCACTTGACTTGGATCGGCGTTGTTTTACATTCGGTGTGCTGGAGAGTGGTTCCTAAGGCTTGGGTGGTGTGCAAACCTTGTCTTGAGGAGGTCCGGCTGCTAGCATCTCAGCGATGGGTAATGCAACCCGTGAGCAAGAGGCAAGCCCACGTTACAGTTGAGGACTAGGGACGTGCCATTGGGCACTTTGGAAGGGACTGGTTCTAGAAGGAGGGTGGGCGCCGTGAGCAAGATAGTGCCACCGTTGTAATGGGAACACGAGGAGGAGGACGGTCACGCTGCATCTCCACATGGCCTGGTCACCCTTTGCACAAGTGGTGCACGATCTAGGGCAGGAGAATGGTTACAGCTTTGTGAACACACCACCTGCAGCCTGTGGCAACCAGGGGATTACTGGACAGGCTGGTGAGGTGTCAGGAGAGTCAGATACCGACCCTCCTGATAGCATGGAAGGAGCACCTTCAAGCAGGCCAGAGAAGTTCTCCGGAAGGCCAGGAACTCAATCATTGAGGGACTTCCGTTTCCGCATCAATGAGGTGATCAGCCGCGTAAAATTCAAACACGCATGCTTATAATCACCGATATGTTCGAGCAACTCTCGGCATATCTTCCGATGAGGCTTTGGACCTCTATGAGGCTTACCACGGAGCTCGCCTCAACTGTGGCAACACCTAATCCTTTGTTTCAGAGTGCCATACAGATGGCTACTGCTGCGAAACTTACAGCAGCAGTAACTGCACATCAGCAGGCCATAGCCGCTGGCACAGTGGCTGCCACGGTGCAGCCTCCTACGAGTGTAATCCTTACTCCAGTAGAGAGGGCTGCAGCTGCTTTGGGTGTGGATGAGTTTCTTCAAACTCCCAAGTATGCCAATCCAGTTGAGGAATTTATCAAAGTCTTGGAAAAGGCTTTCCCTTTGAAAACGCCGGAGAAGGTGGCGAACTTGCAAGCTTCGTCACGGAAGGGGAGATCAGATGGCTTTTCGCAGACTGTGAAGCTACGAAGGCAGCATGTTGAGCGGATCAAGAAGCGGTGAAAAATTCCTCACGACCCTAGAGGGGATCAACTCTTTCACTTCCATGCTATACGCCTTGGTGGATAAATATGGTGATAGCTATACCTTGGAGCGGTACATGAGGAAGGCAGAGAAGAAGGAGATAGCTTACTCCGTCTTTTCCTCCAAGCACACCAAGTCTTTCCACCATTATCACAACATGTTTGCGGGAAAAGGAGCAGTAGGATCAGGGAGTAGTTCAGCTCTCAAGGCGGCTCCAGCTAAGCAAGCCAAGGCGGGGCGACAGAGGTGGCGCAATTACATCCGCTCTGTTTGTGCAACCATTGCGCACCGATATATTTCCCCAAATTGTAAGTGCCCTCGGGCTTCTGCACTCCTTTGCCGGAAGAATGGGCACGTGAGCACTGTATGTTTCCAGCTCCATCCGAGCGGAGGTATCGAAGCTGATCACGGAGCTACCACAGCTAGTGCGGGAGCGAGTTCAGCTCCTAGCAAAGCTGGAGTCTCAAAAAGCAAGCAGCAGAGGGAGAAGGCAAAGGCCAAGGGAGCAGTCACAGCTGAGAAGGTCAATTCCTTGGAGGCAACAGTGGCAGCTCTGAGCTCCCAACTTGCAGCCATGACAAGGATACCCCTAAGCCGGCAGCCATGGTCACGTTGGTGCCCACACAGACCGAAGGAGAGGATTATGGGGAGCCACATCAGGTGTGCATGGCCAACAAGAACCTGGATGTCAGCATGGCTGATGCAAGCACGCTGCCAGCCACATGGGTCGGACAGATGTTGCAGCATCCCATGGTGGGGCTGGCGTATTTGTGACAATTGGGCGATTACGGCTAGCGGGCAAGGCGATCATGCCCAAGTCCTTTTCACCCTTGCCACCAGGATCTGCCATCCCAATCAGGGGACAGGAGCATTCAGCGCTGTTTGAAACCAATGATGGCAGGGCTCAGTCCCAAGGAAGTCATCACCCGGCAGGGAATTTCTTGTACATGGTGCCTCAGGCCCTCACAAGTGAACAGCTGGCTAGGAAGCTGGTTGATGTTCCTGTTTTTACGCTGCAAGATTTGGGCATCCACCGGGGCGCTTACGGCGGATGTTCTGACCAGGAGAAGCGTGAGACTCCGGTGGCTCGGTTGGCATTCATGACCAAGTGGGAAATGTGAACCGATCTGCAGATCCCATAGAGGGGATCACAGTAGCTGGAGTTCCACAAGCAACAGGGCACACCAGCAGTGCACCCAGAGTGCAGCCCACCAATAGGCTGGGCATCCGAGTGCGCAACGCAGTCATCGACAACAGCACAGGGTGTGTCACTGTCAACGGCCATGCCCCCAAGGTGGTTTTGCTAGACACCGGAGCACGCCCATCATCATAGGCAAGGTGTTGGCTGCCAGGTTGAAGTTGAAAGGTGATACCTTAAGGATCTCTCCATGGAACATTCGGACGGCCTCCGGAGCCATCGAGCCAGTTTGTGGAGAAACCATCAAGCCAGTGAACATCACTCTCAACCCTGGAACGCCAGATGCTATGACGCTGGCGCTGCCCTGTTTGGTCACGACAGCCACTAACTACGATTTGTTGTTAGGGCAGGAGTTCCTCTATCCACCAGGGGTTTGTGTTGACAACTGGTCAGAGGAGGCCTTTTACAGGCAGGCGCCAAGGTGGACGCAAGATTGCAGCTACCGTTGGATTTGCATGGCCGATTGATGCGTCGCTTCCCTTGTGGTGCCAAGTTGTACCGCCACCACTTGCAATTTTGTGGGTGCGTGACACTCGTCGGTGGACCAAAGATCTTGAGGCGATCATGAGGAGGGCTCGGCGGTTTGTGCTATTACATTGAGCGGTGCTCACACGGCTGATCACCGGCCGTGGCTACTCGCCACCTTCAAGAAGCCGATAGTAGCCTTGCCCGCCATCTTTGGATCTGAGGCAAGTACATTCGGTAATTCCACAATGAGCTCCCGTGTGATTACATGGGCCCCGGCACACCCTCGACTCACCGTGGTGGGTGTTTGGAGGCATTTGTACCGGGTTGGAGGCCCTTCTGAGGCCTTTCCATCGGCGGTACATCTGCGATAATGATGTCACCGCCGAGGATATTGCACATTTACCGCAAGATGTCCTCTTGACTACCGGTGAGGCGTTTCACAATGCCTTTGAGGCTTTTCCCCAAGACATCGATGTGATAATCACGACAGCCACAGGATTTGTGGACCTCATTGTGGCCGGATGGGAGTGCTGTGATTTTCCAGAGCTGGACATGGACTAGGCTTGCAGGATGCTCGGTCCGGTTATTCGAGATTTGCACCGTGTTCTTGCACAGGCCCGCTAGACATCCGCAATGCGCGTACCTTGGAGAATACCCAGCACCGGATCTCGACCACATGTACAGCAGACATGGCTATTGTCCGACATTATGCAGGCCCCACTACTTATGGATGCGATGCAGGTGGGCGGTTATGCTCACCGCCAGAATAACTCTGGACCAACTTTGGTTCCGATCCACGGTAGCCGAGTTGGCTCTTAGCACCATCACACGTGATCACGATTTGCGATTGCGAGTGTGTTGGAAGACTACCATCAGCCTGCACTGTCACAAGTGAGAGGTCGCCATGGTTTGTCACCAATGTGCCGTGATGCCGTGCCACCTTACCCACGCTTGTTAGTTTCCTGGATCATATGCTTACCGGGCTAAGGGAGTGGGTCACTTAACATTAACACTCGGCAATGGGAGGAGCTGTGTAGAGGAGAAGGAGCGCATAATGGGCTTTTCCCTTTGCACCGCGGCTCCCAGGTGTCACGTCCCCGGCAGCAGTGAAGATTAGGCGAGCCATGGACCTTCACGCCATCACTTGGTCGGTCACCTTTGCTTGGCATTTCACTCCACGCGTGACTCGCCATCCCGCCTTGACTTGTTTGCACATACGTGCTCACCGATGCCGCTCATATTCCCTTTCCGGTACTCACATTTGTCCTTCCGACCGGATCTTTGGGGGTGGAGGCCCTCATGGGGACTCAAGCCAAAGATTTTCACCTCGACCGAATGAGCAGGATCCCGCAAAGATCTTTCCATGGAAGATGGGTCCTGATCTTACAGCTGTTCAGCAACAGCGGATTCTGGATTTGCTGTTAAGATACCGGGATTGTTTCTCCTTTACCATGAAGGAGTTAAAGAGGTGCAATGTGATGAGCTTCAGGATCAATCTCACGACCACGGAACCCATCTATAGGCGCAGGTATCGACTCAGCAAGACTGAGTGGGACATGGTAGATGCGCGCTGCAAGGAGCTGTGGGAGGCAGGCCTTATTCGGCCCTCCAACGGTGACTATCTTTGCGGCTACCGTTATGCCTCCCAAGAAAGATAGCCAATGTGGACGGAGAAAAGGATGTGCGACTATCGCCCCATCAATGCGATTCTGACCCGGATAGGTATCCCATGCCTACCGAGGAGATCTTTGATGATGTTGGGCCACATTCTTGACACCCTCGATCTGCGCCGAGGTTTCAATCAGGGTGGCGTAAGAAGATGTTAAGAAAAGCGCATTTCATGGGTCCAATCACTGGAATGGGTTGTGATGCCATTTGGTTTCAAGAATGCCCTGACATTTCGGAGGGTTATGGATGTGGTGTTAGCGTGCCTCCTACCTCATGTGCTACATTGACGTTCTCGTACCGAGATTTTGAGAGTCACCTAGAGCACTTGGAGGACCTGCTGTGCTAAGAAAGGTGAGTTAACTTGTCACCCCGCCAAGTGTGAATTTGGCATGGGGACTGTGCATATTTAGGGCATAGGATCGTGCCTAATGGTGTGACGCCGCATCTTGCCAAGGTTCGAGCAATCCGGTGAAGGAACCCACCAATGTCTCATCGAGGGCATTCATTGGGCTATGCAATTACTATCGTATCTACATCCGAACTTTAGTCGAATTGCTAAGCCGTTGAATGACCTACTGCAAGGATGTGGTGGACTTGGGGTGAGCGGCAGGCGAGCTTTTTAATCAAGGAGCGTTTGACATGACTCCTATCATGGCGAACCTAATTTTGAGAAGCCCTTTGTGGTGCACTGTCGGAGCGCCTCGGCTTGGGAGCCGCATCGGCTCAAGAGGATGAGCATGGAGAGCAAGTCATTGCTTATGCTTCAAGAAGCAACAACCGTCTTTGAAGCAAATTACGCTCTGAGGCGAGTGCTTGGCCGTGGGTGTGTGCCACTGCCATATTTATATGGTCGAAGTTTAAGCTGATGACAGATCATCACCACTTAAGTGGTGATGACTAACACCAAGCTTAGTGGGAAGCTTACTTGGGCAATGATCCTGCAAGATTATGATTTTCATGTTGAGCAGGCCGGGGTCACACACCAAAACGCGGATACCTTGTCCAAACCCGGACGAGCACGTGATCTCACGGAAGCAAGGCGGGATGCCGCGGAAGATGAGAGTGAGGTTTCCTCATCTTCGCCTTGGTGGCCATGACACATTTAGTCGAATTGCTAAGCCGAATGACCTACATGAGATGTGGTGGACTTGGGGTGAGCGGCAGGCTTTTGACACTGCTGAAGGAGGCGTTTGACAACGACTCCTATCATGGCGACCTAATTTTGAGAAGCCCTTTGTGGTGCACATGAGGAGTCGCTCGGCTTGGGAGCCGCCCCGCTCAAGAGGATGAGCATGGACAGGAGCAAGTCATTGCTTATGCTTCAAGAAGCAACAACCGTCTTTGAAGCAAATTACAGCTACTGGCGAGTGCTGGTGGTAGGGCATGTGCCACTTGAGCCATATTTATATGGTCGGAAGTTTAAGCGGTGACAGATCATCACCACTTAAGTGATGACTAACACCAAGCTTAGTGGGAAGCTTACCGGCAATGATCCTGCAAGATTATGATTTTCATGTTGAGCACGGGCGGGGTCACACACCGCTGGATACCTTGTCCAAACCCGGACAAGAGCACCGGTGATCTCACGGAAGCAAGGCGGGATCTTTGCCGGAAGATGAGAGTGAGGTTTCCTTTCATTCTTTTGGTGGCCATGACACATTTAGGTCGACTTGTGTAGACGCAGCCCAACATGTTAGCAAAGACATCCGGGAGGATGAGCATTCAATGCAGTACCTGCAGACAGGTCAAGTCAGCATTGATTGGCCGCAGGTGGAGCAGGAACGTGTGAGGAAGCGTGCAACTCTGTACAGCTGGCGTGATGGCTATGTGCTACGGCAGATGGGGCACGGAGTGGAACGTCTGGTGCCACCTCCGGCAGACCGAGAAGGCCTCATCAGCAGAGTACATGAGGACATGGGCCACTTTGGGGTAAAGAGAACTTACAGTCTCTTGGTTCCCCATTTTTATTGGCATGGAATGCATGCACAGGTGAAAGCACATGTGGCCTGTTGTGAGCCTTGCGGCAGTCAAGGCTTCGTTCACAATGCAAGATCCTAAGCTACATCCTCGCCCATCATGGGTTTGTTTTTAGGTGGTCATGCGATCTTATTGGCGAGCTACCCGAACACCTAGAGGGAATGTCCACATACTTGTGATGATGGAGCATTGCTCTAAGTGGGTAGAGGCAGTGGCCTTGCCAGACAAAACCTCTAAGAGCACATCGCAAGCATTTCTCCAGAACGTATTGAGCAGGTTCGGGAGCTGCGCTGAGTGCTTGACGGACCAGGGGTCTGAATTCAGGGGAGAATTTCAAGACCTCTTGGATGCCGCACTCATCGACCACCGCAGGACCAGCAGGGATCACCCACAGGCTGACGGACTGGCCGAGCGCATGGTGCAGACCATCAAGAGAGGACTGCGCAAGCTCTGTTTGCAGCACGGCAAAGGGGAATGGGATCTCATGCTGCCCTACATTCTGATGGGCTACAGACTCAGCAAACACGCAGCCTTGGCCCATTTCTCCCCATATTTTCTCCTTTTTGGCAGAGAGCCAGTGCCACCCAGCGCCATCGCCAAGCAAATGCAGGAGGTAGTGCCACAAGATGACCCAGCCACTTGGGCCTCGATGATAGGTGACAGGGCTGTGCTTTTCCGACATGTGATGCCAATGGCAATGGCAAACCTTCACATAGCTCAGCACAGAGACACGCTCAGGTATGCCCATACAAGGAGTGGCAATTTTAGACCCAAGCTCAAGAAATTCAGAGTGGGCGATTTCGTCTATCTTCGCCAGACGGACACATTGGAGACACACCACGGTCAGCAGATTCGTGAAGTGAAGCCCAATGGTGTCTTGGTTTTGTGGCTCATGGCGTGGTCATTTCGACCATACTAAGAACTGCACCATGCCATCTTAGAACTTGGATCCGACTATTGTAACAGTTAGGTACCACCTCCGACACCTCGGTGTGTAGGAGGACAGATGATGCGGAATTGATGCTATTATGTGATGGCTGCAACGGAGGCTTTCACCTTTTTTGTCTCCAGCCACCACTTGCAGAAGTACCGGAGCAGATGTGGTTTTGCTCCAAATGCTCAACAACAGGTGCAGCAATGTGCCACTTGTTGGGCCAGATTCAGGTGTGAAGACCAGCCGTGTGTCATGCTGGCCATTTGCTTGCTACTGACCTCACCAGCTGGGGGGGGGTGTAGAGGGATTGAATTTTGAATTTACTGTTTTTCATCGCTGGACAGCCACTCTGAGGCAGGGGCTGTCCCCAATTTTGCCAGCCCTTTTACAGCTGGAGAGGCCCTTGGTAGCACAAGTCCATCAGAGGTGCTCTCGCTTGTGTCGATGCCAAAGGCACATGCGCGAAGACGTCAGTAAGTGAGATAGTGAGCTAAGGGTTGGTGCTATATATGCACCATTTACGCTCATTAATTAACAATTGTTTAGTAGTCAAAGTAATGGATAACAGCTTAGCTATTTTTGCATTACTAGATATTAATTAGATCGTAAATGGTGAAGGAAATTAGCTATTTCGTGGCCGGGCCGCAAGCCCGCAAGTGGCTCGTGGGCTCGCACTGTGTACGCTAATCGCCTAATGATGTTACGAGGTGAAGATGGTGTCGCACCAAGAGCATGGTGATGACGCGAACACGCAGCAAGGACACGAAGGTTGGAGATGGCGTCACGAAGGCGCTTGTTGAAGTCAGCGAATCTGCGAGGACACCGGAATACCATGATTTGTACCGATCTTTGTGAATACAAGATTTCCTTTGTGTGCACGATGCTCAGTGTCATGGTGTGTGTGTCACACCGATCGCGGATTTACCAACTCTGTGCAACCCGCTTAGGGTAGCCCTTTTAACTTTCGTGTGTGAAGAAAGCCACAGCACATGTGAGTGCAGTTGGCTCGTCTTGTAGAGGGATTGAATTTTGAATTTACTGTTTTTCATCGCTGGACAGCCACTCTGAGGCAGGGGCTGTCCCCAATTTTGCCAGCCCTTTTACAGCTGGAGAGGCCCTTGGTAGCACAAGTCCATCAGGAGGTGCTCTCGCTTGTGTGCTGATGCCAAAGGCACGACACTGGTCCACATAGGGCCTACAAAGCCACACTATCGACGATTTGAGACGACTGTATGTGGAAAAAAGCCACACTATTGAGGATTTGAGACGACTGTATGTGGAAAAAAGCCACACTATCGAGGATTTGAGACGACTGTATGTGGAAAAAAGCCACACTATCGAGGATTTGAGACGACTGTATGTGGAAAAAAGCCACACTATCGAGGATTTGAGACGACTGTATGTGGAAAAAAGCCACACTATCGAGGATTTGAGACGACTGTATGTGGAAAAAAACCACACTATCGAGGATTTGAGACGACTGTATGTGGAAAAAAGCCACACTATCGAGGATTTGAGACGACTGTATACGGAAAAGGAGGAGAAAGTAGAGGAGCTTATCGCGTAGTTTGGAAACTCCTGGGAATCATCCGTTTCAGCAGCAACTAGGATAGGAGCTGAGGTAGCAGATTTAAAGCGGACCATCTACATGCCTTGACCCGTGAGTTGCATGTGGCACGGGCCTTTCATTGTATGTATCACGAGCTTTCTTAGCTTACATGGGACCTCTGGAGTAGCAAAGTTGGCGTCGCCAGGAATATACTCCACAGGAGCTCGGGAGCAGCCAATTGAGTAGAATCTGGCACAGCTCCAACAACATTGATGTTGCAACAAATGGGCAAAGCCCACAAGTTACCTCTTCTCCATATTCCTCGCCTCCATCCTACTGTTGCTGTTGTTCCTCCTCTTTACGGGTGACGAGATTGAGTTTCTAGTGGGGGAGCAGGCAAAGATAATCAAAGAGGCTGAAGGCGCTCCCAGCGAGGCAAATGAGGGCACAGGAGAAGGCCGATGAGATTTCAGCATCCATCATTTTGAGCGCTGGAGGGGGTGTCACAAATTTGAAAAGCTTCAAGATGCGACTACCAAAACTTTGCTTTAAAATTTTGCTACAACATGCGTGGAAAGGGCTACCAAAGGCCTCAAATCGATGTGCAAAACATGACGGTTGTGGTCATACCCACCCGCATATTTTAGCTTCAAAAGGGCTCAGTCATACCAACTTGTACATTTCACCTGATCTTCAATAGCGCTTGGCCATACCAGCCTTTACATCTTAGCAATTGCTGACGAACAAAGGTCATTCTTTCCTCATCTATGTTGTGCTCACAACATAGATGATTGACAATTGATTGCGTATTCCGACTTTTTTCATGCTAAGCTAACCTCAATTAAATTAGGCATAAGCAGGCCACCCGCATTGCATGACAAAGCTGCTCTTTGGGATTTCCCATCTCTTTTTCTTACATAAAGTTTCCATTTACCTTCATGTACTAAGGAATGGATGAGGTAGCCAAAGAAAATAAAGCTAACTTTAGAACGTAGATTATTGAATATATACATATATATTTATAGTGGATAGCTCGGGTCTACATTCCACTTGAATTGCTGAATTGACGATCTCGTTTTTGGTGGGTCTCGACTTCACCATTCAATTGATTCTATTGGTTTGACAAAAGTTGGGAACATGTGCAGGGTGGTGTCCTACACCTTGTCATGCAATTATATAGATCATTCGTCAAAACGCCTAGTTTCTGTATTTTGCAGAAGAGCACCGTAGTAAAATATTATTATGAGTAGTGAAAATATTATTTTGGGTAAGTATCTTCTATCTCGGTAAGAAACATGAGTCAGGTTCTGTGGTCTATATTTGGTGATACCGACAAGTATTTTGCATCGCGCTTATGGGTTGATATGCTACGCCTATTCTTGCTTCGCACATCTATTAGAGAGCCTCTTCAACACCAACATGCAGTTGTCATGAGTGGTGTTTGGTGAGTGTGCTTGGAGCGATGCGGCGCGGTGAAGCGCTGCAGTGCCGTGTACGGTGGGGCATGTCCCAGGGTTCAGGGCTTGCTTTGTGGTGGTATATGTGGCTCTAGAGCAAGGGACATTGGGGTTGATATTGCGGTGAGCATAGGGTGGAGGAGGTTGCGGTGAGGACAAGATTTAGGGATTTTCGTGCGACATGATTTACGGATTTTGGTGCAGCGGCTGTGGTGGGTGGTGTGGAGGAGGAGGTCGCGATTATTTTTATTTTTATTGATTTTTTGAGGTTATGACTTCTATTATCGTTAAGCGTAAAACAGTTAAATATGTAGATAAGAGGGTATCAATATTGGAGACTAGATTACATAGTATTGAGGACAAATATGAAGACAACGCGGTATTTGTATTGGAGACTAGTGTTTACTTAAAATTGAGGCGGAGAATATTTCCTTAAGGGAAAAATATGAGTCTCTTTTGGCTAAACACCAATCTTTGGCATGGGACTCGAAGGACGAGGGGGTGAGGAGGGCCAGGAGGACGAGGGTGATGAGTTCAATTCCGTAATGCATGATCTTATAGATAAGAGATTTAATAATCAAGATGTTATCATTAAATAATTACAACAGGATCTTGAATCGGCAAGCTTATGGGCTAAAGATTTTGAAGCGTCTTTCCAGGTCAAGTTTGATTCATTGCTTTTGCAAGTCAATGCCTTCAAATTCCTGTTCCTTGTGTGGGTTGCTTGTCGAAGGCAGATGTAGCACCTAATTTGGAAGGCTACAAGAAGGTTATTCTCGAGCTTATTCATGCATAGAGGGAAGAAGGCTATAAGAAGGTTATTCTCGAGCTTATTCATGCACAGAGGGAAGAAATGCACAGTTATATGGCCAAAAAGTTGCAAGGTTTGGATGATCAGGTTGATGGTATTGATTGATTGAAGATTATTTATCTTGTTTAAATTTTACTTTTATATTAATTCTAATTATTTTACTACAATCTATGTAGTTATCATATTTCAGTCCCATCACGGAAATCCGTCCTTAGTGGACTTAAATAAAATTCTTTTTCTTCTTTTCTTCTTTATGTACGTATCGCCGATTGGATCTGTCGCACGAGGTGTTTCCTCCAATTAGGGCTTTGTGTTGGTGGTGTTCAAGTTTGCGTTTTGGTGAGGAAGGGTGGCAAGAAGCAGCTGCTCGGGGATACAAGATGTTGATTAGGATAAGGAGTCGCGATGGTCTGGAGCGGGTGAATTTGGATTCGACTGCCGCTGTCCACGATCTGCAAAGTGCCATTGCAGAGAATTTGAAGGTGCCCGTCTCGAACCAGGTCATCTCAAGAAATCAGGCGCTGTTGCTGTCCAAAGACTTCAATTCAGCTGCTGCGCACAAGGATCTGGGGGATAAGTCGGCTTCTCTCGCATCCTTGGGAATTGCAAATGGAGCCATGGTGTTTCTGTACTATACCGGGGAGCGGGTGGTCGCGGGGCCGACTGTCAGTCCTGCTGGGATCTTCGGCAAGAAGATGACTATGGACGATCTGATAGCCAGGCAGACCCGGATTGAGAGGCAAGAGAAGCCGCACTGCTCCTCCCTGTCCTTTGACCGGGATGCTGCCAATTCCTTTCAACATTATGTGCATGAAAGCCTCGCTTTTTCGATCAAGCGGGGAGGGTTCATGTACGGGACTGTGAGCGAGGGAGGGGATCTGTCCGTGGAGTTTATATACGAGCCACCGCAGCAAGGCAGCGAGGAGAGCTTGCTGTTGCTAAGGGATCCCGAGGAGGAAAGGCATGCGGACACTATCGCAGCCGGTCTGGGGATGCAACGTTTAGGGTTTATCTTCACCCAGACCGTGAGCCAGAACAAACGGGATTACACCCTCTCCAACGGAGAAGTGCGGCAGGCTGTTGAACTCCATGCTGAAAGTAGCCTCCCAGGATGGGCAACGGCAATTGTCAAGCTGGAAGTCAACGAGGATGGTGCAGCTGATGTGCACTTTGAGGCATTCCAGCTGAGTGACCAGTGTGTGAAGCTGTTTAGGGAGAATTGGTTCGATGATGCAGTTGAAGGGGTGGATGCCAAGAACACAAGGATGAAGAAGGATGTCGTCATAGCCGGGAAGGACACTCGTGATGTGGACAACGACTTTTTCCTTGTTCCTGTCAAAATTCTCGATCATCAGGTTGGTTTTCCCACACAGTCCACTAATTTCCTGCCTCCTCCTACACCTAGCTGAGGTCTTGTTGCAAACTTGTCCGCTCACAACCTGCTGTGGGATATTGTCTGTCTTGCAGGGAACACTGTCATGCTCATTTCCAGTCGAGAACAGGTTACCGACTCCCACCTTGCAGTCCTTGAAGGCACATTTGGACCGAAACAAAAGCTTACCGTATGTGAAGAAGATCTCGGACTTCCATCTGCTGCTCCTGCTGTCAAACTACCTGGACGTGAACACGGATGTCCCTCAGTTGGCTGAGGCAGTCCGCACTGGGAGCTCTGTCCCAGATGGCTACCAACTTATCATAGACTCCTTCGCAAGCAACTTCAGCCAATTCGGTTAGCCCTACGTAGGTGTACAAAATGTATGTATTAATTGACCCTGTCGCTGACAACGGTAGCCGAATAGAATATGCCACGGTCGAGAATTCCTGGCGCACCTAAAATCAATATTACACGAAATGTCTGTTCGTCCATTCCTTAGCCCGCCACCGTCTCCGCTGATGCCGCCGCGATCGGATTGCGATAAGCCTGCTCTCTCGGCGGTGCTAATATGTTGCCCATCTCCCGCGTTGCGTACGCCGGAATTTTGTGCATCTCTCCAGGACCAGGAGAGGATCGTGTGGCCTGGACTGTGCACCGGTGTGGAAGCGAGGGCGGGAGCCGGAGTGTGAAGCAGAGGTGGTGATTCTGCTCAAGGCTGGTAGCCCAGTTGCACGGCTCGCCAAGATGCCAGCTCCGGTCGTGGACGATGCCTACAGGAAGGCCATCGAGGCGGCTCGTCGTGACCTGCGGGCTTTCATTGCCGAGAAGAATTGTGCTCCCATCATGCTCCGTTTAGCGTGAGTGGCTTGTGCCAGGGATGGCTCATGTTTTGTAGTGTGGCATGGGGATTTGCTGTGGGCGCGCATTCCGAATTCTGGCTAGGTTTGATGGAGTTGCACGCTGGCAATTGAAATTGCGTTGCTTGGAAGGTGGCACGATGCGGGCACTTACGACGTCAAGACCAAGACTGGCGGTCCGAATGGCTCCATCCGTAGTGAGCGGGAGTACACGCACGGAGCCAATAACGGGCTCAAGATCGCTATCGATTTTTGCGGTAACGATTTGTTGTGTTGTTTGAGGTTTTGCATCTTTGCGAGGATTGTCTTCATTGTAATGCCCGCCGAAACGGGTGCTCAGCTCGTGAGTGGATGGTGAGATGTTGCTATTGCAGAGCAAGTGAAGAGGAAGTACCCGAATGTCACTTATGCTGATATCTACCAGGCATGGAATTGCTGCCCGTGTTGAGTTTTTCTGGCCACTGTGTGCACGAAGAGATTTTGTCTTGAGGATCGTTGGGCGAGAAATTACGGTTGTTTCACCTAGATGATGTTGGCTTTTGCTGCAGCTGGCTGGGGTGGTGGCTGTGGAGATTACCGGGGGTCCGATAATTGATTTTGCCTATGGCCGGAGGGTAAGTAAGCTATGATGACCAAACCTGTGGCTTGTGCCAAACGTGCGGCAGCTTGCCCTTCTCACAAATCCTCACGTGTCAGGACTCGCTTGCGGTACCACCCGAGGGCCGGCTTCCCAATGCAACAGAAGGTAGTTTGCGCTTTTGCAGCTTGCGGTCATGTCATTTCTTTTGTTTGAGCAGACTTGTGAACCCCGTCGAGCTCCTCTCCGTTACAGGTTCCGCACATCTACGGGATGTTTTCTACAGAATGGGTCTTAGTGACCAGGATATTGTTGCACTTTCGGGAGCTCACACCCTCGTAAGAAGTCTGGTCGTTGTTCCTTGGTATTCTTGCCGAGAAAGTGGTTCTGCCTGTGAGTCTAAGGCATCAATCATCTTGTTCCGTGGGTTCAGGGAAGAGCCCACAAAGACAGATCAGGGTTCGAAGGACCTTGGACTGAGCACCCTCTGAAGTTTGACAACAGTTACTTCCAGTAAGGCAATATTCACTTCCCATGGTGTAGTTGGTGCAGGGCATATGAGTTCTAAGATGAGAACGTCTTCGGCCTGATCTGGACAGGGAACTGCTTGATGGGGAGACAGGGGAGTTGCTACAGCTACCCACCGACAAAAGCCTAGTTGAGGATTCCGCTTTCAGAGTATTTGTAGAGCTTTATGCCAAGGTAGGTACCTCGCCCACCAACTTTTTTATGAGTTGATAGGTCTCGTCGCCATTCCTACTGATCCTTGCCTGGTATAGGACGAGGAGGCCTTCTTCAGAGACTATGCCGTGTCCCACAAGAAACTCTCTGAGCTCGGCTGCAAGGATACATCACCAGCCTTTGCTGGACAGGCTCGCTCAGGCGACACTGTGAGCCCATCTGTCGTTTTGGGGCAGGCCGGGTTCGGAGTCCTGACTGCGGTTGCGGTTGTGGTGCTGAGCTACTTGTACGAGGCCGGTAGAATAGTCGGCAAGAAGTAGATCACCACCTGCAGCAGAAGCCATTGTTGTCCTCAAAACTATTGATGGATGTCCCTGACGATTGTTAGTAAAGTTCGTGAAGTGCCTGTGCCTTTCCTGATTTGGTGAGTTTGTGACTCGGAAAGTAGTCGATCCATCAACGCAAAGTATACATACCGATACAGGTGGCTGGACACGCATTTGCATCCTTCCATGCCCCCGGCTAAGATTGAACAGCGAGCCATACGCGAAACAGGTGGAGGTCTCATTTAGGGCTAGCTAGGGTTTAGAGCTGATTCAGGGTTTTATCCACTCGCCTAGTTGGTTAGTCAGGCGATAGCAATCCCGTGGGCATTTGTGCGGGCAGGCAGGGCGGCAACGAGAAGCACGATGACGGCGCAAAGCTTGGCAGACCTGACGGCAGAGCTGGAGGCGCAGAAGCTGCACGCGGATGAGGATCCTACTATTGAGGACGACAAGGATGACGACGATGACGAGGATGATGACGACGATGACGATGAGGTGCCGGACCTGGAGGATGGCCAGAATGACGGCGAGGGCGGCGGCAAGAGCAAGCAAAGCCGCAGCGAGAAGAAGTCCCGAAAGGCTATGCAGAAGCTGGGCATGAAGCCTGTGACTGGCGTCACCAGGGTCACCATCAAGAAGAGCAAAAACATTTTGTTCGTCATCTCCAAGCCGGACGTGTTCAAGAGCCCTGCCTCGGACACGCACATCATCTTTGGTGAGGCGAAGATTGAGGACCTCAGCTCACAGCTGCAGTCGCAAGCTGCCGAGCAGTTCAAGGCTCCGGATATCGGGCATTTGGAGGCCCACAAGGCAGAGGCACCGTCCGCCTTGGATGCAGAGGAGGAGGAGGAGGTGGATGAGACCGACGTGGAGCCCAAGGATATCGAATTGGTGATGACACAGGCCGGCGTTTCCAGGGCTAGGGCTGTGACTGCTCTCAAGTCCACTCGCGGCGATATTGTCAGTGCCATCATGGAGTTAACAACTTAGAGCAGGGTTGGATTACTCATCTTCTTTCCTGTCGTAGCGTAGGACATACTGGAGGAGGCGACCGTGGGAA